>CM060945.1:209456127-210656127 GCA_030765085.1 Allium cepa | reverse complement strand
ATACTTGGAACATTCAGAATAAAAACTATTTTAAAACACTTTATTTAAAACATTAGTTATGAAGATATTATATTAAAATCTTATATAAAAATTTAAGTCCAAACTAATTTTAAAATAAAATTAGTAGATAGGATATAACTATTTAAATATCCATTTTCTAAAACAAATATCAATTAAAACTTTAAATAATCACTTCTATAATAATTTAAAATATATCTTTACTTTAAAGATTTTCAAAATAACCCAAGTAAATAATTTCCCCAAAATAATCTTTCCTTAAAACCATCTTCACACCTTCAATTTCATATTTATAGACTATATTGAAAACATACTCGACTTTCCATGGAAAGTACACCTCCTATTCTAAAATGGTTCATTCAAATCAATTTATAAATCCTTCTGGATTTACTTTAAATTTACGTTCCAAATCCGTAAATTCTTTTCCACACTTCTTAAAAATAACCTAATGTTTATTTTAAAAACAAATTTCCCTTTCCTTTATAAAATTCCCATTGTGAATTTAAATTCCCAAATATCCACTGATATATGATTTTTAAATCGATTTCAAAAAAAATCGTTTACAAACACCAAATCAATTTTTTTTAATTTGATTTACAAATTTATTGCCATAAAAAAAATTCCTTTATCTCTTCCAAACTATTTAAAAATCAAATTTTAAATAAATCCTTCAACTTTAAACAATATTACTAAGAATTCCTTCATTAAATCTTTTCCCACTTTTTTTGGAATTCATTCAATAGGATTTCACTATAGATTTTCTACTTAAATTTAAAAATATATTTTTATTTATTTCTGGTATCTTACGATACCAGAAATATATTCGGCTAAATTTTAGCCTTCAATGATTTCAATCACAGTATAATCACACACTGATTATAAACAATCAACACATAATATTGAAACAAATTCAATCATTTGAGGAATCCAGTTGGATCCCTCCAACCTGTTTCTCTGCATCCACAGATGTTAGCACAATAATTAAATATCAATTCCACTTCGAGGTGGAATATCGCGGTATATGGGATTTATAAAATATCATCTGCTATTATGCGGCGCATAGGGTCTCATCCGCTATATAATGCGGGAAATCAACCACTCCAAATACATATATAATACCAATTCCACTTCGACGTGGAATATCGCGGTATATGGGTTTAATAAAATATCATCCGCTATTATGCGGCGCATAGGGTCTAAACTAATATAACTAATAAGAAATTAATCATCCAAGCACACAATCAACAATTTTAAATTTAACTATTTGAAATTTAAATCAGAAAATTTGATTGAGTGAGAAGATCTCACCTTGCTTTTAGGTTTGCAATCCATTTCCCATTCCGGCTTGTTTTCTTTCAGATTTTGACCTTGAATAAACAATTATGTGATTTATTAATATTCGAATCGGTCGAACAATTAACTGCCATTTTTAAATTTTATTTATCTAATGATTTAATTTTTTTAAACTAATAGTTTAAGTTAAACTATTATTCCTTTTAACATATTATTTTTAGTAAACTAAATATGTATATTTATTTTATTTTTCATCTTGAAACGACATTTATAATTATAAAAATTTATAGATTTCAAAATCAAACTTTATATAAACTTTCAATGTTTTAAAACTCCCTAAGTCAGGACATATTCGTTTTACTGTATATATATACACTAATATATGCTAAATGAAAATAAAAATCAATTTTATATCCTTTGCAAAATTATAATGTTATTACTGTAAATATTTCATGTTCGCATTTTTTCATGAATAACTATATGATGTATAAATATAAATCTAAATAAATAAATAAAACAATATATATACCTCTCCAACAAGAATCGAATACGAGAAGAACCCCACTACCAACGCCATCACCGTCCAGCACGACACCTCCACCTACCCTACGCTAGCTACAAACCCCTCACGAGCCATTGCTCCACCCAAAATGTGACGACTGTTGTGCCAAGCGCCGCTCGTCGCCACGACCTGCCCTGGCCTTGGGCCTCCATACGTACGCGCAAGAGCGCGCGACTAATGCCGCTACAGGCTTCGCCCGCGGGCCTGTGTCGACGACCATCCCAAAACCCTAGCCTCACTTCCTATTCGCGACCCTAAATCACTTGCCTCGCAAATCGAAATTGACATCCCCAAATACTCGCACACGCGAGCGCGACTTCACTTGAGTTACCCCTTCGCCGACGCGATTCAGACATCGCGATCCCCTACCCCCGATATTGCCACCATCAACGTGCTCCGATTAACAGCCCTTTTTTTCTTAAGTCGATAAGGATAGAACGAGCGATTTTAAAAACAAGGGGAGGGTATACGATACTATCTCGTGATTGACAGATTTGAAATTTGAAGAGAAGGAATGTGTGTTTGAAAAGGGAATGAGACATATTACGGCTTGACTTGATTTTAATTTGACTTTGATTTGATTTAATAAAGTTTTATCTAATTTTCAAAATATCTCGTTCTAGCAACTTAGAATTTTGGTCTCCTATCGTAACGTGCCGCTAGGCGTTTATAATGTTATACGCCTATTCCGAACGCAATGGAAAAGATTTCGAGTCCAAATTTGATCGTATGGAGAAGATAGCATTTTGAACCTAGTTATTAAATTAAATTTTCGAATTAATTTGCTGTTCGTATGACCAGATGATCACTCCAAACATTTCGAAAATTGAAATCCGACAATAATACAATATTATGGATCCAATGGAACTAGATTCGTCGAATTCCAAGACTGTGCCTCGGAAGGCTATTTTTAAATATCGATTTAAACGATATAATTCCAAAACTAAACTAAACATTTCCAAATTAAATTCTGAAGCATCCATTAATCTTAGTATTATAAATATAAATTTTCTAAGCCATCAAATTATTTTTAACAAGCTTAAAATTGAAGATTCAAATTTTTACCCATCATTAATAAATTAAATTTAATAATTTAATTGCCAAATTCATATTTATATTTGAAACTCAAGTTAAACTAACCTCCAAATATTTAAAATCAATTAAATATTCCATTTCAAATGTTAAAAATTTTTGGGTCGTCACAGCATATATGCACCTAGACATACCCTTCGACAATGTCCAAACCTATAGATTTTACTCTATTACAGTAAGTACAGCTATCCATGCAACATTAATTTGCAAATGTACATTGTCGAAATGCCATACCCTAGTTAAGTTGAAAGACTTGAAATAAAATGGCATTGACACTAACGAAAGGACATTGAGACGTTTCGACAATGTTTATTTTGAAAAAGTGATGATAGCTACATTTCAATTTACTATTATGGGTTTCGAATGAGTTGAAAGGGCGTAACAGAATTTTGAGGCATCAACACTAGATTGAAATAATAACAAAAAAATGTGATTATCTCAATTTTGGGGTTTCGATTAAGTCAAAAGGTTGATTAAGGGTTTCGACGATAAAGAAAAATGTATCATTCTCAATTCAATTAACAGTAGGAGACATTAATTTTTAACTTTTAATACCCTCCAAGGTAAATTAAAATTGGGCATAATAGGTGTTGATCTTGAATCTGCATACAACAGCGACACATTGCTCCAAATTTGGCAAATTCAAGTTCAAACCATAATGGGTACCATAGATTAATCGAAATCAGCATTGAAAATGAATTTAAAATCATCTCACATGCACGAAAAACTTGAATCAATTTCAATAATTAAACAACAACATGAAATTAAACCCTAAAAATTTGAAATCAAAATTTAACATGAAAAATCGATTTTTAATATGAAACAATGGATACTCACCTTAGATTTGAATTTGCGACTCTTGAAATTACGAATTTAATGAGAAATTGAAATATCTGATTCTTGCTTCTAGATTTTTAGTTGCAGGTAAATGAGAAAGGGGGACGAAGGAAGCATAATTTATAAGCAAAAAATACACAAAAGGCCATTCGATCAGATTTAAATAAACGGTCAAGATTGATTCGGGAATATCAAAAGGCGGGAAAACTTTGTGCCGAAATAATGATGGGTGTCGAAACAGTTGACTTGAAAAGTCAAGAGCATCCCTTTGCTAGGGGGAAAATGTTATCATCAAAAATCTTTTCAACCTTGTCGAAGCCTAAAAGAATGCAAAAGAAGGCTCCTTGAAGAACAATGGTGATCAAGACCTTTCAAAAGAGTCGAAGGGATGCTTCTGCAAATGTTAGATGAGCTATGGGCTTTCAAAGAGGTCAAAAGGGGACAAGGCTACCCTTCCACTTCAATTGATCTCTTTCGAAATAGTCGGTTCTGCATGCATAAATGGGTTTCGCATGTGTTAAAAATGCCTTTCGAAGGCATCAAAAGAAAGGTTCCGCATTAATCAAGGGATTATTTTCGAAAGCTACCTTCCACAACCATCTTCTGTCCACCAAGAAGCGTCCTCTATTACAATTGACCTTTCATAATTATCCATCCACCACCATTGAATCCTTTCAAAACCATCCAAATTCCCTTCCTCACTCATTAAAGTAGCAACATATCATGTTGGCACCAGATCTTAACAACAATGAAGAAGTCCAGGAAGCCTTCTACTATGCTACAACCCTTTCGAAACAATGGAAATACCCTTTCGACAACGTCGAAAGCCACCAAAAATGAATATAAATCGAGTGCAAACCAATTCGATGCCCAATGATGGAAGGAAGATTTAAGTGTTTTGAAAGCTTAAAGGAAGAAGGCATCATTACCTTTTGCAAGCATTGGATGTGTACCTTTCAAACAGTTTGAACATCCTTTCATGCTTATCCAACATTTCAACGACAAGATAAGGGTCATTCTCATACCTTCCGATGAAGTCGAAAGCACCCATGTCCTATTCAAAAGCAATATTAAAGAGGCACTTTGAATTCAATAGCGACGGAAGGTTACCACAAATGAGCTCCAAAGCATCCTAATCTAAATCTGTAATACTCGTTCTGACCCTTTGCATAGATCGCCCATGACTAGTGCAACTCGCTGCCACATGGAAACACTGCAAAATCTTCCAGTTCAAAATTTCGAACATCTCATCGAAAACTGGAACGAAACCTTGCCACCAAACCAACTCGCCTCACCACTCATGACAGCCACCCATCACTAGAAATTATCCAGAGCTCCACCATCGATCTCTCTACCAACCCATACTATGTGCATGTCCCTATGCCTCTCTCGTCATCGCCATTTCCCTTGAACCCGAGACCAAACAAAAACACTATAAAACCCTAATTTGAAGTCGATCAGCCCACACGAGCCACTAAAAATCACCACGCCATTTTTCCTTGATGCGCCATCAACTGAGCATCCTCCACGCTAGACGTCTTGCCTCAAAATCAACTACGTCGCTGTAATTTGACGAAACCCCCAAAACCATTCATCTCTCAATCTCTACCTACATACAGCTATAAAAATTTCCCAACCACCTATAAAAATCGAGTTTTTCAACAACGATCGTAACTGTATAATCCACTTATCAAATTATGAAAATCAAATTTCGACTATAGTTGACCTGTTCACTATAAAATGTTGTTTAGTCTCTCTCCCGACTTGATGAAATCGAATGAAATAAATTTTAAAATGTTCTGCATTCTGGAACAAGCAACTTTGATTCTGTAATCATGTTTTAAAACTGAGTAGATGGTGTGATAATGATTTTCAAAGTTAAGGTTTTAACTGTTTTTAATAAAAAGCAAAGAACTGAGAAGATTAAGTACGGGGATTTTGATGTAAAGGGGGACTATCAATGTCTAAACACACATATACATCTACATATTAACATAACAATCACATATACATTTGTTATAGATCAAGGATGCATCCATATTTCTAGACATATACATATATAGTAATAACTTGTCAGCATGGCAAGTGTTTTACTCACTATTTTTAAAAATGATGAACACTGTAATTTATTTCTTGCTTCTAGCTTTTAGCAACCTAATTCCCCTTTGATTTAATTGCAGCTCTTTGTTGTTATTTTTTTATAAGCAAGTGAACAAGGTGGATGTGTGTGTGTGTGTGTGTGTCTATATATATATATATATATATATATATATATATATATATATATATATATATATATGAAAGGAAATTGTACAGTGCAAATCTGGAGGCTGAAACATACATATAGGGTGGCTGCCTATCCATGAATGTACAGACCTCATTTCATTCATTTTTTTCTTTTATCATTTTCTTTTCAATCTCTGCTGATTTGATTTCATTGTATGCTGATCAGGAATATTATGAGCTTGATTCAAGGTTTGTATGCTTGACTTGAAGTTGACATGATGATGTTTTCCGATGTATATACATACATGCATATATATAGATATATACACTTTCATGCACATATTCCCACCATATATATACATTTATATATATATATATATATATATATATATATATATGCATACATTCACATATACACATTTATCCTATCATATATATATATATCTATGTATGTATGTACGTATATTTCCATATCCACTATATTTTATAAACATATACCCATATATATGTATAATCATAAGTTTGAAATTTGTCATTATGAAGTTTATACATTCATGTATATATATTTATTTGCATATATAAGAATTTTATAAACATATATGCATGCATAAAAACTTATGTATATTTTTGTCCTCAAAATGGAGCTTGAATATATTTGTATATAGATATATAGATATTTTATCATGAGTTTGAAATGGTGAAGTTTAAATACATACATATATATCAATTAATTTTCCATATTCAGAAATTTACATTTAAAATTTTATATAGTTTAATCAGTTTATAGATTTAGATATCTCAATTATCAGAAAATTTATTTATTTGACTTATAAAAATTATTATTTCAATAATTAAAATTTTTTAGTTATCCCAATATCAGATAGCTAAAAATCCGATAGTTTAAAAATCAATAGGTTCCAAAACTATTTCAGTTTCATTCTCATATACATATAAGATCATCCTTTCCAAATTATTTAAGGATCAATAGTTTTTTTGGATCCGCTTCATATTTATATAAACTCCTTTCAGTATTTTCAAATACCTACCGAAGATCATTTCCTTTTGGTTATAAATTCAACCTGGGGAGTTTGAATATATAACTAACATATAAAATCTCATTAATGCCAAATCAAAAATTTCCAAGTTCGATTACTTTATCAAGTTAATTGTAACATTCTTACTTCCTAAAGTACATTTCAGTTATAGTTACTGTTCATCTTTATTCTAAAAAATCTCCACATTTGTGTTTTAAGTAATTTCAATTTACGTTCAAATCAGTATGAAAAGTGATTTTTACATAAGATCATATTTCTTCAAAAATATTTTACAACATCGATGACTACGACAACTAGTAAGTTCAAAAATTACATCCATTCATCCACCAATTTATTAATTCAGTTCGTTCCAATAATCCATCTCTAAATATCATCGATTGGATCTTCGCGTCCCAATTCTATATTTATTCCATAGAGTTATTTCAATTACAATTCAACTTCATTTGGCTCCAACTCCATTTCAATATTCGATTCATTACAAAATAAATTTAATTTCCTTTGACTTCCTTATTTACTTAGCATAAGTTAAATTTCAATATCTAAGGTTAAATTTTACAATTCAATCCACTAATTTGATAATTTGGTTCATTACTAATTTCCAGAATTCAAAACTCATTTTATTTAAAAAATTGTTTTGAAACCATTCATACATAACTTCTTTTGCACCTTTTATAAAATCTATACCTTTCCTTTTACAATTTAATTTATTCAATTTCCATAAGTTAACTTTTAATTTTATCTTGAAATTTCCAATTTCAGGTGATAAGCTCAAAGCCTATTAAACTTAGCCTGAGTTAATTCCCAATTCGTTCAACCCATTTAAAATTACTCAATTTAAATTTTACATTCCAAAATTTAATTCTTATTAATATCACTTCCCACTTATAAGTTCAAAACTTATTTTTCCTTTGGTTCTACTCCTCGTTTCACTGGGAATCCCAGAATTCAAACACCCGGTATTCATTTCAAATCACCTTGAAATTATATATATATATATATATATATATATATATATCCCTTTATATACCAAATCACACTTTTAAATTTTAAACCAACCTTGGTTTTTATCAAAAACAAATTTCTTTGAAATTTCCAAAACAACCCTTGTTTTTAAAAATTTCCATATCAAATGACTACGGAAGTAATCCGTCACCTAAAAACTCGAAAATGAATATTGATAATGCTGCAATCATCACCAGGCTTATTTTCCTCTGACTGCAGTGAGTTCAGTGCTCTATCACTTTCAAAATCTCTTTAAAACAATTCTCATTCGGAAATATTTCAAAACAATATTACATTTTTTCTTCAAAACAACTTGAAACACATTTCAAAATTTCTTAGACTTAGATTCAAAATTTCTCAATTTAAATACATTTTAATTTATAAGTCACATTTTTAAATTATGCTTATATAATTTCACTTCCTTAAAACATTTCACAATGCTTTATCATTTTTTATTTTGTAATAAACATCTTTTATTAAGGCACGATAACTGATTTATGATAATAATTAACATGACCATACCTAGAAACCAAACACACTATAATTTCCATAATAATTTTCTGAAAATTATTTCTTTATATATAAAAATATAATCAAGTTAAATTATTTCATTTCAAATACCTTAAAAACATTTCCGAAATTTCCAGGATTTAAATTCTGGTTTGAATCTATTTTTAGCTTAACCCATTTGTATAATTCATTCTTATCTAATTTATTTATTTGGTTATATATATAAATAACCACTTAAATTTTGTAATCTTATTTTGTAATCTTATTTTGATTATAATAACAACAACCAATCACCTCAATATACTATAATAATTTCCAAAAATTATCCTTTATAATAATTATATAAGAAAATAACAAGTACGCTCTCATATATAATAATACACCCAACTCATTCTAGGGTACCACTGACCCTATCTCTAATGAGTAATTCCCGCCAAAGCTAAGGTTCTCACTTAACCTTTAGCTCTAATACCACATGTGACGACCGAGGAATTTCGACCCACGAAAATCGACATACATACGTTCACTATATAGAATGCCAAGCAATAGAGTGCCGAAAATACCATATCATTAGGGGTTAAGAAGAAAAGAGGTAGAAGAAGAAATAGAAATTACAGCAAAAAAGAATCTCACAATCGCAGCGGAACAAAATATAATGTATAATAACTGATTTTTATACAAAAGAATGTACAACTGTCAATATACATAAAATTTATCAGAGTACAACCATCAACATAGAAATTTGAATAGTTATAATAACTTGTCCACACAAGTGCTGAATATGCAGCCTACAATACACAGTGGAATATAACCAAGTATGCATAATACGCCTCTACCATCCAGCTCTGTCTGACCCTCTGCACAGATCGCCTACAACAAGTGCAACTCGCTGCCACATGGAAACACAGAAAATCTTCCAGTTCAAAATTTCGAACAACTCACCGAAAAATGGAACGAAACCTTACCACCACGCCTAGCCACTCACGACCACCATCCATCACTAGAAATTAGCCAAAGCTCCGCCATCGATCTCTCTGCCAAATCCACCTGATGCGCACGTCCCTATGCCTCTCTCGTCATTGCTATTTCCCTTGAACCCGAGACCAAACAAAAACACTACAAAACCCTAGTTAATGTAACGACCCAGAATTTTGGGTCGCCAGATTTGAACATTTAATTCATTTTAAATGTTAAATATGGATTATAATTTGAATATTTAAATAAAATAATTTGGTAAAAATTGATAAACTTTGTTTAAATTTCAAATATGGCAATTAAACTGAAATTTGAATAATAATAATTTAATATTAGGATTGAGTTAATTGGTAATTCGGAGTGTAAATAGAGTGGAAATGAGTTTAAAATTTATTTTAAGACTATTTGGTCATAAATAGTGTGGTTGGATTTTTAAATGAATTTAAAAGTCGATAAATTAATATTTGGAATTTTATATTAATTTAAAAATGAATTTAATATTATTAAAATGCATTTATTCAGATTTTAGTCCGGAATGAGTCAAAATGATTTTTAATGTGGTTATAAATTCAATAGGAATTATAATTAAGTTAATAAAATTTTAAAAGAAAAATTTTAAGCGTTTTCGTCAATTTCAGTAAATCGCCCGATTTAATAAACGAGTTAAAATAGCCTTCCGGGGCACAGTCTCGGAATTCGACGAAACAAGTTCCATTGGATATGTAATAGTTAGTTATTACCGGATTTCAATTTTCGTAGCAATCGGAGTTGTCGTTTGACCGTGCAAGCTCGAAACGCATCGAAATCGTTTTAATCAATTTAATTTTAATTGATCGTTTAATTCCGTAACTCGCGCATACAATCAAATTAGCTTACGAAACTTGTTCCATTGTATCCGGAACATGGAAAACCCTAGGAACGCCTGTCAGAACGCGTAGTTTGGAGATCGTTTGCATAAACTGTTAAATTGAGAAATTTTATTAATTAAATATTATTAAACCATTATATATCTCAATATTTTATTCAAAACCCTAGTATCTTCGTTGCCGCCGCAGTTTACATTTAATGGCCGGAGATTATCGACGTTCCTCTTCGATTTGAAATTAATCCATCAGCTTTTGTGGATCGACTTCAACTGGAAAGTTGTAGATCACCTCGTCATCTACCCATCCAATAGTAGATCTTGCCTATCGTCACCGTATGGAGCCGGAAGGGGGATGATTGTAGCCGCCGATCGTTCGCGTTTTCTCCATCAGGTGATGACCGAGCTGCGTGTGTTCTTGGGCGAGGGTAGAGGCGGTGGAAGCGATTGTGGCGGCACCTTCTAATCGAGCTCTCGACGTTCATGCATTGGGCGACGGCAAGCCCTAGGGTGCGTAGATGGGTTCGTGTTTTATCTGGAGGACGCGCGATGGAGAAGATGTAAGGGCCGGCCGTGATTTATTTGTTGGATCGAACGGCTGCGATGTGCTTTGGTATAAATATATATATATATATATATAATAATTGTGTAAATTTTATTCAAACTTTAAAATTTAATATCTAGTTCATACGTGATCATATTCGTACGAAATTTATGGCGTCGGAATCGCAGAGATGCGTACTACGCAATGGTGCAGTTTGGGGATCATTCCGGGCAAGTAGTAATTTGAGTTAAATCGAACGCCGTTCGATTTAATTTAAATTTCGAACGCTCGCCGAAACTCAAGGTGAG
The DNA here is from genome assembly GCA_030765085.1 of Allium cepa. Lineage (NCBI taxonomy): Eukaryota > Viridiplantae > Streptophyta > Magnoliopsida > Asparagales > Amaryllidaceae > Allium > Allium cepa. The sequence continues at coordinate 210,644,843 of CM060945.1, read as the reverse complement.
TTATTCTCACTCACATTTGGATGCTAGCTAATTTAAATAGTCAATATTTAAATATCTGTGTGTTTGGTTGAATATAATTGTTGTTATCAGTCTAGATTGATATTTATATATGTGATGTGCTAATATTTGTGGATGCAGGGGAAAATAGGTTGGAGGGATCCAACTGGATTCCTCACAATGTAGTAATTATTTTTATAATTGATGATGATGCCTGTTTATATATTGTGATTGATAAATTTGGAATTAAATTGTATTGTGATATTGTGGTATAAACTACAAACCCGGAATGTTAATTATAAAGAAATTTGGAGTTTTAATTATAAAGAAATTAAATTGGGTTTTCAAAGAATTAAGAAATTCATAAATAAGGAATTTAAAGGAATATAAAAATTAGAATCTGTTGGATGGAAAACTGAAACAAAATTGTATAGAAATATTGCTGGATATATTATAAATCTATAATTGATTATAAATGGATAAATTGAATTTTAGAGAAATAAAAGATATTGTTAAATAATGAATTTAAAAGAATTAAAATTTGAAAACTATTTGGAATGAAAATTGAAAATTGGTAAAATCTGGAATGATAAACAATGAGAAACGTTATCAGTGATAAATGTGAAAGTAAATTCATGTTATTAAAACTTAAACCTGAATCTAAATAAATTGACAGAATTTGTAAGAAGGATTTTTAGGATATTTGAATGGGAATGAGCTTCCCTGGGAAAACCAAGTTCAAGTTTTAAACAGATTTTATCAAAATAAGATTTGAAGTTCAAACTTGTTTTAAGAGCGTTTTGCAAATTATTATTTTAAAGTAACTACTAATAAATTAGAAATAGTAAATTTTATAAATACCTTAATAATTATTTTTACAAATGGATTTGTTTAAAAGACTAGTTTTGAACTAAGTTATTGAAATTAATATTAACCTTTTAAAACTCTACTTATAAGTTTAGTTTAAACTAAAACCCTTATTTAAATTCAAGATTTATATCCTAATAAATAGTTTTATTTTAAATATTTTGAAATTATATATTTGAGTAATAACTAGCAGTAATTTACATATTTTAAAGTATATTTCAGAATTAAGTATTTTAACTGTTTTAAATTTAAATTGTTTTGAACTTGGTTATTTCCAATGGGAGTATATGGTAAAGGATTTACCTTGTAAAGGAAGAGTTTGGGAAATTGTTTTCAAATGAGTTTCGGAAGTTGGAAAATATATCTTTTAAAGATATTTGAGGTAAATAAATAATATGGAATATTATTTTTTATGTGATGGATGCTTATGGATGTTTGTGAATATAAATTGATAGTTAAATCACCGACTATCAATATCGGACAAATGCGTTGATTGTTTCGAAGAGACCGGGATCGAGATTTATTCTCGAAAACCACTTCGATCCGGTTTGTACGTTTTGTGCGAAAAACGTGTTCGGAGTCAAAGATGGAGCAGTGAAGTGCAAGGTCTAGTCGCTACTAATCCTGAGGATATTTCCAAAATGGATGTAGTAGGAGTAGTGCCTTCGGTTCCGTTCGAACCCGGGACGGACTTGTATGGATGAATGCTTTCGAGACATCGTCAGGAGGGCGATGGGCATTCTAAGTGAAATGTTCTAAAGGTAACGCTAAGCCTCATGCCTCATCAACCGGGAATGACTGAAAATCAGGGGATATGCAACAAGGCTTCGTGGGTAGCACCCACTGGAGAATAAGGTCATCCCTGTCTAGATGTCCCTTTTTATTTGTCTTAGTGGTGTAGTTGCTGATCCCAACCGTGGGGTGATATTATTCGAAACTATCCAGTAAGGGATGGGTCCGGCCATGTGTTGCAGGGGATCGGGAGTGGTCCTCGGTACGGTGATCTAGGCCCCGTACTGTGACAGGTGGTACCCCAGTGCCTAGTCATTGTTGGAAATCCATTCTCCCTACGAGACTTGTACGAGTTTTGTTTGTATTACCCACTTTTGTGGCTAGTATGCCGGAATTTAATGGATGTAACAATTTCGGCTATTTTATAAGTATTTGTGAGTAGACCCTATTATAATATCAGAGGATTTCTATAAAAAGTGTTTAAGCTATCGTAAGGTAAAAACCCGACATGTTTATTTATGGCGTGGTCTTACGAGATGCTTTTGTTTTCAAAAGGATTTTTGAAACTTTAATAATCAATTGGATGCATTATTATCAGCTGGTATTCTAGACTGACTCGGGTGTTATTTCATTATAATGCTCGGGTCAGACCAAGTATTATTTGTCCAGGACAAGATGCTAAGGAGCAGGAGAGGAGCTGGAGTCCGAGACGTATTATACGTACTACTATATATCCGCTGCTATGATTGTATGGTATGTCTGATTGATGATTGTTGATGTATGAGATACTCTGATGATATGATATATAAACAGTTAGAGATTTCATTTGGTGTAAAGATCTATGTTTATTATTATATTTTACTCCGCTGCGACAGTGAGATTCTGATATTGTTTAGTTTCTTCTTCTTCTTCTATCTCTTCTTCTTTAACCCTAATGGTTTGTATTTCTGTGCCAATTGAGTCAATTTGTATAGAATAGTGTTGATTCAAGGGGTACGGATTTGCGGGCTGTCACACTTAGTATCAGAGCTTAGGTTGGCGACAACCTAGGCTTTGGTGGGAAAATTACTCATTAAATAGAGTCAATAGTACTCTATAATGGGTTAAGTGTAATAATAGCTATGAGAGCGTACTTGTTAGTGAATATAAAAATTGTTTTTATACTGTGTTGATTTATCGGTTGAGTGTTTATGAATTCTGGTCGGTGCGGGAAGTACAACCGTATCGATAGGGGTTTCTAAACTCTTAAACAAGATAAACAGACATAGTATTGTTTTTAAAGTGGGTAAATGAAATAATTTTACCCAAAATTATATTTTGATATAAAATAAATGGTTCCTAAATTATTTTATATATACACTAGTACAAAACTGATCATTTGTGTCGGTTGTGTAACCCCTGTTGTGTCGGTTTTACAACCGACTCATATGAAGACGACACAATAGACATTTTTCTGTTGTGTCGGTTGTACGACCGACACAAATATCAATCATTAGTGTCGGTTGTTATTAAAGAACCGACACAAAACTATGAACAGTAGTGTCGGTCTTTCTAAAAGGACCGACACAAATCAGCGTGGATAGTGAAGCACACCGCCTTTTATTGTGTCGGTCCTTTTATAAAAACCGACACAACTGTTCATAGTTTTGTGTCGGTTTTTTAATAACAACCGACACAAATGATTGATATTTGTGTCTGTTATGTTTGTTTTTTCAACCGACACAATTGATATAAAGTTGTATCGGTTCCCTTTGAAGTAACAACTGACACAAGTAATATCTGAAGCAAAAAAAAATTATTACCGTTTAATATTATAGAAACAGTATGAAATTGAATTTTAATTTTTTATAAACCAACGTTACTATGAACTGATTGAACAAAAAATATAATTATATTATCCATCAACATAATTCATGTTTACAGACCAAAATAGAATATAATCTATCACAAACATAACGTACATAACAAAATACCAACGTATGTTACAAAAGATCAGCGTACACAACCAACTACATCCAATTATACATGATATAACTAGCTAAATTCTCTCGAACCTCGTCTATCCCTTGTTGGTTATAAGAACCGTCTCGTACAAAGTCCTGCAATTAAGAGAATTAATTGTTATACAAAAGACAATAATTAAGTCAGGAATACTCTGCAATATATATAAAAGATCAGTCTGAGAGGAATGTAATTCAAACACAGGTTGAACCATGCATAAGCTGAATATTGGAAAAAATTAAATGATAGCTCATCGGATACATTCTCAGTGATTATAGCAAACAAATTAAATGATAGATCATCGGATACATTCTCAGTGATTATAGCAGAGTACTTGAGGTGGGTGTTTTTTTTATCCTGGAACGTATGCTAATGCAATTTATAAATGGTTGATCAACTGATCTCGTTATAATTAATTTTATAATAAAGATAAAGGTTGCACAGAGCAACACTACCTCCAATTCATTTACTCTGACCAACCATATACGGTACACAATCATTCGCCACTGCATTGCCTTGCATCACTGCAGTTTTAACCTCCCTGCAACATGACATAAAAATCAGCTTTCACATACAACTTGCACACTGCCATCTACTTCAACTACCTACGTATCCTTCACAACACTTCATCATATACATTCTATTAACATACAACATCAACTTCTACTTCCATTTCCTACACTGCTGCAATTACCTTCACTGCTGCAAACAACCCCACACTTCTGCTCTGCCATCAACTTCTGCTCTGCCATCAATTTCTGCTCTACAATCAACCCCATATTTTGTGCATCAATCGTCAACTACTATCAACACAAACACCTATTCTCCAACCATCACAAACATTCATCTTCTGTTACATAAAACAGTTCACCCATTGCACTACATCCCCATCCCCCTGTTGCCAGTATCATCAACCATCCCTGTTAACAGTCTACTTCTACAAACCATCTGCTGCAAGCACTGCAACTTACCACCTGCTCTTCTCCTCCTCGACATCAATTCTATCACTACATTCCTCCAGACAGGCAGACAGTAAGTCTTCATCCCCATTTCTACGGCTTTCCCCCTATACTCACCAGCAACCCTCTGCTCTACCACTACAAACAACAAACTGCCATCTCACAGTCATCCATTAACATATCACATGCATATCACCATTACAATATCATCACCGCCATATCACAAAACCACAAAAAAACTGCTCATTTCAAATCCACAACTCACTAGCAACACTTGCCTACCATTTCCATAACATCCACCGACAACATACCACAATACTTCTCCAACACCTGAAAACTTCCCCAACACCTGAAAACTTCACCACCTCACTGACATCTCTGCCACTGCATAACAACCTCCCACTGCATAACTTCACCTGAAAACTTCACCATACCATATCAAACCTCCCACCGCATAACAGCTCCTACCACAAACATTTCCTCTGACTTCCAGTGCACATCATTGCTGCAGATTGATACAACTTCCCCCATATCACTGCATATCTTCCCCATCCAACTCAAAAACCATAAACCATACACTGACTACCCCATCAAACTCAAAAACATCATCAACAACTTCTGCTAAACATCTTCACCTCATCACATTCAAACATCATCACCCTAACCAGTCCACACCACTAGAAACCACAGCCACAGTGCAATCCCCTACCCCCAACAGTTCACTCTCCATATCACCTGAATACATCAACCCTGTCATCCCAATATCCCATCAAAAATGCTGCTTGATTATAGTTCCTCCCTTACACTTCAACAAAGCATAACAACCAACCCGGTCCCTACACTGCCATTGCTGCCTCCACTGCCATTGACATCAACTACCACCCCAAAACTGCAGCATCACCTAAATACCAGAGCAACCTGCCACCATCACAAGAACCAAGTTTTTTAAACCAAATTCCTCCACTTACCTCCTGCACACAACACCCCAGCAACCTCACCACCAATCGAACTCCACTGCCCCTCATATCACTGCCACCCTGCATATATCATCCATCAAATTCCTCTACAACTACAACTCCAGCCACATATGCACCACAATACTGTCAACCATCAACAAAACTACTTCTACAACTCCATTCATCCACATCTACATCTACAACTACAACTCCAGCCACAGATCATCAATATCTATATCTACATCAACAAACCACCACACCAACCCCACATTGTACAACTCAAAGACCACAACAAATCATTGCTTTGAACAACCCCAGTCAACAATCCACCTTACTGCCAACACTTCCATCCACCACCATATCACAACTCATTGACCAAACTGCCACTACCATACAAACTACCCCTCTGATCAACTTCCTCACTTCTGCACGGTGCTTCAAACAATTTGCATCCTGTTACTTCATTTCACATTTCCTTGCTGCCACATTTCTCAACAACAATTCCTTCCTTGCAAATTGTTACTTCAATAAACACTATAGACCATCACTGGACTTCAGCTACAATCCCAGTCTGACCTCCATTACAAACCAAACTCATCACTAAACCATCAACAAGCCCCTACATTCAACTGCTCCATACCCACCATCCATAACAAACTGCACTTCACTGCATCACTCAAGCTCCAACATCATCACTCTAATAGCACTGTCAAAGCACTATTCACATTTTTCAATCTACCATTTGCTAACTGAACATCCCTTCACCAACAAGTCCTACTGTCACCACACACAGCAGCTATACCAAAGCACTCAACATAGCATACTGCCACCATTACCGACCACATCAAAACCATGAACTGAACAGTAAATAAAGACTTGGCATTTAACTAGCATTGCAACAATGATTTGATCGAAATATACCTATAATGTAGCTAATGTATAATATGAAGGAAAAAAGCTAAAGTAGTACCTTTTGTAAATCGATGCTTTGATTGTGGTTTTTCACTATGTCATGCATATACCTCATCACATAATATACACAGTCAGTTGCTCCTAATTGTTGAGGACACTACAGCAATATTACAAGAGAACTTAATAGTTAGTTTAAAATGAATTCATATGCCAAACAATATATAGTATTTATTTTATTTTTTGTTTGAAAATCAAATCACCTTAACATGCTTCCATTTCAAGGTACTTCCTCGAGACTTGCCACCTAATGCCTTGTAAATTTTGAAGGCCCTACACATGCAAGAAAATGTTAAATAATAACTACTCCGGCACCCGCATTTACATACACTAATTTCATGTATAAATTTTTAATTTTACCACATATACTAACTTCATATAAGAGAGCAAATATATACAACTTACGTGCTCACTTGCGGTTTAATTTCAAGTTTATGTTTGCCTTCGGCTTGAGGATCAAAAACATCAATCTCATTCATTTCTACATGGAAAACCAGCAGTATACAATGTTTCCTGCGTTACAAGATTTATAATAAGTTAAAATTGGCATCAAATTTGTAAACTAGTTACTAAAAGTTTAATGTTCATACCCTTCGTACTGTGGGGCTAAAAGTAAGTTTTTAGATTGAATGCTTTCCATGTGTTCGACAAATATGTATTTGTCGCATCTGGATGTTTCGCACTTGGGAAAGCTTTTTGGGACACATAAACCCAATGGTCTCCACTTTGAGATCATTGCACATATGATTTAACCACCTAAAAAAATTTAAACATATATTATTAGTTTTTTAAAAATTGACTATTCATCAAAAAACTAAGATGGTTATATATAAAAAAATTGCTAAGGAAAAAATACTCACATGATGTAAAGTTGCAACCATGATGCATTCAACCATGTCATACTAAGGAATTGGATAATGTCGTCCATCGTGATATGAATTTCAAAGTCCTCATCGTATGTGAATAAATCCTTTTTCACTTGAATTACATTGATGGCACTATCATTGGATAACATTTGAAGCATTAGGTCATGGAAATATCTGCACTCGCTCGTTAAAGTTTTGAGAATCTCTTCATCCACGATTGATTTGTGTTTTGCAGACTCATCTGACATTGTATTCACGACCTTGTCATTACTATTTTCAAACAAATCCTTGTTTGGTTGAGATGTAGGCACCTAATTCAAAATTTTAAGTAGATGTTTGAAATGATGTTGTTAAAAGAATAGACGAATGCTAAGAACTCAACTTCATATGTTAACTACTTTCCGATAAGTTTATAAATAGCTAAATTAAGGAAGAAAAATGCATTCATTACCGTATCATTATCTCTTAAAAGCACAAGGCTTTTAGGCCATTGAACAAAACTCCCGACCGCTTCTCCTATTGTGTTGTGATGTTTAGTTGGAACAGGAAGTGAGGTTCCTTCATGACTAGACTCCACTGCATCAATTCCAACTTTTACATGATCGACCAATATTTTTTGATTATGACATTGATCTCCGGACCTTGAAGCGGGATGTACCATGCCATGACCCACTACAACAATTTTGGAGTCCATATTCACGGCCAAACGACATTTAATCGGTTTCTAGAATGGCAAAGTACAAAACCAACATTTTTCACTTAGCACTTGTCAAATACATAAAATCGTATACGTTTATAAATTCAACTATGAATTGTTTGCCTGCAAGTCTACAAAGGGATCCGTCTCTTGAGATTTGTTTGCATATTGTAATTTGCTCGGGTGCGTTGATTGACAACTACTACGATGATCAGTTAATGGTGTGCTGATCTCCACCTCCTTGGGCAAATTCATAGTGTTCAAAATGTTTGCAATCTGCTCTTGAACCATTGTACTCATCTCTTGTCTCAATTTTTGGCTCACTTTAGCCTCTATTTCCTGAGTGATAACATGCAGCTCATCAGCTGATATTACACCACTTTGACCTTTCCTTTTCTCTACACCCCCAAATACGTTTTTTATACCAACCGTCCCACCAATCCCTCTAACTCGACCTGGATGCTCTTTTTTTTTCAAGACCACGACTCAAGACATCATCATACCTATCTGGAACCCATGACCCTTCAACGGCTTTTCCTCTCCAATCATTCTGTCAACAAAAAAAAGCTAAAACATAAGGTGACATGCTTTTCACTATCATATGAAGATTAAAAAATTAAAATAGTGCTATAGTATCATGCTTTTTACTAAAATGTTAGCACCACACGTTTGCTGAAATGATATCATATTACGTGTCATATTTTATCTAATAATAAAGAATGCTGGGTCGTGTGTGTTTTCAGTTTAAAACATGTAAAGCGATAAAACACATGGAAACTAGTCGTACCATTTTATCTGCAACCATCTTAGTTTTCTCATTAGGGATGACATAATTTCCATCGGCTCCTTTTTTTTATCGTGCCAAAATCCAATCAATACTCCATCCAAAACAGGTCCACCTGGCAATATGGTCGAGGAACTATGGCCTTCAATTATCCATTTAGCCTTCTTCCCTGCATATCCAGCTTGTCCTAAATAGTGAGGATGCTCATTGCATGCCTGACTCTTCCTAGCCTTCTCACTTATTTGTTGTTTTATGACATTGCAAAATTTAGCAAAACAGAATAGCACAAGCCACGGAACAGTTGCAATTTTTAAATCACCAATTTTATAACCAAATTACATTATAGTGTTGTGCTAATCTACATTGTAAGAATGAAAAAAATCCATGTGCAAATCGGACTTAACAAGCAAGATGCAGAATTTAAATTCTAACTCATAATTTAATAATTTAAAATTGTTGAAAACTTAACGCTAATTAAAACTTAACGCTAATTCTAACAATTTAGCATTGGCATAAAATCGAATGTGCATGAAAACTTAACGCTAATTAAAGAATATAACCACAAGTCAAATGAAAAGCATTCTTCGAAAAAGCTTATATGGTATAGCTTGATCCAACGAGGACATACATAATCTTGGCAACATTTACTTGTCACAAACAATTTTTTAATGTTAGGTACCATCAATTATACATATATATACATACATACACACACACACACACACACACACACATATATATGTATATAAACACACACACACATAATACAAATTATATTTCTTTGGATGTGTGTCTTATTCATCCGACCCATGCATTCATGAAGCAAGACAAAACTAAATAATCTAAATAAGTGTAACTCGTATGTAAGCCTCTTTTTACTAAACGTCAGTCATACATCTTTAATTTTGTTTCATTAAAACTGCAGTCGAAAGACAATAGATGCACGTGAACCAGTGATTCCAATGGAGCTTAACTCATTAAACAATTTAAATAAGTAGTTAAAGGACATGAAAAAAAGAACATATGCTCGATCAAACTAATCCAAAACAAGCATAGAAAATCTTCTAAAGCTTCGGCAATGGCTTTCAGCTTTTGTACAGGAGTAGGTAGTTGTAAGCAACTGTTATGCAACTGTTTAGAGACGGAGACAATAGCATTAGATCATGGTCCACCGGCAGATGATCATTCAAGCAATCATATCACACACGCGCAAGCGTTCTACAACAGACAAAATGCTAAAATAGCAAAGAAAAAAGCCAGGACTGACGACAGATGTTTTCGGATGCAGATATTGTGAAGCAAGCAACAAATGTTGAAGGCAATATATTATGATCAGATGTGCACTGTGAATCAATGTATTCAGTGGGAACAGTATGGTAAGAAGGAGGGGCAAGGAGGTAAGACAATGGAATGTAGGCAGTAAAGAAAGCAGGTGATGACTTGTAGTTCAGATGGGTTTTGTGATGGTATTTTGTATGACAATGAAGCTAGAGATGTTTTAATGTAAATGCAAAGTTAAAAGAAAAGAAAGTGAAATTGTAAAAATGAAATTGTAAATGAAAATGAATAAAAAAAATTGTATTTGAAATTGTGTATTTCTTTTAAAATATGAAAATGCAAATGGAAAAAAACTAGAACAACAAGCACACAAACAAATGCACACAAAAATGAAATAAACACACAATATTTTTTTTAAATGAACACACACAAAAATTAAAATACACAAAAATCAAAAGAAAATAATCCGAAGAATAGACACAAGCGTGCCTCCTGGCCAACTCGCGTCGAGCTTAACAAATGAAAGAAATAGCGTGTGACTTGTGGATATGGCATAAAAAACATACCTTAAACTCCTCGGTTTCACAATACTGCTTAAATGTTTCCCATTGTGTTTTTGTAACCCCATCATAACATTCGTATGGCTCTTTATGGTTTGCTGGAAGCTCTCTAGTCTTCGTTATCCAACCACTAACCAATTTTGTTTTGAAACCCTTCCATGCTCCACAAACATTTTTCAACACATTATTTTTCATTTTTTCATCGATGTGATAGTCGGTCTGAGGTAATAAAAAATAAAAAATAAACAACGTCAAAGCAGTAAAAATGAATTCGATAAACAATGAAAGCGGTTTATGACTCCAAACACAAAGGATCCAACTGACAATTTAATAAGCGAACAAATGAATTTATAATACCTTAATGTCTTCCCAGATGGTATCCTTAAGCCCTTGACTAACGCTAGCCCAATTCTTGATATTGATATCAATTCTAGATCTAGCTGTATCGCCTACGTATGCCTTAAAAGACTTCACCCATTTTCCAGTAGGTTTGCCATTATCACACCACTCAATGAACTTTGGCTCGGATGTTCTGTATTTCTTTCCGGTTGTTAGACCTCTTTGCCTCCTCTTAGATGACGGTTCTGAAGCGGTAACGGAAGTGTTTTGCTCTTTAGTGTGTTCATATAGTTGCATTTCCATTATTCCTGTATCACAGATGTGCACCCGAAAGTTATAAAATATTTCAACAAACGAATAATAACTTAAATATCACAGAAGTGCAAGACGACATTATGATACAATGCACCTTTTTTCGAAAGGAATGGTTGACTAATTTATATTTATATCGGAGGGGACCCGTCGAAATGGCTATATGTACATGCCTCCCTCCGAAATAATTGAAGTAAAGTATTATAAATAAAAGTTATTTAAAGTCGCTACTTCTAAAGTGATACAATTTCTCTTGTACGCTACTTCTTCAGAAACAAAAATAGAACTTTCGTTGCATCTTTTCAAGGGTCTTAAATTATTACTTCAAAAATAACAATTATTGAAAAAATTTACATCTCGTCTAGAATGTTGAATTATTACTAAAGAATAATTATTACTAATTTGTAATATAAGCAAATAACTTATCTATAAGGTTTAACGATTATAATACATAAAACAAACAATTCAACATAACATTTTGGTTGAGCTTTTATGCTGATGATGTGTTGTAAAATTTACTTATATTAGAACAAGTATATGAACATAATATTAGAACTGGTAGTATCAAATAATACATGTGAAATCTGTCATCTCTTTCAAACCATAAATAGTTGGTCAAAAAAACAGGTTTTGAATGAAGGGGACGACAGGATGTTGGGTGTAGAGCAATTGGAAGAAGATACAGACGACCTTGCCCTCCAAAAGGCCAGACGCTCAGTTGGGTCGTGATACTTTACTTTAAACAAGTTTTTTGAACGCATAGTGTCCTCCTATCTCGAAGAAATGATACTTATAATATGACTCGAAGTAATGATAATGTAACTGTGAGTAAGCCTTGAAGCAGGAAGCAAGTATAGCAGATTGTCAACTATAACAAAAGCAATAACAAGAATGAAGTTATAAAGGGAAAGAACAGTAGTCAGAACAAAGTTGTGAAGGATTTTGTTTTAGAAAATGAATTGTTGGAAGACCAAAACAATAAAAAAAAAATCATAGTGACATTGCCATCTGATAATAATCTGCCTTCTAAAAGTATGAACTTGACAACCAACAAATACAGTTCATTGGCAGACTTAAGTGACTATGATGACTGTGCTATCATCACTGGTAAATTTTTAGCTGAAGTTATGACAACTCCTGAAGACAATAATGCTTTAGATGGTGAGATAGCCTCTACTAAATGTAACAAACCCAGTGAATGAAGTATCAATTGCATTGCTGCTGAATTTACTGCTGTGCACATGCACAAATTCTGTACAGATGCACAAGCAAAAGCCATGAGCACACCAGTGAAAAAACCAATCATTTCCTTGTCTCCATAATTTGAAAATGCTTGGTGCAGTAAACTGGAATCTCAGATAACTCAGATGATCTTCTCCTTGCATGATAAAGAGGAAGATGAACCCATGACCATGTCAGCAGCTGCTAACAGCACAGGCTTAAAACTTCTTGCTAACAGCAGCAAAAAACTTCTTGCTAACAGCACAGGCTTAAAACTTCTTAAAACATAGAAACCATTGTCCATGTCATTGATTTGGAAGTCTCCAACCAGTTTCCATACACTTTTGATATAAGATTTAAATAGTGAAAATAACTACATTTAAATATGTGTATTTAACTGCATTTAAATATGTGTATCTAACTGAATTTAAATAGGTGTATTTAACTGCATTTAAATATGTGTATTTAATTGCATTATCAAAATACACTTAAAAAATGATATGTAAAATTATGTTTTTCATAATTTTATTTTTAGATATTAACAGTGGACATTATTAGAATCAGAATCAGAACCAGAATCAGCTGATATACACATTCCAAATAAATGTACACATATGAACAAATTAAATGGTGACAGTATTAGAAGGTTAAAAAATTACCCTGCTATCCAAACCCCTTCATCATGATCAGTACGTGCATAATTTGCATTTAAATCAACTTCTTCTTCTGATAGACTTACGCCAATGGAAAAAGGTGGATTCTCGTCAAATTGATTATACTCTTCTTCATCTACCACGCCGTCGATCCCAACAATGTGTCTTTTTCCAGGAAGGACAACAGACCACTTATGATCAGCTGGGTCGGTGACATAAAAAACTTATTTCACTTGAGATGCCAAGATGAGTGGATCGTTATCATGACTCACTCGATCAAAGTCAACAAGTGTGAATCCATGTTCATCCACTTGTACAGCATGATGGTTATCGGCCCATTTACATTGAAATAGAGGAATCGTGAAGTCCCTATATTCAAGTTCCCAAATATTCTCAATTACTCCGTAATATGACATTGTCGCATTTATTGGTTTGTTATCTTTAGCACTAGCAAATTATCTTGAAGATGCTACGACACTTACTCCACTATTTTGCATTTTGCTCTTTTAATCCTGACGCTTCGTATGAAAGACATACCCATTAATAGCGTATACTTCATAAGAGCTAACTTGAAATTTAGGCCCATACGCCAACCATTTTATTATATCGGAAACATTATGATTTGTTTGAGACAATTGAGACATTACCTTATCTTTAAACCATATGACGAATGAGCGGTTATGTTCATTTGTCAACCATCTTTCGTTCTTTGAAGGATTTTGAGACTTTAGAATTGTCATGTGCTCTTCCAAGTAAGGATGAACCTCACTAAGGTGCTGTAAAACAAGTAGATGAGCTTTGTGAAACATATCATCACCAATTGACATCAATTTAAACCCAATTATGCCTTGACCGTCAAGTCGCCCTTCATGTCGAGACTTGCAAAGTCCAATAGGTTCAATGTCAGTTAGGTATTGAGTGACAAATTCAATAACTTCCTCGGCTATAGTACCTTCTACGATACTAGCTTCAGGTCTATATCGATTCTTTGTTTTTCTTTTTAAAGTTCCCATGTGCATTTCGAACGGATACATATACCTCATAAAAACAGGACCGCAAATCTTGATTTCTCTTACCAAATGTACAATCAAATGCACCATAACATCAAAAAATGAAGGGGGAAAATACATCTCAAATTGACACAAGGTAACAATAACATCGGCTTGTTGATCATCCAGCATATCAGGATCAATCACCTTACTACAAATTGCATTAAAAAAAATACAAAGCTTTGTAATAGCATGTCTAACATGTTTAGGCAATATACCTCGAATAGCAACAGGCAACAAAAGTTGCATTAACACATGACAGTCATGAGACTTCATGCCCGTCAATTTCAAATCCTTCATTGATACACGACTGCTAATGTTCGAAGAATAACCTGATGGAACCTTGACACCACGAAGACACTCGCATAAACTAGTTTTCTCTTTTTTGGACAATGTATAACGTGCAGGAGGCAAATAGATACGTTGACCTTTCTCCACTGGTACTAACTCCTTTCGAATACCCATTTTCAACATATCTTGTCTAGCTTTCTCACCATCTTTTGTCTTACCAGGTATATTCAAGAGTGTTCCAATGATACTGTCACAAACATTTTTTTCTATATGCATTACGTCTAGACAATGCCAAACTTGTAAATGTTTCCAATATGGAAGTTCCCAAAATATAGATTTTTTCTTCCACATGCCTTCTTGAAGAGGAAAGGCTTTGCCAAATACATTTTCAATATCCTTGATCCGTTCATATACATCATTTCCTGTTAATGGCAAACGAGCAACTCCGCTTTCTATCTCCCCATTGAAAGGTTTCTTCTTTTTACGATAAGGATGATTGAGAGGGAGAAATCTACGATGATGCATATACACATTTTTCTTGCAAAAATGCAAGCGCTCAACAGCCATGCCGTCTTGACAAATTGGGCATGCTCTAGCACCTTTTGTACTATATCCAGACAAGTTACCATATGCGGGAAAATCATTTATGGTACAAAAAAGCATGGCGCGTAATGTAAATTCACTTCTACTATATGCATCAAATACGCGCACACCTTTATCTCACAAAAGTTTTAGATCATCAATAAGAGGAGCTAGATAAACATCGATGTCATTTCCTGGTTGTCGTGGTCCCGAAATCATAAGAGACAACATAATGTACTTGCGCTTCATACTTAAGTAAGGTGGAAGATTGTAAATCACCAAAAGAACCGGCCAAGTACTATGTTGACTGCTAAGATTGCCAAATGGATTTATGCCATCTGTGCAAAGACCAAGTCTGAGATTTCTTATTTCTTCGCCGAAACTAGAATACATGGTATCGATATTTCTCCACTGCGGAGAATCGGCTGGATGCCTTAGTAATCCATCATCCTTCCTCACATCTGCATGCCATCTTAAGTTTTTTGCATTTTCTTTATTTGCAAATAAACGTTTAACCTTGGTATAATGGGAAAATACCATAAAACCTTTGTTGGAGACCATTTCTTATCTGGGTCGTTATGCACATTTTCTCGCGACTTGTAACGGGATAATCCACACTTAGGACACTCACGCAAGCTCTCATATTCATTTCGATACAATATACAATCATTTGGACATGCATGTATCTTTTTTTATCCTATGCCAATTGGACACATAATTTTCTTTGCCTCGTAATTAGAAGTAGGAAGCTCGTTACCTTCCGGTAGCATGTCTTTCAAAAGTTCCAACAATGATGTAAAACTTATATCACTCCACCCGTGTTTTGCTTTTAAATTGAAAAGCTTGAGCATAGCAGTCAATATTGTAAACTTAGCACAACCAGAATACAAAGGCTTCTCAGCATCAAGTAATATTTTTTCGTACAATTTTGGCTCTTCCATCAAATGTTCTTGAACATCATCAAACATCTCATTAACATTGTCGATCTCATCAGTCTCATCATTTACCTCGTTATTCATGGTACCTTCCTGGTCATCCTCATTAGTGTAATGATTACTAGAACTAGGTGTACTAAGTGTGCTTTCACCATGCCATATCCACTGTGTGTAATTTTGCTTGAACCCATACCGAATTATGCGATCCCTGATCTGATCTATGTTACGAAATCTCCTCCTATTCTGGCAACGTCTACAAGGACAAAAAATTGTTTCTTCTCTTCTTGTTAATTGATCATTCAACTCACACTTGATGAATCCTTCCATTTTGTTCAAGAACTCATCATCACTACGTTTAACGTTATACATCCAATTACGATCCATGTGAAATTGCTAGAGACGCACTACATAAGCAAAAAAAAAATCATAAGTGTTCTTACGATCCACGTTATATATGTTGTTTTTCAAGTGTGAACAAGAAGTAAAATAATTATCAATAAATATCTAAAAAAACATAGGAACGTGAATTTTCTTTTAAACATGCATCAGTATGGTTAATTGAGGAATTCTTTACGCAAATTTGGCACTTCATTCAAAATTAGTATGTTAATGTCATGTATCGGCGTGAACATATAATTATAGCATTTAGTAGTTTTATTTTGTATTTTTGCACAAGATTTCTAAAAAGAAAATGTTCATTTGTTGGCATGTGACGTTGATTCTTGTTTTCCATTTGTTGAAAAGTTAAGTCGAGCTGCCAGTTATACAAAGAAGCGGTTGACTTCTACTGTGATTTTTATGGTTGGTTTGTTCAATTTATTTGTTTTAAGGGAAAAAGGTTGAAAGCAGATGAAGTTGATATATAAAGCATATTAAATTGTAAAAAGCAACTAGTTTGATTTAATTTCTATTCTTCGAATTATTTTTGTTTGATTTTTGTGTGTTTTGATTTTGTGTGTGTTTGCATCAAAAAAAATTGTGTTTGTGTGATTGTTGCTAGCATTTGTTTGTGTTTTTATTTGCATTTGTTGCTTTTCTATTTTGCATTTTCGAAAAAAAATCAAGGTACACAATTTCAGTAGAAAACGAACTTTTTTTATTCCATTCCATTTTCATTTACATTTTGCATTTGCATTTATACAATTTTCAAAAAAACACATTTTACTGTTGCATTGCCTACTGTGCATGGTGCACACCTGATCAATTTCCTTCCAATGCCTATTGCAACTTCATGCCTTGCACAGCCTCTTCTCCTCAACTGACAGTGCACATCCACTTGAAACTCCCCTGCTAAGCAATAGCTTCAAACATTTCCATACAACTACAACTAACTTCCATCAACCCAAACCCATTTCAACTCACTGTCACAAACCCTCATACAAGTTTCTTCCTGCGACAACTTCTTCCTGCCACAATCATACATATCACAGTCATATCCCCCGTCAAACAACAACCATCACTCCCATCATCTACCTTCAGACCACATCCTCCCAGTACTCCTTGCTGCAAACAAATAACCTGGTTCAACAACACCGCTCTATGGCTATACACTACCAAACATCTCAAACAGTTCAACATCCTTGTAAATTAATTTTTGAAAGTAATTATCACCTTCAAACAACCTTCAGCAGCTGGTTATGATATACGATGCTTATATTTAAGGTCGAAAATGCAATCATTACCAACTGGATATTGTTGTATATATAGTCAGAGCATGTATTATTGGTTTGATGTATGCTTTTCGAAGATTACAAACGAAACTTGGTTCGATAGATCTTAGAAAAGGTCATCAACTTCAAACTATGATTATATAATATAATTTACTTAAATAATACTTCAAAATATACCTCAATGAGGGATCACCACAGATAATACATGAGAGATGTAGAAGAAAAAGGTGGATAAGCTATGATAAAACGTGAAGGCATGTTAAATAGATGTTCTGTACACTTTGTTTAGGTTTCTAAATGGCACCCTGGTTCTCCTGATTACTCATAAAAGAAAATCCAGTGTGAATCTTAAAACGCTAAATTGCCAAACTCACCCTAAATTATTATTTGTTAAAAAATTCACACGTGAGCAAGTTTGTTTTAAGTTGTTATCGTGCCAAACAATTCTCCATAATACTGCATCCAAGATTTGTAATATTTCACTATGCGCGACTCACACTTATTGGTTTATAAATCATATCATTCTAAAGAGAGTAAAATAAAAACCAAATACATTCAAAATCAGTTATCGCAACAGCAAAAGTCAAATACATTCAAAGCAAATGTTCGGCATTAGTAAATTAACTTATCAGACAGTCTACAATAAGGCAAATCGAAAAAACCCGAAATCACAAATCGAAAAAACAAAATTCTTCAATAATTCAATAAGGCATACCTAAAAGATCGAAAGTCTTGATCAAGAAGCGATTGTTGTTTTCTCTTTTTTTTTGCTAGAGAGAACGGGAGGAACAAAATTTAATTTTAGCGTTGGCGGTAGAGAGAAGAAGGAATAAAATAACGAAGAAGAAAAGAAGAAGATGGGTCGGGCGCGTGATGCCAAATTTTTCCTCTAAAAATTTACGTTCGCGGGAAAAGATTATGGCGGCCGAAAATGGGAATGGTGGGAAGAGTTGCATGCCTATTGTGTCAGTTTTTGGACAATCGATGCTATTGTGTTTAATTTTGTCGATTGTTCAAACAACCAACACGAATAGATCTATTGCTTCTCTTCAATTGTGTCGGTTTCTTAAGAACAACAGATGCAGATTACATTTTTAACATTTTCTTCTTACCCCATTAGTCAATAGTTTCGGTTGTTAATGAACAACCGACACAAATTACACTATTTGTGTCGGTTTTATGGACAACCGACACAAATGAGGCGAAGCAACTGATCTGTTTTGTACTAGTGATATTGGATGTTTGATTGTTCATGCAATGATCAAATAAGAAATTTAGAATAGTAAAATTAAAATGGTTCATAACCAAATGCAATTATCTAAAATTTAATCTAAAACTTGAAATTTGTTATAATCAAATAAATTCCATGAGTATAAATTATATAAAAGAAGAATAATTAAATTTAAATTTAACCAGAATTTAAATTTCGGAAGTTTTGAATAGATTTTATATGTATTGAAAACCAAGTTTGGAAATTGAAAATCTTGGGAATGTTTGGGAATGTTTTCCAAAGTTTTTGAAGGCAATAATGGAGTGTTGATTTGGGAAGTATTTTGAATGGAAACTGTTTGAAAAGAATTTAGGAGAGTAAGAAGCACTGAACTCACTTCAGTCGCTGGAAAATAATCCTGATGATGCTGGCTACATCATTAGAATTCATTTTCGAGTTTCTAAAGTGATGGATTGCTTCACTAGTACTTAGTTATGATATTGTTTGGATTTGTTGGGTATACTAGTTGTTTTGGGAATTTCAAAGGAAGAAATTTGTTTTGGTATAAACAAATTGTTTTGAAAATCTAGAGACTTGATTTGATATACCAACGGGTTTGAGTTGATTGTTATTTCAAAATGGTTTTGGAATAAAACCGGGTAAAATGAATTCTGGGAAAAATTCTAATTACATAATGTGTAAAGTTGAAATGAATTAACTATTAAACTTATTAAGTAAAGTAATATTAATAAAAAGGGAAATAAAAATTTTGATCTTGGAATTAAAATTTAACTTAAGTAAATGGAAGTGAATAAAATATGTTGAAGTGAATGGAAATTTGAATTGAACTTGGATAAGTCAAATAAATTTGGACTTAGAATTAAATTGGATTTAGAGTTAAATTGATTTGGATTAAATTGAAATGTAAGTTGACTTTGAGATTGTGGGTTATTGTGTAATGAATTATCCCCACAAGCTATTAAATGTTATGCTTATAGTTTAAAATTGTGAATTTGAAATTGAATTAAATCTAAATCAATTGGAATTTAATTGAATTGGACATAAAGGTGGAATGTAAATTGCTTATAATTGCATAAAGAAATTCATATTCCTAGATATAGTTTGAAATTTGTGATTTTAAAATGGAAATGGACTTAAATAAGCAACCTAAACTCTTGATTAGAAATGAAATTGTAATTCATTAATGGAAAGAGCTGAATGGTGTGGCAAATTCAAAACTTAGCCATAAATAAAATGTGAAGTGAAATGAAGCAAGGTGAGAATATAAAGGTGGATGTTCTTAAGTTAGCAAATAGTCTTGAACTTATGTATTGGGGAAGATGAAATCTGTTTTGATAAATGAATTGAAATTAAATTTCAGTTGTGTAATAAATAAAATTGAAAGAATTTAGATTCGATTTAAAGGAGTAAAAAGGAAAGCTAGAAAATTTAAACTTGCTAAATGAAATAATTGGAAATGGTAATATTATAAATAATTCAGAGTGAATTGAGGAAGTGAATTAAAACCTAATATGGATTATGTAACGATCCCGGATTTTAATTTAATTTAAATTGATAATTTATTTAGTTTTTGAATAAAATGGTGAAATTTATTGATAAATTGATTTGAAAATTCAAAATGAAGTCTTTAAAATAAAATATACAAATAAATATTAAGTTAGAAATTGAAATAGAAATATATATGAGATAAACTATAAACTATAAAGTCAAAAAAAAAAACAAAGAAAACATATTAAAATAAATACGTATAGTTAAAATTCAAAACAACACATTAACTAAAATATAGAGTAAACACACAACTAAATTTAAAATGACATATTAAAATAGAAATTTATTTATATTAAAAAGTCATAAGACAAAAGCCTGTAAAGAAAATAAGAAAGTAAGTTATGGTAAAATTATAAAATTCAAAATCACAATAATTATAATCAAGCATTTGGCAAAATAAACAAGATAGTAGCATCACAAAACATACTTGCTGAAAGTATACAAGAATCAAATAAATATGTTACTAAATCAAACTAGGTAAGTGTAAGAAACTAAAACAAAACACTTTTATTTTATAAAGCAAAGAATGTATAACCTATCCATACCTCTAGTACACCAAGCTAGATAGTATCAGCCGAGATTTTGTTGATAAAACAAATGAAAATAGAAGTACAAATAAAAACATAAACAAAGAAATGCAAGGCAAAGGAAAAACATAAGTATATGAAATAGCTTGCAAATGAAAACATAGAGTACTAAGCAATTAATGCCCTTACCTTAGTACACAATATAATACATTTCAGCCCATAATGCAAGCATAGCTGCCATTAATATAATATACATCAGCCACTAAACAAAATAAAAATCTCTGAACCAAAAATATCTTGTACAAACATAAGATATAGTATGAAAACAGTATAGAAATCTTTAAGATTATAAAATAAAACAATGATAACTAATGCCACATCTCAGCCGAGACAAGCAAGCATGGGAACAAGGTATCAAGGCAATTAATGCAAGCCATGCTTTGATTTCACACCAGCCACTAAGTAATGAAAAAGATATCACTGCTTGGTTGTACTAAAAGAAGTATTACCCTGTACAATTCATTTTCTTATATCAAACTCATTCTTTTATCAACCTTTGTTCATTTCAAATTCGTTCATTTCAAAACTGAGATAGTATCATTTTGAAAACTAAAACAAAATTCAACCTGGAAATTTCAAATGAAGGTGGAATGTAAAGGTTCAAAACTGGAAACAAATAAAAATCAAAACAAGCTCATTCCTCTGTTCCTATCTTTCTTCATCAAAACCCATCAAGGTGAGTAAACAACCTGTTTTCAAGTTTAAGTTAAATTACATGTGTGTATGTATGATTTGGATTCAAAAATGTTTAGTAGAGTATCCTTCAAGTTTTTAACTCTGTCATATATGTGCCTGTGTGTCACTTGTTCTCTGTTTAGATTTCAGAGTACAAAATCAGTAGGGTATTCGATAATCTCTTCGACTAATCCTCATTAGACTGTGATGTTTTAACAAAACAAATTCGTTCATACTTAAATTAAGGCCTGGAGAAGTTTTCCAGTACAATAAAGTTTCAAAACATCTCAAAAACAAACTATTTACAGGAAAATGTAACTTTGTGATATATTTAAGTACCATGAAACTTAAATTTAATTACACATCTCGAATCTATAACAGAAGATAGGATTTTTAAAATAAAGATGGTAATTTTTAAATGAGAATGCAAGGAGAAATCGGTATATGATTGGGAATTGATTTTTGACCAATCCTCGGCGACGCAATGAACTGGAGATGCCGGTGTTGCTAGGGGAGATGGGGAAGCTTACTGGGGTGGTAGGAAAAATAGCGTAAGGGTGGTCAGACGACGACGGCGGCGGCGGCGTAGGTTGAAAAATTTTAAACCTAATTTTAACAGGGTTATGCTTTCGGTCTCGTTAGTCGTCAAGGGGAGATCGAGTGCTATGGGCTGTTGGGGGATGGAAGAGGCGGTGTCAACGAAGGTTTTACCGGAATTCCAGTTTTTCTGGTGGTCGGGATTGGGTGGTCGGCGATGTTTCAGGTTTTGGTGAGGAGTACTATCGTTGTTCTAGCTTCGGTTAAGATGCTCATTTTCGATTCGAGGAAGATTTGTTTGATCGGAGTGTAGATATGAGTTCGAGTGGATTCATGCGATGTTCGAAGATCGCCGTTCTAATCACCGGAGGTCGGCGATGCCTGTGCACGTACACGGCACAGTTCTGTTTCATGATGAAGAAGATGGGTTCGAATTTATGAAGGGGGAAACTCGAAGCAGGCTGTTGATTTTCTCGGGGGGAAACTCGCGTTTGCTCGAAGTAGATGAGGGGAGGAGCTATGGTAGAATTGTTCAGGTTTTAAAACCTGTTGCAAGTTTTAACAGTTTTTTTTTTTAAAAAAAAAGAGTTTTTTTTTTCTACAAGTTAAACCAAGTTATTAAACAAAGTTCAATAATGAAATTGAGTTAGTTTTGAAATTTGAATAATTTAATTTAAATTTGGAATTAAACTTAGTTTTATAAATTTAAAGGTATAAATAAGTTTAAATGTTAAAGTTCCTTTAATATGTGATTTTAATAAATAAATTTGATTTAAACTCTTTTAAAATTTCTTTATAATAAAATATTACTTCAACAAGTAATTTAAAGGATTTTTAAATTAGTTTTAAACTTTACAAAAGATAAACGAGGGTTCATTTTAAATCTTGGGTTTAAAATGAAATTTAGAAAGGCAAGTTGAAATAAAAAGGTTTTCAAACATATTTGTAAATGATATTTAAATCACTACTAAGAATGAGTTCACCTTAAATTAATAAAGATTGAATGATTCGGAATACATTAATTATTAAGATAATAGGAATGGATAATTAATGTTTTGTATCAATTAAATTAGTAATTGTAAGTTAAACTTTATTAATTAAGGTCTAATTTCTTAAAACAATTAATAAATTGGTTAATTAATTATGTAATTGGTTTAAAAGATTAATCTAATTAATTTATTAATTAGGAAGAATTAATAAAGGTGATTGATAAATTAATCTATATCAATTGATTTGTAATTAATAAATCAGAATTGGATAATAAATTCATAAGTAAATAAATTTGATTGGAAATAAATTGAATTAATTAGGATTAAACAATTAATTAATCCTGTTTATGAATGATTATTAGATACTTGACCTTACTTATGAATGATTGTATTGGATGAGTTGCCTTGAATTGATTGTCCTATCTGATTTGAGATACTTTGTTCTGTGAATTGAGCTGTGTATTTATTCATTTATTGATGATACATTTGTATATTATCTGTGAATCTGTGAATGAGCGATAATCGTTATGTTTATATCGCTTATCAACTATATTTCTGTATTTTAATCTGTGATGATTGAATGATGTTGCACTTTTGTGTTAAACCCCTGGACTACACCATACACACACAAATATGGATTTCACGAGGAAATCGGTTAAGTCACAGATAATTTAAATTTAATGTTTTTGAAATTAAAGTTTTAATTTCAAATTGATTTTGAAAATGGATTTGGGTTAAACAGTAAAGCTTTTGAAAAAGGTTTTCACAGATAAAAGCTATTTTGAATAACTCGGTAAAATCTCCAATTTAAATAATTCAATTTGAATTTGAATTCGATATTTGGAATTAATTCGATGATTGGAAATTATGGTTAAAGATATTATAAACATGATTGTATGAATTTAAACCATTTTAAAGGTATGGTTTTGGGAATTTGAATTTAACCCAAGGATTTCAACTCGTATAAATGAATCAGATTTCCAAAATGAAAACTGTTGTTTTCAAATGATAAACACTTTTAGATAAGAAACTGAGATTCCAGTTAATTAGGGGAATTTCAAGATTGAATAGGGAAATGATTTTCCTAAGTTATGAATGAATTCTTTTTTTTGAAAGCTATGAATTAAATCTGTTTATTTTTAACAGATTTAAATTGATGATTTGTTTAAATCAAATTGAAATGAAATTGTTTTGAAGGCTATAAGTTAAATCTTTGATTTAAAGATTTAACGAGTTAATCAAATTGAAATGAAAATTGATTTGGAAAATCTGTGAATGAATCTTTTGTTTAAAAGGTTAAAATGTGAAAATTGTTTAAACTGTTAAAGGTTGTGAAAATGAATCTTTTTGTTTAAAGATTGAAATGGTAATTGGTTTAAACCATTTGAAAGAAAGTTTTGAATTATTAAGTTGTGACTTAATTGAAATCCCATTATCCATATGTTTTTGAAATACTACGCTCACTGTTCGGTTTAACCGGGAGAGGACCTTTGTGTCATATATCCCATTCCGAATATGTGATATGTCGTTATGGATAGCATTTGAAGACCGGTGTTGACGACCGGGTATTTACGAGAGCGATAGGATGACCTATCGATTGTCTCTGCACTGGGTAGCTCCTGGTATAGAGATTCCCTAAGTGATGGGAAATCCGATCGGGATTGTGAATACCCGGATTGCAAGGACTTCTTTGGAAGTGCCTTCGGTTCTGTTCGAACCCAGAACAGACTTGTATGGATAGTATGCCTGACATTACAAATTGAGATATAAAGCCGATTTCTTTCAAATATATTTCTGTTGGTGGCGGAGAATTTATTCTCTTAGCTTAACACCCTTCTCTGAGACGTACGAGCTCAGAGGTTATATAGTTGAAGGTTATCAGCGATATATTCCCAATTTGGTAATGTGACATGCTGAGTGTTGCTGTGAAATGATCATTGTGTTGATCATTTGTGATAGGATCATTTGTTTGATCGTTTATCTTTGTGATCATTTCTATGATCATTTGTTGACCCAAAGCACGACTTTTGTATAAAGTGTGTTTTGTGGACGAGACTTCGTCGAGCCTCACACCCCGAAAATGGTCAAAACAGGAAAGATGCGGCAAGGTTATGAGGGGTAGCTCCCTTTAGGGTATGTGCATTTCCTTCTGGATAGAGGTGGTATCATGGTATGGAGCCCAGATATTTAACCTATGTGGTTACTGCGAATTTATTACTTTGTGGTTGTTGGTTATCGGGATCCCGTGAGAGAGGTCGTTTACGATCGGGGGATGGCATACTCGTGTCAGTAGTTACCCAGTTAGGGGTAACCCGGCCTTGTGTTGGCAGAGATCCGGTTTGGTTCTCGGGGACGTCCTTCCAGAGGCGTTCTCATGTGGCAATGGGAAGTTCCTTGGCCTGACCATTTGTTGGAAATCCAAAGAAACAATACGAGCCATGTACGGTATTAGTTGTAGAACCTATCATTCACTTATGGTGGCGCCCCACTGTTTGGATGGTAGCTATAGTAGGCATAGTTCGGAATGTCTATGCTGGCTAAGATTTATATCTTTATTTTCGAAATGAATTTTTCCTACACTATGCACTAGTAATAATATCAAATGTTCTTTTTAAATGCGTATCAAGCATCTTTGACTATCATAAGGAGAAATCTCCTCCGATTCTGTGTTTGCATTGTGTGTGTGTGCGGGAGGCCTTATGGTAGTCTCATTTAAAAAAAAAAAGCATTGCGAATTGACTTTGAAAATCTTTTGTTGAATGTTTTTAAAGATAAACTGTTTTTGTTGCTTACACCAGTCCCACGACTGATCCGGAGTTTATTATTTCTTTCCTAAACTCTGGGTGCTCATTATATTTCTACACAAGCAGTCTAGAGTTGGGTTTTTCAGATAGTCAGATATAGTGGATTATCTGGAGTTAGTTCAGTCTTTGGACCACACCAGTCTTGCTTAGCTTGGTGCATCGTTATTGGGGGTTCGAGCTATTGCTGGATTGATTCTTGGAAATGGAGTTGCAGTTATTTTTGGAGTTCTCCGTTGAAGACTATCTTAGAGTTATTTGTTTCGCTGCTAGATGTTACCTATTTTCTTTCCGCTGCTATTTTATTGTATCATATCTCTGATGTATATTGATATTCATTGTATCACTATGTTGTATCAGATATTGTATCTGTGCTGTATATCAATGTATTATTCTTTTATTCCGCTGTGTTATTTACTTAATGTTGTTATAAGCTCCGGCGAATCGGATTTGAACGGTCGAATCTATGGCATTCGAATACGATTTGAAGTATGGATGTCGATTTTCGAGCGGTCAAAATTCGCTTCGTTACAGATTAGGTTAGTGACTAAATTGAATTACAATTAATTGGAATTTGTATTGTAATGGAGAATTTTGATAGTTTGGTCAAAATTTGGAAAGTAAATAGAAATCCAGTTGTGGCATGGGATTTAAATTTTGGAAATAAATATTGGAAATGTGGATAAATAACGAAATTAGATTATAATGGTGATAGTTGAATTGTAAATAAATTCCAATGAGTGAAATAATATAAAATGGCTCTTTGTTAATAAAATAAATCTATAAATATATATATATATAATGAATAAATAAACAAAGTGCATTAAAGTTTGCAAATGGATTTGAATTGATTTATAAGAAGATAATGAAAAGATTGTGAAGGAACTTAAGCAAATTGAATAATAATTGTGATTAAGCATTATAATGTGGTTTTAGATAAATTGGTTTAGATAATAAAAGTGAAATGCAAGTGAAATGAAATTTAATTAATCTTTGTGATGAATTAAAGATGTATGCGAATTGGAAATAATATGGAATGAGATGTTATTAATTTGAACTTAAGCTGAATGTATAA
Organism: Allium cepa; assembly: GCA_030765085.1. Classification (NCBI taxonomy): domain Eukaryota; kingdom Viridiplantae; phylum Streptophyta; class Magnoliopsida; order Asparagales; family Amaryllidaceae; genus Allium; species Allium cepa. The sequence goes on along the minus strand of CM060945.1, from coordinate 210,617,682 downwards.
GCTAGTTGGATTAAAATTTGTGAATGGTTTGATTGGGCAAGAATCAATCAAAATGGAAATAAATTGAGATATTATGGAATTGAAATCATTTGAGAAAATGATCAGATGGTTATTTTTTTTAAGCTTATGAAATAGCTTTAAATGAAATTTGTTTGCAAAATAAAATTTGGATGCAAGCAAATGACTTTTAAGATTGTTATTGTGGGGAAGAAAAAAATATATGAGTTGTAAATAAGAATGGAATGATAAAAGTGGACTTAAGTTGAATAATGGATTTGAAATATGAAAATCAAGACTTGGTTTAAAATAATAATAATAAGAAGAAGAATAATAATAATAAAATAATAAAAATAAACTTAAGATAAATAATAAATTTTGAAGTGTGACTAAGAATTTGATTTAAAAATTTCAATGAATAATTCCGAATGGAATAAAATTAATATAAATTTAAACTAGAATTAATTTTATTAGTTATGAGCTTAAGTGGTGATTATTTTTGCTTGAAAGACATGAGAAATTGCATGTATTCAGAATTGAGTTGTTTAAACAGCAACTAAATTGGTTTTGAATAAATTGGAATGGATTGAAATTTTATTAATTGAGTTTGCATATGAATGAAAATGGATTACCATAGTAATGCAAATGTTTCAAATTTAAATGAAATTTTCTTAGTGAATCAATTCGAAATTTGGGTAAATTATGAATTGGAATGGTAAACTTGTATGTAATTCATTTGTGTGAAATTAAATGGAATTTAGCATTTGAAAAGAAACTTTGTGCATGTTAAAATATGGATTACTTATGAAACCATGCAAATTGTTGGTTGGATTATGAAATTGATAAGTTTGGCTTAAATTTATATTGGAAATGTTGTTAAAATGTTCATATCTTTGAAAACTGATGAGTTTGTTGAGTAAGTGCAGGAATGCGAGGCGTTCAAGAGAGTTGGAGCGCGTATATGCGATTATATTAGCCGCTCGCTATTAAAATTTGCTAAAAAGGTACGCCTACGCTAATAAAATTGGGAAATGATATATTTGGTGTGATATATTTTGGTTTCCGACCGTGTGGGTCGATGTATATATATTTATTTGTATCGCGATATCGCGAAAGCTCCTCCGTACAAGGGAGACTCTGCAAAAATTTTCCGTAAATTTTGGGAGTTAGAATATTTTTGGGTTTTGGGAAAAGTTAAGTAACTTGGGAAGTTATAAGTTAAAATTAAAGCTTTAGAGTAAGTAAAGAAAATGAGTTTGGGGATTGAGCTAAAGAATTTTGGGAAGAGTATATAAGCTTTTAACTAAACAAATTAGGTAAGTAATTTAGTTTGAGAGTATTTTCTACCTTAGCAAATTTCGGGGACGAAATTTTTATAAGGGGGGAGGAATGTAACGACCCAGAATTTTGGGGTCGCCAGATTTGAACATTTAATTCATTTTAAATGTTGAATATGGATTATAATTTGAATATTTAAATAAAAGAATTTGGTTAAATTGATAAACTTTGTTTAAATTTCAAATATGGCAATTAAACTGAAATTTGAATAATAATAATTTAATATTAGGATTGGGTTAATTGGTAATTCGGAGTGTAAATAGATATGGAAATGAGTTTAAAATTTATTTTAAGACTATTTGGTCATTAAATAGTGTGGTTAGGTCGATAAATTAATATTTGGAATTTTATATTAATTTAAAAATGAATTTAATATTATTAAAATGCAATTAATCAGATTTTAGTCCGGAATGAGTCAAAATGATTTTTAATGTGTTTATAAATTCAATAGGAATTATAATTAAGTTAATAAAATTTTAAAAGCAAAATTTTAAGCGTTTTCGTCAATTTCAGTAAATCGCCAGATTTAATAGACGAGTTAAAATAGCCTTCCGAGGCACAGTCTCGGAATTCGACGAAACCAGTTCCATTGGATCCGTAATAGTTAGTTATCACCGGATTTTAATTTTCGTAGCAATCGGAGTTGTCGTTTGACCGTGACAGCTCGAAAAGCATCGAAATCGTTTTAATCGATTTAATTTTAATTGATCGTTTAATTCCGTAACTCGCGCATACGATCAAATGAGCTTACGAAACTTGTTCCATTTTGTCCGGAACGTGGAAAAACCCTCGGAACGCCTATCAGAACGCGTAGTTTGGAGATCGTTTGCATAAACTGTTAAATTGAGAAATTTTATTAATTAAATATTATTAAACCATTATATATCTCAATATTTTATTCAAAACCCTAGTATCTTCGTTGCCGCCGCAGTTTACATTTAATGGCCGGAGATTATCGAAGTTCCTCTTTGATTTGCGATTAATCCATCAACTTTTGTGAATCGACTTCAACTTGGAAGTTGTAGATCACCTCGTCATCTACCCATCCAACAGTCGATCTTGCCTATCGTCGCCGTATGGAGCCGGAAGGGGGATGATTGTAGTCGCCGATAGTTCGCGTTTTCTCCATCAGGTGATGACCGAGCTGTGTGTGTTCTTGGGCAAGGGTAGAGGCCGTGGAAGCAATTGTGGCGGCGCCTTATGATCGAGCTCTCGGCGTTCATGCGTTGGGCGACGGCAAGCCCTAGGGTGCGTAGATGGGTTCATGTTTTATCTGGAGGACGCGCGATGGAGAAGATGTAAGGGCTGGCTGTGATTTCTTTATTGGATCGAACGGCTGCGATGTGCTTTGGTATAAAAAAAATATATATATAATAATTGTGTAAATTTTATTCAAACTTTAAAATTTAATATCTAGTTCATACTTGATCAGATTCATACGAAATTTGTGGCGCCGGAATCGCAAAGATGCATACTACGCAATGGTGCAGTTCGGGAATCATTCCGGGCAAGTAGTAATTTGAGTTAAATCGAATGCCGTTCGATTTAATTTAAATTTCGAACGCTCGCTGAAACTCAAAGTGAGTTATTCTCAATCACATTTGGATGCTAGCTAATTTAAATAGTTAATATTTAAATATCTGTGTGTTTGGTTGAATATAATTGTTGTTATCAGTCTGGATTGATATTTATATATGTGATGTGCTAATATTTGTGGATGCAGGGGAAAACAGGTTGGAGGGATCACACTGGATTCCTCACAATGTAGTAATTATTTTTATAATTGATGATGATGCCTGTTTATATATTGTGATTGATAAATTTGCAATTAAATTGTATTGTGATATTGTGGTATAAACTACAAACCCAAAATGTTAATTATAAAGAAATTTGGAGTTTTAATTATAAAGAAATTAAATTGGGTTTTCAAAGAATTAAGAAGTTCATAAATAAGGAATTTAAAGGAATATAAAAATTAGAATCTGTTGGATGGAAAACTGAAATAAAATTGTATATAAATATTGCTGGATATATTATAAATCTATAATTAATTACAAATGGATAAATTGAATTTTAGAGAAATAAAAGATATTGTTAAATAATGAATTTTAAAGAATTAAAATTTGAAAACTATTTGGAATGAAAATTGAAAATTGGTAAAATCTGGAATGATAAACAAAGAGAAACGTTATCGGTGATAAATGTGAAAGTAAATTCATGTTACTAAAACTTAAACCTGAATCTAAATAAATTGATAGAATTTGTAAGAAGGATTTTTGGGATATTTGAATGGGAATGAGCTTCCCTGGGAAAACCAAGTTCAAGTTTTAAACAGATTTTATCAAAATAAGATTTGAAGTTCAAACTTGTTTTAAGAGCGTTTTGCAAATTATTATTTTAAAGTAACTACTGATAAATTAGAAATAGTAAATTTTATAAATACCTTAATAATTATTTTTACAAATGGATTTATTTAAAAGACTAGTTTTGAACTAAGTTATTGAAATTAATATTAACCTTTTAAAACTCTACTTATAAGTTTAGTTTAAACTAAAACCCTTACTTAAATTCAAGATTTATATCCTAATAAATAGTTTTATTTTAAATATTTTGAAATTATATTTTTGAGTAATAACTAGCAGTAATTTACATATTTTAAAGTATATTTCAGAATTGAGTATTTTAACTGTTTTAAATTTAAATTGTTTTGAACTTGGTTATTTCCAATGGGAATATATGGCAAAGGATTTACCTTGTAAAGGAAGAGTTTGGGAAATTGTTTTCAAATGAGTTTCGGAAGTTGGAAAATATATCTTTTAAAGATATCTGAGGTAAATAAATAATATGGAATATTATTTATTATGTGATGGATGCTTATGGATGTTTATGAATATAAATTGATAATTAAATCACCGACTATCAATGTTGGACAAATGCGTTGATCGTTTCGAAGAGACCGGGATCGAGATTTATTCTCGAAAACCACTTCGATCCGGTTTGTACGTTTTCGTGCGAAAAACGTGTTCGGAGTCGAAGATGGAGCAGTGAAGTGCAAGGGTTAGTCGCTACTAATCCTAAGGATATTTCCAAAATGGATGTAGTAGGAGTAGAGTCTTCGGTTCCGTTCGAACCCGGGACGGACTTGTATGGATGAATGCTTTCGTGACATCGTCAGGAGGGCGATAGGCATTCTAAGTGAAACATTCTAAAGCTAATGCTAAGCCTCATGCCTCATCAACCGGGAATGACTAAAAATCGGGGGATATGCAGCAATGCTTCGTGGGTAGCACCCACTGGAGAGTAAGGTCATCCCTGTCTAGATGTCCCTTTTTATTCGGCTTAGTGGTGCGGTTGCTGATCCCAACCGTGGGGTGATCTTATTCGGAACTGTCCAGTAAGGGATGGGTCTGGCCTTGTGTTGCAGGGGATCGGGAGTGGTCCTCGGTACGGTGATCTAGGCCCCGTACTGTGACAGGTGGTACCCCAGTGCCTAGTCATTGTTGGAAATCCATTCTCCCTACGAGACTTGTATGTGTTTTGTTTGTATTACCCACTTTTTTGGCTAGTATGCCGGAATTTAATAGATGTAACAATTTCAGCTATTTTATAAGTATTTGTGAATAGACCCTATTATAATATCAGAGGATTTCTATAAAAAGTGTTTTAGCTATCGTAAGGTAAAAACCCGACATGTTTATTTGTGGCGTGGTCTTACGAGATGCTTTTGTTTTCAAAAGGATTTTTGAAACTTTAATAATCAATTGGATGCATTATTATCAGCTGGTATTCTAGACTGACTCGGGTGTTATTTCATTATAATGCTCGGGTCAGACCGAGTATTATTTGTCCAGGACAGGATGCTAAGGAGCAGGAGAGGAGCTGGAGTCCGAGATGTATTATACGTACTACTATATATCCGCTGCTATGATTGTATGGTATGTCTGATTGATGATTGTTGATGTATGAGATACTCTGATGATATGATGTATAAACAGTTATAGATTTCATTTGGTGTAAAGATCTATGTTTACTATTATATTATTCCGCTGCGACAGTGAGATTCTGATATTGTTTAGTTTCTTCTTCTTCTATCTCTTCTTCTTTAACCCTAATGGTTCGTATTTCTGTGCCACTTGAGTCAATTTGTATAGAATAGTGTTGATTCAAGGGGTACGGATTTGCGGGCTATCACATTTGAATTCGATCATCCCACACGAGCCACAAAAAATAGCCACGCCATTTTTCCTCGATGCGCCATCAACCGAGCATCCTCCACGCCAGACGCCTTGCCTCTAAATCAACTATATCGCTGTAATTTGACGAAGCCTCCAAAACAGTTCATCTCTCAATCCTTCCTCCACACTGCTCTAAAAATTTCCAAACCACCTCTAAAAATCGAGTTTTTCGACAACGATCGTAACTGTATAATCCACTTATCAAATTATGAAAATCGAATTTCGACTATAGTTGACCTGTTCACTGTAAAATGTTGTTTACTCTCTCTCGGCTTGATGAAATCGAATGAAATAAATTTTAAAATGTTCTACATTCAAGAACAAGCAACTTTTATTTTTGGAATCATGTTTTAAAACTGAGTAGATGGTGCGATAATGATTTTCAAAGTTAAGGTTTTAACTGTTTTTAATAAAAAGCAAAGAACAGAGAAGATTAAGTATAGGTTTTTGATGTGCTGGTGGACTATCCATGTCTAAACACATATATACATCTACATAATAACATAACAATCACGTATACATTTGTTGCAGATCAAGGATCCATCCATATTTCCAAACATATACATATACAGTAATAACGTGTCAACAGAGCAAGTGTTTTACTCATTGTTTTTAAAAGATGATGAACACTGTAATTTAATTCTTGCTTCCAGCTTTTAGCAACCTGATTCCATTTTGATTTAATAGCAACTCTTTGTTATTTTTTTATAAGCAAGTGAACAAGGTGGCTGTGTGTATATATATAGGAAAGGAAAGTGTACAGTGCAAATCTAGGAGGCTAAAACATACATATAGGGTGGCTGCCTATCCATGAATGTACATGCCTCATTTCATTCATTGTTTTTTCTTTTCTCATTTTCTTTTCAATCTCTGCTGATACGATTTTTGGTTGATTTTATTTCATTGTATGCTAATTAGAAATATTATGAGCTTGATTTTAAGTTTGTGTGCTTGACTTGAAGTTGAAATGATGATGTTTTCCTGTGTGTGTGTGTGTGTGTGTATGCATATATATGGATATATAAATCTACATGCACATATTCCCACCATATATACATTTATATATATAGATATGCATACATTCACATATACATATTTGTCCTATCATACTTGCATATATATATATATATATATATATATATATATATATATATATATATGTGTGTGTGTGTGTGTATATGTATGTATGTATGTATGTATGTATGTATGTGTGTGTGTGTATTTCCACATGCACTATATTTTATAAACATATACCCATATATATACATAATTATAAGTTTGAATTTTTCATTAAGAAGTTTGTACATTCATGTATATATATTTATTTGAATATACAATATTTTTTATAAGCATATATATATACGAGTAAACTTATATATATATTTGTCATCAAAATGGAGCTTGTATATATTTGTATATAGATATATAGATATTTTATCACGAGTTTGAAATGCTGAAGTTTACATACACACGCACATATATATATATTAATTAATTTTCCATATTCAGAAATTTACATTTTAAAATTTTGTATAGTTTAATCAGTTTATAGATTCAGATATTTCAATTATCGGGAAAATTATCATTTCAATAATTAAATTTTGTTAATTATCCCAATGTCAGATGGCTAAAAATCCGGGTCTACAATCTCCCCTCTCCCTAGAACTTTTCGTCCTCGAAAAGGAACGAAACGAGAATTAGAATTTTGATGTATATTTTTATATAAAACATTCTTTAAACATTTTAGACTCTTACTCCTTTATTATACATTTTAGAGTACATACACTTTAAATTACGCAGCACTACCAAACTAGTTTGATATTAAAATATTTTTTCATAATTCGATGGCTTAACAAGTCCATCCATGTTCTTACAGAAATTTAGTCATACGTTGATCAGGTGAAGGACAAAAAATCTCTAAGTACTTAGTAGACCTATTTCAACACCTAGTGAAAATACTTGAAAAACATTTCAAAAATGATATGGATAGTATAACCCCCTTTTCCTTCTTTACCGCAATGGATCGCGATTAACACGATGATTGCATCGCTATCCTGGCAAAATCATAAGTAAACTGTAGGAATCAACACCCCTCGATTTACGCCATGGGAACACGATAGACCGCAGCTACACAATGGTTGCGTCACTATCCCAGCGAAACCATAAGTAGTCTGTAGGCAATCTCTGCCTCTCGAATTACGCTATCAAAACAAAACCACATAGATCGCATCTACCGATGGTTACATCACTATCCCAGCGAAACCATACGTAGAATGTAGGAAATCTCTGCCTCCTGAATTGCGCCATGGAACCACGATAGATCGCTATTACACAAAGGTTGCGTTGCTATTCTAGCGAAACCATACGTAACTGTAGGCAATCCCTGCCTCTCGAATTACAATGCCAAATCTAATAGATCGCAGTTACACAATGGTTGCATTGCTATCCCAGTAAAACCATAAGTAACTGTAGGTATAATACCCCTCGATTTACGCTATGTGAACAAATGATCACCGGGAACTGATGAGTTTTTGACCGGACGTCATCTAGGATCCCAATTCTAATTGAACCCGCCTTGTGGATTCTAAGGTAGACCCACCCAGTAGATCCCCTACTCTAAATTTTCAACTTTCATGGCGGGTGCCTTTCCATAATTTTAGTTTCAAAACATATCGTACTATATACATAATACCTATCAAATCATACACTTCATATGTATCACATATACATTTTATCTATATAAAATCGATATCTCTAAAATTGATAGTTTTTGAATTCGGTTTACCCAATTTCCAAAATCGACTATTTGCCAAAATCAAAAGTCTTTAAAAATCAATAGGTTCGAAACTGTTTCAGTTTCATTCTCATATACGTATAAGATCATCCTTTCCAAACAATTTAAGGGTCAATAGTTTTTTTTGGATTCGCTTCGTATTTATATAAACTCCTTTCAGTATTTTCGAATACCTTCCAAAGGTCATTTCCTTCTAGTTATAAATTGAACAATGGGAGTTTGAATATATAACTAACATATAAAATCTCATTAATACCAAATCAAAATTTTCCAAGTTTGATTATTTACCAAGTTAATTGTAACATTCTTACTTCTTTATAAATTACATTTCAGTTATAGTTACTGTTCAATCTTCATTCTAATAAATCTCCACATTTGTGTTTTAAGTAATTTCAATTTACGTTCAAATCAATATAAAAAGTGAATTTAATATAAGATCATATTTCTCAAAAAATATTTTACAACATTGACAGACTACGACAACTAGTAAGTTCAAAAATTACATCCATTCATCCACCAATTTATTAATTTAGTTCGTTCTACTAATCTATCTCCAAATATCGTCGATTGGATTTCTGCAACCTAATTCTATATTTATTCCATGGAGTTATTTCAATTAAAATTCAATTTCATTTGGCTCCAACTCCATTTCAAATGAATACTAATAATGTTGCAGTCATCACTAGGATTATTTTCCAGCAACTACAGTGAGTTCAGTGCTTTATCACTTTCAAAATCTCTTTGAAACAATTCTCATTCGAAAATATTTCTAAACAGTATTACATTTTTTTCTCTAAAACAACTTTAAAGACATTTCAAAATTTTCGGGACATAGATTCATAATTTCTCAATTTAAATCCATTTTAATTTATATGTCACATTTATAAATTATGCTTATATAATTTCACTTCCTTAAAACATTTCACAATGCTTTATCATTGTTTCTTTTGTAATAAACATCTTTTATTAAGGAACAATTACGCACTATAATTTCTGTAATAATTTTTTGAAAAATTATTTCTATATATATATAAATATAATCAAGTTAAATTATTTCATTTCAAACACCTAAGAAAACATTTCTGAAATTTTCGGGATTTAAATTCTGGTTTGAATCTATTTTTAGCTTAACCCATTTGTATAATTCCTTCTTATCTAATTTCTTTATTTGGTTATATAAAATTTTATAATCTTATTTTGACTATAATAACAATGATCAATCACCTCAATATACTATAATAATTTCAAAAAATTATCCTTTATAATTATTATATAAGAAAATAACAAGTACGCTCCCATATATAATACACTCAACTCCTTCTAGGGTGCTACTGATCCTATCTCTATTGAGAAATTCCCGCCAAAGCCAAGGTTCTCACTTAACCTTCAGCTCTGATACCACATGTGACGACCGAGGATTTTCGACCCTCGAAAATCGACATAAATACGTTCACTATATAGAATGCCGAGCAATCGAGTGCTGGAAATACCAGATCATTAAGGGTTAAGAAGAAAAGAGATAGAAGAAGAAACAGAAATAACAACAATGCAGAATCTCACAATCGCAGCGGAATAAAATATAATATATAATAATGGATTTTTATACAAAAGAATCTGCAGCTATCAATATACATATAATTTATCAGAGTACAACCATCAACATAGAAAACTGGATAGTTATAATAACTTGTCCTCACAAGTGCTGAATATACAGCCTACAATACACAGCGGAATATAATCAATTACACGTAATACGTCTCTGCCATCCAGCTCGTCTCCTGAGCTCCAAAGCATCCTAACTTGAATCTGTAATACTCGGTCTGACCCTCTGCACAGATCGCCCACGACAAGTGCAACTCGCTACCACATGGAAACGTTGCAAAATCTTCTAGTTCAAAATTTTGAACTTCTCACCGAAAACTGGACTGAATACTTACCACCAAACCGCCTCACCTTACCACTCACGACCACCATCCATCACTAGAAATTACCCAGATCTCCGTCATCGATCTCTCTGCCAAACCTACCCTATGTGCACGTCATTATGCCTCTCTCGTCATCGCCGTTTCCCTTGAACCCAAGACCAAACAAAAACACTATACCTAGTTTTAATTCGATTAGCCCACATAAGTCATTAAAAATCGCCATGCTATTTTTCCTCGATACACCATCAACCGAGCATCCTCTATGCCAGACCTCTAAACCAACTACGTCGCTGTAATTTGATGAAACGCCCAAAACCGTTCATCTCTCAATCTCTCTCTCCACACTGCTCTAAAATTTCCAAACCACCACTAAAAATTGAGTTTTTCGACAATGATTATAATGGTATAATCCACTTATCAAATTATGAAAATCGAATTTTGACTATAGTTGACCTATTCACTATAATATGTATTTTATTCTCTCTCGGCATGATGAAATCGAATGAAATAAATTTTAAAATATTCTACATTCAAGAACAAGCAACTTTGATTTTGGAATCATGTTTTAAAACAGAGTAGATGGTGTGATAATGATTTTCAAAGTTATGGTTTTTACTGTTTTTAATAAATAACAAAGAACGGAGAAGATTAAGTATAGGGTTTTTGATGTGTAGGTGGACTATCCATGTCTAAACACACATATACATCTACATATTAACATAATAATCACATATACATTTGTTACAGATCAAGGAAGCATCCATATTTCAAGACATATACATATATTTTAATAACTTGTCAGGAGAGCAAGTCTTTTACTCACTGTTGTTAAAAGATGATGAACGTTGTAATTTATTTCATGTTTCGAGCTTTTAGCAACCTGATTCCCTTTTGATTTAATGGCAACTCCTTGTTATTTTTATTTTATAAGCAAGTGAACAAGGTGGTTGTGTGTGTATATATGGGAAAGGAAAGTGTACAGTGCAAATCTAGGAGGCTGAAACATACATATAGGGTGGCTGCATGTCCATGAATGTACAGGCCTTATTTCATTCATTTTTTTCTTTTCTCATTTTCTTTTCAATCTCGGCTGATTTGATTTTTGGGTGATTTGATTTCATTGTATGCTGATTAGAAATATTGTAAGCTTGATTTTAAATTTGTGTGCTTGACTTGAAGTTGACATGATGATGTTTCCTATGTATATATATATATATATATATATATATACATGCATATATATAGATATATACACTTACATGCACTTAATCCCTCCATATATATACATTTGTATATATAGATATGCAAACATTCACATATACATATTTATCTTATCATACTTGCATATATATATATGTGTGTGTGTGTGTGTGTGTGTGTGTGTGTATTTCCATATTCATTATATTTTATAAACATATACCCACATATATAAGCATAATCATAAGTTTGAAATTTGTCATTATGAAGTTTATACCTGTGAGAAATGAGGATTATGGATCTTAAGTCTAGTAAAAACACTAGAGGGGGTGAATACTGTTTTAAAGAGTTACTAAATCTTTTTGAGTTTTTATTAATTTGAACACAAATGTATGCAATATTCAGACATAGATATGATCAACAGATATGATCGCAGAATCAAACACAGATGCAGAAATAAAGTAAAAGCAATAAAGGAAAGAACACACCAGATTTTATACTGGTTCGGAGTTACCCTACATCCAGTCCCACACACAAGTACGGATTTTCTTTCAAAAGCAATTTTACAATTACACCCTCGATTTCAAGGCCACGAGGTACACCCTCCAGATTCACAATCCTTTGGGTAGAGATACTTGATTTCCTGGGCAACAAGTTCACCCAATTGATTTCCAAGGCTACAATCACACCTTATCTCGGTTGATTGATTTCCAAGTCTACAATCACACCTTTTCTCGCTAAATTGATTACAAAGAAGTCCATAACTCTGAATAGCACTGAGAATCTTGTTGAGATAGTGATAGAGAATCAAACCAGAAATAATCTAGTTAGATTCAATGTTGATTTCGGCAGAGTAATGGTAAGAATATATATAAAGAAATGTGGAAGAAGAAGAGGAGTGAAAAACTAGAAAAATATAAATATAAATTCGTTGAAAATAGCCCTTTTTATAAAAGAACAACAACCATGTCCATTCGTGAAAGGTTATGGCGAATAGACACTTCTTTCGAAATTCAAATTTTTGAAACCAACTGCCACTATGTCGACATGGGTAACTTTAGTATGTCGACATCCCAAAGAAAATTTTGATGATTTGTTTTTCTTTAAAAATAACCACTATCTTATATTAAAACTATTTTAAACTTTATAAATATACTTGACTATAGTTAAAATACATAAGTAAATATAGAGAATAATATATATATATATATATATATATAAATTTACTATAAATTTATATTTAAATCTAAGTATAAATATTAAAAGTTAAATATATTATTATTAAAGATAGTTTTAAAACTAAGGATAATTTGATTTTGAAATTAAAGATTATTTTGAGGCTAAAAGTATTTAAAATCAGGGTAGATGTTTTTGATTCTTTTAAAAGGAAGTTTTGAAATCATTTGAAAACAAGATAATTTTGTAAAATCATTTGAATAAAAGTTAGCGGATACAAAACAATGTTCCACTAGATTTTTCGTAGGTTCCATCCTACTTAGGGTTCCATCCCTTTAACGGGCTCGAAGTGGATTCCATTCCATGAATAAATTGGATTTTAAGATGCCAGTGCTTTTCTAAGAGTTTTAACAAAATTCCTAATTAAATTACTTATTCTTGGAATCTTGAACTCTTGATAATCTTGATACTCATGAGTCTTCAATCTTGATATCTTGAATCTCTATACTGTACAACCTTCTTTCTTGGCACCTGCATGGTTAAATCGTGCATATACATATATATCTAAACTATAATGTTAGTATTTATATTTTATAATCTTATTCTAAGGTTGTTATCACCAAAACCATCATCTCAAGGACTAACAATACCTTCATGTATATATACGTATTTGCATATACAGTATCACTACAAGAAAAACCATTTATATTTGCAAAAATTGGAAGCGTTTCTTTCTAAATGCAAGCAAAAAGTATTTCCCAAAAAAATATAAATGCGGCTAAAAAGATTTCACATTCCCGCTTTGCACCTGCGTAAAGTAAAAAATATTTCACGAAATTTTTTTATTTACTGTCACGTTTCCCTTCCTCTTCATTATTTAGAAACTTTTCTCCTCACGCTTTCCTTTTCGCTCCAGCAAAATCTACCTCACCCTCCAACAAAATCCACCTTGCTTCGTTATCATTGTTGCGGTAGACGTCCTTCATTCTACTCCTCTCCACATCGTCGTGGTAGCCCTTCACAGATCTCTCCTCGTGGATTAGGTATGAAATTTTATAAACCGATTTTATGAGTCTACTGGATTTTATATGATTATGTATGGATACTCTATACGAATTTCTACGTAAACCCTAATTGGAATAGTCGATTTAACTCTAACTGGAATAAATCCTAACTGGAATAATTGATTTTATATGATTATGTTCGAGCTATTTTTTTTATAAATTTTACTTATATTCTAATCATTTCCTATTATGTTAGTGCGATGTGCTTGCTTTAATTGTATCCATTTTATGTTATTTTTTTTATTTGCATTTACATGGTTTGCCTCTGGAAAACTATCATTCCTCTTCAAGTTTCTTAACGAAGATATTTTCTTCTTTATAATTCTAAATGAATTCATCATACTCTAACTATTATTTTTCAATGTTTTGATCTTCTTATTTGATGGGTTTTCAGTTTTGACTAGATCCTTCAAACTCTTCACGCTCGATAGTGATGTAAACGACCGTGATTTTCCTTTGTAGTGTTTTGATAAACCTCTCCTGAAATTCAAATGATTTGTTAGACAACTTGTATATGAAAACTTATGTATACGTGTTATGAATGTTATGATACCATAAATTATTTACGTATGATTAAAGTTTTAGACATAAAAAATAAAAAACAAAAGAAAGAAAGAAATCAAGAAAAAGAAATCTGAACAAAAAAAATGTTCTATATATGAAAAGAAGCAAAATCAGAACATAATTGAAAAAAACTTACTTTAAAGGAAGATGTGAAATGAGAGATGACATATCATAAAGTGATGAATTCGATGATGATAAGGAGGAATTCAAAGAACATGAAGATGAATTCAAATCGTCTATAAAATCTTCATCTTCAGATGAATTGCAGCTATCATCATCTTCTTCTTCTAATAAAGAGCTCAAATATCCATCGTAACCATTGTTTTCATGATATTCTTCTTCATCACCAATATGAGGATTAATCATATTCCCATGCTTTACTTGTGCCATTGCGAAAGAAACTGTAAGTAAAACTCAAATATAATCTCTATACTTGATTATAATTTTAGAAGCATGTCACTGAATGTTGAAATGAAGCATGTATATTTATATGTATAAAATATACAAATGATAGATAAGAATGAGTTTAAATAAGAAAAACGTATGTGTTATTTTTCTATAAATAATTTTCCGGCAGATGCGTTTACATGGTCACATGGAGTTATCTCACTGATACATATCTATATGCAATATATTTTCAGCAAATGCGTCATAATTTCAGTCACCAAACGAAGAAAAACAAATCTATGTAACCTTGTGAACAGGTTTGATTCATGTGTGCAGTATCCTAAAAATAAAAACTATCTCTGTTATTTCATTCACTACAGCACATGCTATCTCTGTTATTATTCATTTTATGTGGTTTATTGTAGTGTATTATCCTTACTATGGGCATGTTACCAATGTTCCAAATAGTGCATTATTTATAAGATGCTTGGATGTTTTTTTGGGTAATAACTTCAACGTCTAGTTTTTTTTATTACAACAGATAACCAATTTATAAGTCAAAGATTGGAAACTTATTTGCCTTCATATGTCGAAAATGGAAAAAGACTGGGTTTTTTTAAGCAGGTGATAAAACCATGATTAACTTAATATGTATTTTTAGAATTATAACATATAATCTAATATTAAAGCTCAATTTTTTTATTTGTTTTACTTTTTTCATAGAACTAGTATAGAGTACCGAGAAGGAGCAATGAATTTTGTGAATGCTGCAAAGAGAAACGCAAGAAGTGTAGAAAATTTTTTATGCCCTTGCAAGGATTGTCGGAATCTTAGTCGTCATGATGAACAAATCATCGTTGAACATTAAATTATAAAAGGAATGGATCCTAAATACGTGGGTGGTGTACGGTTTAACCATGGTGAAGAGATAAATGTAGAGAAGAAAACAAATACGTTTGATGTATATGATCTATTCAAGATGATTCACTATGAAGATGAAGATTTTTTAAATCAAGATTATTTTGATGATGATAAAGATAATGCTAATTCTCAAAGAAAAGAGGATGAGTTACTCAAGAACTTGGAAGATGCAGAAACTCCATTATATCCTGGTTGTATAAATCACACAAAATTATCTGCTATCACTGTCTTGTATAATCTTAAATGTGAGACTGGCTTGTCTGATACTGGGTTCGATAAGCTTTTAACTGTGCAACATTTATTTCTGCCGAAGGATAACGTGCTTCCCAAAAAATTATATGAAGTAAAGAAATTTCTTAGAGCATTCGACATGGGTTTTGAAAAGATACATGCTTGTGAGAATGACTATTGCCTTTACAGAAAAGAATACAAAGATTTAGAAAGTTGTACAAAATGTGGTTCTTCAAGATGGAAGAAAAATCAAGATATTGAGGAGGTTATACAAGGTATTCCAATTAAAGTATTGAGATACTTTCCAATAATTCCGAGATTTAGAAGAATGCATAGATCTCAAAAGATGGCAGAAGATTTAAGATGGCATTCTAATAATACATATGGTTTTGTTTTAGTCTCAAAAAAAGGAAAACATTTTGCGTTTCATTTATTTTGCATTTATGTTCATTGTGCATTTTTGTTCTTTGTTCTTGTGTGCATGTTAACTTAACACTTGTCATTTTAACTTTGTTCATTCTGTACACATTTCTTGTTCACTTGAATTTAGTTCAGTTTAGTGCTGTGTGTTTGGTTTTGTATTGTGTTATCTTGCATTAAAAAAATTGTTGGATTTGTTTTCATCTTGCATTGGAATTTTCAACTAGTTTGCTATTACATTTCATTTCCTGGCTTTTGTGTTTCGTTTTCTGTTCTACATTGCTGTTGCATTTCATACTTCAACAAGCTTGCATTGCATATACCCAAAAATAAAAATAAAACAAAAAACATTGCATTGCATCTTAGATTTTAGTTTTCATTTTTACACATCTGTTTCTTGTGCTCACTGTTTTCACTATATATTATGTTCACTGTTTTATTTCATTTGTCTTTTAGTTTCTGATACATTGAATTTTCCTCTACTACAAGCAATTGTTTTGAAGTTTTTGTTCTCTATTTACAAAACAAAATATCCATGTTTCTTCTTTACATTGCCTTTATCAAACACTTCTCAAACAACTTCTCTCTGTCACTCTTCACTTCCTCAACCAAGCTGCCATTATCCTATAACAATATATCAACTTTTCTCTGTCACTCTTCACTTTCTCAAACAACGAAGCTGCCATTATCCTATAACAATACATCAACAATATATCCTTTCTATTTTACAGAAACGAAGTGAGAAATATTCGGCCCTTAGGGATAAACAACTTCCACACACAACTGGTCGTAAGGAAATGGCTAGATTGACCGAAGACATGGTTAGTTAATTAAGTATAGCTTTATTTAATATTATTTTATACCTGTCCGGTTTTTTATTTAATGTTATCCTAAATTTAGAAAAAAGAAAGTCCAAGTCCATCGTCCATAACTAGAGCTGATGTTTGGATTAAATCTCACATAAAAAAATGGTGAACCGGTGACCGCGGAAGCTGGAAATGCTATTGTAAGTTTTTTTTTATTTTATCTTTATATAAATTTTTTTCCGAAAGTATGATAAATTTACCATTGTACATTATCTATTTGTATTTATTTATGTAGGAGGAGATTAAAAAATTTGGTAGCCTATCACATTCCAGTTCGTCACAGAATGTCAGTGGAGATGCTCTTGTACATGTACTCGGACAAGATAAACCAGGACGGTTAAGGGCATTGGGAAGGGGTTGCACTTTAACCAAGCTAGCTGTGGTCCAGTCCAAAGATAGACAAGTATCGCAGTGTCGAGAGGAAATAACAGAAATGAAGAGTATGCTGCAGGTTCTGATGAACCAGAAGGTAAACTATTAAAAGTAATTTATATATGTAAAATAAAAATTTCAAAGCGCCATATAATTTAAAATACTAAAAAGAACAAATTTATTCTCTCTCACAAACTTATTATATGTTCTCTGCCATTTTAAGTATGGTCATTTTAATTTTAGCAACTCAATTTTATTTTTTTCACTTGCTGGTTTCGGTAGCCATATTAATTTCATCCCATCATTTATAGCTGTAAAATACATTAACCGATCAAAGTCCATTTAGTAGTTTTCAATAGTCAATTAAACGCCTACATTACATTTAATTGAGTGCTTTAAGGATTAAAATATCCTGATATTAGAGCTTTGCTGCAGGGTGTAGAAAGTTTGAAAAGGAGCACATCTGAATTGGTAAAAATAATAATTATATTACTCAAGAAATAACATTTAGATTTTAAATTTTGATCCAGTGATTGCTATAATTTTTGGTTGAATAATTGCAAAGCAATGACGATGTATGTTCGATGTTGAATTGGGATGGAAACCGTGAAGTTGTTGCTAATGGAAGGGTATTGTCCAGGGACCCAACTGCGGTTGTCAATGGAATTCATCTTGGACCAAATGCTGTGAGCATTATTGTAGATATCGTGGACAAACCATATACTTATTTATGGAGGCCTACACCTAAAATGACAGTATTAGCAGACGCTGTGAATAAGGTAGTAGCTTGGCCATCAACTTGCATTAAGATGGCGCTGCGAGTAAATTTGAACGACGTCAGTACGGTAAATTTTACACTTCTCATACTAAACTGTTGAATTACACTTCTCATTGAAACATACTAAAGTTTTAGTTTAGTTTTTAGATATTAGTACCCCAAATTATTCCATTTGTATATTTATTTGTTTGTTAAAATCTTAATAAAAATTTGAATAACTTTTTTATATTAACAGCACTGTCCACAATATTATGGTTGGAATTACACTTCGCATTTTATAACATGTGAATGAATTTCTAAGTAATTTGCTAAGTATAAATTTATTTGTTTGTTAAAATAAACCATCTTTATATTTATTTGTTTGTTAGAATTACACTTCTCATTTTATAACCTGTGAATGATTTGCTAAGTAATTTGCTAAGTAGAAATTTATTTGTTTTCAAACTTTGATTCTAATACCCTAACAATATTCCTAGATAATCGACTATAAAAATTAGTTATATTACTCAATAAATATTGGTGTAGAGCTAGAAAGTGATTGAATTGGTGATTGAATGTTGTCAGTTTGGCTAAGGTTGTTGATGGAGTTAGGCTAAAATTCAGTGAAGGGGGGGTACGGTTTAGGTCAAACAGTGGCAGGACTGTCAACTTGTCTTTAATTTTAACTTGGCATATTGTGGATTTTTTTCTATAGTATGAATGGGGAGGGGTTGTTGCAAGGCAGTTGATGGAAACTGTGTTGAAGTGGGGAAGTGATGCTTGTAGTAGACAGAACTATAATGACCGAGGTTGTTTGAACTGAAGCAGTTTGAAGGTGGAACAGTTCAAGTGAAGGTGAAGTTTTTAGAAGTAAGGGTGATATTGGTGGTAGGCTTTTTAAGGGATAGGGAGGGTTGTATTGTTTGTGATTGAGGAAGGAATGATTTTGACTTGGTGTTGGAGTGGCAGTTTGAGGAAGTTGTGATGATGGTTGTTATCAAGTTTGGGTGAGGTTATAGGGAGGAGGAAGTGTTAGCACTGATGATCCAGAAGTCGGGGAACTGTCGGGGATGTTAGCAGTTTTGTGGTGGAGTTTTGGTGAAGTTGAGATGGTGGACAGTTTGGCTATTGTCGGATTTGGATACGTTGTGGAGTTAGAGTTTGTATTCAAGGGTTTGGTGTTGATATGTTGGCAGTGTGTTGTTTGGATGTAGGGTGGTATATGAAGCAAGTGTTAAAGAGGAGTGATTGAAAGATTGAAGGGGAGATTGCTGAGTGGCCGAAGTGTGGAGATGATTGAAGTGTGGTCGAAGTGCATTTGTACTGAACTATAGAGATATGCAATGCACGAAAGGTTAGGTTGCAGTAGGTCTGTTGAGTGATCAGAGGAGTTTCAGTTAGGTTTCAAAAGCACGGTGGTTCGATTGTACCAGTGATGAAGAACAGGGAAGATGGACGAGTTGTTTGGCAGGTTCGAATTTTTGTTGTTGTGTTGTGGGACGAGTTGTGGGTATGGTCGGAAGTTTGTATCAAATATGATTGTTAGGAAGTTTTGGTGGAGAAGTTGACTGTGCTGTGTTAGAAGTTGGTGTGAACAAGTAGTGTACATGCAGAGGGAATGAAGGAAGGAAATAGGGATGTTATCAGGTGAACTTGCTGTTTTGAATGGAGTGCATGGTTAGAGAGGATGGTTGTCGTATGGCAAGTCTAGTGCACCGACTTCACAAATATGATGTAAAAGTTGTTGGACGATTGCAATGTGCTCACATCAGTGGTTAATACGCAGAGGCATATTTGTTTGAAGTATTATAGTCTAAGGACTTCTATATTTGTCCATTTTTGGTCTTTGATACCTTCACCTCACAAATATTTAGTAACATGATTATTATTGTTTACAGGTAGATAAACGTTTGTGAAGAATTCAAGCAGCATCACTGGTTTTTTGTATGGTAGCAGCACAGGTATGTAGTTAGGTTGATTAAAACTGTTATGAAACTAGTATGTATGGTAGCAGCACTACTTTAGCTGCATGTACTATTATGAAATTGTTTATGGTAGTTTGGTTGTGTAAACGTATGGTTAACCTTTTGTCATGACACTAATGTTATGATATAGTGGTGATTATGTAATTGCTTTTGTTTGTGTTATTGTGGTTCATTGAATGTGTTATTTTTGAATGTGTATGTGTTTATATATTACGTTATTATATAAGTTTTGAAGTATTTGAATTGGAGGCGAAATCAGATGTAGTCGTGGAACAGCAGGCAATAAAATCAAAACATACGGTGGCGGAGAAAAAACGCCACCAAAAATATTTTTTGTAGCGTTTAGAAAGCGCTACAGAATCAGCAATTATAGTAACTTAGATAATCTCCGCGGCGTTCAAAAAACGCTGCAAAAAATAATAATAAGTGCAACAAAAAAATAAGATAGTAAACGGCACCATTTCGGTGGCGTTTCTTAAACGCTGTAAAAAAGATCTTTAGTAACGTTTAAAAAACGCTGCCAAAAATTCATTTATAGTGGCGTTAAAATAAATGCAACAAAAAATCATGGATTTTTAGTCGCACGTTTTCTAGCGGCGTTTATCAAAAGCCACCAAAACTTTTTGTAGCATTTTTTGAGCGCCACTAAAAATCAAATTTCTTGTAGTGTATTTTTACAAATATATATACATACATATAAACTTATATATATATTTGTCATCAAAATAAAGCTTGTATATATTTGTATGTAGATATATAGATATTTTATCACGAGTTTGAAATGGTGAAGTTTATATACATACATACATGTATATATTAATTAATTTTCCTTATTCAAAATTTAAATTTTAAAATTTATATAGTTTAATCAGTTTATAGATTCAGATATTTCAATTATTAGTAAATTTATCTATTTGACTTGTAAATTTATTATTTCAATAATTAAAAAATTTATCTATTTGACTTATAAAATTATTATTTCAATAATTAAAATTTGTTAATTATCCCAATATCAGATGGCTAAAAATCCAGGTCGTTACATATTAGATAATCAAATTGTTAAATTCAATATTTGAAATTGTTTAAATTTTTGAATTTTGAAATTAATGTGAATGAAAATAATTTCGAAAGTTGATTTAAATTCTATTTGAAATAAGAAGGAAGATTGTAAACTTTTAAATTTGAATTACAGTGATTAAACTGATTTTGGAAATTACTCGTTTTAATTAATGTGTAAAATTAGTCGTCAGGGCATTGTCTCCAACTTCGACGAAACCATTTTCATTAGATCCGTAATGGTGAATTATTATATGTTATCGAATTTCATGGCGGTTGGATGTATCGTTTGGTCGTGCGATTTCGAAGCGCATAGAAATTAATTAAAGGAATTTAAATTAATATGATTTGATTTTGAAAAACTAACTTCTATATATGATGGAATCGGCTCTCGATATATATTCCAATGTGTTCAAAATAGGGGTATAATATATCAAACGCCAGGCGGAATGCTTCGTTTGGCGTTCGAAATTTTCATGGATGAATTATGCCGTGAAATTTTTTCTATATAAGGCCATCAACTATCTTCATTTGCAAACCCTAAACCTAATTTTCATTAGTCGCCATTAAAACATAAATCACCGAATGGCCATGGTTAATTGGTGCCTCTAGACGCCGAATTAGCCAACGACTTCAACTAACAAAACGTAGAGCACGACGATACGAAGCTATCTATTAGTTGGGCCATTGATCAATAAGCTAAGGCGGAAGCAGTTGGCCTCCTTTGCGAGCAAGTCTAGGGGATTTTTGGGTTCGGCGATGGTATTTATGCATGCGAGCGCGGTGGAGGGTGAGGTAGCAGGGGGCGCACGCGGAGGCTGGTGATGGTAAATGTGGTTGCTGCGTATTCAATTCAAAAAAACAAATGTCGCGGCTTGTAGACGTTAGCACATGTGAAGGAGTTGGGGAGAGAAGGTTAAAGTTTAAATTACTTTATTTATGTTAATCATAACTATAATTATATCAAATGTTAATAAATTCGTAACTTTTTCGTACGAGGTCAGTTCCGAGCGTGACAAGTTGTGTTGTGTTCGTATCAGGGGGTACTATGCTATGGAGTTGGATTGAATGAATTCAGAGCTATTAGGAATTTTGAGTTAAACTGAACGACCATTTAATTTAAATTCAAATCGAAGCGCTTTGGTGATTTACGGAATTTTAGTGAGTAAACTCATCTCTCTCTCCTACTTATATTTTTATATAAGTGAGTATAATTTTCTTTATGATGTTTGTTGCTTGTTTGGATGATATACTATATTTATTAATTGGTTTGGATATATTCCAGCCTATTGAAGTGGATGAGACCCCATTACATTCCTGTGTAAGAGCGGATGACCCTATGTATACGAATCCCACCTCAAAGTGGTTGATTTATATTTTTATGATTTTATTCTGTATGTGATGCAGAGGGACAGGTTGGGGGATCCAAAAGAATTCTTCACCACTGTTGATTTACTTTTCAAATATATGCTGATATATGATGTGTTGGATGTCATATTATTAATTGTGACATGATTTGACTTATTTAGTGCTTTAGTAGCACTGGGCCTTATTTTTGGTATTTTGAAATACTAAAAATGATGAATTTGATTTAAAAAGGATTTCGAAGTAATTTTAAAAGAATAAAAATGTTTTAATAATTTTTGAATTATTTAAAAGAAAGGAATTTGTTTTAAAATAAATAAAAGTATGATTTTATCTGGAATTTTCAATTTACTATTTTGCAAAGTTTTTTTGAACAAGTTTATAAAAAGAATTTATAGAAGTAATATTTTATGAAAATAGAAATAGATTTATAGTCGAAATTTGTGAATGTTTTGTAAACGGATTTGAAGTTTATTTCAAAAATGGATTTATAAATGGATTTTATAAATAAATTTGATTTATAAAGAAAAGGATTTTGATAGTAACATTAGTTTTTATGAGAAAATGAATCTATAAATAGAATTTTATAAATAAAGAGAATTTATAAAATAGATTTTATGAAATAGAATTTTTATAAAATTGAAAAGAGATTTATAAAAATAGTTTTATAAATATGGAAATGGCTTATGTTGAGATTTAAATATGAATTTTTATTTAAAAGAATGTTTGAAAGAAATATTTTGATGGAGTTAATGGTTTTAAAAGTAAATTTATCTTTTGGAAGTAATAATTCCAAATGGAATTTAATAGTTTGAAAATGATTTAAAATGTGATAAGTAATGGAAACATATATTTCAACATTTATAATTGTAATAGACGTTTTTGGGAAAGTATGGAAAGCATGGACTATAACACTATTGTTATAGTAAATGATTTCAGAAAGGAAATGTTTTATATGGTATATGGGATTATATATTGTTAACCGTCATTTTGGCCCGGCTACAAAACAACAGTTTGACCAGGCAACTAGACAGACAACACCAGGACGCTCGGCATAGAACAACGTTCGGCATCGAATGGTCATTCGGCATGTTATGAGCGTTCGGCGCCGTATCGTTCGGCCTGCGATAGCGCTCGGCATTTCAGAGGTGCACTCGGCATCGAGGAACATTCGGTATCGAATACCGTTCGGCCAAAGGGAGACGCTCGACATAAGATCATTCAGAGATCAAAGATCTTTCGGCCTCTCGAGTACGCTCGGCCAAAGCCATCGTTCGACGAACCTAGATCATCCACCATCCCAGCTCAGTTCGGCAGAGTATGTTCGGCGAGCCTAGATTGTTCGGCATCTCAGCCTGGTTCGGCATCCCAACTCAGTTCGGCAGAGTACGTTCGGCGAACCTCGATCGTTCGGCATCCTAGCCTTGTTCGGCATAAGAACATTGTTCGACATAGATGCCTTGGCTCGACATCTTACCGCTCGGCCTCCCTGGTTCGGCGCGCAGAGCTAGCACCATTTGGACCGAGTTATTTAGCTACCAGGCCCACCAGGGAAGTCCAACCCACCTTCGCCTATAAATAGAGTGGCAGGGGCACAGTGAAAGGGACCTTTTTCCGGGAACACTGGGGAGACTCTGCCATTTTCTATACTCTCCTCTTTTTAATTCAAACTTGTATTCAAGTAATTGATTTACGGATTGTATCTGTATCCAAGTAATTGATAAAGCAATAAAGATTAAACTCAAAGTGGATGTAGGCAATTACGCCGAACCACTATAAATATGGTGTTCTCGTTTTTGTTGTTCTTTCTGCATTGAATTACACTATTCTTCTGTTTTAATTTACTCTCTTCATTAATCTCTCTACATAACTCTACTCAAGGGTGTTAGTGACCAATTTTGGTGCTAACATATATATATATATATATATAATTAATTAATTAATCAAAGCCCTATACTAATGTTTTGGGTTATCATAATGATATTCTACGCAACATTCGTTTTGATCCAATAAATGATGTTTTGACCTTCCGTTGTGAAATATACAAATTGGTTCTTATGATCGTACTAAAGACTTGGTGGTGTAGGAGCATTGCTTCCTATACTTAACACTCGTCCAGAGGCATACGAACTTTGGAGTTGTACGGTTATAGAAATCTATTTAGTGTGTCTCCAAATGGTAGTGTTATTGAATATACTTATATCATTAATATAGTATATGGAAATGTTTTCCATTATCAAATTTGAAATAGTTTTGTGAATATATCTTTTTAAAGATAATTTGAAGTAAATATTTAGGAAAGTGATTTAAGTAATAGAAGATTTATTAAATAGGCCTAGTGATTGGTTATATGCTAGATATTGTTTGTTGCTTTGATAGTTAAATCACCGACTATCAAATTTGGCCTCTTTATCTTTGTTGATCCGAAGAAGCCAGGATTGGGTTTATCCAAAAACCACTTCGGACCAATGTATATGCGTTCGAATGTGCAGATGTTGGAAGATATTGATATTTGGGATTTTCATAATGAAGGGCTGCTTGTTGATCATTTGGGGATAAACTCCCAATTTACATACAGTAGTAGTGGTCTCTTTATTATGAAATATCCAATGCAAGGACTAATCGCTACCAATCTTAAGGGTGATTCTCGAAACAGGATGTGGTAGGAGAAGTGCCTTCAGTTTGTCCGGTTTTTGGACAAATTGTATGGGCGAATATTTGACATTGCATTTTGGAATTACGTTGATTGATCTCTATAAATGTACTATTTGCTTGGTGGCGGAGAAGGCAACTTCTCTTAGCTTAACACCCTTTCCTAAGACATACGAGCTCAGAAGTTGTACGTTTGTAGAAATCAGTTATATGATAATAGGATGGCGGTGTGGCATTCAAAGAGGAAAGATGATGTGCTATGTAAGGTAATCATGACCTTAGGCCTCACACTTGGAAATGACCTAAACAGGGTAGATGCGGCAAGGCTATGTGGTTCGCAACCATTAGGATATGATCATCCTCTTCTAGATATATTTATTCCCGCTATGACATTCAGGTTTCAAATTATTGTGGATGTATGCGATGAGGGCCCTCGAATAGGTCGGTAACGACCGGGGTGATGACATATTCGGTACTATCTAGAGGGAAAGGTAGGCCGATCTTGTGTTAGTAGAGGTACATATGTCCTACAGGCCCCGGTACATTCTTCTAGAGATGTACTGCCAGAAAGTAGTCCCTTCCCCTGGTCATTTATATGGAAATCTATTATCTACTACATGTCTGCCATTTTGTTTGTTGAACCCACTTCGTGGCTAGTATGCTGGAATTTAATCAATGTAACAATTTCAGCTATGATTAATATTATTTATATACTAGACACTAGTATAATATAACAGGATTTAATATGAAATGTTTTGATTATCGTAAGGTAAAAAACCGTCCGTGTTTATGTGCGGCGTGGTCTTACGAGATACCTTTGTTTTGAAAGGTTTTTATAACTTTAAAATTCAGTTGAGATGTGTTTTCTCATGCTGGTTTACAAACAGATCCGGGTGTTCTTCCCTTTCAATGCTTGGGTCAGACGTGCATATTTACAGATTTAGATTTGGATGCTATGGGAGATTTAGGAGACGAGCAGGGGGTCTTCAGGGCGTATTACAGTATGTGTTACTTTTCCGTTGCATTGTTGTTTAAATTATCAGCAATTGTAAGGACAGGTAATGATTGTGATTTGATTGTTGTACTCTGATGGATGTATGTAAATTATACTATAGTTTCTCTTTTGTAAAGATCATTGATATTATATATATGTTGTTCCACTGCATTTATGAGATTTTGTGATTATTTTTAGTTTTCTCTCTTCTTCTTCTTCTCTCTTATTCTTCTTCCCTCTTCTTCTTCTCTTTTCCTCTCTTCTTTCTTTCCCATAAAGATCCGATTTCCATTCAGTTTGGGCTGAACATGTGCGGTTTGTTGTCAACTAGAACTATGCGCATTTTCGGGCCTTTACATTTGGTATCAGAGATTAGGATTATGTAAATACCTAGGCTATTGTTGGGTACTCATTATAGATAGGGTGAGTAATGCCCTAGATTAAGTTTAAGTGTGTTATATATATGAGAGCGTATTTGTTAATGGTATTAAAACATTTTATATTTTGTTAATTTATCTATTTAAATGGCACATGAATTCTAGTCGATATATGGGACGCCATGTTATTGATAGGGGTTTCTAAACGCTTGAACAAGGCAAACCGACATAGTATTGTTTTAGAAATGGGTAAATGAAATAATTTTACCTAAATTATACACCTATATATAAAGGAATAATTTTTTAAAAATTATTATATTTATTTATGGATTGTTTGGTTGTTAGTGAATGGTAATATTATCATTTATCATTTGTTGTTTGTGTTTTAAAAAAAAGTTGTTATTATTATAATGTAAACAAAGATAAATAATAAGAAATGGTTTTATATAACCAAGGTGAAATAAGTAAAATTATATGTGAGTATAAATTTATAAATGTGATTTATAAATAAAATGGAATTTAAAAGAGATAAAAAGCACTAAACTCACTTTAGTCGCTGGGAAATATTAAAGGTGATGACTGCAGCATCATCAACATTCATTTTTGAGTTTCTAAGTGATGAATTGCTACCTTAATAATTTATTATTGGAGTTTTGTTTTGATAAAACATGTTTTGATTGTAAAAATTCCAAGTATGATTTGATAAATAAATAAAATATAATAAGTTTACAACTTATGAATTTGAACATGAAAGTAAAACCAAATTTTAAAAGGTTGAACATGCTAACAAAAGGAAATTCGAAATTGATAATGAAATGAAATTTTATTTTAACTTAAGTAAAGTTAAATAAATTGAGTTGTGAAATGAATTGAATATTTTATAGAATGTTCTTTGATAGAAACAAATATGAACTTAAGTTTTAAAATTAAATAAACATAAGAAGTGTTGTATAAAATGTATATAATAAACTTAAGTAAAATTTTATGAAAATAATTCATAAATGAATTTAGTATGGAATGAAATGCTGTAAAAAATAAATTAAGCGAATATTAATGAATTGAATGTAAGTGAAATTAATATGAATAATTGAATGTGATTTAAATTGAGGCGGATCAAATGAATGTAAAAGGAATTAAATATAAATATAAAAGGGATATAATAAGAAACCAACTGAAATAAATACATAAATTGTACGTATACTATTTTATTCGTACAATTGTTTGATCCAGATTCGAATATACAATTTCATGGTGATTTACACCAATCTGAGTTAAGATTTTTCACTCGATTTCTTAACAGCGAACCCTAAATATGGATTTTTGATTGATTTTGATATTCTCTGTCATAGTATATGGCTACGCAAGGAGCATGACGGTTTTCTAATCAAGGAACCGGATATGAGTCCGCACTAGAGTGGTCGTGTGAACGGTACTAGTTCGGAAGTGAAATTGTGTGATTGAGTGAGCCATCAGGTATGGTTTTGCGTACCGATGATATTTGTACATCTTATAAGGTTTAATAAATTGAATGTTGACACTAGAAAATGCAAATAGATATGATTATGAATTAATTGGATGAATATTAATTGTTTGACATTTTCTTTTGTTGCATTTGCTACATTTGCATATAGATATTGTATTAGTATGTGTTATATATTGATATTACTTTTACTATACTTGTTCTCATTGGTTGTTGAGTGATTAGTAGGTGCGGATGGCGTATGCTTTGCATTTGGAGCTCGCTTTCGCATTATATTGATTGTATATGCTTGCTAATATAATAAAAGGTACACATCTCGGATTACATATCGTACTTTTATATTCTTTCCTCACGGGATGCCTCATCCTCGAAGATGAGATGTATATTTGTGATTATATATATTGTGATTTTTTACAATCGAACCACGCAAAGGGGACGCTGGCGAAATTTTCCATGAATTTAAGGCGTTAGAAAAATTTTGAGAATTGTGGGAAATTTTTTTGATAGCTAAAAGTTTGGATTTTGGTTTTATAACTCGAATGGTATTAGTTGGTTTTGGAAAGTTAATTATGAATTTAAAGATTGAGAAAATGTGATAACAAAGTTTTTGCTAGATTTCGAAAAGTTAAAAGATTTAAAAGAATTTGATAATCCATTTCGAAAAATTTGTTTGAAAAGTTAATGGGTTCGAGACATTTTTCTTACTTGGTAATTTCGGAGATGAAATTCTTTTAAGGAGAGGAGAATGTAACGACCCATAATTTCAATCATTCCAAATTGGCATAATTGATTGATTTTAAATATTGAAAAGTTAGCTTTATGAGTTAAACAACTTATATTTCAAATATAGCAATTTCTTGGATAATTATATTATTAAATTTAATAGTTAAAATTATTTAAATAATTGAATCGTTAATTTAATGTCAATGAAAATGATTTCGAAAGTTGATTTAAATTCTGTTTGAAATAAGAAGGAAGATAATAAACTTTTAAATTTGAAATAAAATTGATTAAACTGATTTTGGAAATTACTTATTTGAATTAACATGTAAAAATAGTCTTCTAGTGCTCTGTTATGGATTTCGATGAAACTAGTTTCATTGGATCTGTAATAGTGAATTATTATATGCCGTTGAATTACGTGGCGATTGGACGTATCGTTTGTTCGTGTTTTGAAAAAACTAACTTCTGTATGTGATGGAATTAGCTCTCGATATATATTCCATTATGTTCGGAATATGGGTATAACATATAGAACATCAAGCGGCATGCTTTGTTTGGAGCACGAAATTTTCACGGATGAACAGTGCCATAATTTTTTTTTCTATATAAGGCCATCAACTATCTTCATTTGCAAACCCTAAACCTAATTTTCATCAGTCGCCATTAAAACAAAAACCATTGAACGACCATGGTTGATCGGTATCTCTAGGGGGCGAATTAGCCAATGACTTCAACTGACAAAACGTAGAGCATGGTGATACGAAGCTATCTACTGGTTAGATCGTCGATCCCCGAGTAGAGGCGGCGGCAGTTGACCTTCATTCGCGAGCAGGTCAGACGGATTTTTGGGTTCGGTGATGACGTTCGCGCGCTTGAGCGCGGTGGAGGGCAAGGCAGCTACGGCTGTGCGGCGTCAGGAGGGCGCACGCGGAGGCTGGTGGCGGCAAACATGGTTGCTGCGCGTTCGATTCAAAGAAAATAAAAAAACAAGTGCCGCGGCCTGTAAATGTTCGCATACGTAAAGGACTTAGCTGAGAGAAGGTTAAAGTTTAAATTATTTTATTTATGTTAATTAGAATTTTAATAATATCAAATGTTAATAAATTCGTAACTTTCTCGTACGAGGTCGGTTTCGGGTGCTACAAGTTGCGTTGTGTTCATATCAGCGAGTACTATGATATGAAGCTGGATTGGATGACTTCGGAGCTAGTAGGAATTTTGACTTAAATTGAACGACCATTCATTTTAATTCAAATCGGAGCACTTTGGCTATTTTTGGAATTTTTGTAAGTAAACTCATCTCTATGGCCTGCTTATATTTTTATATAAGTAGGAATCATTTTATTTATGATGTTGTTGCTTTTTTGGATGATATTCTACATTTATTAGTTGGTTTGGATATAATCCCACCTATTGGAGCGGATGAGACCTTGTTGCATTCCCGTGTAAGAGCGGATGACCATTTGTATACAAATCCCGCCTCAAAGCATTTGATTTATATTTTTATGATTTTATTCTGTATGTGATGCATGGGGACAGGTTAGAGAGTCCAATAGGATTCCTCACCACTATTGATTTACTTTTCATATATATGCCGATATATGACTTATTGGATGGCATGTTATTGATTGTGACATGATTTGACTTGTTTAGTGCTTTAGTTGCACTGGGCCTTATTTTTGGCATTTTGAAAGACTAAAAACGGTGAATTTGATTTGAAAAGGATTTAGAAATAATTTTGAAAGTATAAATACTATTCTAATAGTTTTTGAATTATTTAAAAGAAAGGAATTTGTTTTAAAATAAATAAAAGAATGATTTTATCTGGAATTTTCGATTTACTATTTTGTAAAGTGTTTTTGAATAGAGATTTTTTAATAAATTTATAAAAAGGATTTATAGAAGTAATATTTTATAAATAAAGAAATAGGTTTATAATCGAAATTTGTGAATGTTTTGTAAATGGATTTGAAGATTATTACGGAAATGGATTTATAAATGGATTTTGATAGTAAAATTAGTTTTTATGAAAGAATGTATTTATAAATAAATAAATTATATAAAATCGAAAGGAGATTTATAAAACTAGTTTTATAAATATGGAAATGACTTATGTTAGGATTTAAATATGGATTTTTATTTGAAGGAATGTTTGAAAGAAATATTTTAATGGAGTTAATGGTTTTAAATGTAAATTTACTTTTTGGAAGTAATGTTTTGGAAGTAATAATTTCAAATAAAATTTAATAGTTTGAAAATGATTTAAAATGTGATAAGTAACTAAAACATAGATTTCAACATCTATTGTTGTAATAGACGTTTTCAGGAAAGTATGGAAGGCATGGACTATAACACTGTTGTTATAGTAAATGATTTCTGAAAGGAAATGTTTTATATAGTATATGAATCAAATCCCTATACTAATATTTTGGGTTGTCGTAAAGATGTTTTACGCAACATTCGTTTTGACCCAATGAATGATGTTTTGACCTTCCATCGTGAAATACATGAATCGGTTCTTATGGTCGTGGTAAAGACTTGGTGGTGTATGGGCATTGCTTCTTATAGTTAACACTCGTCCGGAGGTGTATGAACTTTGGAGTTGTACAGTTATAGAAATCTATGGCGTGTCTCCAAATGGTAGTGTTATTGAATATGCTTATATCATTAATATAAGTATATGGAAATGTTTTCCAATATTAAATTTGAAATATTTTTTGTGAATATATCATTTTAAAGATAATTTGAAGTAAATATTTGGAAAAGTGATTTAAGTAATAAAAGATTTATTAAACGGGCCTAATGATTGCTTATGTGCTAGATATTATTGTTGCTTTGATAGTTAAATAACCGACTATCAAATTTGGACTCTTTATCGTTGTTGATCTAGAGAGACCGGGATCGGGTTTGTCGAAAAACCACTTCGAACCAACATATATGCATTCGAATGTGCAGGTGTTGGAAGACATTGATATTTGGGATTTTCGTAATGAAGGACTGCTTGTTGATCATTTGGAGACAAACTCCCAATATACATATAGTAGTAGTGGTCTCTTCGTTATGAAATATCCCATGCAAGGACTAATCGCTACTGATCCTAGGGGCGATTCCAAAAGAGAATGTGGTAGGAGAAGTGCCTTCGGTTTATCCTATTCCTGGACAACTTGTATGGACTAATGTCCGACGTTGCATTTGGAATTACATTGATTGATCTCTGAAAACTTATTATCTTCTTGGTGGCAGAGAAGGCAACTTCTTTTAGCTTAACTCCCTTTCTTGAGATGTACGAGCACAAGAGTTATACGTTTGTAGAAATCAGTTGTGTAATGATGGAATGGCAATATGGCATTCGAAGAGGAAAGATGATGTGCTATGTAAGGTAATCGTGACCTTAGGCCTCACACCTGGAAATGTCCGAAACAGGGTAGATGCGGCAAGGCTATGTGTTTCACAACCATTAGGATGCGGCCGGTATTGTGTTGGTAGAGGTGTAGATGTTCTATAGGCCTCGGTACATTCCTCTAGAGATGTACTGCCGGAAGGTAGTCCCTTCACCTGATCATTTGTATGGAAATCCATTATCCACTACGTGCTTGCCATTTTGTTTGTAGATCCCATTTTATGGCTAGTATGCTAGAATTTAATCAATCTACCAATTTTGGCTATGATTAATATTATTTGTATACTATATGCTAGTATAATATAACAGGATTTGATATGAAATATTTCGGTTATCATAAGGTAAAAACACATCCGTGTTTATGTGCGGCTTGGTCTTACGAGATACCTTTGTTTTGGAAGGTTTTTATAACTTTAGAATTCAGTTGAGATGTGTTTTCTCATGCTGGTTTACCTGATTTATCCGGCCGTTCTTCCCTTTCAATGCTCGGGTCAGACCGAGCATATTTACAGGTTTAGATTTGGATGCTTTGGGAGCTTTAATAGACGAGCTGGGGATCTTCTGGATTTATTACTGTATTTGTTGCTTTTCCACTGCATTATTGTTTAAATTATCAGCAATTGTAAATACAGGTTATTATAGCTTTTCACGTTGATGATTGTGATTTGATTTTTGTACTCTGATGAATATATGTAAATTATACTACAGTTTCTCTTTTGTAAAGATTATTGATATTCTATTATATGTTGTTCCGCTGCATTTGTGAGATTCTGTGATTGTTTAAAGTTTTTTCTCTTCTTCCTTTATCTTCTTCTTCTCTTCTCTTCTCTTCTTCTCTTCTCTTCTTCTCTCTTTCCCATAAAGATCCAGTTTTCCATTCAGTTTGGGCTGGATATATGCAGTTTATTGTCAGCTTAAACTGTACGAATTTTCAGGCCTTTACACATAGTGTCTCTAGAGCTTGCTTAGTGCTATCAGACTCCCTTCTAGTTCTGATGGAGTAGTAGATTGACATATACAACTGATACACTCACTATAGTATTGATGTGTGCCAGATGTCACATATGTTGTATATATGACTCTACTTGGAACTTCATGTTTGTCCTACAGTCATTTCTTGTCATGATACTTTGAGATGATTTATATCCGAGGAGATGAGATTATACCTAATATATATATATATATATATATATCCTCAGTATGATGGATTCTCAGTATATTGATAGGCAGCCTATCTTATTCAGTATCCAAATAGTTATGATGATGTTTTATTTACCGAGATTGAGAGATATATTAAGGCAGTGCTTTGTACTAGCCTAATTATACTTGATGATATCTCATGTATTGATATTTCTAGTAATTGATGTGGATTTTGAGATAGTACGATTCACCCATTTAAGTATATTGATTCTTTCTGATTTTATGTGTTTCTAAATCGGTGATGACATCTTATGGAAATGTTTTTTTATATAGATGGGTTATTTTGCGGTTTAATGCTTTGAGGATTGATTATGGTTTTATTTATACATCAAGCTTGCATTTCTGTATTTATATGTGTGTGTGTGTGTATATATATATATTGACGTATGGCCTGAGATTGCATATTTCTTGTAGTATTAGTATATTATTATTCTTGTTAGTATTGTTATCCTTATTGTTATACTTGATTAGACATAGTCTGATCCGTGTGTTAGTTTATAATACTTAGGTCTGTCCAAGACATTTCAGGTTCAGGGACAACATGACCAATGTGTATTTTATTAGATTTAGAGGAGTCGTAAATTAGGATGTTTATATGATACTTGTATGACATTGATTCACTATATATATTTGACACTAAGTTGTATATTCATTATACCACATTCTATTGAGATAGTTGATATTTGAGATGAGTTGTCCATTTATGACATTATTCACTATGCCACAAAGTGAATCAGACAACAACAACCACACAACATAAGTTAGATTTGCTGTTATCCTAATATTTACCGCTGCTTCACAAAACACATGGAAAAACCATATGTTGTGTGTTAGAGCCCGTGAAATCTTTAATCTGTTGAGATTTCATCCGTGCCATTAAGACAATATTTTATCTATTGTCTGATTGAAATTATCAAAAATTTCATTTTGGCTCCTTATCAAAATTTTTGTTTCCCTCTCATTGTTGCCTAGATTATTTCATGGCCATGTTCTTTCAATTATTTCCTCCTCTTTCTTTTGTTTCTAGAGAAAAAAGACATTCGTTCCATCAATTATTTTCCTCACCACCTTCGCATATCCCTCCTCCTAGCCATCACCTGCTATTGACCCCAGCCTTCTCCTATCTCGTTGATGTTCTTCGATGAACTTATGGTTTCCTAATCAGAGCCGCCTCTTTCATCTTTGTGTGAACACGTGTTGCATACATATATACATGTGTGTGTGTGTGTGTATGTGTGTGTGTATTGCTCACTATACTTATACTTGAACTTATGTGCTTGTGCACTTTCATGTGCCTAGCCTTTACTTGTTTGTGCACTTTCATATGCTTGTGCCTTTACTTTATGTTGTTCTGTTTGATTACTTTCATGTGCCTGTGCCTTTACTTTATAATGTTCTATTTGATGACTTTCATGTGCTTTTGTTTCTTATATGCATTTTCATGTGCACTTTCATGTGTTTGTGCCTTTACTTCATGTTCTATTTACTAATTCGATGGTTTGAGCTGCATATTGCTCATTATGTACATATCTACATGTATATGCATATGTGTATATTAGTTATACTATCTTGATTCATCCATCTATACACATGCATACGTGTATGTATGTGTTCTATGGTTTAGCCTTGTTCTATGGTTTAGCCTGAATCTAATACTTGTTCACATGTTGCATTGTTGTCTGTACTTTGTTTTTACTTAGTACTTTGTACTAAGTTCAACTATCGATCGAGGTAAAGTTGTGCACTTTGATTCCAATATCATAGATGTATATACATACATACATACACATATACATATGTACGAATATATGTGTGAATATTGGTGGTTAAAATTTGTAGTTAACGTTAGTGTCTTATTCATTTTTGTGGCACTTGTTCAAGGCAGTGATACGAAATTGTTAGTGATATTGACTTATTATTATTCAATATGTGGCATTTGTTCAATTACCGATATGTCTGAACCTATGAATCTGATTTAACTCTTTTATATGCTGTCAATTTTGTAATGTGACTTTGAAGCTTTGTTTAATGGTACTTTGATGGGGTTTTACTTTAGTTCGATGGTGCATTGCCAGTGTCCTTTTCAACGTAGTGCGCACTGGCACTTTTTAATCGTTTTGATCTTTGCTAGTCCATGTTGTTGAATTGTTGAAACTTGTTTTTTCTTTGAAGTTCCACGTATATACATACATGTTAGCGTCAAAATTGACCACCAACACCCATTGCAAGCAAAAGCACCAATATCCAGTCACAGATCACATATAAAGTATATGTAGAGAGTATAATATGAAGAACAATCAAAATTAAAATGAAAGCAGTAAAAAAGATGAAAGCAGTATACATGCATTCTAGAAAAATTCTTTTTATTATACTGGAATTTGATTACAGTTAGAATCCGGAATTTCTGAAACAAAAACGGTAGAGTAGCCTTTAGGTGGAAGATGAAGAGAAATAGAATGAGATCCCTTTTTTTAAGCCACACTTGCTGTATTTATAGGCAAAACCCCAGGGCCTCCTCACTCACATGGGCCCACCAAAACCATAGTCGAGCCCATATCGTCCATCACTGCCGACCTGAAGAAAAACTCGAAGTAGAACCCGAAGTAAGCTTGTCGCCGACCCGAAGTAAAACATAGTCGACCCCAAGTTTGATCCCTCTCTGCTGATCTGAAGCACCTTCTATACCGACCCAAAGAAAATGCCTCCCTGACCCAAAGAAAATGCCTCCCTGACCCAAAGTAACTAATGCCAACCCCTAGTTCCTTCTCATTTGCCGACCCCATTTCCTTGCCGACCTGAAGCTCCAACACTGACCCTACGCGAAACTATAGTCGACCTGAAGTGATGTCGATCCCTCAAAGTATGCCGACCCCTTGCCCTTATAGCAGATCCCTTGCCATTTCTCATGCCAACCAGAAGAAAATGCCGACCTGACCTGAAGCTTGCCATATGCCGATCCCTCAAGCAAAGCAATGCCGATCCCTAGTAGTGACTGCCGACCTGAAGTGATTCCAATGCGACTCGAAGTATTATTTACACTGACCCGAAGTAAATGCCATACCAACCCGAAGTCCAACCAATGTTGACCCCTCGCCATCTCCTTATTCTGACCCCCTGCATTTCCCATAGCCGACCCGAAGCCATATGAGTGCCAACCCGAAGCAATGCCCACCATGTTAACAAGAATTCTTGTCATCACCCCAAAGTAATGCTGAGAAAGATTGATAGTCTATTGCAAGTATAGTGAGTGAAATTCCCTTGAGAATTTCCTTTCAATTTGACTTTATTTGTTGATAATTCTTAGACTAGACCTTTCAATGTCGTTGAAAGGTATATACTGTGGATTAAGCAACCTTTCGACTTTATTGAGCTAGTAAGAATTCTTCTCCAAGGGTTTACATTGAAATTACCTGAATTAAATCCTTGAAAGGTAAGTTTCAATCTTGTCGAAAGGTTAGGGTGATAGCCTTCTTTGGGTTTAGGTCGGATATCAAATTCCTTGGTGGAAATGTAGTAGCTTTTGACTTTGTCAAAAGGTTAGACCTCAAAGCTGATTGTTTTGGAAGGTTACAATGTGTATTGGTATCAGTTGAGTGGTTGACCTTGTTGAAGGGTTCAGACTATAAAGTTGAAGGCTTCAATGGGTTACAGTAGTTATTTGAAACAGAAGTGTTGTCGACCTTGTCGACAAGAACCTTTCGATGAGTTTAAACCTGAAAATAGGAGTTATTCCAACAATAGTTTAAGCAAATAATAAAGTAATTGAAAACGCTAAGGACTTCCTTCTTTATCCAAGAAAATGCTTTATTTTATTAAATTCCCAAATTAACACTGAATTAGGATTACAATATATTGATTAAGAAGATACGAGACTAGAATGAGAAAATACGGATCCCCCTCAAAACATAACCACTTGGGTCTTATTTATAGATGCAAGTGGCCCCCCTTTCGACTCCATGCTCTTGATCGGGTCGCAAGATCCTCCTTTTATATGCATTTATGAACCTTTCGTCCTTGTCGAAAGGTTTGCCCCTTATATGCCATAATGAACCTTTTGACATTGTCGAAAGGTTTGCCTTTCCGATGCATTCATGAACCTTTCGGCTTTGATGAAAGGCTGCTTTTATGATGTCTTCATGAAACTTTTGACTCTGTCGGAAGGTTTTCCCTTTTCATACCATTGTTAACCATTCGACCTTGTCAGAAGGTTGCTTTTCACTTGAACGTTGTCAAGAGCTGTGCCTCCCTCCAATGTTGTCAAAAGGTTGTCTTTCATTCTTTACCGACTTCTGAGTGTTGCCTTCTTCATAGAACCTTCTGATATTGTCGAAAGGTATACTGGATGTGTCTGAACCAGTTCGAAAGGTTTACTATGCTTTCAAAAAGGTCTCTACATGGTTGCTAATTCTTGCTTTGACTTCTTTATCTTCTTCAAAAGGTTAGAACTCCCTGGATACTGTGAGATGGAACCATTCGACCCCTTCGAAAGGTTTTGAAGCTGTTAAATTTTGATAATTGTATCCCTTCGTGTAACAACCCGGAATTTTATAACAAGTAATTTTCGTCAAATGACGATTTAATTAGCTGTTAATTGCTATATGAAAGTTTCGAATCCGGTTTAAATTCTTTTGAAATTTGTTAAAAGGATTTGTGACAATTAATTATCGTCAAATGACGATAAGATTTGGTTTGTTAATTACAGTTGAAGTTTTTAAATCAAGTAAAAATTCTTGTGGAAATTGGTTAAGTGTTGTCGCGTTTCTTTTAAAATTGAATCTCAGCCCACTTGAATTTTGATGCCGTGATAAAATAAAAGACCCGTTCCCCTTCTACCTCTCTCTCTCTCTCATTCGAAAGAAAGCCCTAAAACTATACGAGCGAAAAAAAAATGGTGGCTCGTTCATTCCCCTTTCTTCAAGATTTAGGGTTTCTAAAAAAAAAAGAATTGAGGCTGCCATCAATGGTTGCTCGATCGATTTGCTGTGTCGATCGTCTAAAGTGACTCACGACCGCTTCTATTTGGGTGGAACTTCGCTCGTTTTCTTCGATCGACTTCGTGTTACCGGCTTCGTCTCTGAGTCGTCTTTGCTTCAAATTAAGGTGAGTGAATTTCTTCACTCACATCGAATTCAAATTTCAGATGGTTTTTGACTTGTTCGAACTCGTGACTTGCACTGCTTGATTTCTCTGCCGTTCTATTTTGTTTTGATGTTGATGATTTTTCTTTCTAACCTAGTTCGATTTTTGGGTTACCGATGCTCTTACTTTTATTTGTTTCTTTGATATTGAACTGGCTCTGGCTTACATGCGACTCTGCTTATTTCGGCCAGTATGTCTTTAATTTGTTGTCTTTTGCTTTGAATTCGACGATGTTGTTTTGTTCGACCTTGGCCATATTGTTCACCGTCACTGGTTGTACATTCGTCCTTGGTCGATTTTACTTGCTGATTTGGGTTGGAACTACCTCCGGCCTTATTTTGATTTTTATTTCATGACTTTCTGGCTTGATACACTTGACATTGTTATTACTTTCAAATGCCTTGCCTTATGTACTTGTTGCTGTAGCCATGAGCTACAGTCTTCACTGTTTGCTGCTTTGAATTTCTTGGCATTTGTTTTAAGTAATTGACTTTGGTCCCGATTGGGTATGCGATACCATGACCTCGGTCAGTTGCTTGCAAGTTAAGTTGATCGCTGTACCATGATTTTAGTACTTGTCTTAAGTATATTTTGATATTGGTTCACATGATGGTGTTACTTCAACTTAGTTATTTTGAGTGTTGTTGCCTCTGGTTGCTTTGGTACTTGGTTTATTTTGGCTTCATAAGAATTTTGGCATGTCTGCATCTATTTATGCATTCATTTGGGCACTGTGCATTTGTTGCTTGCCACTGATCATATGTTGAAGTCGTTTGAGTGCTTGACTTTAACCTTTAACTGCTGCATTTGTGAAGTGCTCATTGACCTGAGTTGTTGCACTAATTTATACTCTAATTGAGTTAAGCATTTCAACTCATTCAAGCTTTATTTGATTCCTGTACAATCTACTTGGTGTCTTTTGCAGTGTTGTTCACTTTTCTGAACAATTCCGGTTGTATGGGTACTTGTGATGTTCGATTCAATTGAGCTTGCACTGGTACCATTCCGTCTCTTGTTGCTTTTGTCTTGTAGTATACTTTGTTACCCTTGGTAATTCGAGCCTTAGTGCTCTACTGGGTCAGGTTGCAATTCACTATTTGCTTGACCATATACATTTCTTTGAATTTATATTGATTTGGAGCTTCATCAATTGTTGCTCCTTGATGTTTTGGATTAGTGCAGTTTGTAGATGCTATTTACACATGTACATGCTTCACTGTCGAGTATTGTTGCATTCCTATTCTTGCTGGTGTGTTCATGTGCACTTCGGTTTCATGATGTGCTCTGGTTAGTGTAGCCATCTGCACTTACATTTACAGTGTATATACTTGTGTCAACCCAGGTATATGCATTTTTGGGTTTTGTTTGTATAACTTGAACTGTTACATTGAGTCGAGTCATGATTGCAGTGACTTGACCTTTGCATTTTGTTTGTTTTCGAATTCACTTGAGTTGAATCCAGCTTGTAGTTCGGATTTGACCTTGTGCTGATTTCTATTTTTAACGCTGCAGTGGCGAGGCAGTGCACGCGTGCGTGTGCTGCAGCCGCATGACATTGATCTTATGGATATTTCATTTACTTTTGTTTTATTGATCTTCTGCGTAATTCATAGACAGTATTGGCGAGGCAGTGCACGCGTAATTCACTTATCTTTGTTGATATTTCGAATCTTCTGATTGGTTGTTTAACATTATTATGTGTTATATTCACTGTTATCCGATTTTCTTGTTAAAGGATCGGATAGGTGAGTTTATTTTGACTGTCGTCTATTCATATTTAATTATTATTGCTTTTGTGCACTAATAACTGAGTTTGAATTAGACTGACCCTTGTATTATTTTCTCTTGAATTTAATACTCGGGTCAGACAGAGTATTTACAGGTTGTTGATATCTTACTTTGGGTTGCTGTTAAAGCTATGAAGTCTTTTCACTTCTTTTGGAGTAGTCGTCGTTATTGTAGTAGTCAGTGTAATTGTATAGGATGTTGTATATTCATGTATATTATTCACGATAATGTACTGGTATATGTAACTTCCAGAGTCGACAGTTGTAGTTGTATCATATGTACTGTATCACATGTATATCAACTGACATCAGTTATACATATATGAGACTTTCTGTTATATCTGTGTTCCGCATTTACTTTATCTGTGTTGTTATTATATATATTGTCCTAAACTATTATGAACCATCGTAGTTCGTTTTATACTAAAATTGGGTATGTCGATGTGAGTAAATAAATAAGAGATGAAAAATATATACCACTCCTACCGAGATAACCAATACTAGTGTAAGGCCTAACTACGGATGGCCGCTCCTATCTAGCCTTATTCTTCATAATAATAGACAGTATTTCTTTTAATACTCTTTGTTATTGTGAGTATAGAGGTGGGGCGTCACAGTTGGTATCAAAGCTTGGGGTTTATGGACATAATATAAACATAACTTAGACGGAATATGTGTTACAACTATTTGTCGATGTTTTATATGTGCTTTGAGTCAAAACTAAAGTTTTGAAATTTTGATGAAATTTTTAAATAGCTTTATTTAAAAATAAAAGTTGATTTGAGTTTTGATGATTTGTTGGTTTGTGTTTTGTTTATCAGAGTGCGCAGCGGAAACAGTGAGACTGTCTTCGCTGAGTACAACTGATAATTATTTGATTTAAAAATCAAAATATGAAAATGAATTTAATTTCATTATGTTGTTTAACCAGTGGTTTTGATTTGTTGAAATTCTTGCTGGTTTTCTTTGATGCTAATCACATATTTGATTGGATTTATGCTGTTTTAAAATATCTTCATCGAAGATATATTTGAGTAATTTCTTTGTTTATTTGTAGTGTGCATGCAAACATGAGTTGCACGTTACTACATTAATTTTACGTTGAACCGATGCTTGGTTATGAAACGTATTTTGTTGCTGTTATTTTTATGATGGGATTTTAACACTTGTGCTAAATTTTTGAAGTATGGTGTTTTGTTGACATTTTTGATGGATGTTTTTGATGAATGAAAATTCACTAGTGTTATATTTTGTTGCGAATTATTTTGATGAGACTTTGACGTATAAAAATTACTGTCGCATTGACTTCAGTAATCATCAAGTTTTAAAGTGGATTTTCAAACGGTTATTCCGCAATTCTGATTTTGAGATCCGTTTTTATGGTGTTTTGAGAAGTACAATTTCCTTATCGAAATTGTTTCAGATGTTGTTGTTTTGAGCACGGGTTTTGAAATTGTTTCAAAATAAAAAAAAATTGTTTTCAAAAAATTTTCAGTTTATGTTTTCAAAAGAATGAGAAAGAGATTTAAATGGTTCAGCAAAATCGAGGACTATGAACCCTTTCTTTTACTGATTCACTTAATTCCGGACTTGTTCGTTTGAGAATGTAAATTATTACTTTTATGAAATAAATGAAATTGTTTTTAGAATTTTGGCATTTTGCGCTTTCAAAGGAATGAGGAAGCGACTTAAACATTTCAGCAAAATCGAGGACTATGACCCCTTTCTTTTACTGATTCGCTTAATTCCGGACTTGTCCGTTTGAGAATGTGAAATGTTATTTTTGGAATACACGGTTTTGCACTTTCAAGGAAACGACGAAGAGAATTAAACGATTTAGTAAAACATGTGGTATGGGACATGTGCATTTGCTATTTCGATTAATTTCGGACTCGTTAATTGAAACATTTGATGTTTGATGATTTTGATGATTTTACACGTTCACGGAAACGATGAAGAGAATCAAACGATTTAGTAAAACACGTGGTATGGGACATGTGCGTTTGCTATTTCGGTTGATTCCGGAATCGTTAATTGAATATATGATGATTTTCGTGTGCTTTCGAGCCACTATGAGGACCTTCGAGTCATATGTTGGACCTTCGGGTCAATACCAGTACCGGACCTTCGGGTCATTTGTTGAACCTTCGGGTCATTTGTTAGGCGCCAAAAATTATGTTGGGTACTTGGTAGGCTTCGGCCATTTGTTGATGCACGTGCGGCGTAGCTAAAACTC
Source organism: Allium cepa (assembly GCA_030765085.1). Lineage (NCBI taxonomy): Eukaryota > Viridiplantae > Streptophyta > Magnoliopsida > Asparagales > Amaryllidaceae > Allium > Allium cepa. The sequence goes on along the minus strand of CM060945.1, from coordinate 210,575,044 downwards.
GCCATCTGATGGGATCGATCCAACCTTTTATGTTGATTTTCTAGATTATCTTAATTGATTTCTAGATATTTGTTGTTTCCAATTATCTGCAGGTAATTGGATATTTGTTGATATGAGTTCTGATTATCGCTTGTGATAATCGGATATTTGTTGATTTGATTATCGTTTTTGATAATCGAATATTTGTTGTTTCTGATTATCGTTTTTGATAATCGAATATTTGTTGTTTTTGATTATCGTTTTTGATAATCGGATTATTTGTTGATTTGAGATTTGATTATCGTTTTTGATAATCGAATATTTGTTGATTTGAGATTTGATTATCGTTTTTGATAATCGAATATTTGTTGATTTTGATTATCGTTTTTGATAATCAAATATTTGTTGATTTTGATTATCGTTTTTGATAATCGAATATTTGTTGTTTCTAATTATCGTTTTGGTAATTAGATATTTGTTGATTTGTTTATTGTTGAAATGTTGATTTGATGATTTGAGATTTTTGATTATCGTTTGTGATAATCAAATAATTGCTGATTTGAGGTTTAATTATCATTTTTGATAATTGAATATTTGCTGATTTGAAATTTGATTATCGACTGAGATAATCAAATATTTGTTGATTTGAAATTTGATTATCGACTGAGATAATCAAATATTTGCTGATTTGAAATTTGATTATCGACTGAGATAATCAAATATTTGCTGATTTGAAATTTGATTATCGACTGAGATAATCAAATACTTGCTGATTTGAAATTTGATTATCGACTAAGATAATCAAATATTTGTTGATTTGAAATTTGATTATCGCCTTTGATAATTAAATATTTGTCGATTAGAGATTTCTAATTATTGTTTTTGGTAATTAGGCCTTTGTTGTTTTCTGACTATCTATTGATAGTTAGATTTTGTTGAGAATTTTGAATTTCTTTTATTGAAATTAAAAGATTTCTTTGATGTTTGAATTCTCTGCCTTCATTTTCTAGCTTAACCAGTTTATGTTAGAAAATTTATTGTTAGTGACGACCTTAATTATGAAAATTGCGGGGACGCAATTTTTATAAGGAGGGGAGTCTGTAACAACCCAGAATTTTATAACAAGTAATTTTCGTCAAATGACGATTTAATTAGCTGTTAATTGCTACATGAAAGTTTTGAATCCGGTTTAAATTCTTTTGAAATTTGTTAAAAGGATTTGTGACAATTAATTATCATCAAATGACGATAAGATTTGGTTTGTTATTTACAGTTGAAGTTTTTAAATCAAGTAAAAATTCTTGTGGAAATTGGTTAAGTGTTGTTGGGTTTCTTTTAAAATTGAATCTCAGCCCACTTGAATTTTGATGCCGTGATAAAATAAAAGACCCGTTCCCCTTTTACCTCTCTCTCTCTCTCATTCGAAAGAAAGCCCTAAAACTACACGAGCGAAAAAAAATGGTGGCTCGTTCGTTCCCCTTTCTTCAAGATTTAGGGTTTCTAAAAAAAAAGAGAATTGAGGTTGCCATCAATGGTTGCTCGATCGATTTTCTGTGTCGATCGTCTAAAGTGACTCACGACCGCTTCTATTTGGGTGGAACTTCGCTCGTTTTCATCGATCGACTTCGTGTTACCGGCTTCGTCTCTGAGTCGTCATCGCTTCAAATTAAGGTGAGTGAATTTCTTCACTCACATCGAATTCAAATTTCAGATGGTTTTTGACTTGTTCGAACTCGTGACTTGCACTACTTGATTTCTTTGCCGTTCTATTTTGTTTTGATGTTGATGATTTTTCTTTCTAACCTAGTTCAATTTTTGGGTTACCAATGCTCTTACTTTTATTTGTTTATTTGATATTGAACTGGCTCTGGCTTACATGCGACTCTGCTTATTTCGGCCAGTATGTCTTTAATTTGTTGTCTTTTGCTTTGAATTTGACGATGTTGTTTTGTTCGACCTTAGCCATATTGTTCACCGTCACTGGTTGTACATTCGTCCTTGGTCGATTTTACTTGCTGATTTGGGTTGGAACTACCTCCGGCCTTATTTTGATTTTTATTTCATGACTTTCTGGCTTGATACACTTGACATTGTTATTACTGTCAAATGCCTTGCCTTATGTACTTGTTGCTGTAGCCATGAGCTACAGTCTTCATTGTTTGCTGCTTTGAATTTCTTGGCATTTGTTTTAAGTAATTGACTTTGGTCCCGAGTGGGTATGCGATACCATGACCTCGGTCAGTTGCTTGCAAGTTAAGTTGATCGCTGTACCATGATTTTAGTACTTGTCTTAAGTATATTTTGATATTGGTTCACATGATGGTGTTACTTCAACTTAGTTATTTTGAGTGTTGTTGCCTCTGTCCAATTGCCTCTGGTTGCTTTGGTACTTGGTTTATTTTGGCTTCATAAGAATTTTGGCATGTCTGCATTTATTTATGCATTCATTTTGGCATTGTGCATTTGTATGCTTGCCACTGATCATATGTTGAAGTCGTTTGAGTGCCTGACTTTAACCTTTAACTACTGCATTTGTGAAGTGCTCATTTACCTGAGTTGTTGCACTAATTTATACTCTAATTGAGTTAAGCATTTCAACTCATTCAAGCTTTATTTGATTCCTGTACAATCTACTTGGTGTCTTTTGCAGTGTTGTTCACTTTTCTGAACAATTCCGATTGTATGGGTACTTGTGATGTTCGATTCAATTGAGCTTGCACTGGTACCATTCCGTCTCTTGTTGCTTTTGTCTTGTAGTATACTTTGTTACCCTTGGTAATTCGAGCCTTAGTGCTCTACTGGGTCAGGTTGCAATTCACTGTTTGCTTGACCATATACATTTCTTTGAATTTATATTGATTTGGAGCTTCATCAATTGTTGCTCCTTGATGTTTTGGATTAGTGCAGTTTGTAGATGCTATTTACACATGTACATGCTTCACTGCCGAGTATTTTTGCATTCCTATTCTTGCTGGTGCGTTCATGTGCACTTCGGTTTCATGATGTGCTCTGGTTAGTGTAGCCATCTGCACTTACATTTACAGTGTATATACTTGTGTCAACCCAGGTATATGCATTTTTGGGTTTTGTTTGTATAACTTGAACTGTTACATTGAGTCGAGTCATGATTGCAGTGACTTGAACTTTGCATTTTGTTTGTTTTCGAATTCACTTGAGTTGAATCCTGCTTGTAGTTCGGATTTGACCTTGTGCTGATTTCTATTTTTAACGCTGCAGTGGCGAGGCAGTGCACGCGTGCGTGTGCTGCAGCCGCATGACATTGATCTTATGGATATTTCATTTACTTTTGTTTTATTGATCTTCTGCGTAATTCATAGACAGTATTGGCGAGGCAGTGCACGCGTGCGTGTATTGCAGCCAATCGGTTTTGATGATTTTAAGTGATATTTCAATTGTTTAAATTGATTTAGTTTCGTTTGATCATTTTGTTGTTATCTAATTATCTATTTGATAATTAGATTCTGAGTTTCTAATTATTATTTAATAATTGGATTTTGTTATTAATTGCCAATTAGGCAATTCTGATGTTTTATAAATTATCTTCATTGATATTATTTTCACTTATCTTTGTTGATATTTCGAATCTTCTGATTGGTTGTTTAACATTATTATGTGTTATATTCACTGTTATCTGATTTTCTTGTTAAAGGATCGGATAGGTGAATTTATTTTGACTGTCGTCTATTCATATTTAATTATTATTGCTTTTGTGCACTAATAACTGAGTTTGAATTAGACTGACCCATGTATTATTTTCTCTTGAATTTAATACTCGGGTCAGACCGAGTATTTACAGGTTGTTGATATCTTACTTTGGGTTGCTGTTAAAGCTATGAAGTCTTTTCACTTCTTTTGGAGTAGTCGTCGTTATTGTAGTAGTCAGTGTAATTATATAGGATGTTGTATATTCATGTATATTATTCACGATAATGTACTTGTATATGTAACTTCCAGAGTCGACAGTTGTAGTTGTATCATATGTACTGTATCACATGTATATCAACTGACATCAGTTATATATATATGAGACTTTCTGTTATATCTGTGTTCCGCATTTACTTTATCTGTGTTATTATTATATATATTGTCCTAAACTATTATGAACCATCGTAGTTCATTTTATACTAAAATTGGGTATGTCGATGTGAGTAAATAAATAAGAGATGAAAAATATATACCACTCCTATCGAGATAACCAATACTAGTGTAAGGCCTAACTACGGATGGCCGCTCCTATCCAACCTTATTCTTCATAATAATAGACAATATTTCTTTTAATACTCTTTGTTATTGTGAGTATAGAGGTGGGGCGTCACACTTCGACTCCTTCGAAAGGTTTGGTCTGAACTCCTCTTTCTTAGTCTTTATTGAAGGACCTTTCAACCCAGTCGAAAGGTGGATTTTTTGGAGAAACATTTGCCCCAACCATTTCGAAAGGCTATATATGCTTTCGAAAGGGTTGAATTGGTTGAATACTCATCTGGTAGAAATGATGAAGACAAAACCCTTTTACATTTTGAATGGTTTGGCGCAAAAAGGTGAAGTGTCTTCTATCCATTTTCTTCGATAGGTAGCTTCCGACCTTGTCGAAAGCTCTCTGTTTGTTGACTTTTGATGGCGGTCTTCGACTTCATCGAAAGCTTTCTATTTATTCTATCGAAATATCCTCTTGACTCCTTCTTTCATACTTTATTTCTGAGAACATATTATGGGTAACATTTAGCCCCCTTTGTATGAAATAAGCTTTTTTTCTTTAGCACAAAAATCCTAAAGTATCTCCCCCATTGATTTCTTCAAAACAAACAAAAACTTCTATAAGGATCTTTTGAGGCTGAACCATAATGAGTATCCTTATAATTCTAGATACTATCGGGTTATTTTATTAGGTAGAGCATTCAAGCAATCATATGACCATTATAAATATATAAAATGATATTACCTGGTCTGCTATTATCAATTTGAAGTAAATAGACCCTCCCCAAAAAGGCCATTGCATACACTAACTCCCCTATTCTCCAATTATATCTTCCTCAACGATCAAGGATTAATTTATTGCTCTTGGCAGTCTTATCTAGTTTCTTGTGCTTTGATGAGAGTCCAACCGATATCAAGAAAGTTTTATATAGAATCAACTTCAGGAAGTTAATATAGAGTTCGTAAATTAATAGGAAAAATTCAATGGAAATATTTAAAATTCACAAAACCAAAAAAATCTGATAAAAAATCATCAAAGATTCAACAAGGAAATCAGAAATATGAAATTCACACAAATAAGAAATTTCAAGATTCTTAAACGCATAAGATCACTGTAAAAAAAATCCTAAAATCCAAGGATCCAAAAATGTAGACAGAAAACAGTTTAGACCACATCAGTTAAACATTCTGCACAAAATTCTTTCCACTACAACATTAGAAATTCAATATAAAATATTTTTTACCATGGAAATTCAACAAAGAAGTCATAGAATTAAGAATTCATGCAAAAAAATTCGATTAGAAACCATTACGAAAGTCCCATGGGAAAATCAAGCGTATATCATTCACAAATCATCACGAAAGTCAACATGGAAATTCAGAATTCTCAAAATCAGTAATTCAATAAGAAACCATTATGAAATCTCAGCAAGGAGGTTAAGAATATAGAATTCACAAATCATTATAAAAATTGATTAGGAATTCGAAATCCGTGAATCAAAAATTCAATGGGAAATCATCATGAAAACTCAATATGGAATTCTTAAATCACCATTAAACCAATTAGGAAGTCTAAAACTCACAAATTTAGAAATCCAATAAGAGACCACCAAAACCTCAATAAGGGAAACCAGACCTCGTCAAAGCAGAAATTCAATATGAATTCATCGAAAATCCAACAAGGAAAATTAAAATATGAAATCCATAAATCATCATAAAAAATTCAATGAGAAACTTCAGTATGCACAAAATTACCATGAAATCATTAATAATCCATCTAAGAAACCCGAAATATGAAATCCATAAACCATCATAAAATTCAATGAGAAACTTCGAAATTCATAGAACCAGAAATTCAATATGACATCATCAAGTGAACCCAGCATGGAAATCAAGGATATGAAATCAATAAATAATCATTAAAGCCAATGTGAAAATTTTAGGTTCACAAAACTCAATATGAAATTTTCATGAAAAGAGATAAGGAATCTGAAAGTTCACAAAAACAATAATTTAGCCAAAATCTTGTCGAGATCTCATCCGACGAATGAACTATTTATAAATTCATCCAATATATGCACCAAATCAGAATTCTGCCTAGTGATAACACATTTAGTTAATGTGTGATTCCCTAAACTGCCTATAAGTTAGTAGTATTATTGTTATATTAGAGCCGAGTAGTTCCTAAAGCCAGGTAGTCATTCGAAATAGTAGTTCAATAGTACCAGTCAGTCGTTCGGAGTAGTAATTCCGTAGTAACACTCTGTCATTCGGAATAGTAATTCTGTAGGACAAGTTAACCTTTTAGCAGGTAGTTCTGTTCGGTTGTTCATCTTTTCGACCGTTCAGCAGGTAGTTCCGTTAAGTTGACTAGTCGTTCAGTAGTGCAAGCTCCATTTGACTAGTCGGTCGTTCAGCAGTGCAAGCTCCATTTGACTAGTCAGTCGTTCAGTAGTGCAAGTTCCATCCTACTGCTTGACCATTCAGCAGTGCAATGGTCTAAATAACATGTTTATATATATATATATATATATATATATATATATATATATATATATATATATATATATATATGATGCAGCACGAACTACAGAAGTTCAGAGGTTAGGTTGTTCACAAGATAAGGAAGTTTTGGTTTTAACTCGTAAGTCGTGCACGAGTCAGCCTAAGGAGTCACATGGGAAAGAGCTACGACCTAACCAAGAAAAGGAAAAGGAGTTACGACTTAAGGGTTTAAGTCGCTCGAGTTTGATGAGTCGTACACGACTCAACGACTTATCTATAAGTCGTCCACGACTTATCATGAAACAGGGGAAAGTTCCAGCTATTAAAAGCTTTGAGTCGGAAGCAGGTCACGACTCAGTTAAGTCGTTTGAGGAGATATGCCGCAGGGAGCGTGAGAACTTGAGTCGCAGAAGCTATGAGTTTGGGAGCTTGAGTCGTTGAGAGGATGTAAGTCGTAAGTCATCCTGTATGGAGTTGTTTGTGTGGATTAAGTCGTGAGTTTTGTGGTCTGTAAGTAATGAGTCGTTCACGACCTAGGTTGAACCGCTGTGTTGTATGTATGTAAATGAGTCGTAAGTCGACATGGGTCGTGAGTCGGTTGAGGTGCTGTTGTGTTACTGTGAGTCGGTGTATTGTGCATTTATCATCTGTTGAGTCGGTTGCTTGTGTTGAGGCATGTAGTGTCTGTTAAGTCGGCAACGACCTAGTTGAGTCGTGAGTCATGAGTCGGCCCCGACTTAAGGGTCAGGGGTTGGAAACTTCTATAAATAGGGAGTGAGTTGTAACTTTTTGGTGGTTGATTTTTGAATAAAATTCTTGTTGATTGCTGTGTGCTTTCATCATAAATTGGTAGTTGAGTGTAATCTCCTATCTCCACTTTCGGTTATTCGAGTGCGCTCGAATCAACGATTGTTGAAGCCGATTCGCGGAATCAAGTGCGCTTGATCAATGCTTGAAGAATTGAAGATCTTCCTTTACGGTATCGTGCGCGATCAACGTGTCGAAGATAGCTAGAATTCGGTATCTTTGTGATCAACGAATTTGGGCCTTTCAGTATCTTCAATCCACCGATTGCTACATTTCATCGATTTCATTGTTTTCGTAATATCCGCTGCGTCAGTTTTGGTATCAGAGCTAGACTTAGCCAATCATAGCTAAGCCGAGACTTGGAGCCAATTTTTGAAGTTGAAATTTGAAGTTGTTGTTCATCGTGTTCATCTTGAAGTTGCAACGAGTTTGAAGATTTTGATCCATTTCATTTTGGATCTAGAGTTGAAAAGGTGTTTGAAGTATTGAGGCCGAGCTAGTGATTGGAGCCGTGCCTTGTTGTTGTTGGGATTGGAGGGGTGTTGAGTCAGAAGGGTCGTCCTATTGCATACTTTAGTGAGAAGTTATCAGGGGCAAAGATGAGATATAGTACATACGATGTTGAGTTTTACGCAATTATTCAGGCTGTTAAGCACTGGAGACATTATCTATTTCAGAAAGAGTTTGTTCTTTACACTGATCATGAGGCGTTGAAGCATTTGCAAGGACAGGATAAGATTTCTGTGAGACATGCATCATGGATTGCCTACTTACAGCAGTTTACTTTTGTTGTAAAGCACAAATCTGGGGTAACAAATCGTGTAGCTGATGCTTTGAGTAGGAGGAGTCATTTGTTGACAACGTTGAAGGTTGAAGTAACGGGGTTTGAATTATTGCCAGAATTGTTTGAGGAGGATCCTTACTTTGCAAAATTCGTTGAGAAAGTTAAGGATGGGGATACTGATGAATTTTTGTTGGTTGATGGATTCTTGTTTAAAGGAAATCAGTTATGTATTCCTGAGAGCAGTTTGAGAATGCAGATTATCAAGGAATTGCACGAAGAAGGCCATGTGGGTAGAGATCGTACTTTGCAGTTAATTTCTCAATCTTACTTTTGGCCATCGATGAGGAAAGAGGTAGAGAGGTTTGTGGAGAGATGTCATATTTGTCAGGTTTCGAAGGGAACAGCGACAAATGCAGGATTATATATGCCATTACCTGTACCGACTAAACCGTGGGTTGATAGCAGCATGGATTTCGTTTTGGGTTTGCCTAGAACTCAAAGGGGAAATGATTCTATATTTGTTGTGGTGGACAGATTTTCAAAAATGGCGCATTTTATTGCTTGTAAGAAGACGGCGGATGTTGTTCGTGTTGCTCAGTTGTTCTTTAAGGAAATCTATCGTTTAGTCTATTGTTTCAGACAGGGATACCAGATTTTTGAGTCACTTTTGGCTAAGTTTGTGAAAGATGGTGGGAACGAAGCTGAAATTTAGTAGCGCTTACCATCCGCAAACAGATGGACAGACCGAAGTTGTTAACAAATCGTTAGGAAATTTGTTGCGATGTCTTGTGAAGGACAATTTGAAAAGTTGGGATATGAAGTTATGCCAGGCAGAGTTTGCTCATAATCATGCAGTGAATCGTAGTACGGGATTCAGTCCATTTCAGATCGTATATTCAAATTTACCAAGGGGACCGTTGGATTTGGCAGTAGTACCGCAACCGAAGGGGACTGTTAAACGAGCTGCTGATTTTGTTGAAGGATTGACGGAATGTCATAAGATCGTTCAGGAACGATTGGAAAAGACGAATGAGAAGTATAAGCAAACTACAGATTTGAAGCGACGAAATGTTGAATTTAACAAAGGAGATTTGGTGTATGCTGTGTTAACGAAGGATCGTTTTCCAGTGGGCGCTTATAACAAGTTGAAAGCTAGAAAAATTGGTCCTGTCGAAGTTGTAAAACGAATTAATGAAAATGCTTATAAGTTGAAACTGCCGGAGGATGTGTACACTTCTGACGTGTTCAATGTTAAGCATCTTGTACCATATTATGGAGATAAACAATCTGACGGGGAAGAATTTACAAATTCGAGGACGAATTTTTCTCGACCAGGGGAGGATGATGCAGCATGAACTACAGAAGTTCAGAGGTTAGGTTGTTCACAAGATAAGGAAGTTTCGGTTTTAACTCGTAAGTCGTGCACGAGTCAGCCTAAGGAGTCACATGGGAAAGAGATACGACCTAACCAAGAAAAGGAAAAGGAGTTACGACTTAAGGGGTTAAGTCGCTCGAGTTTGATGAGTCGTACACGACTCAACGACTTATCTATAAGTCGTCCACGACTTATCATGAAACAGGGGAAAGTTCCAGCTATTAAAAGCTTTGAGTCGGAAGCAGGTCACGACTCAGTTAAGTCGTTTGAGGAGATATGCCGCAGGGAGCGTGAGAACTTGAGTCGCAGAAGCTATGAGTTTGGGAGCTTGAGTCGTTGAGAGGATGTAAGTCGTAAGTCGTCCTGTATGGAGTTGTTTGTGTTGATTAAGTCGTGAGTCGTGTGGTCTGTAAGTAATGAGTCGTTCACGACCTAGGTTGAACCGCTGTGTCGTATGTATGTAAATGAGTCGTAAGTCGACATGGGTCGTGAATCGGTTGAGGCGATGTTGTGTTACTGTGAGTCGGTGTATTGTGCATTGTCATCTATTGAGTCGGTTGCTTGTGTTGAGGCATGTAGTGTCTGTTAAGTCGGCAACGACCTAGTTGAGTCGTGAGTCATGAGTCGGCCGCGACTTCAGGGTCAGGGGTTGGAAACTTCTATAAATAGGGAGTGAGTTGTAACTTTTTGGTGGTTGATTTTTGAATAAAATTCTTGTTGATTGCTGTGTGCTTTCATCCTAAATTGGTAGTTGAGAGTAATCTCCTATCTCCACTTTCGGTTTTTCGAGTGCGCTCGAATCAACGATTGTTGAAGCCGATTCGCGGAATCAAGTGCGCCTGATCAACGCTTGAAGAATTGAAGATCTTCCTTCACGGTATCGTGCGCGATCAACGTGTCGAAGATAGCTAGAATTTGGTATCTTTGTGATCAACGAATTTGGGCCTTTTAGTATCTTCAATCCACCGATTGCTACATTTCATCGATTTCATTGTTTTCGTAATATCCGCTGCGTCAATATATATATATATATATATATATATATATATATATATATATATACCATATTGACTCTTCTATCCTATTAGGTCATCTTATTTCTAAAGATTCAGGAGTAGCTTAATCAATCTATTCTTCGAGTGACGTCTCTTTTACCATCATAGTAACAATTTGCTATCTATTTCATTCTCTTAGCTTTTTATAGGTTTTTGCTCTCCATCTTATGTTAAGGATTATCTAGTGTCTACTTTTCGAATGCAAGTTTCTTGACTTCTTGATGTGAGAATCATTTTTCAAGCATTGGATATTCTGAAATTTGTTAGCTCATATTTTCCTTTTCTGGTTAGGATTTTGAATTCTTTGCCTGTTTCAAATTATGGAATTGGACATCTTCATCCTTCCGCCTTTGTCTGTACCCCTTTCTTGGATTTCATCTTTGTCTTAGATGATGGATGGGTTTCTTTCTTTAACCCTTTATTCTATTGGGTTTTGATTATAGTTTTAATTTATAGATATCTTTATCTTCCTTCATCTATTCGGCGCCTCCTTTGGGCTTCCCTTGATTCTGAGGGATGGAGTTCATGTTGAACTGACTTTCCATTGAAAGATTACTAATGGATGCTTGTCATGACCCTCCCCCTTAGGGGTGATTTGGATGTTAGGGGTCTCTTAACTTTGTGGGTACTTTTCCTGACCTTTCCCTTAAGTGGTGATATAGACGTTAGGGCTTTTGACCCTCCCTCCAGGAGTTGCTACGGAAGATCGTCGTAGGGTTTTGTCCCTCCATTTTAGGAGGTGCTATGGACTGGCCATAGGCTAAAATTTTATATCTGAAAATCATTTTTGGCCAATTAAAACATTTTTTTAGAAAATATTTTTTAAATGTTGGTTTCTTCTCAAGAGAAAGAGTTTTTGTAAATGATCCCTTATAATATATCAAGGGATTATTTTTTGAAATAGCACTTGGATGTATGATAATCTTTTCTTGTGCTGCCCTCTATAAAGGTCTTAAAATCATTCTCATAGCAGAGACGCAGATCTCAAAACATGAGACTAGAAGGTCATGATTCATGAACCAATAGTTTTTAATTGAGAGTAAGGTCCTCTAATTTGAGTTTTTGTCAATAAACTTTTGGTATCTTCTAAAACTTTTCTTTAAAAAGTATGGATAGGCTTTTCTTTACCAATAATTTTAGAAAACTTTGAAATATTGGGATTGCTTAGCTAGAAATTCTTTGTGGGCATTTACTAGTGCTATATAATACCTTTGGAAGATTATTCAAATTAGTTCCTGGAATTGGTAAATATTTGTTCTTCCCCAGGCTGCGGGGTATTTCTTTGAAGATAGGTTTGAGAAATTTCTCTTTAGTAAAATAGTTTGTCAAAGATTGAATTGAAATGTTTTGTTTTCTCCTTTAGATAGGCTACAATAACTTATTGAGCATTGCTCTACAACAGAATGATCTATTTGTAAGTTTTTTCTCCAGCATTGGTGAAGGACTGACGGTAGTTTCAGATTTCATGTGGGCAGATCTTTGTATTGCGATGGCTCCTCCTTTGGTAACTTATTTACATTAGGCATTTGAGTTGTCTTTCTTAAGTCATTAGAGATTTGTTGTGCTCCAGGTGTATTTTAAATGCCATGGACTGGTTTTATTTTTCACCTGTAATGACACTTGAATTTCGTATTAATATATGACCAATTGTAAGTACAACTCAATTCGAAGAAATCGTAAGTAAAGAAAATTTGTAATAGATAAATGCTACAAGGCTTCAAAGCTGGATTAGTGTCTGAAAGAGAGTGGTTATTCTGATTTTCTATTAGGACATTTTAGCGATCGAATCGCTCCTTCTATGGTAGGAAATATACTAATCCTTTTTGAAAAACTTCTTTAAAAATCCAGACTTGATTAGGTTCTGAACTATTTTTGCCAAAGCATTCCAGTTGCCAATTTCATGTCCATTTACTTCAAGATAATCACAGTAATTCTTTCCCCTCTTAGGCTTAGCGGGAGCTCTTGTCTTATAAGAAATGGAGAATTTTGGTTATCTATTATCATGGAAAAGATATAGGATAGGGGTTCGTTAAGTTCCATTGGTTTGCATCTATCTGCCACTGACTTCCATCTAGACTTTTTGCGGAAATGGTTAAAGTTGAATTTTTATCTTTTATGTTTTTGTTGGGATTTCCTCATGGCATGAAGCATTTCTTCCATTTGAACAAAATTTTCAACTTGGATATAGAAATGCCGAAATCTTTACATCCATGGATATGAAGTTCTCGCCAAAAAGGAGTTTGTTGATTCAAACCAGAATGTACTATCATCAATTTTTCTCTATTAGTTACACTCTCGGCCTTTAATGCTTCCATGTGGAATCTCTTAAGTATTCACCGAGTGATTCTTTTGGCTTTGTCTAATGTTGGCTAACATGTAAAAATCTATTACTAAATCTTTATATATGTGAAATTATGCTACAAATTCATAGGAAAATTGTTCCCAAGAGTGAATGGTTTTCTCCAGGTAATACTTGTCCCATTTAACGGTTGCCCCTTTAAAAGTGACCGGGAAAAACCGAAAGTGAATTGGTCTAGGAGTACTACATAAGTTCATCCAAATTTCAAAGATGGCAAGGTGATCATCTGAATTGGTAGTCCCATCGTATTATAATGGGGGAATGCGAATGTGTGGAGGCGGACTAGCTACCATTATTTCTTCTAAAAATGGTGCCTTTTGCAGAAAAACATAGTTCTCCTAGTCGGGAGTTCCTTTTTCCTTAAGCGTGTCCATAATCATTTGATGTTGGATGTCTTCTTGAGCTACTTTACCATTGTGGCAACTTTCCCTGTCTCTCTGAACTAGGCTATTCGACTGTTCAAAAGACTTTTCAGCTTGACTACCTTGGTTTGGCTCTTCACTCTTTGCTTCATTCAAAAATTGCACTTCATCTTCTCCTTCCATGACCCTTAAATATTCTTGAGATGGAGCTCCTTCAAAAAGTCTTTGCATAGCCATCATTTGTTGATGCAGATTCTGGACCTCGATTTCGTGGTTTTGCAATCTTATTAGGGTTGAAGGTTGTCCAACTTCCATGTTCTTTAAGTTATGTTTTGGATTATGTTATCTTCAAAAGTTGATTGTGTAGTAGCTATTTCGTTTGGATTGTCGTTATTATTCCTTGCTCTTACCATTTTCTTCTTTTGAATGAAGAACTCTATGCAATTAATTGAGACAACCCCTTCTTTAAGAGTCCTATTTTTTTTTTTTTTTGAACACAATTTGGTCTTGACCAAACCCAGAGCTGTCTTCTTTCCTAACCAACCATTTTCTTATTGTTTTTTTTTTTTTGTTACATCCCAAGATCCACCCTAATCAATATAAAAATATTGATATGCTTCTTTGATAACCATTTAAATGCTCCCCTGGATATATATTTTTTTTCCTTGCATCAGAGTACATTTTATTTGTATTTATTTCTGTTGAGTGACTCAGCCCCTTTTCTAAAAATATCAGCTAGACCTCCTCTATTCATTTGATTAATTCCTATTAATTACCTTATGTTTATTACTGGTATGGTAAATGAAACATATGAACTAACTCACATCATTTCAACTTACCACAGCCTCCCTTTCTAGTGACCAAATTGAGGTTGTGCATGTTCCTGTGCACCTGTGTGCACATAACCATGCACAGTTGCAGTTTGCTTACTCTTTGGTCCTTAAGTTGGCTAACCTTGTTTAAGTATGATTTTGAGATGAATTAGTGGAATCTACAAATTTCACTTATAAAATAATTACAAAATACAATTTTTAGTTCTGAGTTTACCCCCTTCTATGTTATTATTTTCTTTTCTGTCCATGGTATTTCTCCCCTCCTGATGTTAGCAGTGACTAGATAAGCAGGTTCTAGCTTTTTTTTCCTAAACAATTTAATACATAAGCATACTTATTTACTTATGCTTCAGAACCTCCACCAATTTCCTTATCTGACTTTCAAGAAATAGATATGTTCACAGTTTCTAACATGAAGCTAAAGGCCTTATCATCTTTTACTGAAGGTAATGTTCATTACAACATACTATTCCCAATCATCCTTTACATAGTAATAGAATATTTCTTGCACAATTTAAAACATCATTACATAAAGCTTTTACTGAAAACAAAACAAAAAGAACCATTCTCCTACAAAATCCTAGCTTAGTTAGTTTGCAATTCCTTCAAGCATCATATGTCTGCATCTTACTATTTAGAATCCTTTCTCCCTGCAACCATCTCAGGGTCTGCTTCACAATGCAAGTGAAACACCCATTTGATGCAAGCAACAAACAGGTCAGATTGAAATCTGGTATGAGTAAGTTCAATTGACAAGTACATAAGATTTATGAAACGGATTACATATCACCTTATTTCAGATACTAACTGTTTTACCCAAATTGTTAGACTCTTTCATCAGATACACATTTTTGTTGTGTCTTTACAGTGAAATGGATGAATTTATTAAATACATGTATAAGTGCTTAGACCAATTTCTTAACAGAAATTCTTAGTTCAAGAATTCACAGCAGCCATCACACCAATCACACAGGCATTTCATAACCATTGAATCAAGCAAAACTCCTACCATTTAGCTAAAGCATCAAAACTGGTCTGCATACCAGTGTTCACCACACTCTTAGCATATACATCTTTGCTTATCAACCCATAACACATTTTTAAGACTCCAGTATCACATTTTATAGTTGCACTGGTGCACACTGCCTGGAAACTACTGTTTGATTTTCCAGTGCACTACTAGCTTTTGGACATAAACATGTCATGTGCAAACTTACACCCCAACCTTGATGCAAGCCAACTACCATGTCATACTCCCTTCCCTCATATCCAACCTGATAGAGGTGACCCATGCCTGGAGTTTAATTACTAAATTCTTCCTCATGACCCCCTATTACCTATGCAGTGTCATGCCCCCATCCTGTTATACCCCTAATCCATGCATACAAGCAGTTTTATACATCCATCAACCATTCAGTAACCCGTATACTCAACCATCACTCATTTTTAAAAGTCATTTCAAGTTGATTACCTTCAGAAACACATTTTTAGTTGAAGCATAACTCGGAGCATTTCCAAATGGAATGCTACCAGGGTTCTCTAGCAATAAGGTCCTTGTAGCCAACCCATACATTAATATGTATTTTCTTAACAACCTTGTTTCCAGAGGGTACCCTAATGATGCATCAAGATTTAACATGTGGAAATTCCACTGTATCTCAACCATCTTTTTCAAATGCAAGACATAAGCCAGGGGATCCCCTTCCCCTTACTGCCTTGCACCCTACTTTTCTTACTAGCATATGCTTGAACCAAAAACATTTTTCTCAAACTTAAAGTTCCACCAGTAAATCAGTTATTATCATAATATCATTAAACTAACATGTACAATCAAGTCATAATTTAAATAGCAACAAAGCAATGTAAAACACAAAATCCAGAAACAACAGGAAATTGTCAACTGAAAATGCATATAAAACATCACAGAAAAATCAAGATAAACTAAAGATTTAATGGCTGCCTTTCATAGGTCTTAATGCCTTGCCAAGTGAGGGTTTACTCACCATGTTTCTTCTTCCTAGGTCTTGATTCAAGTTTGCCATTGTTTCTCCTTAACCTGTTGCTTACTTCCCTTTTCTGTGTTTTGATTTCTGGCCTTCCAATGTGCACCCGTAGGAGATAGTATGGTATATAGTGGAGTTGTTAGGGTTTTAAGGTTAGTTAGGTAATTTATTTTCATCAGAAATTCCATCATTATTTCCTAACTTCACCCAACAGTTTACCCTCTCCCTGCAGTTCTCCTTTTTCCCTGTCTTAACCCCTTTTGGCAAAGTTCTTTCACACATTTCATGCATGAATTCTTTGGCTCAGGCATTCCTTGTCTTTTCTGGGTGTTATTTATGCATATAATTTTTATTTGAACGACCAGCTAGGTGTGTGTTTCTGCTAACTACTGGGTATATGCATGTGTATCCCTATGTATGCATATATTCTCTACCCACACAAGCTACTATGTTTGCACTCATGCTATGAAAGTTAAAACTAAAATCTTTCTTAGAATATTCATGCATTTCATTCAGCTATGGTGCATACATACTTGATGGTCATGCACTGATTTATGTATTTATTTATTTATAGTATTATATATATTTTTCTTGCAAGATTCCTACTGAATTGCTTGCTCCAATTTGTACACTGCAACAGTGTGCACATGCACCAACACATATATTTTCACAGTGTATATATTAAAAGTTTTACTATATTTTTTTTTAAAAGAAATAAAATTCAAGTGACCTAAATTTCTATATGCTTGATTAACCAGGGCTGTCACATACACCCCTTCTTTAAGAAATTGTGTCCCACAATTTAACATTTCTTGCCATGTAAATTAAGGGTCAAACATAAATACACATTCTTAATTCAATCAAAACGAACCAGTACACATAATATTGGGTGTCATGTTCAAATAAAAAATTCAAGCATAAATATTAAAAATACCTCTGCCTTAACTATCTGCTGCAAATAATTGAGGGTATTGAGCCCTTATCTTGTCTTCAACCTCCCATGTGCAGTCATTAGGGTCCAAACTCCACTGCACCTTTACCAGTTTAATTATTTTGTTTCTCAATCTTTTATCTTCCTTAGCTGTAATGCCCACTGGCTTCTTCTCATATACCAGGTCAGGTCTAACTTCCACTTTACTTGGTGGCTGAACTACTGAAGCTTCATCATGCACATATTTTTCAATTGTGATACATGGAATACATTGTGTATCCCACTCATCTCTTCTGGCAATTTCAACTTGTAGGCCATCCTTCCTATTCTTGCAATAATCTCATATGGTCCTATATACCTTGGGGTTAGTTTCCCTGCCTTGCCAAATCTCAACACTTTCCTCATTGGTGAAACCTTTAAGTACACACATTCTCCTATTTCAAATTCAAGGGGCTTCCTTCTCCTATCTGCATATGACTTCATTCTGTCTTGTGCTGCCTTCATTCTCTGTCTGATCAGGGAAACTTTATCATTTGTTTCTTTCACATGATCTGGTCCCAACATTACCCTATCACCCACTTCTAACCAGCAAGCAGGTGACAAACAAGGCCTTCCATACAAAGCCTCATAGGGTGCCATTCCTATACTACTTTGATAGTTGTTGTTGTAGGCAAATTCTGCCAAATGTAGGTAGTCTTCCCAATTCCCACCATGATCCAGCACACAAGCTCTAAGTAGATCCTCCAAGAATTTATTAACTACCTCTGTTTGACCATCAGTTTGGGGATGGTAGGCTGTGCTCAAGCACAACTCAACTCCCATTGCCTGTTGAAAGCTACTCCAGAACTTAGAGGTAAATATAGTATCTCTGTCACTAATAATTGTGGTAGGTACCCCATGTAACCTCACTATCTCTTTCATGAAGACTTGTGCTAGTTTTGGTGCATTTCTGTCACTCTTTACTGGTGTGAAGTGTGATGATTTGGTTAGTCTGTCCACCACCACCCAAATACTGTCATTTCCTTTCTTTGATTTTGGCAAGCCATCAATGAAATCCATTGATATGCTTTCCCATTTCCATCTTGGAACTTCCAAGGGTTGCAGCAGTCCACTGGGTCTTTGATACTCAGCCTTGACTTGTTGACAAGTCATACATTTTGCCACATATTCACCCACACTTCTCTTCATTCCTTTCCACCAATAACTTCTTTTTAAGTCATGATACATTTTTGTGCCACCTGGATGTATGGTGTACTTTGATTTGTGATGAACATCCATGACCTTTCTTTTGAGTGCTTCTGTGTCAGGTACACATAACCTTCCTCTATATCTTACACATCCTTTTTCATCCAGTTCAAACTTGTCAAGCTTTACACCATTTTTTAACAACTCCTTCTTTTCTCTCAAGAACACATCAGTGTCTTGTGACTGGTTCACTTCTTCCACTAAATCTGACCTTATTGTAATAAGGCTGAGCTTACCATAATGCTCCACATCCTTACCCACCTCCATTGCTTGTTTTCCCATGTATTCTACCTCTACATCTGTCAATGTTAACAACCATTTAAACTCCTCTATCATCAGTGTAGCCAACTTGGCATGTTGTCTACTTAATGCATCTGCCACTTTATTTGCTTTTCCTGGAGTGTACATAATGTCCAAATCATAGGCAGCAAGAAATTCCACCCACCTATGTTGTGTCATATTTAAATCTTTTTGGGAAAATAAATACTTTAAAGCCTTGTGATCAGTATAAAGTTCAAACTTTGCTCCTAACAGGTAGTGTCTCCAAAGCTTTAGTGCATACACCACTGCTGCCAATTCCAAATCATGTGTTGCATACTTGGTTTCACTGGGTTTTAATTGTCTTGATGCATAAGCTATTACTCTACCATCTTGCATAAGGACAGCTCCTATACCTGATCCACATGCATTAGTGTATACCACTAAGTTGTCATTGCCCTCTGGAATTTTCAGTACTGGTGCTTCCATCAATGCCTCTTTCAATTGGTTAAATTCCTCTTCACATTTCTCAGTCCACATAAAAGGCTGGTCTTTCCTTGTTAACTTGGTTAGTGGAATTGCCTTTTTAGCAAAATCCTTTATGAATCTCCTGTAGTATCCAGCCATACCCATGAATGATCTGATATCAGTGACATTACTGGGTCTTTTCCATGCTTGCACTGCCATTACTTTACTTGGATCTACTGAGATTCCTTCTTGAGAAATTATGTGGCCCAAAAATTTTATTTCATTCTTCCAAAAAGAACATTTTGCAAACTTGGCTTTAAGGTTTTGTTGCCTTAGTCTGCTCAGTACCATATGCAAATGCTCTTCATGTTCATTATCTGTCTTGGAATACACTAATATATCATCAATGAAAATCAGTACAAATTTATCCAAATAATCTCTGAAAATTCTATTCATCAAATCTACAAAATAGGATGGTGCATTTGTCAAACCAAATGGCATTACTAAGTATTCATACAAGCCATACCTAGTATTGAAAGCTGTATATTTAATGCTTTCCTCTTCTACCTTCATTTGGTGGAAACCAGTTGCTAAATCAAGTCTAGAAAATACTTTAGCACCATTTAATTAATCAAAGAGATCATCAATCCTAGGTAGAGGGTATTTGTTTTTGATAGTGACTGAGTTCAGTCCCCTATAGTCTATACACATTCTTAAGGAACCATCATGTTTCTTAACAAACACTACTAGTGATCCCCAATTTGAACTGCTAGGCCTAATAAAGCCTTTTTGTTCTAATTCCTCTAGTTGTTTCTTCAACTCACTCAGTTCTTTAGGACTCATCCTATTTGGTCTCTTGATGACAGGGCTTGTTCCTGGTTTAAGTCTTATTTGAAATTCTACTAGTCTGTTGTGGGGATGCCATTCACTTCACCAAACACATCAGGGTATTTGTTAACTATGGGTATCTTATTTAAACTTAATTCAACTTCTTCACTGTTCAAGTTAAATACTTTTCCCATACCCCTATCCTTGGCTGCCTCATACATAACCACAACCCTCTTTCCATCAGGAAGTTGTAGTGAAATGGTAGAATTTTCTAAGTTAATAATAGCACAAAAGCTTTTTAACCAATCCATTCCCAGTATGACACCCAGCTTGGGGTAATTCAACACATATAATTCTGAGATAAAGGTGTAACCACCCATGCTTATTTCTACTTGCATGCATTTCATGTGGGTAATGCAGGAGCTACCTAAAGGACTATCAATATGCAGTGGCTTATCAACAAGAATACATATTAGCCCTAATTTCTGAACTACATCATATGAAATAAAAGAATGTGTGGCTCCTGTGTCAAAAACAACTGATATGGGTATGCCTTTTATAAATAACATACCTTCCACTTGGCTTGGTGCACCCATTGCCTTGCCTTTTCCCTCAAGTACAGCTACTCTTGCCATCTCTGGACACTGCTTCTTCATGTGCCCCTCTTTTCCACAGTTGTAGCATCTAAGAACAGTTGACTTGGGTGCTTGGCATTTGGTTTTGATATGGCCTTCCTTTCCACAATTGTAACAAATCACGTTAGATTTCTTGTTGTCAGAGTTTGCCACTTTACTTCCTTCCTTGTTCATTGCTTCTCCCTTCTTCCTCTCATATGGATGTGCTCTATTCTTTCCTTTCTTGTTATTCCTGAAGTTCTTGAACTTTTCTCTGGCATTGTCATGTTGCTCAAATGACAGTGTCAAGTCCATAACTTGGTCAAATGTCCTATCTTTATATGGCAACATGGCTC
This sequence comes from Allium cepa, assembly GCA_030765085.1. Lineage (NCBI taxonomy): Eukaryota > Viridiplantae > Streptophyta > Magnoliopsida > Asparagales > Amaryllidaceae > Allium > Allium cepa. The sequence goes on along the minus strand of CM060945.1, from coordinate 210,554,067 downwards.
TACTCAATCCAGCATTCAACCCTTGAATGTACCTAGCATTCCTTGATGTTTCATCTGGAATCAATACTGTCCCATATTTAGACAACCCTTCAAATTTCTGAGTGTATTCAGTAACACTCATAGATCCTTGTCTCAACTTGATAAATTCCTCAAGCAATGAAGCTTTTGTTGATGCTGGGACAAATCTGGCTTCTAACATCTCTTTGAACTGATTCCATGTGATTTCTTGTTCTTGCCTGCCTGCAATAATCACTTCCCACCAGTCCAAAGCTATGCCTTTCAACTGCCTTGAAGCTATTTGCCTTCTTCTCTGATCATTGACTTGCATATCTCCAAAGATCCTTTCCACTGTTCTTAACCATGCCTGGACCCCTATGGCATTTTCTGTGCCATCAAAGCTACTGCCTCCCAGATTTGTATATGTTTTAAGCAATTTGGACAGCTCCTCATATGGGTTATCTACCCTAGTGCCATTCCATCCCTCAGTATTTGAACAAAATCTTGCATGTTAATCATTGGGGGACCAGCAGCCATTCTAGTTGCTTGCTCAGAGGTATTAGAAGATTGACCATTTTCTCTTTCTCCTATGGCTTGGGGATTGATTCTAACTCCTCTGGGCCTCTATTGAACATTTCTAATGTAGTTAGTTCTAATTCTTATTCACTACTTTTGCTTTTTAAAACTAACAATAAACTTATTTGTTTATAACAAGCAAACTAACTCAAACATGCAGCAAACAATGCAAACAAGGCATACAGATTCAAACAAATATTTATTTCGGCTATGTATTTATTAACATAGCTCTGATACCAACTGAGACAACCCCTTCTTTAAGAGTCCTATTTTTTTTTTTTTTTGAACACAATTTGGTCTTGACCAAACCCAGAGCTGTCTTCTTTCCTAACCAACCATTTTCTTATTGTTTGTTTTTTTTTGTTACATCCCAAGATCCACCCTAATCAATATAAAAATATTGATATGCTTCTTTGATAACCATTTAAATGCTCCCCTGGATGTATATTTTTTTTCCTTGCATCAGAGTACATTTTATTTGTATTTATTTCTGTTGAGTGACTCAGCCCCTTTTCTAAAAATATCAGCTAGACCTCCTCTATTCATTTGATTAATTCCTATTAATTTCCTTATGTTTATTACTGGTATGGTAAATGAAACATATGAACTAACTCACATCATTTCAACTTACCACAGCTTCCCTTTCTAGTGACCAAATTGAGGTTGTGCATGTTCTTGTGCACCTGTGTGCACATAACCATGCACAGTTGCAGTTTGCTTACTCTTTGGTCCTTAAGTTGGCTAACCTTGTTTAAGTATGATTTTGAGATGAATTAGTGGAATCTACAAATTTCACTTATACAAATAATTACAAAATACAATTTTTAGTTCTGAGTTTACCCACTTCTATGTTATTATTTTCTTTTCTGTCCATGGTATTTCTCCCCTCCTGATGTTAGCAGTGACTAGATAAGCAGGTTCTAGCTTTTTTTTCCTAAACAATTTAATACATAAGCATACTTATTTACTTATTCTTCAGAACCTCCACCAATTTCCTTATCTGACTTTCAAGAAATAGATATGTTCACAGTTTCTAACATGAAGCTAAAGGCCTTATCATCTTTTACTGAAGGTAATTTTCATTACAACATACTATTCCCAATCATCCTTTACATAGTAATAGAATATTTCTTGCACAATTTAAAACATCATTACATAAAGATTTTACTGAAAACAAAACAAAAAGAACCATTCTCCTACAAAATCCTAGCTTAGTTAGTTTGCAATTCCTTCAAGCATCATATGTCTGCATCTTACTATTTAGAATCCTTTCTCCCTGCAACCATCTCAGGGTCTGCTTCACAATGCAAGTGAAACACCCATTTGATGCAAGCAACAAACAGGTCAGATTGAAATCTAGTATGAGTAAGTTCAATTGACAAGTACATAAGATTTATGAAACGGATTACATATCACCTTACTTCAGATACTAACTGTTTTACCCAAATTGTTAGACTCTTTCATCAGATACACATTTTTGTTGTGTCTTTACAGTGAAATGGATGAATTTATTAAATACATGTATAAGTGCTTAGACCAATTTCTTAACAGAAATTCTTAGTTCAAGAATTCATAGCAGCCATCACACCAATCACATAGGCATTTCATAACCATTGAATCAAGAAAAACTCCTACCATTTAGCTAAAGCATCAAAACTGGTCTGCATACCAGTGTTCACCACACTCTTAGCATATACATCTTTGCTTATCAACCCATAACACATTTTTAAGACTCCAGTATCACATTTTATAGTTGCACTGGTGCACACTGCCTGGAAACTACTGTTTGATTTTCCAGTGCACTACTAGCTTTTGGACATAAACATGTCATGTGCAAACTTACACCCCAACCTTGATGCAAGCCAACTACCATGTCATACTCCCTTCCCTCATATCCAACCTGATAGAGGTGACCCATGCCTGGAGTTTAATTACTAAATTCTTTCTCATGACCCCCTATTACCTATGCAGTGTCATGCCCCCATCCTGTTATACCCCTAATCCATGCATACAAGCAGTTTTATACATCCATCAACCATTCAGTAACCCATATACTCAACCATCACTCATGTTTAAAAGTCATTTCAAGTTGATTACCTTCAGAAACACATTTTTAGTTGAAGCATAACTCAGAGCATTTCCAAATGGAATGCTACCAGGGTTCTCTAGCAATAAGGTCCTTGTAGCCAACCCATACATTAATATGTATTTTCTTAACAACCTTGTTTCCAGAGGGTACCCTAATGATGCATCAAGATTTAACATGTGGAAATTCCACTGTATCTCAACCATCTTTTTCAAATGCAAGACATAAGCCAGGGGATCCCCTTCCCCTTACTGCCTTGCACCCTACTTTTCTTACTAGCATATGCTTGAACCAAAAACATTTTTCTCAAACTTAAAGTTCCACCAGTAAATCAGTTATTATCATAATATCATTAAACTAACATGTACAATCAAGTCATAATTTAAATAGCAACAAAGCAATGTAAAACACAAAATCCAGAAACAACAGGAAATTGTCAACTGAAAATGCATATAAAACATCACAGAAAAATCAAGATAAACTAAAGATTTAATGGCTGCCTTTCATAGGTCTTAATGCCTTGCCAAGTGAGGGTTTACTCACCATGTTTCTTCTTCCTAGGTCTTGATTCAAGTTTGCCATTGTTTCTCCTTAACCTGTTGCTTACTTCCCTTTTCTGTGTTTTGATTTCTGGCCTTCCAATGTGCACCCGTAGGAGATAGTATGGTATATAGTGGAGTTGTTAGGGTTTTAAGGTTAGTTAGGTAATTTATTTTCATCAGAAATTCCATCATTATTTCCTAACTTCACCCAACAGTTTACTCTCTCCCTGCAGTTCTCCTTTTTCCCTGTCTTAACCCCTTTTGGCAAAGTTCTTTCACACATTTCATGCATGAATTCTTTGGCTCAGGCATTCCTTGTCTTTTCTGGGTGTTATTTATGCATATAATTTTTATTTGAACGACCAGCTAGGTGTGTGTTTCTGCTAACTACTGGGTATATGCATGTGTATCCCTATGTATGCATATATTCTCTACCCACACAAGCTACTGTGTTTGCACTCATGCTATGAAAGTTAAAACTAAAATCTTTCTCAGAATATTCATGCATTTCATTCAGCTATGGTGCATACATACTTGATGGTCATGCACTGATTTATGTATTTATTTATTTATAGTATTATATATATTTTTCTTGCAAGATTCCTACTGAATTGCTTGCTCCAATTTGTACACTGCAACAGTGTGCACATGCACCAACACATATATTTTCACAGTGTATATGTTAAAAGTTTTACTATATTTTTTTTTAAAAGAAATAAAATTCAAGTGACCTAAATTTCTATATGCTTGATTAACCAGGGCTGTCACATTAATCTCTAATGAAAGTTATAAATGATCGAAAGTTCGACCCCTCCCTCTAGCACCAAAAATGTTAACAAGAATTCTTGTCAACACCCTAAAGTAATGCTGAGAAATATTAATAGTCTATTACAAGAACAGTGAGTGAAATCCCCTTGAGAATTGCCTTTCAATTTGACTTTATTTGTTGATAATTCTTAGACCAGACCTTTCAACGTCATTGGAAGGTATATATTGTGGATTAAGCAACCTTTCGACTTTGTTGAACTAGTAAGAAGTTTTCTACAAGGGTTTAGGTCAAAATTACCTAAATTAAGTCCTTGAAAGGTAAGTTTCAATCTTGTCGAAAGGTTAGGGTGATAGCCTTCTTTGGGTTTAGGCTGGATATCAAATTCCTTGGTGGAAATGTAGAAGCTTTTGACATTGTCGAAAGGCTAGACCTCAAAGCTGATTGTTTTGGAAGGTTACAATGTGTATTGGTATCAGTTGAGTGGTTGACCTTGTTGAAGGGTTCAGACTATAAAGTTGAAGGCTTCGAAGGGTTATAGTAGTTATTTGAAATAGAAGTATTGTTGACCTTATCGACAAGAACCTTTCGATGAGTTTGAACCTGAAAATAGGAGTTAATCCAACAAAAGTTTTAGCAAACAATAAAGTAATTGACAAAGCTAAGGACTTCCCTCTTTATCCAAGAAAAAGCTTTATTTTATTAAATTCCCAAATTAACACACAATTAGGGTTATAATATATTGATTAAGAAGATACGAGACAGAATGAGAAAGTTCAATCCCACCCAAAACTTGACTCCTTGGATCTTATTTATAGATGTAGGCGGCCCCCCTTTCGACTCCATGCTCCCGATCGGGTCGGAAAGTCCTCCTTTTATATGCAGCTATGAACCTTTCATCTTTGTCGAAAGGTTTGCCCCTTATATGCCATAATGAACCTTTTGATGTTATCGAAAGGTTTGCCTTTCTGATGCCTTCATGAACCTTTCAACTTTGACGAAAGGTTGCTTTTTTGATGTCTTCATGAACCTTTAAACTTTGTCAGAAGGTTTGCCTTGTTCATACTGTTGTTAACACTTCGACCTTGTTGGAAGGTTGCTTTTCACTTGAACGTTGTCGAGACTTATGCCTCTCTCCAATGTTGTCGAAAGGTTGGCTTTCATTATTTACTGACTTCTGAGTGTTGCTGTAACGATCTCGAATTTTATTAAGTTTACACTGATAATTAAACTTAAATTTTGTATAAAATTTGTGAAATTAATATTTAAGCTAGAAATAGGAATGCATTCATATTACAAAGCATATGATAAAAGAAATTAAAGAAAAATATATAACCATGTACACTTAAACAAAATAGGAGACAATCAAAATATATTCAAGTAGATTAGAAAAAAAATCACAAGGAAATTAATGCTTGAATCTCTCAGCCACCAAACAGAAGATATCATTCTCAACTTGCATAAAGTTTGTAAACAAAACAAATTTAATTTGAAAGTGTATGAAAACAAATATATATATATATATATATATATATATATATAAGTATGAACAAGCCAAAGTTAATAAATGTTAGCACACAAAACATATCTCATCAACCACTGAAATAAGATTCTTAGCCACCAACAAGTGATCTGCAGCCACCCAAAAGAGTAGAAAATTTTGCATAGTAAAAAGAGAGAGAAAAATATCTTTACACAAATAAACAAATAAAATATAAACATGAAAACATAAAGTACAAGCAAGCCACCTATATAATACCAAAGCAATGCAGCCTATGACTAAAATATCTTAAGCCACAGAAGCAAGATTTCGGCCACCAAAGGAAATCTGCATAGTTAATAAATAAATAAAAAATATTATACAAAGCATTATAATATCACCCTGTTGTACTAACTACACCTGTAGCTTCATATATACATCTATTCCTTCTCGTCCAGTAAGAAAAATCTGAAGTAACATCACTCAAACTCAAACAAACTTCCCTTTTAAAACAAGCAACTTCACCCATGTTGTATTGTAAAACCAGATATCACCTTGTACAAAAGGATATCAACTGGTAGCTTCTTTCCATACTTCAAACAAAATTCATTTCAGTTCGTTCACTTACAAAAGCTGAGTAAAACTGAAATGAGAAACAACTTGAACAAAACAAAACAACAATACAAACTAGGGAATCAAAGAGGGAAGCTCCAGCAAATAAAATCTCAAGCCTGTTTCAACATGAACGATAGGCTCTGTTCAATCTGAGTACAGGTGAGTAACACTTGTTTTTCTTTTTAAATTTTAAAAATATTAATCTGTGTTGTGGTAAATATGTTTGGTCATAAACATAAATGCTCTGTGTGTATGGATTGATGAGTGGGGATGTGCAGGTTGATGTTTATAAACATCTCTGTTTTAAATATTTTAAACATGGGATTTTGATTCAAAATCCATTATCACTTGATCTACTCGACGTTTAAACTCAAGATTACAACAAAGATTGTTTGTTACAGTAAGTATTAAGGTTTAAAATATAATTCAAGTTAAAATAACCTGTTAAAATTTCTGGAAACTTGGTTTACAGGCAATCAAATACTAAATTGATAAATTCGAGTGTTACTAAAAGCTAATTCAAGTTCGTAACTTGGATTCATACTGAAATTTATGATTTTCAAAACTAATATGAAGATTTTTAGTTGACTATCCTAGTTGCAGTTAATAGTTGAACAAAATATGCATTTTTATCATTTTATGGTTATCGAATGGTTCGTGTTAGTTGGGGTTGTTCGGGGTAGTAGACGAGCCTACGGGGTTGCTAGGAAAAATGACCGGTAGTGATGGAAGCGACGGTGGCGTCGGCGGCAAGGGATCAAATCTTTTAAACCTAGTTTTTGAATGGGGGAGGAAAATCGTGCACCACGGTTTCATCGAAGCGTCGAGGGCTTCGGGGTTTGAAGTGATGGGAGTTGGGGGGCAGACGAGGTCTTCGCCGGAGTTTCAAAGGAGACGATGATCGAAGCATCGAAAACGAGGCAGTGACAGGTTGATGGAGGTTTCCAGTTTTTGTTCCACGTTTCGAACGAGATAGTTATTTTTGATTTAGAGGGATGTTGTCGAATCGAGATTTGATTTGGAGTATAGGGTGAATTCATGACTTGCTGATGTTGGTGGAGTTCGCCGCAGCTCCGGCGAGTGCTCCTGCACGTGCACGACATTGAACGCGTGTCAGTCTTAGGATTCACGTGGGTTGTTGTCTCGTGTCGTGTTCTGGTGGCTGGGGCGTTTGCTTCCAGTTTGGGTCGCGTGAGTGATTGAACCCGATGCTTAAATTCTTAACTTAATTTAAAACTTAAATTAATAAGGGAAAAGAGAGGAGAAGAAAGGAATCAGGTAGAAGAAGTAGAAGAAAGAGTAGAGAGGAACGTAAGAATAAAAAAAGGAAGGAGGCTCGATTTTTACTCAAGAAACACGTTGGTTTCAATTTTGGGGTAAGCCTATATTCCCTTTTAGTTATTTGGTTAGCCAAGTTTTGTATTAAGATAAGAAATGTTGACAAGTTTAAGCTAAAACTTGATTTAAATTTATTAAGAAAGGTTTTACAAATTAATTAATTTAAATTGAAAGATAATTAAGAATGTAAATTTATTTAAAAGTATAATTAACTAAGTATTTGAGATTAAACAAATTTGAAATTAAAGATTGATATCATCAATTTTGTGTTTAACCAAATTGAACTTAAGAATTTTCAATTAACTACTTGAAGTTAATTAATAAATTAATAGTGGTTAATTAATTGATTGATTAATTGAGGATTGAGGATTAATTAATTGGTAATTAATGATTAATTAAGTAATTAGTGATAACTAAATGGGTAATTAAGTTTTATTAATTAATAATTAAGGTTATTAATTAATAATTAAGAAGTAGTCAATTAAGTGAGTAATTAAGCAGTAATTAATAAATTTAATAAGTTAATTAATTTATGACTAAAGAACAGTTAATTAAGGTTTAAAGATTTATTAAGTTAATTAATTATAATTGATGACTATCTGATTTAAATTAATCGGATAATTAATTAAGCTTACTTATGGATGTTTGAATTCCACTGATGTTGAATTGTTTGATATCCCTGATATTGATGCTTTGTGATATATCCTGATTTGTGTTATGATCTGAAATGTAATTTATTTATTTGAGATAAATGCAATTATTATCTGTGATATATATATCTGTGTTCTGTGAATAAAAGATAAAGCGTTATGGTTTATACCGCTTATCAAATATAAGCGTTATAGTTTATACCGCTTATCCAATAAATTTCTGTATTTGATCCATGATGGTTGAATGATCGTGCATTATTGTGTTAACCCCTGGACCACACTAATACACACACAATTATGGATTTCACGAGGAAATCAGTTAAGTCGCGGATTTTTGAAATAGCTATGAATTTGAATTTTTAAATTCGAATGTTTTGGAAATGGAATCGGAATAAATGTGAAACTTTTGGAATAGAATTTCAAGTTAAAATTTATTTTATTTTACTTGATTATGTTTTGGAATTTAAATAATTTGATTTAAAAATTTGAATTCAATATTTGTAATTGAATTCAATAATTCGGAAATTATGGTGTAAAAAGATTATACATACTAGAATGGCTTTAACTTGTAATCGTAATTGCTTTTTCCAAAACGAAAACTATTTGCTTCAAATAGTTATAACTTTCATAAAAAGAAAGGATTTCCAGTTTGTGTCAAAGGATTTCATGTTTGAAACAAAATTGTAAATAGTTTGGGTAAAGACTATGAATTAAACTGTGTGAAAGATTATTAAACCTTGTTTTATAATAAAAGAGGATTTTAAATGGTGTATCCTTTAAAATACAAGATTTAAATAGGATTTGAAAGTTATGAAGTAAATCTTAAATTGAAAGATAGGATAATTAATCCAATTTGAAATGGGAATTGTTTTGAAATCCATGAATCAATCTTTGTGAAACTGAGTGAACTTTGTGAAGAAAATCTTTTGTTTAAAAGATTTGAAATGGTAATTGGTTTAAACCATTTGAAAGTAAGTTTTGAATTATTAAGTTGTGACTTAATTGAAATCCCATACCCATATGTTTTAAATATTTCGCTCACTATTCGGTTTAGCTAGGAGAGGACCTTTGTGTCGTATAACCCATTCCGAATATGTGATTCGACGTTATAGATATCATTTGAAGACCGGTGGTGAAGACTGAGTATTTGTGAGAGCGATAGGATGACCTATCGATTGTCTCTGCACTGAGTCGCGCCGGTATAGAGACTCCCTAAGTGATGGGAAGTTCGATCGGGATTGTGAATACCCGGATTGCAAGGACTTCTTTGGAAGTGCCTTTGGTTCTGTTCGAGCCCGGAACAGACTTGTATGGATTGTGTGTCTGGCATTACAAATTGAGATATAAATGAGATTTCTTTCAAATACATTTCCGTTGGTGGCGGATAATTTATTTTCTTAGCTTAACACCCTTAGACGTTATGTAGTTGAAGGTTATCAGCAATATATTCCCAATTTGGTAATGTGGCATGCTGAGTGTTGTTGATCATTTGTTGATCAAAGCATGGCTTTGTATAAAGCGTAGCTTTGTGGACGAGACTGCACCAGGACCTCACTCCCCGAAAATGGTCAAAACAGGAAAGATGCGGCAAGGTTATGAGGGTCGCACCCTTTAGGGTGTGTCATTCCCTTCTGGTAAAAGGTGATGTCATGGTATGGAGCCCAGATATTTACCTATGTGGTAGCTCCAATCTCATTTACTGTGTGGTTGTTGCTTTGTGACAGAGGGCCCTCGGATAAAGGTCTAAAAGAACCGGGGGATGGCATGCTCGAGTGTAGTTACCTAGTTACAGAGGTAACCCGGCCTTGTGTTGGCAGAGATCCGGATAGGTTCTCGGGACGTCCCACCAGAGGCGATCCCATGTGGCAGTAGGAAGTTCCTTAGCCTGATCATTTGTTGGAAATCCAATCAAAACAATACGCGCCCTGTACGGTTTTAGTTGTATAACCTGCCAACTATAGTAGGCATACGATAATGGTCGTATGTTGGCTAAGATTTATATCCTACTTTCGAAATGTTTTCTACACTATGCACTAATAATAATAATCAAATGATTTGATTTTGCTTAGTAAGCATTTTTGACTATCATAAGAAGAAATCTCCTCCAAGTCTGCATTTGCATTGTGTGTGTGGCGGGAGGTCTTATGATAGTTTCATTTTTCTAAAAGCATTGCGAATTGAATTTAAAAATTCTCTTGTTGATTTCTTTTAAAGATAAACTATTTTTGTTACTCACACCAGTCCCATGACTGATCCGGAGTTTATTGTTCCTGTAACGACTCGGATTTTGCCCGCTCGAAAATCGACATCCATACTTCAAATCGTATTCGAATGCCGTAGATTCGACCGTTCAAATCCGATTCGCCGGAGCTTATAACAAAATTAAGTAAATAACACAGCGGAATAAAAGAATAATACATTGATATACAGCTTTGATACAATATCTGTTACAACAGATGATCCAATAAATATCAATATACATCAGAGATATGATACAATAAAATAGCAGCGGAAAAGAAAATAGATAACACTAGCAGCGGAACAATATAACTCTAAGATAGTCTTCAAGGAAGAACTCCAGAAACTGCAACTCCATTTCCAAGAACTAATCCAGTGATAGCTTGAACCCCCAATAACGATGCACCAAGCTGAGCAAGACTGGTGCGATCCAAAGAATGAACTAACTCCAGATAATCTACTAAACCTGACTATCTGAAAAAAATCCAACTCTAGACTGCTCGTGTAGAAATATAATGAGCACCCAGAGTTTAGGAAAGAAAACAATAAACTCCGAGTCAGTCGTGGGACTGGTGTGAGCAACAAAAACAGTTTATTTTTTTTTTAAAATCAAAACAGAGGAATATATTTTAAAATCAATTCGCAATGCTTTTAAAAATGTAACTACCATAAGACCTCCCACCACACACACAATGCAAACGCAGACTTGGAGGAGATTTCTTCTTATGTTAGTCAAAGATGCTTGATACGCATTAAAATAAAGCATTTGATATTATTATTAGTGCATAGTGTAGAACAACTTCTTTCGAAAGTAAAGATATAAATCTTAGCCAGCATAGGTACCATTATATTATGCCTACTATAGCTACCTCCTGAGGAAGCAGGTTCTACAACTAAATTCGTACAAGATCGTATTGTTTCTTTGGATTTCCAACAAATGGTCAGGCCAAGGAACTTCCCATTGCCACATGAGAATGCCTCTGGAAAGACATTCCCGAGAACCAAACCGGAACTCTGCCAACACAAGGCCGGGTTACCCCTAACTGGGTAACTACTGACACGAGCACGCCATCCCCCGGTCCTTTGGGACCTTTTCAACCGAGAGCTCTCTAATCAATTCACAAAATCATAAAAACAAAGTGTTTCAACATGAGTAAGTATCTGGGCTCCATACCATGATACCACCCTTTTCCAGAAGGAAATGCACATACCCTAAGGGGAGCTACAGCAACCCCTAATAACCTTGCCGCATCTTTCCTGTTTTGACCATTTCCGGGATGTGAGGCTCGACGAAGTCACGTCCACAAAAACACACTTTGTACAAAAAGCCGTGCTTTGGGTCAACAAATGATCAACACAATGATCACTAAGATAGACGATCAAATAAATGATCCTATCACAAATAATCAACACAATGATCATTTCAGCATCACTCAGCATGTCACATTACCAAAATGGGATATATTGCTGATAACTTCAACTATATAACCTTTGAGCTCGTACGTCTCAAAGAAGGGTGTTAAGCAAAGAATAAATTCTCCGCCACCAACAGAAATATATTTGAAAGAAATCGGCTTTATATCTCAAATTGTAATGTCAGGCATACAATCCATACAAGTCTGTTCCGGGCTCGAACAGAACCGAAGGCACTGACAAAGAAGTCCTTGCAATCCGGATATTCACAATCCTGATCAGATTCACCATCACATATGGAGAACTCTATACCGGAGCAACTCGGTGCAGAGTCAATCGATAGTTCATCCTATCGCTCTTGCAAATACCGGTCTTCAACACCGATCTTCAAATGCAATTCATAACGACGTATCACATATTCAGAATGGGTTATACGACCCATTGGTCCTTTCCCGGTTAACCCGAATAGTGAGCGCAAATATTTTAAAAATATCTGGATATTGGGATTTCAATTAAGTCACAACTTAATAATTCAAAACTTTTCTTCAAATGGCTTAACAAATTACCATTTTCAATCTTTAAACAAAAAGATTCACTTTCACAACCTTTAACGGTTTAAACAATTTTCACATTTTAATCTTTTAAACAAAAGATTCATTCACAGATTTTCCAAATCAATTTCCATTTCAATTTGATTAACTCGTTAAATCTTTAAATCAAAGATTTAACTTATAGCCTTCAAAACAATTTCATTTCAATTTGATTTAAACAAATCATCAATTTAAATCTGTTAAAAATAAACAGATTTAATTTATAGCTTTCAAAAAGAATTCATTCATAACTTAGGAAAATCGTTTCTCTATTCAATCTTGAAATTCCCCTAATTAACTGGAATCTCAGTTCTTATCTAAAAGTGTTTATCATTTGAAAACAACAGTTTTCATTTTGGAAATCTGATTCATTTATACGAGTTGAAATCCTTGGGTTAAATTCAAATTCCCAAAAACAATACTTAAAAGTGGTTTAATCCCTATATAACCAATATAACATCTTTTAATCCCTAATTTCAAATCATAGAATTCAATTTCAAGTATTGAATTTAAATTTAAATCAAATTGTTTTAAATTCCAAAACTTAATCAAGTAATTTAAAAATAATAAATTTTTATTTTGAAATTCCGTTCCAAAAGCTTTTCACATTTATTCCGATTCCATTTCCAAAACATTTGAATTTAAAAATTCAAATTTAAAACTATTTCAAATATCTGTGACTTAACCGATTTCCTCGTGAAATCCATTATTGTGTGTGTAAGGTGTGGTCCAGAGGTTTAACACAATAGTGCAACATCATCATCATCACAAATTAAAACACAGAAATATAGTTGATAAGCGATATAAACTATAACGCTTATCGTTCATTCACAGATAATATACGAATGTAAACAAATAATCTGTACACAGCTCAAAGCATAGAACAAAATATCACAGATCAGATAGGATAATCAATTCAAGGCATCTTATACAATACAACCATTCATAAGTAAAGTCAAGCATTCAATCGTCATTTATAAGTAGGATTAATTAATTGTTTAATCCTAAATTAATTCAATTAAATTTTTAATTAATTTAATTACTTACGAATTAATGATCAAATCCCAATAAATTATAAATTAATTAGTTAATCACCTTAATTAATTATTCTTAATTTATCACATTAATTTAATTAACCTTTAAGTTAATTACATGATTAATTAACCTTAATCATTTACTTTAATTAATTATTTTTCAATCATAACTTAATTAACCAGTAATCATTAATCCTTAATTAATGTAATTATCCTTTTAATTAATTGACTCTTAATTAATTAACCTAAACCTTGATTTATAACTTTAAACTTCTATTTACTAATTAATACAAAACATTAATTATTCCATTCTAATTAACTCAATAACTAATGAATTTTAAATTACTGAGTTTTTTTTTTCATTAACTTTAAAGTGAAACTCATTCTTATCGATGGTTAAAATTTTCACTTACAAATATGTTTAATACTATATATTTTCAAATTTACTTTTGAATTTTATTTTAAATTTTCAAATTTTAAAGTGGATATTAATTGATCTTTAAATAAATTTTAAAACTAACTTTTAAAATCTTTAAATTTACAAGTTAAACTAATACTTTTGAAATGAAAGAAATTTAAAAGACTTTGAAATCAAATTCCCTTCGGATGCAAGATATTTAAACTCGTTTAACTTTATTAATCTCAAAATTCTGCTGGCTTAAAACCCTTCAACACAACACCCGAGATCTACCCAGGTATCACTCGAGTGTTACTCTGAGTGCGTCACGCAATTTCCCCGAGTCCTCCTTCTACTGTGTATTTCTTTCTTCTACTCTCCCTCTCTTTTTTTTTCTCTTTTTTTTTTATATTCAAGTTACAACAGCAGTAACTTGTGGAAACAAACCCACGCGCCCAGGTCTCGCCTCGAACCCAAATTTACACGTCACATGCCAATTGGGCCGAAGCCCAAGCTGAAGAAAACCACCCAAAACCATTGCTCTTCCTTCCCCAAACAACTCAACATCCTTTCCCAGATACACGAGCCTATGGCGTGCACGTGCACACAGGATTTCAACGGCTCCGACCATCGCCATGAACCCCAACGCATCACTCAACGATGCAGCAACCAACATCAATCATCAATCGACACTCAAAAGCCTACAAACGAAATCGAGCTACCCCAGGGATTGGAACCCCAAAACAACCTCCAGTAAATCGGTTCGCCCCCACTGTCCCGTCCACCAGAGTTCGTACAACTCCGGCCATCTACTCATCACCGCGACCCCTACGTTTTCTCTGATTCACATCGCACTCGATCAACCAGCCGTGGCGAAAACACCTTGTTTCCAGACCCCATCAATTCCGAGTTTAAACCCTAACCTCGCCTCGACACCTCAAGTCTTGCAGTAGATAATTTTTTTTACAATTTTCCTGTATTTATGAATCAACAAGCTAACTTCACCTCAAATTTCAACATCTATAATTCGTTAAATCAACAGAAATTCATGAAAAAGCAATTTTGGTTCCTTTATAAACCGCACCTTGAACACATAACTAAAAATCATCAAACTTGCTTTAAAAATCCTATCTTCTAATGCCAGTTCATATTATGTAATTGAATCATTAAATCGTGACATTCGAATTTATTCAAAATTTGAACTTTCTCTGTAAAAACCACATTCTTTTTATACTGTATATTCTTATCCTTCTTGAAACTATTTTTAAGTTTGAATTTATACCTAAACTCACACATTTGTTGTTGGAAACAAGGCCTAACAACAATCGAATGTTTAGATATTAGTTTGATCAAGAGGGGTGCTCTGAAACAAGAAGACAGAGGAGTATATTTGTATTCATACAGCCTTTTTTATAAATGCATAACTTTATCAGATTCATATCCATACTCAAACCATACTTCAAAGCAAACTTCCATCACAACATTTTAAGTAACATCAGAGGTATAACTATTTTAAAAAAAGAAATGGTACTCACCTGTCTCAGAAGAATTAAACAGAGGAGAGGTTTTGCTTTGCTTACAGGCTGAATTCTCAGGCTTTGGATTTGCATTTGCAACTCAATTTTGTTTCCAGGTTTGATGAAGATATGATTACAGATTTACATAGCTTTGTTTTCAGTTTTCTTAGCTTTTGAATATCGAATTAATGAAACAAGGATGATATTATAAAAGAAAGTGTACAGGGGATTGTTATCTTATATTGTACAATCCATCTGACCAGATTTTTTTATTGTTTGCTCATTATGCAAATCTCAGTTGAGAGATTCGTGGTGGCTGATAGGTAATGTGGTGTGTACCAAGGACATCTTTGCATTAATGACTTAAGTCCTTTATACTTTCAAACTTATCCTCTTTTATGCTTATAATATTGCCTCTTGCTTTGCATTTTCTTTTGTTTACAGGCATTATATTTGAATTGTTTGTTCAAAGATATATTGTTTGTTCATGTATGTACCTTTTTACTTTGTCTATGTTCTTTTCATTTCCTGCATTTTGGGCTGCATATACTTGTTGTTATTATTTTTATTTATTTGTTTTCTACTTGCATGTTTTCTTCTTTAGCTCGGCTTGTACAAACATTAGAGATAGTGGTGGCTGATATCTTGCTTTTGCTCATGTACTTGATGTTGATATACTTTATTTCTTTTACTTGCATGTATTTGCTCAGCTGAAAACATTTATTTGTTTTTATATTTTTTTGTCTTGCATACTTGTATTTATTTTATTTTTAGTTTACTATGGATACTTACTTTCCTTATCTTATACTTTAATAAATATGTTTCTATGTTAAATTTTTAATCATTTATTTTAACTTGGTAAGTACATTTGTTTCTTATTTTGTTTACATGCATTGTTATTGTTTTTATATATCAATGTTCTTATTTTTATTCATAACTTAAAATTATTATTACTTTACAAAATAAGTGAACTTCTATTTTTATTTTGAGTATTTATTTTATCTTACATACAAATTGTTTTGTATCTTTCTATATATTTATTTCAATAGTTTATATTTAATTAAAAGATATTTTATTTTGTTTATGTTTGTGTTTTATTACTTTATAGTATGAATAACTTCTGTTTTAACATGTTGTTAAAATTTATTTATGAGTTACTATATATATATATTTTTCTTAATTTATTTTATAACCCAAATATTTATTAAATCATGCATCTAAGATTTAAATTCAAATCAATATATATATATATATATATATACACTCAAGATTTTATAATTTGAAATTGACTCATATATATCCAAATATACATATACAGATATATATTCACATATATACATATATATATAATATTTAAAAATTTAAATGATTTATATAGAATATACTTGAACTCGGGGAAACTCGCTTCCATTTATGATAATTTTTATAAATTTTTTATTCAAAATTTCATTTAATTATCAAATTTAAATTAAATTAAAATCTAGGGTCGTTACAGTTCCTTTCCTAAACTCTGGGTGCTCACTAATTTCCACACGAGCGGTCTAGGGTCGGGTTTTTTAGATAGTCAGATTAGTAGGTTATATGGAGCTAGTTCAATCTTTGGATACGGACGAGACTTGCTTACCTTAGTGTATCATGATGTTGGTTCGAGCATCTGCTGGAGTTCTCCTTGAAGTCTATCTTAGAGTTATTTGTTATCTGCTGCTGGCATTATCTATATTTCTTTCCGCTGTTATTTTCTTGTATCTCAGATGTATATTGATATTCTATCGTATCATCTGTTGTAACAGATATTGTATCAATGTCGTATATCAATGTATTATTTTCTTATTCCGCTGTGTTATTTACTTAATGTTGTTATAAGCTCTGGCGAATCGGATTTGAACGGTCGAATCTGCGGCATTCGAGTACGATTTAAAGTATGGATGTCGATTTTCCAGCGGGCAAAATTCGCATTCGTTACATTTGGTATCAGAGCTAAGGTTAAACTTTAGCTCAGGAGTATAACACGTTAAGTAGCTCATTAGAGATAGGGTGAAGTATCCCTAGAATGAGTATATCCCTAAGATATCCGTTCGTATGCCTCAGTAAATTCTCTTACTATACACTGATAGTGAGTACGAGTGCAAGAAGAGGACGAGATAGGGGACAGGAGAATACGACTATAAATGGTCAATACCCTACGACAGTGGAAATAACTTTCTCTATCTATTTCCTTTGATTCGTTTCCAAATTCTTTTGATTTCTTTGTGACGGCTCCAAGAAGAAGTTTCAGTGTGATGATGGCTCTACGAATAGTTGTAGAAATCCTTACTTCGTATCTTTATCGGTTTCCTATCAGTTTTTCGATTTAAACTTTAATGAATATAAATTTGAAATTTGAAATTGGAAATTTTAAATAAATTGGAAAATTTTAAATTGAGTTAAATTGATTAATAGAATATAATGCTAAATTTTAATTGAATCGATAAAACAATTTCGTTTAAAACCAAGTTTGAAATTCTATTATGCTTTCTTGTGTATATCGAAATCCGAATAGGAACAAATTGGTATATATTTTGAGATATTTCGACTTGAGTTTGGAATCCATATCGTGTATTTGAGAAATTGTAAAGATTGAATCTATCTCTGTGTTATTTTCGTGCCTGCAAATTTCGAGGACAAATTTTTTTTTAAGGGGGGAAGTCTGTAACGATTTCGAATTTTATTAAGTTTACACTGATAATTAAACTTAATTTTTTTTTAAATTTGTGAAATTAATACTTAAGCTAGAAATAGGAATGCATTCATATTACAAAGCATATGATAAAAGAAATTAAAGAAAAATATATAACCATGTACACTTAAACAAAATAGGAGACAGTCAAAATATATTCAAGTAGATTAGAAAAAAAAATCACAAGGAAATTAATGCTTGAATCTCTCAGCCACCAAACAGAAGATATCATTCTCAATTTGCATAAAGTTTGTAAACAAAACAAATTTAATTTGAAAGTGTATGAAAACAAAAATATATATATAAGTATGAACAAGCCAAAGTTAATAAATGTTAGCACACAAAACATATCTCATCAACCACTGAAATAAGATTCTTAGCCACCAACAAGTGATCTGCAGCCACCCAAAAGAGTAGAAAATTTTGCATAGTCAAAAGAGAGAGAAAAATATCTTTACACAAATAAACAAATAAAATATAAACATGAAAACATAAAGTACAAGCAAGCCACCTATAGCATACCAAAGCAATGCAGCCTATGACTAAAATATCTTAAGCCATTGAAGCAAGATTTCGGCCACCAAAGGAAATCTGCATAGTTAATAAATAAATAAAAATATTGTACAAAGCATTATAATATCACCCTGTTGTACTAACTACACCTGTAGCTTCGTATATACATCTATTCCTTCTCGTCCAGTAAGAAAAATTTGAAGTAACATCACTCAAACTCAAACAAACTTCCCTTTTAAAACAACCAACTTCACCCATGTTGTATTGTAAAACCAGATATCACCTTGTACAAAAGGATATCAACTGGTAGCTTCTTTCCATACTTCAAACAAAATTCATTTCAGTTCGTTCACTTACAAAAGCTGAGTAAAACTGAAATGAGAGACAACTTGAACAAAACAAAACAACAATACAAATCAGTGAATCAAAGAGGGAAGCTCCAGCAAATAAAATCTCAAGCCTGTTTCAACATGAATGATAGGCTCTGTTCAATCCGAGTACAGGTGAGTAACACTTGTTTTTCTTTTTAAATTATAAAAATATTAATCTGTGTTGTGGTAAATATGTTTGGTCATAAAAATAAATGCTCTGTGTGTATGGATTGATGAGTGGGGATGTGCAGGTTGATGTTTATAAACATCTCTGTTTTAAATATTTTAAACATGGGATTTTGATTCAAAATCCATTATCACTTGATCTACTCGACGTTTAAACTCAAGATTACAACAAAGATTGTTTGTTACAGTAAGTATTAAGGTTTAAAATATAATTCAAGTTAAAATAACCTGTTAAAATTTCTGGAAACTTTGTTTACAGGCAATCAAATACTAAATTGATAAATTCGAGTGTTACTAAAAGCTAATTCAAGTTCGTAACTTGGATTCATACTGAAATTTATGATTTTTAAAACTAATATGAAGATTTTTAGTTGACTATCCTAGTTGCAGCTAATAGTTGAACAAAATATGCATTTTTATCATTTTATGGTGATCGAATGGTTCGTGTTGGTTGGGGTTGTTCGGGGTAGTAGACGAGCCTACGGGGTTGCTAGAAAAAATGACCGGTAGTGATGGAAGCTACGGTGGCGTCGGCGGCAAGGGATCAAATCTTTTAAACCTAGTTTTTGAACGGGGAGGAAAATCGTGCACCACGGTTTCATCGAAGTGTCGAGTGCTTCGGGGTTTGAAGTGATGGGAGTTGGGGGGCAGACGAGGTTCTTCGCCATAGTTTCAAAGGTGACGGTGATCGGAGCATCGAAAACGAGGCAGTGACAGGTTGATGGAGGTTTCCACTTTTTGTTCTAGGTTTCGAACGAGATAGTTATTTTTGATTTAGAGGGGATTTTGTCAAACCGAGATTTGATTTGGAGTATAGGGTGGATTCGTGACTTGCTGATGTTGGTGGAGTTCGCCGTAGCTCCGGCGAGTGCTCGTGCACGTGCACGACATTGATTGCGTGTCAGTCTTGGGATTCACGTGGGTTGTTGTCTCGTGTCGTGTTCAGGTGGCTGGGGCATTTGCTTCCAGTTTGGGTCGCGTGAGTGATTGAACCCGGTGCTTAAATTCTTAACTTAATTTAAAACTTAAATTAACAAGGGAAAAGAGAGGAGAAGAAAGGAATCAGGTAGAAGAAGTAGAAGAAAGAGTAGAGAGGAACGTAAGAATAAAAAAAAGGAAGGAGGCTCGATTTTTACTCAAGAAACACGTTGGTTTCAATTTTGGGGTAAGCCTATATTCCCTTTTAGTTATTTGGTTAGCTAAGTTTTGTATTAAGATAAGAAATGTTGACAAGTTTAAGCTAAAACTTGATTTAAATTTATTAAGAAAGGTTTTACAAATTAATTAATTTAAATTGAAAGATAATTAAGAATGTAAATTTATTTAAAAGTATAATTAACTAAGTATTTGAGATTAAATAAATTTGAAATTAAAGATTGATGTCATCAATTTTGTGTTTAACCAAATTGAACTTAAGAATTTTCAATTAACTACTTGAAGTTAATTAATAAATTAATAGTGGTTAATTAATTGATTGATTAATTAAGGATTAATGATTAATTAATTGGTAATTAATGATTAACTAAGTAATTAGTGATAAATAAATGGGTAATTAAGTTTTATTAATTAATAATTAAGGTTATTAATTAATAATTAACAAGTAATCAATTAATTGAGTAATTAAGCAGTAATTAATAAATTTAATAAGTTAATTAATTTATGATTAGAGAATAGTTAATTAAGGTTTAAAGATTTATTAAGTTAATTAAATATGATTGATGACTATCTAATTTAAATTAATCAGATAATTAATTGAGCTTACTTATGGATATTTGAATTCCACTGATGTTGAATTGTTTGATATCCCTGATATTGATGCTTTGTGATATATCCTGATTTGTGTTATGATCTGAAATGTAATTTATTTATTTGAGATAAATGCAATTATTATCTGTGATATATATATCTGTGTTCTGTGAATAAAAGATAAAGCGTTATGGTTTATACCGCTTATCAAATATAAGCGTTATAGTTTATACCGCTTATCCAATAAATTTCTGTATTTGATCTATGATGGTTGAATGATCGTGCACTGTTGTGTTAAACCCCTGGACCACACTAATACACACACAATTATAGATTTCACGAGGAAATCAGTTAAGTCGCGGATTTTTTTTGAAATGCAAGCGGGGTTGACTGGTCCCCTACTAGGTTTTATTATAGAAAAAGAAAGAGACACGACTATAACAACCTATAGTCGCAAAAAAAAGGAAAAATATCATGAAAATACCAAAGAGATACACCAGAATCAGTGACCAACCTCAGTACACATCACTACAATTTTCCACCCAAAGAAGCATAGTATGAGTAGCCCAAATGTGCACAAAGAGATACACAGGTGGGTGCCCAAACATGAAGAAAACAGCAGCCACATATCATCTCAGCAAACATGGCAGTGGGGTGAGAAACCCCACCTGGAAAATCTTAAGCCAGTGGTGATGTTAGCTATGATTTTGACCCAGAGCTGGTGCGCCACACTAACATCACCATCAAAATACCTTGAATTCCTCTCCTTCCAGATCGGACGAACATAAATCTTCAAAACAAAAAAGATGATATCCTTGCGACTACTGCTCCACTTCGTTGCATTCTTCAGCACATTCCACAAGCAAGAAGAGGTACCGTCTTGTTCAGATAATCCAACCTTTTCCATCAGTGTATAAATCATATTAATTAAATACTGACATTCAAAAAAGATATGGTAACAAGTCTCCGGTTTCACATTGCAGAAAAGGCAAAGGTTGTCAATATGCATTCCAACAGCCACCAGTCTATCTCTAGTTAGAATAACACTTTGAATAATTCTCCAAAGCATCAAGTTATCACTAGCCGTTGAATGAGAGGACCAAAGAACACTAGCCCAGGGGAAAATTGCAATGGTTTCAGTATTTGAAAGTAAAGCATAGACCCTACCAATAGTATGTGCTTTGCCATTCCAGCAAAGCCCAGATTCATGCATGGTCTTCACATCATTATGACACATGTTCCTCCATAACATGTTGACCACCTGATTGCTGGAATAAGGAGCACAAAGCTTCCCATTCTGAATGTAGTCAACAGCATGAGCATTGCTAGCAATTGAGGTTTGAAGTTTTTCATGATCGCTAAACATTTTATTCAGCACCATACCATCACATAGCCATGGGTCATTCCAAAAACTCACTGCACAACCAGGAGACAAAGTGTATTTGACAAAAGGAAGCAAAGTGCTCCTCATATTTAGGATATTCCTCCATATCCAACTCGTGCCTTTATTGATGCTCATATCCCAGAAGTTACCATTCTTTATTCTATAAGTCCACACCCACTTCACCCATAGACTGTCTCTTTTTTGCAATATTGCATCAACATGCGAACTAACAGCAGCTCTATTCCATAATGATATGTTGATGATGCCAAGCCCACCCTTGCCAAGTGGCTTTTCAATGGAGGAGTATGACAGAGGAACCATTTTTCTATTGTGTATATTACCAGTCCACAGGAATCGAAGAAGGGCCGCTCGTATCATGGAGAGCAAAACCTTGGGGAGAATGTAGGTTCTTGTCCAATACACTGTCATAGAGAAGCACACTGACTTAACAAGCACCAATCTTCCAGCCATGGTTAGGTATTTAGCAGTCCAGTTGTTAAGCTTGGATGTTATTTTATCATATAGTTGAGAGCAATCAGCTCTAGTCACTCTGGACGTACACAACAGTAAGCCAAGATAAGTCATATTATATTCCATCCTCTGGTAGCCAAAAAACTCAATCAAACAGTCACTGGCAGGCCTGGAAATTCCAGAATTGAGGATATGTGACTTAGCTTTGTTTATTCTTAATCCAGTTGCAAGGAAGAAAAAGTGAAGAGTGTCATTAATGGCAGTCATGGAATGTTGATTTGGCTTGGTAAATATCAATATATCATCCGCAAAAAATAGGGAAGTGATTTGTAGCTGCTTGCACTTAGGATGGTAAGAAATATTCTTCCTATCATATTCCAATGTAAGCATACAAGAGAGAGCTTGCATAACAGCAATGAAAATATATGATGAAATAGGATCCCCCTGTCTGACTCCTTGTTTTCCTCTAAAATACCCCATAACCTTCCCGTTAAAACATAAAGAGTAAGCAGGTGTTGAAATGCAAACATATACCCATGCAACAAATACCTTGGGAAAACCCATTAAAGACAACACACGAACAATGGAGGACCATTGCAAGCTGTCAAAAGCTTTCTGAATGTCGAGCTTGATCATTGATCGAGGGGAAATATGACTTCTACCATATCCATTGATAAGCTCATGAGCCATCATAACATTGTCAAGAATATTCCTATTGGGAAGGAAGGCTGATTGATTTGGAGGGACTATAGATGGCAGGACTTTAACAAGTCGCAAGGCAAGAATTTTTGATATACACTTATAGACAACATTGCAGCATGAGATTGGTCGAAGAGAGGAGACATTTTGGATAGGCCTAACTTTTGGGATGAGGACAAGGTTGGTCGCATTTATTTCACCAAGCAACCTGAAATGATTGAAGAAGTTGTGAATTGCCCAAGTGAAGTCACTGCAAACAATATTCCAGGTTGACTTGAAGAAGACAACATTGAAGCCATCCGGTCCACCAGTCGAAGAAGTTTTCAAGGAGAAAAGAGCATCTTTTATTTCCTGGTCAGTAACTAAAGAAACAAGCATCTCCTTCATAGGTTGATCAAGCTGAGGTAAGGGGAGATAATTAAGCCTATCAAGGTCAGGAACAAATTCATCACAGTTGCCAAGAAGCCTAGAGTAGTATTGAAGCAAATGCCTATCAATGTCATTATCTGAATTAAGGAGGGTGCCATTATCGTCATGAATTGTATGGATGTAGTCTCTGGCGTGCTTGTCCTTAATAGATGCATGGAAGTAGGCAGTGTTCCTATCTCCTTCATTCAACCACCTCTGTTTCATCTTTTGCTTCATCATACTTGCTTCAGAGTCCAAAGCATCATTAAGCTTTTGGAAAAGGACAGATTACGCTTGGGCATAAGCAGCATTAGATGGATCACCATTCAAACGCACTTGCGCTTCCAACAACTGCTCTTTTATTGTATTTGAGATTAGAGTGCCCTTGCCAAATTTGAGTGAAGCCCACAGTCTCAAAGCATGCTTTGTGGCCTTCAGCTTCCTGCACAAAATAAACATAGAATTTCCATTATATTTTGTAGACCAAGCATTAGTCACTATATTGTAGTACTGAGGATCAGAAACCCAAACATTAAAAAATTTAAAAGCCTTCTTTCTACTGCATGGCTTATGAATAGGAGAAAGAATAAGAAGGGAGTGGTCAGATAATATGGGACTAGGAAGATGGGCAGAAATGGAAGGCCACAAAGATAGGGCAGAAGCATTGCAGAAAGAGAGGTCAATGTTAGAGAATGTTCTTTTGCCAGTCCTACTCCTGTTGATCCAAGAGAAGGGGGCACCAGATCGGGGGATAGGGAGGAGATCAGAATCAGAAATTGATATATTCAAAGGAGCAATATCTCTTGGCAATAGTGGTTTGCCACCAATCCTGTCAGCAAGATTGAAACAGCAATTGAAGTCTCCCAATGCAATCCAAGGATGGGTATTCTGTCTGAAGTTAGGAAGTAGATTGAGCAACACTTGTCTAGCATCAACAGCATTGTGGGCATAAACGAAGGTTAAGAAAAAATTGTAATGAAGATGAAGATGGGTGGCATGAAAGTGAATAAGTTGTGAGGTAGAAAGGATGGGAGTGAGAGAGAAGATCAGAGGATCATGGACAGTGAGTATTCTACCATATGAAGCATGCTCATGATTGTGATTTACATGCCAATGAGGATTGATGTATTTTGCTGTGTTCATGGTTAAAGGAAGAGAAAGCTTGGTTTCCAAGATTACAAATATCTTAATATTATGCTCAGAAATTAGAGTATTGACGTGGTTAAGTTTAACTGGGTTGTGAGCACCCCTGATGTTCCATGATGCTATTTTATACATTAAAAAACTAGAAAGATGGATAATGCACTCTTGCCCTACTCCTAGTTGTAGGAGGGTCAGATCGAACTGATTGAAGTTTTGCAGCTAAGGAAGAATTCTTTAGAGCCCCAAGAGTTGAAATTTCAGGTCGAGGTGGTGGCGATACCCATCCCGGGATGGATCCAGGATAGTTGTATGGAGAGGGGGTTGTGATGGTGGTTTTTACACGCGGTGTGGATGAAGATGGGGAGACAATGGGGATAGGTGGCTTAAAAAGGTCAAAGATTTGATTCTCAATAAAATCCATGAAGGCTTGATCCGATGAGATTGGTTCGTGATCTACAATCGTCAACTTTGCATGGCAGAAAGGTATAATAGATATAGGATTGGTTGCATGAGAGAGTTGAGAATTGCCTTCAGCATTTGCATATTTGTTTTCCAACTGAGCATTGTCTTTGGTGAGAAAATTTGATACATCGGTGTCATTGGAACATAAAGTATGTACAACATGATTTTCATTATCAATGTCATCACAGGGTAATGCCCCTTCCTCCAGTGTTTCATTTAAGTTTAGTTCATTTTCACTGTACTCAGAAAGATCATGCAGAAGCATAGAGAAGGGGTTTGCATTCAATAATGCATCATGTAACACAGGTTGTATCTGTTGTTTCTGAACTTGGGTATTTGATACCTCAAAATTACTTCCGTTAACGATGACATGCACATCCTTATCATTAATTTCTTTTCCTCTTTCTTCATTTATTAGGACTTTATGGTTCACCACATTGCTTCCAGTGTTGATTGCATCCTTTCCACCAACTATCTGTTTGCCTACTGATTTACTTTTCTTATTCAAAATGACATGCTCTCTGTTTTTCCTGAAAGCCAACTTTCTCCACTTCACGTTTGAGTCATCAGTATTGCTTTTTTCACCTCCTTTCTCAGTACATTCCTTTTCTATTACATTTTTGGCTGTAACACAATCTTGTTCCACTCTTTCTTTGCTTATAACTACACTTTTATGCACCAAACAGCTACTATCCTGGTGCCCAAACACCTTGCATCCCCCGCATATCAAGGGCTTCCACAAGTATTCAACTTTGACCTGTTGCTCAGTGCCATCCAAGAGTTTAACCATAAAGGCATCAGGCAACTCAACTTGAGCAGAAACTTCCACTAAACATTTTGCGTACCCAATTCTTCCCATCTTTTCAGTGTTCTCATCCACACACAAGAACTTTCCTACCCTCGTCGCCAACCAGTTAATACCCAGGTGTGACCAACAGTAAAGTGGAATGTTGGAGAGTTTCAACCACACCGGCACTGACTTAATCGTACTCACACTGTTTCCTAAAGTTGGGTCCCATTCTTTAATTATAAACAGTTTGTTCCTCATCACGATAGGATCAGAGTGGATGATCTTCCTTCTATCTTCATCAGAAGATAGATTGAAGAGGAACAAACTTCCATCTGATTTGACTTCTATCGATCCTTTTAGCCGCCATACACGCTTGAGATGATTCAAGACAACCATGTAGGGCAATGGCATATCGAGAAAAAACCAACTAGGCACTGGCCCCACACAGCATTACCTGCATTCACCACTTCCACCGGCGGCACAATAGCACCGTCATCAAACACAAGCGGGAATTCAACAGGAGAAAAATTGCCAGCATTGCGAGGTTTTGCTCTGAAGAGAGAGTTCCATAGCGGAGGGGTTGAAGTAGTGAGACGGTTGGTGGGAGAAGGAACAAGAGGTTGGTTGGGGAGAGAAGATGGAGAGATGGCAGTGGTCGAGGAGGGCGGCGGGTCAGGTAGAGGAGGTATGGTAGGAATAGTTGATGGAGAGGAAGATAGGTACGGGAGGTAAGGCTGCTGGTTTGAAGAGATAGGACAGGGAGGGAAAGGACGGGGGCAGAGAGAGGCCATGACAGAAGAAAAAAGGCTGGATGGTTAAGTCGCAGATTTTTGAAATAGCTTTGAATTTGAATTTTTAAATTCAAATGTTTTGGAAATGGAATTGGAATAAATATGAAACTTTTGGAATAGAATTTCAAGTTAAAATTTATTTTAATTTACTTGATTAAGTTTTGGAATTTAAATAATTTGATTTAAAAATTTGAATTCAATATTTGTAATTGAATTCAATAATTCAGAAATTATGGTGTAAAAAGATTATACATTCTTGAATGGCTTTAACTTGTAATCGTAATGGCTTTTTCCAAAACAAAAACTATTTGCTTCAAATAGTTATAACTTTCATAAAAAGAAAGGATTTCCAGTTTGTGTCAAAGGATTTCAAGTTTGAAATGAAATTGTAAATAGTTTGGGTAAAGACTATGAATTAACTTGTGTGAAAGATTATTAAACCTTGTTTTATAATCAAAGAGGATTTTAAATGGTGTATCCTTTAAAATACAAGATTTAAATAGGATTTGAAACTTATGAAGTAAATCTTAAATTGAAAGATAGGATAATTAATCCAATTTGAAATGGGAATTGTTTTGAAATCCATGAATGGATCTTTGTGAAACTGAGTGAACTTTGTGAAGCAAATATTTTGTTTAAAAGATTTGAAATGGTAATTGGTTTAAACCATTTTAAAGTATGTTTTGAATTATTAAGTTGTGACTTAATTGAAATCCCATACCCATATGTTTTAAATATTTCGCTCACTATTTGGTTTAGCCGGGAGAGGAACTTTGTGTCGAATAACCCATTCCGAATATGTGATTCGACGTTATGGATATCATTTGAAGACCGGTGGTGAAGATCGGGTATTTGCAAGAGCGATAGGATGACCTATCGATTGTCTCTGCACTGAGTCGCGTCGGTATAAAGTCTCCCTAAGTGATGGGAAGTCCGATCGGGATTGTAAATACCCGGATTGTAAGGACTTCTTTGGAAGTGCCTTCGGTTCTGTTCGAGTCCGGAACAGACTTGTATGGATTGTGTGTCTGACATTACAAATTGAGATATAAAGCAGATTTCTTTCAAATACATTTCCATTGGTGGCGGAGAATTTATTCTCTTAGCTTAACACCCTTATAGGTTATGGAGTTGAAGGTTATCAGCAATATATTCCCAATTTGGTAATGTGGCATGTTGAGTGTTGTTGATCATTTTTTGATCAAAGCATGGCTTTGCATAAAGCGTAGCTTTGTGGACGAGACTGCATCAGGACCTTACTCCCTAGAAATGGTCAAAACAGGAAAGATGCGGCAAGGTTATGAGGGTCGCACCCTCTAGGGTGTGTCATTCCCTTCTGGTAAAAGGTGATGTCATGGTATGGAGCCCAGATATTTACCTGTATGGTAGCTTCAATCTCATTTACTGTGTGGTTGTTGCTTTGTGACAGAGGGCCCTCGGATAAAGGTCCAAAAGGACCAGGGGATGGCATGCTCGAGTAGTAATTACCTAGTTACAGAGGTAACCCGGCCTTGTGTTGGCAGAGATCCGGATAGGTTCTCGAGACGTTCCACCAGAGGCGATCCCATGTGGCAGTAGGAAGTTCCTTAGTCTGACCATTTGTTGGAAATCCAATCAAAACAATACGCGCCCTGTACGGTTTTAGTTGTATAACCTGCCATGGAATGTGGCGGTAACCTGCTATTGAACATGGTAGCTATAGTAGGCATACGATAATGGTCGTATGTTGGCTAAGATTTATATTCTACTTTCGAAATGTTTTCTACACTATGCACTAATAATAATAATAATCAAATAATTTGATTTTGCATAGTAAGCATCTTTGACTATCATAAGAAGAAATCTCCTCCAAGTCTGCGTTTGCATTGTGTGTGTGGCGGGAGGTCTTATGGTAGTTTCATTTTTCTAAAAGCATTGCGAATTGATTTTAAAAATTCTCTTGTTGATTGCTTTTAAAGATAAACTGTTTTTGTTACTCACACCAGTCCCATGACTGATTCGGAGTTTATTGTTCCTTTCCTAAACTCTGGGTGCTCACTAATTTCCACATGAGCTGTCTAGAGTTTGGTTTTTTCAGATAGTCAGATTAGTGGGTTATATGGAGCTAGTTCAGTTTTTGGATACGGAAGAGACTTGCTTACCTTAGTGTATCGTGATGTTGGTTCGAGCGTCTGCTGGAGTTCTCCTTGAAGACTATCTTAGAGTTATTTGTTATCCGCTGCTGGCATTATCTATATTTCTTTCCGCTGCTATTTTCTTGTATCTCTGATGTATATTGATATTCTATTGTATCATTTGTTGTAACAGATATTGTATCAATGTCGTATATCAATGCATTATTCTCTTATTCCGCTGTGTTATTTACTTAATGTTGTTATAAGCTGTGGCGAATCGGATCTGAACGGTCGAATCTACGGCATTCGAGTACGACTTAAAGTATGGATGTCGATTTTCGAGCGGGCAAAATTCGCATTCGTTACAGTTGCATTCTTTATAGAACCTTTCGATATTGTCGAAAGGTATCTTGGATGTGTCTTAACCAGTTCAAAAGGTTTGCTATGCTTTTGAAAAGGTCTCCATGAGGTTGCTAATTCTTGCTTTGACTTCTTCATCTTCTTCGAAAGATTAGAACTCCTTGGTTACTGTGAGATGGAACCTTTCGACCCCTTTGAAAGGTTTTAAAGCTGTTAAAATTTGATAACTGTATCCTTTCGACTCCTTCGAAAGGTTTGGTCTGAAACCCTCTTTCTTAGTCTTTGTTGAAGGACCTTTCGACCCACTCGAAAGGTGGATTTTTTAGAGTAACATTTGCCCCAACCATTTCGAAAGGCTATACATGATTTTGAAATGGTTGAATTGGTTGAATACTTATCTGGTAGAAATGATGAATTCGAAACCATAACGTTTTGAATGGTTTGGCGCAAAAATTTAAAGTGTCTGCTATCCATTGTCTTCGAAAGGTAGCTTCCGATCTTGTCGAAAGCTCTCTGTTTGTTGACTTCTGATGGTGGTCTTCGACTCCGTCGAAAGCTTTCTATTTATTTTGTCAAAACATCCTCTTGACTTCTTCTTTGATACTTTATTTCTGAGCACATTTTATGGGTAACAGACCCCTAGTTCAATGTCGATCCCTAGCAACCTTTCACACCAACCCGAAGCTAACCACCTAGAGACCTGAAGCAAACCCTTGAATGACCCCATGCAACTCGACCTTTGCCAAAATCCATATTCTAAGTACTTGGTATTGTTTAACCATCGACTGTGTTGAATCCTGACTTCATATTCATATTTATTATCCTTAATTGATCATCTACCCACCTATTCAAACCAAACCCATAATATTCCAGCCTTAATAACCGTGCAGTCCATTGAATTAAATCCGTCTGTTTATGACCTTGCTAAAAGGTGGGTTAACACTTTGCACCCCAAACATGTCTTTCTATTGAAAGGCGTGTTTTGAATTTCCATAAGTCCAAAACCCAAAGTCCATAATCCACTGATCGCCATATCATCCAACCTTGAATCCAATCCATTACCAATCCAATTCCTTGATCTCTCTAGATTGTCAGCGAAATCCATGACTATTTCAAGTTGATATCCAATCTCGAATCCATTCCAAATCCATTAACCAAATCCACGATCTCTCTGGATCATTTTATCCAAGTCTGGGATCTCTCCTGGTCCTATAATCCAAATCTGGGACCTCTTCAGGCCCAAATCCAAAGTCGGGATCTCTTCGGGTCCATATCCAAATCCGGGACCTCTCCGGGTTCATTTCCAAAGCCGGGACCTCTCCGGGTCCATATCCAAAGCCGGGACCTCTCCGGCTCTTGTATCCAAAGCCGGGACCTCTTCAGGTCCATATCCTAAGTCGGGACCTCTCTGGGTCCTGATCCAAATCCATAGGCCTCTCCGGGTCCTGATCCAAATCCATAGACCTCTCTGGGTCATTTTATCCTACTCCGACCTCGACTCTCCAGTCGAGGGCTTATCCATAGTTTTTATTCTCCGGCCTTGACTCTCCAGTCAAGGACTTAATCCGTAAGGTATCATACTCCTGCCTTGATCCTCAACCAAGGACTTAATCCGTGAATATCCTTCTACGGTCTCGACTCTTCGATCGAGGACTTAATCCGTGGGGTATCCTACTACGGCCACGATCCTCATTCGTGGACTTAATCCATGGGGTGTTCTACTTTGGCATCCATCCCCAGTCGAGGACTTAATCCGTGGGGTTTCCTACTCTGGCCTCAATCCCTAGTGGAGGACTTAATCTGTGGGGATCCTAGTGGTTATCACCTCATCTCTCCGGTCGGGACCGTAACCGTGACCTAAAAAACCAAAGTTTGAGTAAACAGAAAAAACAAGATTTCATAAACCTGAGTACCACGGTTCATCGTCATTTCAGAACTTGCCTAGGGACTATCCTCGATCTCGTACATGTGTAAGTGACTTAGCCGCATTACTACAGGTTTTATTACTTATTCCATACCATCAAGAGATGATGACCTATGCCCTTAAGTCGGGCTAGCTCCAATTTATGGCGGATGATAGCTGTTCCTAATCCATCACCACTATCCATTTCCAAACAAAGTCATCCAAATCCATGCCCCCAGTTCCATGGGGTGTTGTGCTGATCCATTCTCCTTGGTTGGGGTTTGCCCCCAATTGATCTAGTCGATATCTAAGCCTGCTAATTTCCGCTCCAAATCCTAGGTTCTAATTTCCAGCTATTCCAGCATCCATAAATGGTCTCTAATCATCATTTTCATTCTACCACCGAGTCCACAAGGGAATCCCGGATCATCCTCTTCCAAATGTGCATCCAAATTTTTATCCATGCTAAAATCCATATCTCCATCCAATATTAATCTAGGAAGCAAGTTAACATGACCTGGAGACAAGCCCCCGAGTGAGGAACGATCTCCGGTTGGTCAAGAGATGCTCCCAGTGACTCCACTCCATCCATCATCCTACTTGCTTCTTTTTCTTGAATCCGATCCTGGATTTCCTCTATTCCTGCTGCTTCAGCTTCGTGAACCACATTTCCAGCATTCCCTACAACTCCATTCCCTTGGTTTTGCGTTCTAGATTGTCTAATCTATCGGAATAGATTCTGCATCACTTCCTCCTGCCTCTTCAGCATCCTCTCCTACATAGCATCCATCATCATTTCCATCTTGTCCCTTCTCTTTATCTCCTTGTTGATTGCCTAGTCATAACTTCCTAAATCCAAGTTCCTAAGCTTTCAAATCCAAGCTCCAAACTTCCAAATCCATGAGTTCAATTGTCAGTGAAACCATCAAAATGTTGGCGTCAAAATTGACCACCAACACCCAATTGCAAGCAAAAGCACTAATATCTAGTCATAGATCACATATATAGTATATGTAGAGAGTATAATATGAAGAACAATTAAAATTAAAATGAATGTAGTAAAAAGATGAGATTTATAGTGGTTCAGCTATCTCCGGCCTACATCCACTCTAGAAAAATCCTTTTTATTATACTGGAATTTGATTGCAGTTACAATTTAGAATTTCTGGAAAAAATGGCAGAGTAGCTTTAGGTGGTAGATGAAGAGAAATAGAATGAGAATCCCTTTTTTGAAGCCATACCTACTGTATTTATAGGAAAAACCCCGGATACAGGGCCTCCTCACTCACATGGGCCCACCAAAACCATAGTCGAGCCCATATCGTCCATCACTGTCGACCTGAAGCAAAACTCGAAATAGAACCTGAAGTAAGCTTGTCGTCAACCCGAAGTAAAACATAACTGACCCCAAGTTTGATCCCTCTCTACTGACCCTAAGCACCTTCTAAGCTGACCCGAAGAAAATGCCACCCAGACCCGAAGTAAAGATTAATGCCCACCCCTAGTTCCATCTTCTTTGCCGACTCCATATCCTTGCCGACCTGAAGCTCCGACGCCGACCCCAAGCCAAACTTTAGTCGACCAAAAGTTATGCCGATCCCTCAAAGTATGCCGACCCCTTTCTCCTATAGCCGATCCCTTACCATTCCTCATGCTAACCCGAAGACGAAGCTATGCCGATCCGAAGAAAATGCCGACCTAACTCAAAGCTTGCCATATGCAATTCCCTCAAGCGAAGCAATGTCGATCCCTAGTGGTGACTACCGACCCGAAGTGATTCCAATGCGACTCGAAGTATTATCTACATTAATCCAAAGTCCAACCGATGCCGACCCCTCGCCATCTCCTTATGCTGACCCCTTGCATTTCCCATAACCGACCGAAAGCCATATGAGTGCTGACCCGAAGCAATGCCGACTCCTAGTTCAATAATAATCCCTAGAAACCCTTCACACCGACCCGAAGCTAACCACCTGGAGACCTATAGTAAACCCTTTTCTGACCTGAAGCACACCCTTGAATGACTCGAAGCAACTCGACCTTTACCAAAATCCATATTCCAAGTACCTGCCTTCATTTATCGTGTTGAATCCTGACTTCATATTCGTATTTATTATCCATAATTGATCATCCGTCCACCTATTCGAACCAAACCCTTAATATTACAGCCTCGATAACCATGCAGTCCATTGAGTTAAATCCATCTGTCTACGGCCTTGCCAAAAGGCGGGTTACAATACATATGTATGTACATATAGTGAATGTTGGTGGTTATTCTAGTTTGCGCACTTTCATGTGCTTTTTCCTTTACTTGTTTGTGCAATAGTCCACGAGATTTAATCGATGCCCGACATTGTGCTATTCACAGCGATACACTATGCACATCATAAGTTGTCTGTCCACATATATATTTGTCCATGTCTAAAACATGAGAGAAAACAAACCCTTGAACTAAAAAAATATTATATTCAAATCCAATTTAATTATAAAATTTAGGTTTGTTTCCTTTTCCATTTTACTGCATTGTTTAACTACAAGTATAGGAGACGGATGGATACAAGCTGGAGCAAGCAGATCAAGATCAACACATCAAAAATAAACTCGAGTAGTGTGAGTGAGAGCGAGTAAAAAAAGATTATATATGAGAATGTAGAGAAAAGTTGTATATATGAGAGCGATAATGAAAGTTGTATTGCATTTGAATTTGATTTGAAATAAAATATTTGTTTAAATAAAATTATGATTCATTTATTTCATTTTGCAAATATAATATAAGTGTAATCGGTATGCATATCAGTCAATATATATATATGTTGTATAATAGGAAATTCTAGAAATGATACTACAACATTGGACAACATATGGTTTTTTATGTTAGTGCATATCAGACAACGGGGCATATCTATGGTCTAATGTGAAATGAGACAGCACGGGATTTAACGATAGATAGGTATGCAATCAGATAATGGCATTTCTGTTGTTCGATTGTAAATGTATTACATGTTGTAGCTGCGATTGACTCTGTGTTCTCTATGATGTACTGTATATTATATTTTGTTTTGTGCTGGAGGCACATGTGTTTATTACTTTGTATTGATATTGTTTATATGTGTGTGATTTATTTATTTGATGTTTTAATACATACCAATGTTAGTCCAAGGGAATATTCACGCGTCCTATATAGCCTCGTTCTCCACAGTATCTGACTGTATTGCTTTGTGGTACTCTTGGATGGCGTAGGTATAGAGGTGGGGTGCTCACAGTTGGTATCAGAGCAGGTTTAAAACAATACATCATATGTAAGAGACACGAGTCAAGACCCCAAACGAGACTTAGAGTCCCTGACCCTTAGTAGCACTAGTTAATATTCTATAATAAGAGATAGTGTGTGCGTCTACACACACGCATGTGTCTGTATGTGTATGATGATTACAAGGGAAATCATTAGGGGACATATTTTTGGCTTACAAATATATGTAATTTTATAATTAATTTCCTTCTCTTTAAGCATGAAGTATAAACTGGTTGGAGTAGCAATAATGAAAGGAGTTAATCCAACTAACATCATTTGTATTCAAGATTTTGGATGGTTTTGAATGATAATTCGGTGTTTGATTTGATGTTGTGTAGATGAGTTTTCATTTGATTTTGATCAGAGTGCACAACGAAAGATTTATTTAATATTTTCCACTAAGCATGTTTGTTTTTGTCCCTTATGTTTGTTTGATAATTTGAAATGGTTGTTGTTAAATTTAATTTTGAAATTTATATGTATTTACATAGTAACTAAATGAATTTAACCAATAATTATATTTATATAAATGGATATGAATAATGTTTATTTGATAATATGGAATTGTTTTGAATTTACTAAAGGTTTTATAAAAGTAATGGCTTTTTATATGTATGAACATATAGTTTATTATAATTATTATTATATATGATTTTGAAAGTCAAGAATAAGAGGTAATCTTTTGAAATGTGCGTATGTGTGTTATAAGAATAGTATTGGCTCAAATTTTGAAGTGATATAATAAAAAAATTTATTGAATAAGTATATTAAATAATTTGTGGA
The DNA here is from genome assembly GCA_030765085.1 of Allium cepa. NCBI lineage: Eukaryota > Viridiplantae > Streptophyta > Magnoliopsida > Asparagales > Amaryllidaceae > Allium > Allium cepa. The sequence goes on along the minus strand of CM060945.1, from coordinate 210,518,696 downwards.
AGTGATACTTATAAACATTTTTTAGAAAAATTGTGTTAACTTGCTCGTTGGGCGAGTTAAGAATTAGGTCGAAGCATCAGGCCAATGTTATCGATAGAGATTGCTAAACACTAGGACGAGATATTTCGACACAATAATAGAAAAGGAATAAGAATGTTAATTGATTTTGAAAATTTGTATATATGTAAAGAAAAAGTATCTGCGAGTATCAATAAAATAAAGGGGTTTTTAGACTCAAGGAAAAGTTAGAGAAAAATTTAGTTTCAGAGACAAGAAGTTTGTTTTTTAGGCCGAAGGGACACTTTTTAGTGTAATTCACAGAATTATAGTTAAAAAAATCGTTTTCAGTTTACACTAAAAAGTTTCCTTTAGAATAAAAAGCAAACTTGTTGTCCCTGAGACTAAATTTTTTTGCAACTTCTTCCTTGTGCCTTTTTATCTGTAAAATAAATAAATAATAATAATAATAATACTAATAATATTTTAAGTGATGTTTCCATAGCAAATTGTGATGTTTGATAAATATAATTTGGAACTCCATACAGAATTGAGGCACTTGGTTTATGGGACTGCATCACTTTGTTCCTATAATACTACCACTAGCAATTTCAGTGTTATACGCCACAGCATAATGTTATACTAAGTACATTTTTCCGTTCTTGAGAATTGTTTTGATATTATATGAACCTTATTTATAGATTCATCGTGAAAAGAATGATAGTCTAGTAGATAAAATGAGCCATCATCATTCATCCATGAATGCGTCGAAAGTGGAAAATGGCATGCAATAAAAATTTAACTAGACATATTAATATCGTACAATACCAATTACTTCTTTAGCAGCCATGGATTGTAGGGCCTGACCATTGAAAATGTTCCTTGTTATAACCTGAAAGCACAAGCAGAATATTTGAAAAAAAAAAATAAACAATTAAATAATATGAAAATGTATATATGAGTAAGAAAGAGATGTTTTATTTAATTGTTGATCAAATGAACATAAGAATTAAAATTTTCAAATATGAGGTAAAAGATTTGGGAAAAAAAGATGAATTGAAATTTCAATTTAAGAAGAAAAAACGAATTAGAATGTCGACGAAGGTTTTCTAAATAATTTAAAATAATAATTCAAATAATGATGATAATTTTATTAGCTTGAAGGTCTTGGTTTAACTTAACCCATGGATATAACTTGTTAATAAATAATGACTTCAAAAAGAATGGTTACCATTCAATAGAAGAATCATTTCAATAATGATTGATTAATGGGTTGATCATCGGTCAACATGCCTGCATTTTTATGTTAATTACAAACTTTGATCAATAGTGTGGAAGACAAGAAAAATAAATGTATAAATGAGTTAAAGTTATTTGAAACCATTTTAAAATAAACATCTCTACTGCTGTTTCAGGCCCAAGCTTTAGCCAACGTTCATTTGACCATAATTTTCAAAAGGTTTGTCCGATTTCGATGATTTTTCCCATTCCGAAAAGCTAAAAGTATAAGCTACAACTCTTATTTTAGTGTTTTACAAAATTTGGAAGTTTTCAAAGTCAAAAACATGAATTACATAGATGGGCATGTGCTCATTATAAAAATCTATTATATATATGCTTACAAAATCTATCATAACTCGAGTAATAGTCCATATTTTCACAATCTGAAAGATGTTTTAAAAAGCTAATACGTTGTTTAACAAATTAATTTTAGAAACCTAACTTGATTTAGTTGTTTAACAATTTGAAAAAACTAGTGGAAAGTGGTTTAAATATGGAGTTGAATACTTTTACATATTTAAGTGCATATTTATTCTACTTTCATATATGAAGCTAATATTCGAAATTGAGTTGAGATAGGTGCTTTAGATGCCCGTTTGAATTACTAATGAAGAAGTTTCTTGCTTTTGCTCGCTTAATAACACGTAAACTTGCTAAAAATGCTAATTAAAAGGTACATCTACCATTTTAAAATATAGAAATGCTAGAAATATTGATAAATATTGTGTCTCCGACCGTGTGGTCGATGTATATTGTGTAACGTATTTGTGAAACTACAGACGGCTCTGATCCATACAAAGGAGATTCTATCAAAATTTTCAAAATTTCGAGAGTTAGGAAATTTTTTTATAATTTTATCATATGCGAAAAATAGAAAATGTTAAATGAATAAATCTAAATTCTTAGTGTACGATAAGGTGAGTTGAATATAAAGAGCCACATAGAGGATTTGATAGAGCAGCTTATGAAGATTGTAGATGCATAGACAGTCAGGGTATGAGTTGTATGACGTCTCCATGTAAGAAATTGCGATGATGCAATTTTTATAAGGAGGAAGTCTGTAACAACCCTGCTTTCTAGGCCGTATAAATAAATAAATTTAATTCAAATAAAAATTATTCGGATTCGATAGTTGGTAATTTATATTTTGGAAATAATTTTTTGCTAATTAAATCATATTTAATATAAGATTTAGATTTAATAAATTGAAATAAATTAATAACTTCTTTTCCAATAATTTATTTTGCAAGAGTACAATGATAAAATAAAAATAAGCGGGCGTTGAATTGGTTCGTTGTCTAATTACCAAAATATAATTAGTAGAATGGAATGTAAATTTATTTAGACTAAATTGAAATGTAATTGCAAATAAATTCAAAGTTAATTAAATTAATAGAGCCAATATGAAGCCCAAGCCCATTTGTCCCTTTGCCTCTCTATTTATTTTTCCTTAAGCAAACCCAATCCAAGATAATTCCATTTACGTTCGCTAATTTTTGCAGACAACTCTTGAAGCCCTAATTCCATAAAATTTAAAAAACGTGACCAAATTAGAAAAAAGATATATATATATATATATATATATATGTATGTATGTATGTATGTATGTACGTATAGACACACACCCACAAACGCACGAAGACGTCGACGTTGGGGCTAAAGCACTCGCAATCATGAGGCATCTTTAGAGTTGCACGACTTGCATGTGCGATATGGAATTGACGAACATTCGATTTGAGCTCTGTCTTGGCAACATGGAATTCGCGATTGAATTTGAAGTGAGGTTGGCGGCTTGGGCAGCGGGCGACTTATGTGATGATAACAAAAGGATGATGTACGATACTTGTGTGTAATCGTGCATAAGTTTTGGCTATGGTACAATGTTGAATTTTGGACATTTGTTGATTTGGGGACTTTGGTGTATGATTGGAAGAACGGAAGCTCAATTAAGGTGAGTTTCGTGCTCACTGCCTATGTCTTTTCCATGTTAATTCTTACACACACACGCGGACACACACACACACATATTGCGTCTAGATTGTTATATGATATTTGTTATTGAATTGAAACGACTAAAGTAGGAATTTGATTGAAATTGATCAAAAAATATATATAAATAAACTAAAATCTAGAATAAAAATGAATAAAAACATAATGAATTAAATATAATAAAACTAGAAATACAAATAAATGATTAGACTAGATTTATTGTAGTTTACATAAAAGTTTATAAAAATAATATTCATTAATTCTAGGAAAAATATTATTTTGGAAGTAAACTAGATATTTTTCTAAATTAAATAAATATTGTGTATATGTTCTGAAAAATAAGAAGTATAATTATATTAATATTCTAATTGCTTTTGTAGCGAATTGAGTTGTTAATAAATTGAATTAAAGTTTTGTAAGCGTGTTTAAATATAAAAATCGTATACCGATGTTGAATTTAATTCTAAAAATGATGATTACTTGTTTAAATGTTTTTTGTTTTAATGATGATTGATATATTGGAATATCTATATTGAATGATTTATAGTAATAGTATCTTTAAGTATATGAATTGATATTATATTCTATTTTTGAAAAGATAAGTTAGATTTAAAAAGTTATTAACTTATAAAAGAGGATAGACTCAAAATGTTTATTTAAAGGATATATATATATATATATATATATATATATATATATATATTTGTGTGTGTGTGTATAATATTTGAAAAATAAGTAATTATCATTAATTATGGAGTTTTCAAAGTATAGTTACGAAGTTCAAAAATATAATTTAAGTTAAGAAAAGATAATTATTTGAGTATGAATGTAGTGGACTGATTTAAATGTTATAAAATTACTTAAAGGATAATATTTTGTTATACAAATATATGGAATTTTAATTTACATAAATCAAGATTTAGAATAGGTATTTAACTGTGGATTAATATATTAAATGGATTTAGATGTTTTAAAGTAACTTTAAAAAAAGATTGTTTACAAAAATTAATAAATATTTACAGGATGAAATGTTTAGCTTTTAAAACTACTCTGGAGTTTCAAAAGTGGTATATTTACTTTCTGAATATGCCAATGATTATTAAATTAAATTAATTTTGAATATCTATTTATTTGCAACGAACCTAATTTTCGACCCTTGAAAATCGATACTAATACATCCACTGTGTTGCGTGCCGAACTATCAAGTATCGGAAACACCGTTCATTAGGGGAAAAGAAAGAAGATAGAAGATAGAAGAAACTAAAAGCAAACACAGAATCTCATAGAGCATTGGAATAAAATATTTAATTAACATAACTCTTTACAAAGTCATTTCAAAAATGATACATCAGAGTTACACTAATACAATTTCAAACCTAGGACAGTTATAACAGCATGTCCTTATACATCATATATAAAGTATATAATATACAACGGAAGCAAGAATAACCATCTATCGATGAACCCTCTTGCTCCAAGCTCCTCTAAATGCATCTGTAGAAAACACGGACTGCTTGGCTGCTCATAAAAATTTGAGCACCCAAGAGTTTTAGGTAAAGAAAATAAAAATCCGGGTCAGACATGGGTCTGGTATGAGTAAACTCAAACAACTTGATTATTACAATTCAAAACCTTTTAAAAATCAAAGGTATCTCGTAAAACCATGCCGCACATAAACACGGACAAGTTTTTACCTACGATAACTAAAACACTTTTATAGAAAATCTAGTGATATTATAATAATGTCTAAAATAGAAATACATATTGATCTTAGCCAAAATTGTTACATTAATTAAATTCCAGCATAATAGGCTTTACAATCAAAACCGTAAAGGCACGTATTGGAGAATAGATTCCATACTATGACCATGAAAGGAACTACCTCCGATGGGTACATCTCTAAAACAGTGCACCCGGGTCTGACAAGAACATCTTGTAGTCTGCTACAAAGAACTAACCTACCACTTGACTAGTTATACCGAATATGTCATCATCTCGGTCTTCCAACCTTAATCGAAATCTCTCATGCACACCCAAATCCATAAAAATAGGGGAATCTAGAAAGATGATGACATACCCTGATGGGAGCGAGCCACTTAGCCATACTACATGCCCTGTTTTAGTCATTTCCCGGTTGAGGCTTGAGGCTACAATTTACCTTTTTGAATAGTAATCCCATATGGAATGCTAACACTGCCCTACATGCAGTAATGCAATGCCAACATTCATCTATACAAGTTGTCCAGGATAAGGACAAACCGAAGGCACTACTTCTACTACATCCATTTTGGAATCACCCTCAGGACTAGTAGCAAGTAACCTTTGCACTTCAATGCTCCATCTTCGATTCCATATTCTTCAAGATGTCTTCTGTCCGAAACGCTTGAGTTGGATCAAAGTGGTTTTCGGATAACAGATCCGATCCCAGTCTCTTCAAAAAAACTTTCAATAATTTTCGATAAACTCAACCCCGGTTCTTTAGGAAGTAAGCAGATAAAAGATAAGAGTGGAGTTCACTTTTTAACCATTAGTGGATGGATTTCCTTATCATTTATCCTAGAAAAACGAAACGAATTTATATATACAGTATAGCACCACCGACGGTAACTATACCATATAATTTCCGTGTTTCTCCTAGATATTTTCGGAGTTACGTTTTGGTCCAAATTTGATAGTTGGTTATTTAACTCAAATAAACAAACAATCAAACATTGATTCAATTCCATTTTGGATCCTCTAAACCTTTATTAATTAACCTTTAATTAATAAAATCACTTTATAAAACCTTATCAAAGGATCTTTTCTAAAACACTTTTCCCAAACCACTTACATCCTTTTTACTTGAAAAACAATATAAACATTTACCAAAAATTTTAGAAAACTCTCTCTTCTCACATTCCATATTAAATGGCCAAACCATTCCCTTTAAAAACATCACTTACTATAAAACTCATTCACCTTATAAAACCTATTCACTTATTCCTTACACTTAACAGTTATTTACATAGATCAACATATATGTAAATACACTCATATCGAAATCAAGGAATAACATGTCAATATCAACTAACAAGCATATACATGTTTAAATAACATAATAGCAGGATGGTGATTTGCCCTGCTAAAAACAGATGTCGAAACAATTAAACTAATTCATAGCAGAACGGTGATTTATTCTGCTAACACATGTCCACACAAACAAACAAACAAACAATTTATAGAAGAATGGGGATTTATTCTGCAAACAAATGCCCAAATAACCAAAAAAATAAACAATCAATTATAGCAGAATGAGGATTCATTCTACTAGCACATATCCAAATAACCCAACAATCTACATTATAACTCATTCACAGTTATATGGTTTCTTAATAGTAACAGCACTTGTATTCAAAACCATCTTTGAAAAAGAAGCATCTTTGAACCATTTGACTTTTTAAAACCAAAGAATTAAAAACCTTTAAACCCTTTTAAAAATAATTAGTTAAAAGCTAAATCCTTAGTTAAATCATATTTAATTTTAATTGAATCTAAACTTAATTTAATTAAATAGTTAAACGATAATTAACTATTAATTAAACCCAAATTAATCCTTCATTAATTATTTCAAAATTAATTAAACCTCCACTAATAATGAAATATTAATTAACATTAATTAATTAATTAATTAATTAATCTTTTGATTAAAACTTAAATAATAAATCAAACCTTTAATAAATAATTTACTTTAAAAGTAAACCGTAATTAATTTATCATTATAAATTAGTTAACAGTTGATTAATTAAATATATAGATATTTAATCTTATATTTGATTAATAATTGATTAAAAATAAATCTTGTATTTAATTCATAATTAATTTAGAATTAATATTTCTTAATCAAAAATTATTAAAATTAATCTTTCTTTTAAAACATAATTAATTAGTAGTTAATCTTCACTTAATTATAATTAATAAACCCTATTTGATACTTAATTAAGTATTAATTATCAAAACTTAATTAATTGAAAATTAATTATTAAATTATTTATTAACTTTCTAAAACATCATTATTGAGTTTATAAAACATTTTAAAGGTACTTTTGAGTATGAAAACTAAATTTACAAAAATTCAATTTTTTTATCGAAACTGCATCCATGGCGAGTATCGCTACGGATGCAGTAACTTGAGTTTGTTTTTCCAAGCTATTAACTTTCCAATTCTCCACTTCTGACTTTTTTTCCATTTTAAACTATAAGGAAAAGTTTAGAAACTAAAACAACGTTTAACTTTAAAGTTTTAAAAACTTAAATACTTTAAAACCATTTCCTCATAAAGAATCCAAAACTCCTTTTAACATCCCAATGTTAACTTATAAAAATAGCACATCACAACCATGTTCACATTCATATCATTTCCAAACTCACAACCAACATCAAATTCAAAGATTGTAAACTATATCATAATCAAAGTTTACAAATTTACAACAATCTAAGGTAGACTTTGTTTCAAGTCCATTTTTTCCATCTCGAATCATCCATATCCACAAATAACCAAACATATAACAACTCAAACATATTTCACACACATCATAAAGAAATTTATGAAACATATATCAAGATAAAAAATTTGAAATTTGAAACTAACGTTTACTCACCGAAAGCTTGGAAATCAAAAAAATCCACTGGAAATTTGGCCATCTTCTCACTAATTTTTGTTCATGTTACTCTTGAAACTTTAAAAAGTCTTAAAAATATAAGTTTTAAGAAATTCTTTTCTCTTCAGTTTGAAAAAAAGAATCACCTAATTTCAATTTTTTTTAGGGAGATATGGTCAAAATAAGGAGTGGTATTTTCGGCCTTGTAAATATGGGTCCAAAAATGAGTCAGAAAGAAATGAAATTTTGATCCAAAAATATTTGAAATTTTAAAATGTCATCTAAATGAAAGTTGTTTCCACTGGAATTCCATATGATTTTGAAAAAAAAATTATTTTGGAGCAGCAAGGAGAAAGTTATGGCCGAATGAAATATGAGTAAAAATGGAGAAGAAATAGTTTTAAAACAAGATTTGAAAACGGTTAAAACAAAATAAATTTTCGAATTTAAATTTTATAATTTTAAAAGAGGAAGCCATTAAAAGGTTTCATGAAGCTTTTAGGTAGTTTGAGAAAATAGGAAATGAAAAAAAAACGAGAAAGAAAAGGTGAAAATTAGTTATATATGAAATGTATAAGGTGAATTACCATTTTACTATTGCACAAATACCCTCCACTACATGCATGCCACGTCACCACCTCCTTTACACCTCACCATTTCAGCCCACAAAGCCTTCCCTTAGCCATATTCCTATCAAATCAAAGCCAACATGTATTTAATGTCTTAGTCCATTTTGTCTACCTATGATGTGACCACTTTTCATTTTTTTATTTAGTTGCCAAAGTGTCACATCGATGATTATCTTAACTTAATTAAGTTTATTAATCTTAATATATTCTCTTAAATCCTATTATATACTTAGTATATGTATGTATATATACGAAAGTTTTCACAACATTCCAAACAATTTTTGTACGATGAAACGTCGAAAATTCGGAAAACAGTTTCCGGTCACATTTTCTGTTTTTAATCGAACTATAAATTTTTATAAACCAATTTTGAAAACTATTTCACCATCATTGTTTATTATTAAAAAGAGTTTTATTTTCATTATAAAACCATTTATTTGAAAAAAGTTAATTAAATATTCGCAAATCAAAGCAGTGAAATTCTGCATCGTTACATTCTTCCCCCTTTAAAGAATTTCGTCCTCGAAATTACACCTCATAACCTATTCGGAAACACTTAACAATCTACATCATTTCATATGATGTACATAGATCATTCTCATGCAAAATCTGACTCGATCACAACTCGAATAGATAACTTCACTTCCAAACCAGTATCGCTTATGCGATTCTCTAGAGCAGACTCTGAGCAGGCTCCTTGATTTGGAACCTCTGTTCTCCTTACATAGTTGTAACTATGATAGAAACTTTGGTCCCAAACCAAAAATCCTCATTAAATGTTCATCGTCAAAAATCGAGTAATAAATCCTTATTCGGAACGGTGCAAATTCCTTAAAGTCATATACTCAAATCTTAGATCAAAACTCTATGAAAAGGAGAATTGATCTACGTCCACCCTGCACACTTACCATATTGGTTCTCCCTAATACCAATTCTATTTCACTAAATCATTTATGAAAACATTTCATAAATAGCTCTTCGTTTCAACTTGGATAATACTTGTAACGTACGCGATTTTTCGTCGCTCGAAAATCGACATTAATACATTAACTGTATCAACTGCCGAATAATCGAATGTCGGAAAACCGAATAGTTAGGGTTAAAGAAGAAGAGGTTGAAGAAAAGATAGAAGAAAAACAACAGAAATAACAGAATAATATCAGAATCTCACAATCGCAACAGAACAACATATAATAGATAAATGAATATCATTAAAACAAAGAACTATATCAGTTATTACATTACATCACATTTCATCACATAACATTACATTATCAGAGTGTACAACTACAAACAGCGGAAAAGAAATACTATATACTACTAATATGCTTGGCCATCCAGCTCGCCTCCAGATCTCTACAGCAACTCCCGAATCCAAAATATTCTGATAACCTAACTCTAAACTACCCGTGTGGAAATTGGTGGGCACCCAGAGTTTAGGAAGGTAAACAATAAACTCCGAGTCAGTCATGGGACTGGTGTGAGAACTTAAAACAGTTTATTTTAAAAACAAACAACAGGAAAATTTTAAAGCCAATTCGCAATGCTTTTGGAAAATGAAACTATCATAAGGCCTCCCGCCACACACACAATGCAAACGCAGAATTGGAGGAGATTTCTCCTTATGATAGTCAAAGATGCTTACTACGCAAAAGTCAAATCATTTTTGATATTATTATTAGTGCATAGTGTAGAAAAAATTTTGAAAGTAGAATATAAATCTTAGCCAGCATAGTTACCATTATAGTATGCCTACTATAGCTGCCATATTAAATGGCAGGCTTTACAACTAAAACCGTACAAGGCACGTATTGTTTTGTTTGGATTTCCAACAATGGTCGGGCAAAGGAAATTTCCAAGTAAAATAGAACGCCTCTGGAGTGACGTTCCCGGATCCTAATCGGATCTCTGCTACACAAGGCCGGGTTAACTTTAAGCTAGGTAACAACTGACACGAGTATGTCATCCCCCGGTCGTTTGCGACCTTTATCCGAGCGCTCGATAACCAACATCACACGGTAATAAATATAGTGTGTCCATAAAGTAAGTATCTGGGCTCCATACCATGATGCCACTTATAATCCAGATAGGAAATGACATACCCTCAGGAGGAGCGACCCCCAAATAACCTTGCTGCCACAATTCCTGTTTTGACCATAACCGGTTTGTGAGGCTCGATGAGGTCTCGTCCACAAAGCTACGCTTTTCCACAAATCCACGCTTTGATCAACAAATGATCAATAAATAATCATCACACAGCAACACTCAGCATGCCACATTACCAAATTGTGAATATATCGCTGATAACCTTCAACTACATAACCTCTGAGCTCATATGTCTCAGAGAAGGGTGTTAAGCTAAAAGAATAAATTCTCCACCACCAACAGAAATGTATTTGAAAGAAATCTGCTTTATATCTCAAAATGTAATGTCAGACACGTTACCATACAAGTATGTTCCGGGTTCGAACAGAACCGAAGGCACTTCCAAAGAAGCCCTTGCAATCCGGGTATTCACAATCCCGATAAAACTTCCCATCACAAAGGAAATCTCTATACCGTAGCTAGCGATGCAGAGACAATCGATAGGTCATCCTATCGTTTTCACAAATACCCGGTCTTCAACACCGGTCTTCAAATGCTATCCATTTCGACATATCACTTATTCGGAATGGGTTATATGACACAAAGGTCCTCTCCCGACTAAACCGAATAATGAGCGCTTATTTTAAAAATAAGTGTAGCATTCAAAATTTTCAATCAAATCACATCAAATACCTACTTAAAGGTAAATATTGATAGTCGGTTATTTAACTATCAATAGGTATGCACAACATCACTAGATTCCAAAAAAAATTCCAAATTATATATTTTCCAAAAATATCCTAACGATATATTTTCCACACTTCAACCATGTGAAAACCAATTTCAAACCACTTTTCATCTATGCAACTTTTGAAAACAAATTTCAAATCATTTTCTTTAAGTGGAGACACTTCCAAACATTTGTTCATTTTCAATTCATATTGGAAATCATTTCCATACTTATTTAACAATAAGTAATTCCCAAATCTATTTGTTTTCAACATTTGAAAAATATTCGATATACTTAAACCAAAGTTAAGTATATATTTCATTCTTTAAGGAAAACATTCATTAAACACATTTATTTGGGTTAAAACAAATGTTGCGTAAAACATCGTTACGACAACCCAAAATACTAGTCTAAGGATTCGAAATTAAAATAGGTATATAAATCCCAATACTATATAAAACATTTCCTTTCGAAAATCATTTACTATAACAACGGTGTTATAGTCCACCATTTCCTTTTATTTCTCGAAAACGTCTATTTCAACAATGAATATTGAAATCTATGGTTTCGATGTTTAACACAATTTAATACATCGTTAAAACAATTAGCTTCATTTTATAATATCGCCTTCCCAAAACATATCCATTTTATTTAATAATATATTCACTGTCCAAAATCGTGAATATACTTTATTTACCCAATTCAACGTTTCTACACATTTATTAAAAGATTATCCACTATCCAAAATCGTGGATAAAATTCCCAACCAAACTCTTATTATTACTATAACGACCCTGACTCGACCTTCGAAAATCGGCACCGAATACGACACTCGTATTCAAATGCCGCAGATCCAAACGTCGAACCTGGTTCGCCGGAGCTTATAACACATTAAGTAAATAACACAGCGGAAGGAAAGAATAACATATATCAATATACAACATTTGATACAATAATTGATACAATATGATACAATAGATGAATCATTATACATCAGAGTAATGATACAAGATAATAGCAGCGGAAAGAAAAAAAGGTAACACAGCAGCGGAACAACAACTCCAAATTTCTTGATAATTACTTCAAGAAAGAACTCCATCTTCAAAATACCAATCCAGCAATAGCTCGAACTCCCAATAATGATGCATGAAGATAAGCAACTCGATCCAAATGCAATTGCCAAATCCTGAGGCTGAAAGCTATCGAATCTACACCTACTATAGATTATCTGAAAATCCCGACTCTAGACTGCCCGTGTGGGAAATAGTGGGCACCCAGAGTTTAGGAAAGGAACAATAAACTCCAGGTCAGTCATGGGACTGGTATGAGCAAACAAAAGCACTTGGTCTTTAAAACAAACAAAAGAATTCAAATTTGAAATCCGCAATGCTTTTTTGGAAAATGAAACTACCATAAGGCCTCCCGCACACACACACAATGCAAACGCAGAATCGGAGGAGATTTCTCCTTATGATAGTCAAAGATGCTTACTACGCAAAAATCAAATCATTTTTGATATTATTATTAGTGCATAGTGTAGAAAAACAATTTCGAAAGTAGAATATAAATCCTAGCCAGCATACAACTCTTCGCCGTATGCCTACTATAGCTACCATGTTCAATAGCAGGTTACCGCCACATTCCATGGCAGGTTATACAACTAAAACCGTACAGGGTGCGTATTGTTTTGAATGGATTTCCAACAAATGGTCAGGCTAAGGAACTTCCTACTGTCTATGGGATCGCCTCTGGCGGGACGTCCCGAGAACTAACGTTACGGTTAGATCTCTGCCAACACAAGGCCGGGTTACCTCTGTAACTAGGTAACTACTACACGAATATGCCATCCCCCGGTCCTTTGGGACCTTTATCCGAGCGCTCCCAACAACAACCACAAAGTATCACAAAGTAATAGATCTGCAGTATCCACATAGGTAAGTATCTGGGCTCCATACCATGATACCACCCTTTACCAGAAGGGAATGACACACCCTAAAGGGAGCGACCCTCATAACCTTGCCGCATCTTTCCTGTTTCGACCATTTCCGGGGTGTGAGGTCCTGATGCAGTCTCGTCCACAAAGCTACGCTTTGGCACAAAGCCATGCTTTGGGTCAACAGATGACCAAAGCAATGATCACAAAGATAAATGATCAAACAAATGATCATATCACAAATGATCAACCAATGATCATCACACAGCAGCACTCAGCATGCCACATTACCAAATTGGGAATATCACCTATAAATATCAACTACATAACCTCTGAGCTCGTACGTCTCAGAGAAGGGTGTTAAGCTAAGAGAATAAATTCTCCGCCACCAAAAAGAAATGTATTTGATAGAGATCAGTTAACATCTCAAAGTGTAATGTCGGACATACAACCATACAAGTCTGTTCCGGGTTCGAACAGAACCGAAGGCACTTCCGAAGAAGCCCTTGCAAATCCGGGTATCCACAATCCCGATCGGACTTCCCATCACTAAGGAGAACTCTATACCGGAGCAACTCAGTGCAGAGTCAATCGATAGGTTATCCTATCGTTCTCACAAATACCCGGTCTTCACCACCGGTCTTCAAATGCAATCCATAACGTCGTATCACTATTCGGAATGGGTTATATGACACAAGGTCCTCTCCCGGCTAAACCGAATAGTAAGCGCCATATTTTAAAACATATGGATATGGAATTTTAGCTAAGTCACAACTTATAAAATCCAAAACTTTCTTTCAAATGGTTAAACAAATTACCATTTTAAATCTTTAAATAAAAAGATTAATTTCACAAAGTTTCACCAAATTTCACAAAGATCTATTCATAGATTTCAAAACAATTCTCATTTCAATTGGATTAACCCAATTAAATCTTTAAATTAAAGATTTATAGCTTTCAAAACGTGTTTCCAAAGATTTATTCATAACTTGGAAAACTATTTCCATTTTAGACTTGAAAATCCTTTAACACAAATTGGAAATTCATTCCTATGTGAAAGCAAATCTAATTTATACAAGTTGAAATCTTGAGTTGGATTTAAATTTCAAAACATCACCTTTAAAATGGTTTAAAACCCATATAACCCATTTGTAAGTTGAATAACTTTTAAAAACCTTAGTTCCCAAATTATAGAATCCAATTTCAATATTGAATTCAAATTTAAATCAATTCATTTAAATTCCAAGATTCAATCAAGTTATTTAAAATAACTTTTATTTTTGAAAACTCATTTTCAAAATCTTCAATTCTAATTCCAAAACTATTTTGGATTTAAAAATTCAATTTTAAAACAATTTCAAAAATCTGTGACTTAACCAAATTTCCACGTGCAACCCATATTTGTGTGTGTATAGTGTGGTCCAGGGGTTTTACACAATAGTGCACAACATCATCAATCAGCACAGATTCAATTATTACAATTCGATGTGGGTTTCGGATAGCCAAATGGAATCCGACTCCCTGTCGCATCGAAATTCAAATGTCGTTTTACGGGTCAAAGGGTTTCATATTCATACGACAGTATATTCAACACAAATATAGCAGATCAGCACAAAGTATCACATAGCATCACATCACATATCAAATATATCAATCCATCACACAACATTCAATAACAATCAGCATCTACAATTAAGATGAATAAACTGGGTGGTTTTAAATTTATTGCCTACATGATTACTTTCATCTATTAGACCTAATTAATTAACTATCCATATTTATTCAATTAATAAGTCTTCCATTATTAATTTAAAATCTAAAATCATTCAATTAATGATTTCTTAATTACAAATTAATTATTCTAAGAAAAATTAATCTTAAACTTTAATTAATCAAATTAAAACCCTTAATTACTTTAATTAATTATCCATTTCATTAATTAATTAATTATATTAATTATCCATTTGTACTACCTTAATAATTAAATGAATTACAAATCATTAAATTTTTTCTTTATCTTTAGATAAACATTCCTTATTTAAATTATGCATTTAAAACAAAATATTTTTAAATTTATATTAAATTCCATTTAACATTTCTTTAAAACTTTAAGACTTAAATTTATTTAAAATAAGATTCTTAAAATAATACAAATCTAAATCTTATATGTTTACAAGAAACATATACTTTATTAATGAGATTAAAAAGAATTTAAAATTTCAATTCAAATCAAATTCAAATCAATTAAAAAAAAATTACTTTAAAATCTCAAAATTGAAACATAACTTCCATTCTCATTTTAGTTTTAAATTCTTTAAACTCTTTCTACAATTTACACTTTCAATTCAAATGTAAATCACTTTAATCAATTAAAACAGTTTAAATTTAAACCTTTATTTAAAACTGAAGTTTAAATTTTAAATTCAGATTTTTTTTTAAACCCAGATTGAATTCATTTGAATTTCCTAATTTAGATACTTAACCTTTCAATTTCAAATGCCAAAACACAATGCATTTATGCTTGAGATTTTCAAATCAAATTTAAATTTAAAAGCTTAAATGATTTCAAATCTCAAATAATCTTATTTGAATTCATATTCAAAATTTTCAGATTAAACTCCATTTCAATCTCCACTTGCAATTTAAATTTACTTTTACATTTTAAAACAGAAAAACAGTTTCTGTTAAATTTGAAAACCAAACTTTAAAATTTACTGAATTTAAATTATTTCAAAGAAACAGAATTTAAACTTATTTAAATTCATATTTGAATTCAGTTTTAACATCCTAAGTTAAACTTTAGTTTGCATTTTATTTCAAACTTTACAAACCTGAAACAGGCTTTCAATTTTCCCTTTTCTCTTTATTCTAATTTCAAACCAAATTTGAATTCTGCATTTACATTATTTCAAAATAAGAATTCAAACTCTTTGAATTCATTTTCAGATTCAGTTTTATTTCTAAGTTCCATATTTAAATTCAAACTTTTCTTTATAAATTTCTAAATAAAACAGAACAGTTCTGTTTAATTCAAAAACATAAGCTTTGAAATCTTTTTTTTTTTTTAAATTTACATTGTTTCAAAAGAACAGAATTCAAACTATTTGAATTCATACTTATTTGAATTCATATTCAAATTCAGGTTCTTAAGGCCTAAGTCCAAATTAAGCTTACATTTAAAACTTTCACTTTCAAAACTGCAAACAGTTTTCCTGTTTCTTTATATATATATTTTTTTTAACCAATTTTGAATACCTGCATTCAAATTATTACAAAATAAGAATTCAAACAATTTGAATTCATTTTAGATTCAAGTTTAAATCCTAAGCTAAACTTTTAGTTTAAATTTAAACTTAACTTTTAATTTCAAAACTGCAAAGACAGGTTTCTGTTTTACTAAAACCTGAAACAATGTACTCGAGTAAGCTAAAACTTTACTTCGGGTCATTCCTTTACTTGCTTCGAGTTATCCCCCAAAAATCCCGAGATCAACCCGAGTCAAAAATTCCCTGCAACCCAAACAATCTCCTCAACCTTGCACAACATCAACCCCACTGCAGTGTCAACCTGTCAACACCAGTTTCTCTCAACCCCGACCAACATCATCGACCAAACTCCGGTGATAGCTTCTTCACCTCACCATCCACCAAATTCCAAAATAGCATGGAACTCGATTCATTCTAGAAGCAACAGTACTCAATTTTCCCTAACCCAGTAACCTAGGGTTATATACTGCAATTTCCAATTTACAAACTTAAACTTCCCTGTTATGCTTGTTTCCAGAGCAAATTACACTTTATTTTAACTTAAATACAATCCAAATCTAAATCTTAAAGTCAAACAAACAAGTCATGTTTAAATTCTAGATACTAACAGTGATTAGATCAAAAGGATATTGGGTTGTTTTGTTTAGAACCTAAGTTTGAACTAAGAACAGGCAGGAAACAAATTCAACAGCAACATCCTCCTCTTCATTCAAATATATACACAAATTTTATTTAATAACATTTTTAAAAAAAATAACTTTACATGGTTATAGACAAATTCCCTTCAGAAACCATAGTTTGAAATGTTTAGACATGAGGATTTGAATTTTTTTTTTTCTTTCTTGAATTGGTTAACCTGTTGCTTAACAGAGGACATATCTATACACCAACAGGCATACACACTTATTCCATATATGTATACACAATCTGCAGGCCTATATAACAATTCAAACAACATTTTCCATAACAAGTTCAAGCCTCAATCACAGACAACAAGATGTAGAGGGAGATTCAATAAGTTGCTCACAGGTAAAAGAAATAAGGAAGTCTGGTTTTAGAAGAAGGGTTGCTCATAGGTAAAAGAAATAAAGAACCCAGGTTTTTAAAAATAAGGTTTGCTCACAAGCATGAAAACAGAGAAGCAACTAACAACAGAGTTTAATATATGCATCAGATAAAAGAGGGTGAAGGATTGCTCACATTGAAGTCTGATGAAACAGAGAAGAAAGAACATGTTTGAGTTGACATTGTTTAGCTTTTGAAGACTGCTTTGATTTCTTTCTGTAACAAATTGGATATCATTGTATCAAATTCCTTATTGTATTTATTTATTAAATTTATCAATAACAATAGTTTTTTTTTTATTTACTTACAGTTGACTGTATATAACAAAGAAGTCTTTTTTCTTCATATTTTCTTTTCCTACAGCTTGAAAACCAAAAGCAGACTAAAGCTTTGATCTTGATTTACTTCCTGCAAAAAAAATTGGATATTATTGTATTAAATCCTTTGTTGTATCTGTTTACTTAATCATTAATAACAATAAGTTTTTTTTTTCTTTTATTTTACTTACAGTAGGATTTTATAACAGAGATGACTCTTTTTTTCTTCTCTGCAGTTTTGAAACCAGGAATCATGTTTAGCCTTTAAACTTGATTTGTTTTCCTGCAACTTATTAAATGAAGTTGTTCAAATCTTTGTTTTATTTACTGATTACAAGATTAAATCCAAATTTTTTAAAAAAAAGGAATTTCACTTGCCTTTACTCATTTATTTCCAGAGAAAACTGCTCATTGGACATCTGCAATTTTTTTTGAATTTATTTTATGTTAAAACTTGTTTTTGAAATCAAAAACTTATTAAACTATAAAGTTAAAAACTTGCCTGAGAGATTTGAACAAAGCACAAAATATTGAGCCTGAACTTGCATGCTTTTCAGGTTGTTTGATCCTTGCTTTTGATTCAACTTGTTTCTGTTTTGACATTTAGTTTGCTGGTTTTGAAAACTTGATCATATTTGAACATTGAAATTTGGTTTTGAAGATGATCTGTTGTTGCCTTTGGGTTGCCAGATTTCAATTTTGAATTTGCTTTTGTTTTGTTCATAAATTCTATTCAAAATAAAATGCCACTGGTAAATCTTTATGCCACTTGTTAAAAAATTTCTTTTCCTACTGATTTTCGAAATCTTGCAGCAACCAAGAAAAGATAGGGAAGTTTTGGGCTGAGATGATTTACATTGATTATCTTTTGTCTTCTTTTTATTTGTTTCATAGCTGCATATAATTATTTCTTTCTTTTTGTAGTTTAAATTTGATTATTTTATAAATGTAATGATGCCATTTGTATATATGTATGTATAAGACCTTAAAGTATGTTATATTGGTTTGTATGTATATATATGCAATATCCTCATGTTTAAAAAGGATTGTTCCTTTTTTTTTTATTTGTTAATATGAGAAAAATTTGTACTATTTAATTTTCATATTTTTAACATTTGTAAACATTTTTACATTTTATACTTTGTGAATATACAACTATATTTATTTTTAAACCAATATATTTAAGCTTAGTTCATTATATATATTTTTCTTTTGAATTAAGACTATTATACCTTTTAAATAAACAACTTATCTATATATATTATTTTAACCTTTTATTTCTCATTTTATACACATTTTGTTTTATTAATTTTAAAGAAAAAAATGATTTCTAATGCTACTTAATTATTATTATTTTTTTTAAAACATTTATTTCAAATTTAAATTCAATTTTCCATTTCAAACTTGAAATATAAACTTTCATATCCATTTATACATACACACTTTATTTTGAACAAATTTAAATTAATTTTACATATTCATTCAATTTACTCATATTTGTAATATACATATATATATATATACATATATATATATATATGTAAGATTTTAAACTTAAATGACTTTTTACAATATTTCTTATTTCAATATTTTAATCTCAAAATAAAATTGGGATTTAATTATATATTACTATCGCTCATTTTTATTTGTTTAGGATTTTTCTTCCAATTTAATTTGAAATTAGATTCCAAAAGTTTAAAACATATAATTTATTTAAATTGTTAACTTTGGGATGTTACTTTTTATCTATAAGATTTTAAATATAGAAATTCAAAATCTCAATTAAATTTTAAAATAAATACTCAAATAAACAAAAATTCCTATTTATTTGAAAAATCCAAATTAATTTACAATTTTATTCCAAAATTTATTTACACTATCAATTTAATTTTAATTAAAAATCTGGATCGTTACAGATTTCCCCCCTTAAAAGAATTTCGTCCTCGAAATTGCAAGTAAGACGAGAAAGAAAAGATAATAGATAAAGAAATGATTAATCAGATCAGAATCGAGCTATTTATTCTGCATTTGGTTTCCCAAATCAGAATATCAACAATATGAGAACAAACTCATACAATTATTTCACAAGATATTTGAGTTCACCTGTCTACGAATATGCAAGGGCATTGATTAGTTCGAAGGGATAACTAATCGTTCGTAGAATATATCGGTCCCCAAAGAATAGATAGATAGATCAAATCTTCATATTAGTTAACAAATTTACTTAATTTAAAATTTCCAATTTATTTAATATTATAAATTTCAAATTCATTAGAGTTTAGATCGAAAAGCTGATAAGAAACGGATGAAGATACGAAGTAAGAATTTTCTACAACGATTCGTAAGGCCATCATCACACCGAAACTTCTTTCTGGAGCTGTCACGAAGCAATCAAAAGAATACGAAATCGAATCAAAGGAGATTGATAGAGAAAAGTTGTTTCCACTGTTGCAGGGTATTGACCATTTGTAGTGGTACTCCCCTGTCCCCTATCTCGTTCTCTTCTCGCACTCATACTTACTATCAGTGAATAGCAAGAGAATTTACTGAGGCATTCGAACGGATATCTTAGGGATCACTCATTCTAGGGTATACTTTACCCTATCTCTAATGAGCTACTTAATGTGTTATACTCCTGAGCTAAGGTTTTAACCATCAGCTCTGATACCACTTATAACGACCCTGACTCGACCTTCGAAAATCGGCACCGAATACGACACTCGTATTCAAATGCCGCAGATCCAAACGTCGAACCTGGTTCGCCGGAGCTTATAACACATTAAGTAAATAACACAGCGGAAGGAAAGAATAACATATATCAATATACAACATTTGATACAATAATTGATACAATATGATACAATAGATGAATCATTATACATCAAAGTAATGATACAAGATAATAGCAGCGGAAAGAAAAAAAGGTAACACAGCAGCGGAACAACAACTCCAAATTTCTTGATAATTACTTCAATAAAGAACTCCATCTTCAAAATACCAATCCAGCAATAGCTCGAACTCCCAATAATGATGCATGAAGATAAGCAACTCGATCCAAATGCAATTGCCAAATCCTGAGGATGAAAGCTATCGAATCTACACCTACTATAGATTATCTGAAAATCCCAACTCTAGACTGCCCGTGTGGGAAATAGTGGGCACCCAGAGTTTAGGAAAGGAACAATAAACTCCAGGTCAGTCATGGGACTGGTATGAGCAAACAAAAGCATCTGGTCTTTAAAACAAACAAAAGAATTCAAATTTGAAATCCGCAATGCTTTTTTGGAAAATGAAACTACCATAAGGCCTCCCGCACACACACACAATGCAAACGCAGAATCGGAGGAGATTTCTCCTTATGATAGTCAAAGATGCTTACTACGCAAAAATCAAATCATTTTTGATATTATTATTAGTGCATAGTGTAGAAAAACAATTTCGAAAGTAGAATATAAATCCTAGCCAGCATACAACTCTTCGCCGTATGCCTACTATAGCTACCATGTTCAATAGCAGGTTACCGCCACATTCCATGGCAGGTTATACAACTAAAACCGTACAGGGCGCGTATTGTTTTGAATGGATTTCCAACAAATGGTCAGGCTAAGAAACTTCCTACTGTCTATGGGATCGCCTCTGGCGGGACGTCCCGAGAACTAACGTTACGGTTAGATCTCTGCCAACACAAGGCCGGGTTACCTCTGTAACTAGGTAACTACTACACGAATATGCCATCCCCCGGTCCTTTGGGACCTTTATCCGAGCGCTCGCAACAACAACCACAAAGTATCACAAAGTAATAGATCTGCAGTATCCACATAGGTAAGTATCTGGGCTCCATACCATGATACCACCCTTTACCAGAAGGGAATGACACACCCTAAAGGGAGCGACCCTCATAACCTTGCCGCATCTTTCCTGTTTCGACCATTTCTGGGGTGTGAGGTCCTGATGCAGTCTCGTCCACAAAGCTACGCTTTGGCACAAAGCCATGCTTTGGGTCAACAGATGACCAAAGCAATGATCACAAAGATAAATGATCAAACAAATGATCATATCACAAATGATCAACCAATGATCATCACACAGCAGCACTCAGCATGCCACATTACCAAATTGGGAATATCACCGATAAATATCAACTACATAACCTCTGAGCTCGTACGTCTCAGAGAAGGGTGTTAAGCTAAGAGAATAAATTCTCCGCCACCAAACAGAAATGTATTTGATAGAGATCAGTTAACATCTCAAAGTGTAATGTCGGACATACAGCCATACAAGTCTGTTCCGGGTTCGAACAGAACCGAAGGCACTTCCGAAGAAGCCCTTGCAAATCCGGGTATCCACAATCCCGATCGGACTTCCCATCACTAAGGAGAACTCTATACCGGAGCAACTCAGTGCAGAGTCAATCGATAGGTTATCCTATCGTTCTCACAAATACCCGGTCTTCACCACCGGTCTTCAAATGCAATCCATAACGTCGTATCACTATTCGGAATGGGTTATATGACACAAGGTCCTCTCCCTGCTAAACCGAATAGTAAGCACCATATTTTAAAACATATGGATATGGGATTTTAGCTAAGTCACAACTTATAAAATCCAAAACTTTCTTTCAAATGGTTAAACAAATTACCATTTTAAATCTTTAAATAAAAAGATTAATTTCACAAAGTTTCACCAAATTTCACAAAGATCTATTCATAGATTTCAAAACAATTCTCATTTCAATTGGATTAACCCAATTAAATCTTTAAATTAAAGATTTATAGCTTTCAAAACGTGTTTCCAAAGATTTATTCATAACTTGGAAAACTATTTCCATTTTAGACTTGAAAATCCTTTAACACAAATTGGAAATTCATTCCTATGTGAAAGCAAATCTAATTTATACAAGTTGAAATCTTGAGTTGGATTTAAATTTCAAAACATCACCTTTAAAACGGTTTAAAACCCATATAACCCATTTGTAAGTTGAATAACTTTTAAAAACCTTAGTTCCCAAATTATAGAATCCAATTTCAATATTGAATTCAAATTTAAATCAATTCATTTAAATTCCAAGATTCAATCAAGTTATTTAAAATAACTTTTATTTTTGAAAACTCATTTTCAAAAGCTTCAATTCTAATTCCAAAACTATTTTGGATTTAAAAATTCAATTTTAAAACAATTTCAAAAATCTGTGACTTAACCAAATTTCCACGTGCAACCCATATTTGTGTGTGTATAGTGTGGTCCAGGGGTTTTACACAATAGTGCACAACATCATCAATCAGCACAGATTCAATTATTACAATTCGATGTGGGTTTCGGATAGCCAAATGGAATCCGACTCCCTGTCGCATCGAAATTCAAATGTCGTTTTACGGGTCAAAGGGTTTCATATTCATACGACAGTATATTCAACACAAATATAGCAGATCAGCACAAAGTATCACATAGCATCACATCACATATCAAATATATCAATCCATCACACAACATTCAATAACAATCAGCATCTACAATTAAGATGAATAAACTGGGTGGTTTTAAATTTATTGCCTACATGATTACTTTCATCTATTAGACCTAATTAATTAACTATCCATATTTATTCAATTAATAAGTCTTCCATTATTAATTTAAAATCTAAAATCATTCAATTAATGATTTCTTAATTACAAATTAATTATTCTAAGAAAAATTAATCTTAAACTTTAATTAATCAAATTAAAACCCTTAATTACTTTAATTAATTATCCATTTCATTAATTAATTAATTATATTAATTATCCATTTGTACTACCTTAATAATTAAATGAATTACAAATCATTAAATTTTTTCTTTATCTTTAGATAAACATTCCTTATTTAAATTATGCATTTAAAACAAAATATTTTTAAATTTATATTAAATTCCATTTAACATTTCTTTAAAACTTTAAGACTTAAATTTATTTAAAATAAGATTCTTAAAATAATACAAATCTAAATCTTATATGTTTACAAGAAACATATACTTTATTAATGAGATTAAAAAGAATTTAAAATTTCAATTCAAATCAAATTCAAATCAATTAAAAAAAATTACTTTAAAATCTCAAAATTGAAACATAACTTCCATTCTCATTTTAGTTTTAAATTCTTTAAACTCTTTCTACAATTTACACTTTCAATTCAAATGTAAATCACTTTAATCAATTAAAACAGTTTAAATTTAAACCTTTATTTAAAACTGAAGTTTAAATTTTAAATTCAGATTTTTTTTTTTAAAACCCAGATTGAATTCATTTGAATTTCCTAATTTAGATACTTAACCTTTCAATTTCAAATGCCAAAACACAATGCATTTATGCTTGAGATTTTCAAATCAAATTTAAATTTAAAAGCTTAAATGATTTCAAATCTCAAATAATCTTATTTGAATTCATATTCAAAATTTTCAGATTAAACTCCATTTCAATCTCCACTTGCAATTTAAATTTACTTTTACATTTTAAAACAGAAAAACAGTTTCTGTTAAATTTGAAAACCAAACTTTAAAATTTACTGAATTTAAATTATTTCAAAGAAACAGAATTTAAACTTATTTAAATTCATATTTGAATTCAGTTTTAACATCCTAAGTTAAACTTTAGTTTGCATTTTATTTCAAACTTTACAAACCTGAAACAGGCTTTCAATTTTCCCTTTTCTCTTTATTCTAATTTCAAACCAAATTTGAATTCTGCATTTACATTATTTCAAAATAAGAATTCAAACTCTTTGAATTCATTTTCAGATTCAGTTTTATTTCTAAGTTCCATATTTAAATTCAAACTTTTCTTTATAAATTTCTAAATAAAACAGAACAGTTCTGTTTAATTCAAAAACTTAAGCTTTGAAATCTTTTTTTTTTTTAAAATTTACATTGTTTCAAAAGAACAGAATTCAAACTATTTGAATTCATACTTATTTGAATTCATATTCAAATTCAGGTTCTTAAGGCCTAAGTCCAAATTAAGCTTACATTTAAAACTTTCACTTTCAAAACTGCAAACAGTTTTCCTGTTTCTTTATATATATATATATTTTTTTAACCAATTTTGAATACCTGCATTCAAATTATTACAAAATAAGAATTCAAACAATTTGAATTCATTTTAGATTCAAGTTTAAATCCTAAGCTAAACTTTTAGTTTAAATTTAAACTTAACTTTTAATTTCAAAACTGCAAAGATAGGTTTCTGTTTTACTAAAACCTGAAACAATGTACTCGAGTAAGCTAAAACTTTACTTCGGGTCATTCCTTTACTTGCTTCGAGTTATCCCCCAAAAATCCCGAGATCAACCCGAGTCAAAAATTCC
Source organism: Allium cepa (assembly GCA_030765085.1). NCBI lineage: Eukaryota > Viridiplantae > Streptophyta > Magnoliopsida > Asparagales > Amaryllidaceae > Allium > Allium cepa. The sequence goes on along the minus strand of CM060945.1, from coordinate 210,493,432 downwards.
CTGCAACCCAAACAATCTCCTCAACCTTGCACAACATCAACCCCACTGCAGTGTCAACCTGTCAACACCAGTTTCTCTCAACCCCGACCAACATCATCGACCAAACTCCGGTGATAGCTTCTTCACCTCACCATCCACCAAATTCCAAAATAGCATGGAACTCGATTCATTCTAGAAGCAACAGTACTCAATTTTCCCTAACCCAGTAACCTAGGGTTATATACTGCAATTTCCAATTTACAAACTTAAACTTCCCTGTTATGCTTGTTTCCAGAGCAAATTACACTTTATTTTAACTTAAATACAATCCAAATCTAAATCTTAAAGTCAAACAAACAAGTCATGTTTAAATTCTAGATACTAACAGTGATTAGATCAAAAGGATATTGGGTTGTTTTGTTTAGAACCTAAGTTTGAACTAAGAACAGGCAGGAAACAAATTCAACAGCAACATCCTCCTCTTCATTCAAATATATACACAAATTTTATTTAATAACATTTTTAAAAAAAATAACTTTACATGGTTATAGACAAATTCCCTTCAGAAACCATAGTTTGAAATGTTTAGACATGAGGATTTGAATTTTTTTTTTTTTTTCTTGAATTGGTTAACCTGTTGCTTAACAGAGGACATATCTATACACCAACAGGCATACACACTTATTCCATATATGTATACACAATCTGCAGGCCTATATAACAATTCAAACAACATTTTCCATAACAAGTTCAAGCCTCAATCACAGACAACAAGATGTAGAGGGAGATTCAATAAGTTGCTCACAGGTAAAAGAAATAAGGAAGTCTGGTTTTAGAAGAAGGGTTGCTCATAGGTAAAAGAAATAAAGAACCCAGGTTTTTAAAAATAAGGTTTGCTCACAAGCATGAAAACAGAGAAGCAACTGACAACAGAGTTTAATATATGCATCAGATAAAAGAGGGTGAAGGATTGCTCACATTGAAGTCTGATGAAACAGAGAAGAAAGAACATGTTTGAGTTGACATTGTTTAGCTTTTGAAGACTGCTTTGATTTCTTTCTGTAACAAATTGGATATCATTGTATCAAATTCCTTATTGTATTTATTTATTAAATTTATCAATAACAATAGTTTTTTTTTTTATTTACTTACAGTTGACTGTATATAACAAAGAAGTCTTTTTTCTTCATATTTTCTTTTCCTACAGCTTGAAAACCAAAAGCAGACTAAAGCTTTGATCTTGATTTACTTCCTGCAAAAAAAATTGGATATTATTGTATTAAATCCTTTGTTGTATCTGTTTACTTAATCATTAATAACAATAAGTTTTTTTTTTCTTTTATTTTACTTACAGTAGGATTTTATAACAGAGATGACTCTTTTTTTCTTCTCTGCAGTTTTGAAACCAGGAATCATGTTTAGCCTTTAAACTTGATTTGTTTTCCTGCAACTTATTAAATGAAGTTGTTCAAATCTTTGTTTTATTTACTGATTACAAGATTAAATCCAAATTTTTTTAAAAAAAGGAATTTCACTTGCCTTTACTCATTTATTTCCAGAGAAAACTGCTCATTGGACATCTGCAATTTTTTTTGAATTTATTTTATGTTAAAACTTGTTTTTGAAATCAAAAACTTATTAAACTATAAAGTTAAAAACTTGCCTGAGAGATTTGAACAAAGCACAAAATATTGAGCCTGAACTTGCATGCTTTTCAGGTTGTTTGATCCTTGCTTTTGATTCAACTTGTTTCTATTTTGACATTTAGTTTGCTGGTTTTGAAAACTTGATCATATTTGAACATTGAAATTTGGTTTTGAAGATGATCTGTTGTTGCCTTTGGGTTGCCAGATTTCAATTTATAATTTGCTTTTGTTTTGTTCATAAATTCTATTCAAAATAAAATGCCACTGGTAAATCTTTATGCCACTTGTTAAAAAATTTCTTTTCCTACTGATTTTCGAAATCTTGCAGCAACCAAGAAAAGATAGGGAAGTTTTGGGCTGAGATGATTTACATTGATTATCTTTTGTCTTCTTTTTATTTGTTTCATAGCTGCATATAATTATTTCTTTCTTTTTGTAGTTTAAATTTGATTATTTTATAAATGTAATGATGCCATTTGTATATATGTATGTATAAGACCTTAAAGTATGTTATATTGGTTTGTATGTATATATATGCAATATCCTCATGTTTAAAAAGGATTGTTCCTTTTTTTTTTATTTGTTAATATGAGAAAAATTTGTACTATTTAATTTTCATATTTTTAACATTTGTAAACATTTTTACATTTTATATTTTGTGAATATACAACTATATTTATTTTTAAACCAATATATTTAAGCTTAGTTCATTATATATATTTTTCTTTTGAATTAAGACTATTATACCTTTTAAATAAACAACTTATCTATATATATTATTTTAACCTTTTATTTCTCATTTTATACACATTTTGTTTTATTAATTTTAAAGAAAAAAATGATTTCTAATGCTACTTAATTATTATTATTTTTTTTAAAACATTTATTTCAAATTTAAATTCAATTTTCCATTTCAAACTTGAAATATAAACTTTCATATCCATTTATACATACACACTTTATTTTGAACAAATTTAAATTAATTTTACATATTCATTCAATTTACTCATATTTGTAATATACATATACATATATATATATATATACATATATATATATATATATATATATATATGTAAGATTTTAAACTTAAATGACTTTTTACAATATTTCTTATTTCAATATTTTAATCTCAAAATAAAATTGGGATTTAATTATATATTACTATCGCTCATTTTTATTTGTTTAGGATTTTTCTTCCAATTTAATTTGAAATTAGATTCCAAAAGTTTAAAACATATAATTTATTTAAATTGTTAACTTTGGGATGTTACTTTTTATCTATAAGATTTTAAATATAGAAATTCAAAATCTCAATTAAATTTTAAAATAAATACTCAAATAAACAAAAATTCCTATTTAATTTGAAAAATCCAAATTAATTTACAATTTTATTCCAAAATTTGTTTACACTATCAATTTAATTTTAATTAAAAATCTGGATCGTTACAATTACAACATTTAACTTAAAGGATAATTAGCTGTCCAAAATCACGAATATATCTCCTTTAATAAACTTCTATGTTCAATTCATCAAATTTAATTGATTTCGGATTTATAAAACAAGGTTTATAAATTCCATTTATACTTTATAACAACTTCGATTTATAAAATCCCTTAATTAACAAATTCTATTTATATCTCATTTAAATGCCAAAATCTGATTTATAAGTTAATTACTTATAAAGCTTTTATTTTACAAAAATCTATTCATTTTAAAATCTTCACAATTTATAAATCTATAATTTTCAATGAAATCCATTTTATACTTCATTTTAACACTTAATAAACTCATTTTATAATTCCAATATTTTTAATTTATAAATATCAATTTTTATAAATCTTTAATATAAACCGTTTATAATAATTCAAAATTTTCAATTTAAATAAAAAAAATCCTTTTAATAATTTACAAATCATTATTTAAAACTGGTATAACTCCAAAACCATACTTAAGTATTATTTTCCAAAAATATAACTTTTATAATAATAAAAATTTAACGTTCGTTTATTTTAACAATCCAAAATTTAATAAGACGTATACTTTCGAAATCACTTTAAAATCTTTTTAAATTCAAAACTGTTATTTTAGCATTTTTTTAAAACTCCAAAAATAGGCTGATGATGCAACAGCACCAAATAGTCTATCACGGCAACGAACATCAACAAATATCACAATATCTGAAATCAAATAAGTACAATTGAGGAATCCAGTTGGATCCCTCCAACCTGTTTCCTTGCATCCACAGACGTTAGCACAATACCAATTCCGTTCCAATACGAAATATCGCGGTATATAGGATTTATAAAATATCATCTGCTATTATACGGCGCAATAGGGTCTCATCCGCTATATAATGCGGGAAATCAACTCCAAGTACATAAATAATACCAATTTCACTTTGCAGTGAAATATTAGCGGTATATGTTTTTAATAAACAACCTCCGCTTAATAAACGGCGTATACGGTCTATTTTAACAATCAATAGATAAAAATTCATCATCCAGGCATACAATCAACAAATTTAAATCTAACTATTTAAAATTTAAATCGAAACTATTTCGATTGAGTGAGAAGTTCTCATCTTGATTCCAATTCAGTTTCAGCGTTAAAATTAAACACGCGTTTAATTTTACTCGAAATTCACACTAGCTCTGAACGACTCCAATCTAATTCCATAGCGTAGTGCTCGACAAAATGATTGCAATGCAATTCGTTTCGTCGAAATCCGACCTCGTACGAACAAGTTATGACATTTATAAGTTCGTACACATTTTAAATATAAATAATTTAACAAATTCTTTTTATTTTCTAACCCACTGAAATCTGGGCCGTGCATTTTAAAACTTGTAGATCCAAGTCGTTCACGTCTTCTTCCTCCAACATCAGGAACTCGAACACGATTTTGAACCCACGGCCGCCGACCTCCCATCAATTTTCGAGGCCACCACGTTCTTTTCTACCTCGATTAGGTGACGCCGTTCAATTGCCCTCGACGAGAGCCACCATCGGCCCCATTTTCACGAAGCTCGGTCGTCGTTTTGCTTGGGAAATCGTGCCCAAAACGTACGCATTTCGATGAAAACTGCAGTTGATACGCCGCTCCGATGATCATCATCACCGTATGGATTGAAAGATCATATCGAGCTCTACGTTTTTGTAGTTGGGAGTTTTTGGTATAGGAGACGGATTGGAAGAAATTAGTGAAGGAAGGAGGTGAATTTCTGGCCTTCGACGCGGCTAGGGTTTTTCCATTAAGGTTTGCAAAAAAAAATAGAAGGAGATGGGTCCTTTTATAGAAATTTTCACCAAACACTATTCATCCGACTTTTCCGAACTCCAAATCTCGCACGGTGACTAGCGTTTCTAGGGTTTAACCCACATTCCGGAAACAATGGAATAGTTTTTGGAGGCTAATTCAATCATCTGTGCGAGATATGACAATAAACGATCGATTTAAAATTAAATCGGTTAATCAAATTTCTGTGCGTTTTAGCTTGCCCTGGACAAACGGTAAGTCCGATTGACACGAAATTTGAAACCTTACAATAATATGACATTACGGATCCGATGAAACTAGTTTCGTCGAAATTCGAGATCGTTTGAAAAATGACTATTTTTACACGTCAATTAAATATTAAAATATTCAATTTTCACAAATTAACTTTTAATTAAATTTTAAAAGTTTTATAACATTGTTATAACTCCAATATGATTAAATAAAATCTTATAAATCAATTTTAATCATATTAAACCGAATTTCCAATTATTTCTGTATTTTTCAATATTCAATTATCGACTAATTATCCAAATTAAATCCAATATTCGAAAAATAAATTATTCGACTTATAAATTTCACTTATTAATATTTAAATTCAATTAAATATTCAGATTTTAATTAACAAAAATTATGGGTCGTTACAATACTCCATTATAGCCTAAGATTATATACCTCTATTTGATCCCGCTATTCCATCATGAATTAATCTTCCTAAGAAAACGCAAGATACAAATACTTGGCTTTTATTTTAAAAGCTTTTTGAAATGATACTCTATTTTTTAAATTGTACAAATATATAAATATAGCCCAAGTAACTCCAAAAGAATACCATGGAACCAGGTACTACCAAACAGTTTCTTGCATTCCATTACCAAGAAGGGTAATATTCAAGAGAAGTGTTTACTATCAGAACACATCTCTTCCCCAAATTTTAAGTTATTTTCGAGCCACGTGAACTAGTTAACTTAAAAAAAAAATATTTCAAAATTCCTTTTTTGAAACAAGACATTACATTTTCCAGCAAAACATTTATCACCAACTTACTTTGGATTCATTCGGGTTGAATTCGTTTCGATTGTACAATGACAAAGAGAATAATTTACCAAGTGCATGACAAAGTTAGCCTAGGTAAACATCCGATCGTCACTTAGAAGATTATTTCGATCATCACAAAACAATCACAACACATTCCCCTTAACTAATCTAAAGAAAACACTTCTTACTTAAATTTCATTCTCAAAATTTCATACACTAAGAAAAATTGCTTTCAAATACCATTATTATTTCTCAAAATATTGAAAAATAATTTTCCAAAGCATCGGGATTTAGGTTCTCAAGTTTTCAACCTAAATTCTTTTTAATTAAAATGACACATCTTATTCAAAGGAAAGTACCTAAACCTTTACACAACAGTCGGTGCTCAAACTGGAGGAGCATGACTAACCAAAACCTATATGATAATAATAAAATATAATTATCTCCTGACAACAACATCTCAAAAATACTATACTATACTATTTTTGAAAATCATTCTTTATATACAAAATATATCTTGGGTAAAATTATTTCATTTACCCTAATTTCAAAACAATTCTATGTCACTTGGTTTGGCTCAAGTGTTTAGGAATCTTTATCGATAGCATTGGCCAAACGCATCGACCAGAATTCATATATCACTCAATTGATCAAACAACACAGTATAAAACATTTTTAATCACTAACAAATACGTGCTCTCATATAATATACACTCATACTCATCCAAGGGTACTACTAACCCTATCTCTAATGAGTTTACCCCCACCAAAGCCAACGTTCTTGCTTGACCTTCAGATCTAATACCAACAGTAACGAACTGTAGTTTCGACCCTTGAAAATCGACATTAATACATCCAATGTATTGCGTGCCGACCTATGAAGTGTCGGAAATACCATTCATTAGGGGAAAAGAAAGAAGATAGAAAATAGAAGAAACTAAAAGCAAACAAAGAATATCATAGCGCAACGGAATAAAATATATTAGTCAACATAATTCTTTACAAAGTCATTTCAAAAATGATACATCAGAGTTATATTAATACAATTTCAAACCTAGGACAGTTACAACAGCCTGTCCTTATACATTATATATAAAGTATATAATATACAACGGAAGCAACAATAACTATCTATCGATGAAGCCTCCTGCTCCAAGCTCCTCCAAATGCATCCGTAGAAAAATAGGACTACTTGGTCGCTAAAAAAAATTTGAGCACCCAAGAGTTTTAGGGAAAGAAAATAAAACTCTGGGTCAGACATGGGTCTGGTGTGAGTAAACTCAAACAACTTGATTATTACATTTCAAAACCTTTTAAAAATCAAAGGCATCTCATAAGACCACGTCTCATATAACACGGACGGGTTTTTACCTACGATAACCAAAACACTTTTATAGAAAATCTAGTGATATTATAATAATGTCTAAAGTACAAATACTTATTAATCTTAGGCAAAATTATTACATTTATTAAATTCTAGGATACTAGGCTTTACAATCAAAACCGAAAAGGCACGTATTGGAGAATGGATTCCATACTATGACCATGTAAGGAACTACCTCCGATGGGTACATCTTTAGAATAATGCACCCGGGTCTGACAAGAACATCTTGTACCCTGCCACACAGAACCGGCCTACCACTTAACTAGTAGTACCGAATATGTCACCATCCTGGTCTTCCAACTTTAGTCGAGATCTCTCATGCATACCCAAATCCATAAAAATAGGGTAATCTAGAAAGATGATGACATAACCTAATAGGAGCGGCCCACTTAGCCCTATTACATGCCCTGTTTTAGTCATTTCTCGGTTGATGAGGATTGAGGCTACGTTTTACCTTTTTGAATAGCAATCCGACATGGAATGCTAACATTGCCCTACATGCACTAATGCAGTGCCAACATTCATCCATACAAGTTGTCCAGGATAAGGACAAACCGAAGGCACTACTTCTACTACATCCATTTTGGAATCACCCTCAGGACTAGTAGCAAGCAACTTTTGCACGTTAATGCTCCATCTTCGATTCCATATTCTTCTAGATGTCTTCAGTTCAAACGCTTAAGTTGGATCAAAGTGGTTTTCAGATAATAGATCTGATCCCGGCCTCTTCGAAACAACTTTCGATAATTTCTAGTAAACTCAACTCCGGTTGTTTAGGAAATAAGAAGATAAAAGATAAGAGCGGAGTTCACCTCCTAACTGTTAGTGGACAGATTTCCTTATCATTTATCCTAGAAGAACGAATCGAATTTATACGTAAATATAACACCACTGACGGTAACTATACCATATAATTTCCGTGTTTCTCCTAGATATTTCCAAAGTTATGTTTTGGTCCAAATTTGATAGTTGGTTATTTAACTATCAAATAAAAAAACAATCAAACATTGATTCAATTCCATATGGGATCCTCTAAGCCTTTATTAATTAATCTATAATTAATAAAATCACTTAATAAAACTTTATCAAAGGATCTTTTCTAAAACACTATTCCTAAACCACTTACATCCCTTTTACTTGGAAAACAATATAAACATTTATCAAAAACATTTGGAAAATTCTCCCTTCTCACATTCCATATTAAATGGCCAAACCATTCCCTTTCAGAACATCACTTACTATAAAACTCGTTCACTTAAAAACCTATTCACTTATTCCTTATAAAAATTCTTGTATAAGTTCACTTCACATTTCAAACCTCTTTAAAAAATTTGAACTTGATTTAAAACGTCTTTTAAAAATATCTAAAATGATTTATAAAATCTCTTTCTATTTTTACCTATTTAAAAATCTTCCTTCATAATTCTTTTATTGAATCTCCTTTATAAAATATCATTTTCAAGATATCATTTGTAATTCACTTTAGGCAAAACCTTTTATTTAATAAACCCCTTTATAAAAACAAGATATTATTTAAAAATAACTTTATAAAATAATAATGAAATTTAAAAATCATTTATAACCTTTAAACCCAAATTGATTAAAGGATTAAAGCTATTTCAAAAATGTACTTTAGTAATTCGAAAAGAGGCTTAGAAATCCCAATGATGCTATTTTAAGTTACCATTCAGTTTCCATTTCAATTCACTTAACAGTTATTTACATAGATAAACATATATGTAAATACACTCATATCCGAATCAAGGAATAACATGTCAATATGAGCCAACAAGCATGTACATGTTCAAATAATATAATAGCAGGATGGTGATTTTTCCTGCTAAACAGATGTCCAAATAATTCAACCAATTCGTAGCAGAACGGTGATTTATTTTGCTAACACATGTCCATACAAACAAACAAACAATTTATAGAAGAATGGGAATATATTCTGCTAACACATACCCAAATATATAAACAAATAAACAATCAACATAATAGAATGGGGATTTATTCTGCTAACACATGTCTAAACAACCCAACAATCTACATTATAACTCATTCACAGTTATATGGATTTTAATGGTATCAAAACTTGAATCACTTGTATTCAAAACCATCTTTGAAAAAGAAGTACCTTTGAACCATTTTACTTTTGAAAACCAAAGATTAAAAACCTTTGAACCCTTTTAAAAAAAATTAATTAAAAGTAAAATCCTTACTTAAATCACATTTATATTTAATCAAATCTTAACTTAATTTAATTAAATCATTAAACAATAATTAACTATTAATTAAACTTAAATTAATCCTTCATTAATTATTTAAAAGTTAATTAAACCTCTACTAATAACTAAATATTAATTAATTAATCTTTTGATTAAAACTTAAATAATAAATTAACCTTTAATAAATAATTTACTTTAAAAGTAAACCTTAATTAATTTGTCATTAAAAATTAGTTAACAGTTGATTAACTAAATTTGTAAATATTTGACCTTATATTTGATTAATAATTAATTAAAAATAATTCATGTATTCAACTCATAATTAATTTAGAATTAATCTTTCTTAATCAAAAATTAATTAAAATTAATCTTACTTTTAAAACATAATTAATTAGTAGTTAATCTTCACTTAATTATAATTAATAAACTCTGTTTGATACTTAATTAAGTATTAATTATAAAAACTTAATTAATTAAAAATTAATTATTAAATTATTAATCAACTTTCTAAAACACCATTACTAAGTTTATAAAACAATTTAAAGAAACTTTTGAGTATGAAAACTAAATTTACAAAAATCCGATTTTTTTATCGAAACTGCATCCATGGTGAGTATCGCTACGTATGCAGTAAATTGAGTTTGTTTTTCCAAATTACTAACTTTCCAATTCTCCACTTCTAACTTTTTTCCATCTTAAACTATAAAGAAAAGTTTAGATACTAAAACAACATTTAACTTTAAAGTTTTAAAAACACAAATACTTTAAAACTATTTCCTCCCAAAGAATCCAAAACTCCTTTTAACATCCCAATGTTAACGTATAAACATAGCACATCACAACCAAGTTCACATTCATATCATATCCAAACTCACAACCAACATCAAATACAAAGTTTGTAAACTATATCATAACCAAAGTTTACAAATTTACAACAATCTAAGGTAGATTTCGTTTCATGTCCACTTTTTCCATCTCGAATCATCCATATCCACAAATAACCAAGTATATAACAACTCAAACATACTTCACACACATCATAAAGCAATTTATGCAGCATATATCAAGTTAAAAACTTTGAAATTTAAAACTAACATTTACTCACCGAAAGCTTGGAAATCACAAAAATCCACTGGAAATTAGGTCATCTTCTCACTGATTTTTGTTCATGTTACTCTCGAAACTTTAACAAGTCTTAAAAATATAAGTTTTAGGAAATTCTTTTCTCTTCAATATAAAAAATAATCACTTAATTTTGATATGTATTGAGGGAAATATGATCAAAATAAGGAGTGGTATTTTCGGCCTTGAAAATATAGGTCCAAAAATGAGTCAGAAAAAATGTAATTTTGATCCAAAAATATTAAAATATTTAGAATGTCTTCTACATGAGAGTTATAGCCACTGGAATACTATATGGTTTGGAAAAAATAATATCTTGTTTTGGTGTAGAAAGTAGAAAGTTATGGCGGAATGAAATATGAGTAAAAATGGAGAATAAATAGTTTTAAAACAAGATTTGATAACACTTAAAACAAAATAAAGTTTTTTAATTTAAATTTTATAATTTTAAAAGAGGAAGCCATTAAAAGGTTTCATGAAGCTTTTAGAAAGTTTGAGAGAATAGGAAATGAAAAAAAATGAGAAAGAAAAGGTGAAAATTAGTTTTATATGAAATGTATTAGGTGAATTACCATTTTATCCTTGCACATATAACCTCCACTACATTCAGCCACATCACCACCTCCTTTACACCTCACCATTTCAGCCCACAAAGCCTTCCCTTAGCCACCTTCTTATCAAATCAAAGGCAACATGCATTTAATGCCTTAGTCCTTTTTGTCTGCCTGTGCTGTGACCACTTTTCATTTTTTTTATATTTAGTTGCCAAAGTGTCACATCGATGATTATCTTAACTTAATTAAGTTTATTAACCTTAATATATTCTCTTAAACCTTATTATATACTTAGTATATGTGTGTGTATGCGAAAGTGTAACGACCCAGGATTTCAGTCGTTAATTTTGAACATTTAATTTATTTTAAATGTTAAATTTGATTTATTTATTGATTTTGAATATGGAAGAATCAGTGCAATGGTTTATAGTTTCAAATACATCGACTTATTTGATTTGGTAAAATATAAGCTAATAATTGAAAGTTGGGACAAAAATGGGAATCTGGGAATAAATGTGTATGAAAATGATTTTTAATTTTTTTTATTTACTTGCTTTTTGGATTAGAATTATAATATTGGATTTTTGAATGAGATTAAAAAGTCGATAAGTTAAAATTGGAAATTTATATATTAATTTAATATTGAGATTAATATATATAGAAATAATGTAGATAATTAGATTTTGATTTAAAATGAATCAGAATGATTTCTAGTATGAATATAAATTCAATGTGATTTATAAATGGAGTCGGTGAGTTTTAAAATTGAAAATTTAAATGATTTCTACTATTTGAAAATCCCTCGATTTAATCGACGAGTTTAAATAGCCTTCCGAGGCACAGTCTCGGAATTCGACGAAACCAGTGCCATTGGATTCGTAATAGTGTGTTATTATCGAATTTCAAATTTCGTAGCCTTTGGAGTTACCGTTTGTTCGTACGGGATAGAAACGCGTTGAAATAAATATCGAAAATTTAATATTTTAATTTGATTCAAAAAGCTATCTTCCACATATGATCGAATTGTCCTCGGAACATGTTCCATCGTGTTCAGAATAGGGGTAAAACATTATAAACGCCAGGCAGCTCGTTTCGTTTGGAGTTCGTTTGAAAAAGTATGTAAAAAATTGAAATATATTAATAAAATAATGTTATATACATATATATATATATATATATATATACTGTTCAATCGGTAAAACCATAGCTTATCTCCTATAGCCGCCGTTCTAATCCATCAATGGCCGAAAAGCAATTCCTTTCTCCCTCGTTTTTTTCGTGATCCACGCAATATTATCAAAAAGTCTCAACTAGACAAAGGAAGCGCTCGACGAGTGGAGCACTTTTACCGATGGAGATCACCATTGGTGATCGGAGTTGGCAGCAGTTCGACGAGGAAGGTCGCTCATTCATTCGCATTTTTCAAGGGAAGGGGGTGACCGAGTTCTGCGTCCCTCTGACCGAAGGAAGGTTGCGCGACGAGCTTCGAGATGGCATCGATGGATCGCTCTCAAGATGAGCGGAGTAGTCGCGGCAAGGGGGGTTTCGACGGCGGCAATGGGTTATAAAAACCCTAGAATTTGCGTGTTGAAGAAGATGGTATCAACGGCCTTGATATCGACTCTCAAATGAACGGCAGATCTGAGGTTAATAATATATATAAATAAAGAAATTTATTATTATACATTATATTCAAACGTTTAAAATATCATATATCATGCATACGAGGTCGGAATCGGACAAAACAAGAAGCGCCGGAATTGCAGCGATAGGCACTACAAGCTGGTGCAGATCTGAAGATGTTTGGAGCGAGTGAAAGTTTTAGGTTAAATCGAACGCCGTTCGATTTAATTTAAATTTGGAATGTTTGGCAAAATAAAAATCAAGGTGAGTTAACCTCACTCAATTTTGGACTGCCGGTTTTAATTTTGAATGGTTAAAATTAATAAATGATTGATTGGTTAAATTAATGCATTTTTATCAGTGGATGTGGTATTATTTATAGTAGTGTGTGTGTGTGTGTGTGTGTGTGTGTATATATATATATATATATTGGAGTGATTGATATTCTTGCATATGTATAGAAGATGAGACCCTATGCACCCACATAATAGTGGATGACCTTATATACCGCGATATTCCACCTCAAAGTGGAATTGGTAATTTTATGTTATGCCAACATCTATGGATGCAGGGAAACAGGTTGGAGGGATCCAACTGGATTCCTCAAAATGTTAAATTGAATTGCATATATAGTGATATATGTTTTGTTGAAATAATTTGTGACATGTTATTATGTAATTTGGATTGATTGGATGTTGTGGCAGGTTTTGACCTAGATTCTTGTATTTTAAATACCAGTAATATATGTTTAAATTGGAAAAGAAAAATTAAAAGGGGTTTTGAAGCAAAATGTTTTATAAAGAATGTTGGGTTAACCAATTGGATAAAATAAATGGTTTTTATAATTGGTACTTAGCCAAATCAGAATATTGTGAATAGGATTTTGGAATAAAAGTATTAAATAAAGGATTTTTAAATAATAAATCTGTAAACGGTGTTTGTTTAAAAATATAAAGGTTTAAAAATTGAGAATTTGGGCTTGTTTTAAAAAGAGGATTTTTAAATTATTAATTTGATAATTTGTAAAGCATTAAAATATTTTAGAAAATTAGTTATTTAATTATTTCAAATTGTACAAAGCATATTTTATTATTAATTAGTTTCTTTGTAATGAGTGTTAGGATTTATTATTATTTAAGAACTAGTCAGCATTTTTTTTAAAAAGATAATTATTAATTTTTAATATGGTTTTGTATAAAAACTGTTATTTGAGTATAATTGCCTAGATTTAACTTGAAATTTATTTTAGAACTTACAAGCATCATTTTGAGATAATTATTAAATAAAGTTTTTGGAAAGTAATGGTATACCACGTGGCGTAATCGAAGGCAGTGAGTGCCTGCAGCTAAATCTTGAATTTCTCCGGGATAGAGACGTAACCATTGAGCTGGGATCCATGGTTTGATATCGCAGTGGTACTTTCCATATTAATTTAAAAGGGGGTTTTCAAATATTTTTGGAAAGATGCTTTATGAATCTACCGAATTCGATAAGATAAGTATATAGTTTTGGATAAAGAGATTTAATTTATGTAACATTTAATTTAAATAAAGACTTGGTGTTTTCGGTGAAATTGAAGTATTTGGTTGAATTGATTGTTTATTCGATAGTTAAATAACCGACTATCAAATCTGGACCCAAATATAACTTTGGAAATATCTAGAAGAAGTACGAGAATTATATGGTACAGTTACCGTTCGAGGTGCTATACTGTGCATGTAAACTCGTTTCGTTCTTCTAGGACGTTTATAAGAAAATCCGTCCACTAACGTTTAGGTGGCAATCTCCGATCTTATTCTCGTCCGTGTATTTCCTGAAGAACCGAGGTTGAGTTTATCGGGAAATATCGAACGTTGTTTCGAATCAACCGGGATCACATTTGTGATCCGAAAATCACTTTGATCCAATGAGTACGTTTTCGTAATGAAGACAAGAGCATGGAGTCGAAGATGGAGCAGTGAAGTGCAAGGCTAATCGCTACTAATTCTGAGGGTGATTCCAAATTAGATGTAGAAGGAATAGTGCCTTCGGTTCCGTTCGAACCGAAAACGGAATTGTATGGATGAATGCTATCAGTACATTGTCATTGGAGGACAATGAGCATTCTAAGTGAATATTTCTAAAAAGGTAACGCTTAGCCTCGACCCTCATCAACAGGGAATGACTGAAAATCATGAGAGATGCAACAAGGCTAAGTGGGTCGCACCTAAGTAGGGTAAGGTTACCCCTATCTAGAGTCTCTTTTATTCGGCTGTATGGCGGTTGCTGATCCCAACCACGGGGTAATCTTATTCGGGCTATCCCGGTTACGGGTAGTCTGGTCTTGTGTAGCAGAGGATCCCGAAGTGGTCCTCGGTACGTTGTTGTAGACGAGTACTGTAGCAGTTGGTACCCCGGTGCTTAGTCATTCAGATGGAATCCATTCTCCAATACGTGTCTTTACGGTTTTGATTGTAGAGCCTAGTATTGCTTGAATTTAATTAATGTACCAATTTCAGCTATTTGAATAAGTATTTGTACTTAGACATTATTATAATATTAGAGGATTTTGATATGAAATGTTTTGGTTATCGTAAGATAAAAACCCATCGTGTTTATTTGTGGCGTGGTCTTACGAGATACCTTTGATTTTTAAAGGATTTTTGAAACTTTAATAATTCAAATTGAGTGTGTTTTTCTCACGCTGGTTTTCCAGACTGACTCGGGTGTTATTTTATTATAATGCTAGGGTCAGACCGAGTATTATAGGTTCAAGATTGGATACTATGGAGCTAAGGAGACGAGCTGGAGACCAAGACATATTCTAGTACTTGTTTATTTCCACTGCAGTGTTGTTTGAATTACCAGCAGTTGTGAGCACATGATGTTATAACTGTCCAGGCTAGTAATTATTGATTTGTGTACTCTGATGTGAAATATGTATATTACAGTTTTGATTTGTGTAAAGAGCTATTGATATTATATGTTGTTCTGTCCGCTGTGAGATTCTGTTTTGTTTAGTTTTTCTTCTTCTACTACCTACTTTATTTTCCCTCAACAATCTGTCTTTCCAACACTCGATCATTCGGCATGTTATACGATGAGCGTATTTATGTCAATTTTTGAGGGTCGTAAAGGGCGGGTCGTGACAGAAAGCGTGCACAACATTCCAAACAACTTTTATACGATGAAACGTCGGAAATTCGGAAAATAGTTTCCGGTCACATTTTCTGTTTTCATCGAACTATACATTTTTGTGGACCAATTTTGAAAATTATTTCACCATCATTATTTGTTATTAAAAAGAGTTTTATTTTCATTATAAAACCATTTATTTTAATGTTTAAAATTAATTAAATATTCGTAAATCAAATCAGTAAAATTTCGAGTCGATACATTATTGTTCATTTGTAAGTATTTATTTTCTTATATGAGATAAAAATGATTTTATTAGATACTAACTTAATTGTTTAATAGTTATATTTATTTGGATAATTTATTTTATAATTCTTCGAATCAATCCTTCCTAGTATACAAATTTGGAATATGTAAATGTTTATTAATGATTTCTGAGTTTTCTGATTTCTCAACTTCTCAATACTAATTTAGATGATATGAGTGATTCTCCATTATCACGGATTTGGTTAGTGATTTTAGATGATACGGTGATGACATCTTTAAGCGATTTTTTATATAATTCTATATGATAAGAAATCTAAATAAACAGAGTTATAATACCGTTTGGGATGGGGCAATTAGTAATATTTTTCCGGTTATTCTTTGGACTCGTTAAAATTTATAAGAGGATGAGTTAGTTTATAAACAGTGAATAAACGTTTGATTATCACATAGTTTAATGGGACACCGTTGTGATTTTTATTCGGTTATTTATTGCAAGTAGATGACACTAACGTGATGGGAATAGAGTGGATAGTGTTAGGTAACTAAAGACGGTAGATACTTAGTGTCTCTGGAGCTTGCTTAGTGCTATCGGTCCCCCTCTGCTTCCAATGGAGTAGTAGATTAGCATATATGATTAATACACCTTACTATAGTATTGATGTGTGCCAGGTGCAACATATGTCGTTATACATGACTCTACTTGGGACTTAATGTCCGTCATACGGCCATTTCCCATCATGATAATTTGAGTTGGTTTATATCTAAATATATATATATATATATATATATATATATATATATATATCTTGAGCATGATGGATTCTCATTATATTAATAGACAACCTATCCTATTTAGTATTTGTATATTTACGATGATATTTTATTTACTGAGATTAAGAGGTATATTTAGGCAGTGCTCTATGCTAGCCTAATTATAATTGATGATATCTCTTATATTGATATTTCTGGTAATTAACATTGATTTTGAGATATGTATGATTAACCCATTTAGGTATATTCATTTGATTTCTAATTTGATGTGTTTCTAAATGGGTGATGACATCTTTGGATATCAGAAATGTTATGTTATATGGATTTGGGCTATTTATGAGGTTTGATACTTTGAGGATTGATTATGGAATTATTTATATATCAGGCTTGCATTTCTATATTTATATGTTTATATATATCGAGGTATGGCCCAATGATCTTGTATTTCTAGTAGTATTAGTATATTATTATTCTTGTTAGTAATGTTACCCTTATTATTATACTTGATTAGAAATAGTCTGACCCATGTGTTATTTTATAATACTAGGGTCGTTCCAAGATATTTCAGGTTCACGGACAACATGACCAACATGTAATTTATTGGTCTTAGTGGAGTCATATATTAGGATGGTTATATGATACTTGTATGACATTGATTCACTGTATATACTTGGCACTAAGTTTTATATTCGTTGTATCACATTTTATTGAGATAGTTGAATTTAAGATGAGCTATACTTTTGTGACATTATTGTATATATGTTATATGTTATCGCTGTGAATGACTCTATGCTCTATGTGATGTACTGTATATTCTGTATTGTTCTATCTTAGAGGTACACATGTTTATTGCTTTGTGTTAATACTATGTACGTATATGTGAGTTATTTATTTGATGTTTTAATGACATCAGGTCACTGGCAGTTGGGTGGCTATCAGACGGGAGTTTGAATATATTAAACCCCTTAGTGACATTGGGTTAACCACAATTATGTTGGATTACTATCGTATATAGACTTGTGAAAATTGTTAAATATTAATCGAGGAGTGCTATACTAAATAGAGCTATTATCCATCTTAATTAGATTGACGCAGGGTAGCACCTTGAGTGCAGTATCCTTGCCTCAATGTCACTAGTCCGACGATCTGCTATACGGGCATTGAGAGTTGTGGCTACATGACTTATATAAGATGATGGATAGAGGAATGTTGTCATGTAGTCTAGAGTAGACCAAGGAGGGTCATGTACGGTATGACCGATCGTGTGGGTGCACCCATAATGCTGACTCATAGGTGATATTCGTTATACTAGGTATTGATTCAGTTTCCGGTATATTGAGTCGTAGGTGGTACTAGGTAACATTGGGTGTCGATTCACTTTTTGGTAGTTGACCAAATTTATCACTATTATATGACTATATGATGAGATATTGGTAGCTTGTGATTAGGGATAATCACAATTGAGTAGATTTGCGATTGTGGTCAGATCAAATAGAAATCGAACATATGTAACATGATTCATATATGATACCTATGCAGGGATTTGGGTAATTGAAATATTCATATGATAATTTTATTCTGTTCTCTATTATTTTTTGATAATTAGTTCACTCACAGCTAGTTTCTAGCCTGACCCGGGTTGTTATTTGTTTTAACAACCTTGGGTCAAACTATGGTTGTTTTTTATGATATACTTGATATCATTTCTATCTTATGCTTTTTGGAGAGGAATGTCTATGGTCTAAATATAGTATTCAATTTCTCATATTTTGCCATACTAGTCGTAGAAGATGAGGTGATCTTCGATCGGATCATTTGAGACGTCAGGATACTACTCTAATATTTAAGAGGGATGGTGACCATGTGTATAGCTATATATGTATTTTTTATGGTATTTGTAACTGGATGGTGGCATCAGTTATATATAAGGATGTGGTCAATATGAATGTGTGTATAACCTTTTGACCACATATGTGTGTATAACCTTTTGGCCACATAGATGTTGTTGTTGATGTTTTATTATATGTAATCCTATCTCTATATTTTTCACCCTCGGAAACTCGTGTATATTGCTTTGTGTTGAGACAAGATACATGCTTTGTAGAGATTCAGGTATATGATACCACGTATTCATGTTGACAAAAGGGAGTATATACAAGAGCTCGCTTCTTTGTGTCCTTGACTCCATGCTTTCGAACAATAACCTCCCTTTGATAGCATGGTACTGGGTTGGGGCGTTACAAAATTGGTATTAACATTGGGTTGAATGCTGGTGCATAGAAGGACAATGTTCAGAGGAATGCCATAGAACAGGGAATGTGTCATAGAAGTTCTAGACATATGGTTCTCAAAGACAGCATAGCTTAGGCATCATGTTACGAATCGAGAGCATTTGCGGAATCAAACACTAGGGATTCTCTAAGTTATTTGGCCACTTAAAGTAGTCAAGAGTACATAACTTATTTGGTGAGGAGACCGCTGAGTGATGGTCAACATAGGAATAATGATGAAAGCGGTTCGACACCCAATAGGTCTTCACTCACTGATGATATTTTGCAAGAGAAATACCCTAATAAGTTTTTTATGCTAATGATGTTGTCTTATAATGTAATGATAGATCCTAGACAGTATTTGCTTAAGTAAGAAAGACATATGGATGGTGCCCATGCAACTGATGCGACGAGGTGTAGATGCTTACCAATATTCTTAGATGTGGTTCAATCGGCTCGTTTTGAGGTATGTATCTTCATTTGATCAATTAGCTAAGAATTTCATAGGGTAGTTTATGCTCTACACTGAAAGTTACTAAGGATCGTAATATGGAATATTATTTAAGTTATCTACTAGTGCGGAATATAAATATAACAGTAAGTAATAAAGTAAATGACACCAGAGATTTTATACTGGTTCGAACTTCCCATTCTACGTCCAGTCATAGACTCCTTCTAGAATTTAACTATCAACTCTCACTTAACCTGAAGGAATAGGTACTACACCGCCTGAGCAATCGAATAGCACTTCTACCGCCAAAGCAACAGAATAAGACTTCAATCGCCTGAGCAACCGAACATGATTTCTATTACAACAGTAAAATTGCTTCTGACCAAGTATGCTCTTGAGTAGCAATGATAAGTCAATAACATACACCCTTCCTATAATCTTCCCCTTTGTGGTATATAGTATAGTTCGTGAAGATAGGAAGTTAATTTAATCACAAATAAATTTATGTCTGAATGTGCAAGTGATTAGAATGGAAATTTGAATGCAAATGGCAGAATGTTTAGACAATAAGTATATGAGAATAGAATCAGTCGACTAAACATTTAATATCAATTATGCATGTGCACAAATATTCAGTCGACTGATCTGCCTATTTCAGTCGGCTGAATATCAAGTTTTCTGCCAAATTGAAGTTCTTTGAAAAACCTTTGTGCGTGAACTTATGTAGAAAAATATTCAGCATATGAAACATGATTTGAAAATATTTTTAAATATGTGTGTGTGTGTGTGTGTGCATATAACACTTTTGAGAGATTTTAACAAAAATTAACTACTAGACTGGACTATAAACAAAACCATAAACAATATTGAAACTTCTATCTGAATTATGGTCTGCAATCTACTTTCGAGTAGAATAACATCTTCTCTGGAAAATATGGTTAGTTCATATAATATTTACTTATATAGTTGTCATGATCAAAACATGAAAATACAAGATTATAACATTCTCTCCCTTTTTGATGATGACAACTATGTAAGTGTAAAAATTTATAAAAAGCGATTTTTACTCCCACTAAATGAATATTCCCCATATCAATCAATTTCTCCCCCTTTGTCATCGACAAAAAAGAATAAATAGATAGTATGAGAAATATATATAAGCATGGAAACAAACATATATCATAAGGAAAATAAAATGAACTGAGCATCATAGATAAACATGAATATGGAATCATACAATAATTTCACACAATAACATAAAAACAACATAAAATAATGTGTCACGATCCAAATTCCAGCGTTCGAGAATCGACATTCGTACTCCACTGTACTTGAATGCCGCAGATTCAAACGTTGAAATTCGAGTCGTGCCGGAGCTTATAACACATTAAGTACAACACAGCGGAAGAAAAATGAATAATACATTTGATATATATAACATTTGATACAATAACTGATACAACATGAATGGTACAATGAACATCAATATATATCAGAGGTATGATACAAGATAATAGCAGCGGAAAGAAAAGATAACACCACAGCGGAACAAAATCTCCAATATAGTCTTCAAGGAAGAACTCCAGTATCGGTAATCTCCATCTCCAAAGCACCAATCCAGTAATAGCTCGAACTCCAAATCACGATGCACAAAGATAAGCAAGTGCAGTTCAGATCCAAAGACTGAACTAGCTCCAGATAATCTACTAAACCTGACTATCTGAAAAACCCAACTCTTGACTGCCCGTGTGGGAAAATAGTGGGCACCCAGAGTTTAGGAAAGGAACAATAAACTCCAGGTCAGTCATGGGACTGGTATGAGCAAACAAAAACATTTGGTCTTTAAAAACAAGCAACAAGGAATTTAAAATAAATCCTTAATGCTTTTTGGAAAATGAAACTACCATAAGGCCTCCCGCCACACACACAATGCAAACGCAGAATTGGAGGAGATTTCTCCTTATGATAGTCAAATATGCTTAATACGAGAAAATTTTCTTTGATATTATTACTAGTGCATAGTGCAGGAAAACCATTTCGAAAGTACAATATAAATCCTAGCTAGCATAGACATTCCGAACTATGCCTACTATAGCTACCATCCAAACAGTGGTGACCACCATAAGTGAATGGCAGGTAATACAACTAAAACCGTACAAGGCACGTATTGGATGAATGGATTTCCAACAAATGGTCAGGCTAAGGAACTTCCTACTGCCACATGGGATCGCCTCTGGCGGGACGTCCCGAGAACTAACGTTACGGTTAGATCTCTGCCAACACAAGGCCGGGTTACCTCTGTAACTAGGTAACTACTACACGAATATGCCATCCCCCGGTCCTTTGGGACCTTTATCCGAGCGCTCGCAACGACAACCACAAAGTATCACAAAGTAATAGATCTGCAGTATCCACATAGGTAAGTATCTGGGCTCCATACCATGATACCACCCTTTACCAGAAGGGAATGACACACCCTAAAGGGAGCGACCCTCATAACCTTGCCGCATCTTTCCTGTTTCGACCATTTCCGGGGTGTGAGGTCCTGATGCAGTCTCGTCCACAAAGCTACGCTTTGGCACAAAGTCATGCTTTGGGTCAACAGATGACCAAAGCAATGATCACAAAGATAAATGATCAAACAAATGATCATATCACAAATGATCAACCAATGATCATCACACAGCAGCACTCAGCATGCCACATTACCAAATTGGGAATATATCACTGATCAATATCAACTACATAACCTCTGAGCTCGTACGTCTCAGAGAAGGGTGTTGAGCTAAGAGAATAAATTCTCGCCACCAAGCAGAAATGTATTTGATAGGAATCAGTTTAATATCTCAAAGTGTAGTGTCAGACATACAACCATACAAGTCTGTTCCGGGTTCGAACAGAACCGAAGGCACTTCCGAAGAAGCCCTTGCAAATCCGGGTATCCACAGTCCCGATCAGACTTCCCATCACATAGGGAGAACTCTATACCGGAGCAACTCAGTGCAGAGTCAATCGATAGGTCATCCTATCGTTCTCGCAAATACCCGGTCTTCACCACCGGTCTTCAAATGCTATCCATAACGTCGAATCACATATTCGGAATGGGTTATATGACACAAAGGTCCTCTCCCGGCTAAACCGAATAGTGAGCGCAACATTTAAAACATATGGATATGGGATTTCAATTAAGTCACCACTTAATAATTCAAAACTTTCCTTTAAATGGTTTAAGCCAAATTACCATTTCAAATTTTTAAACAAAAGATTTATTTCACAAGGTTTAACCAATTTCACAAAGATCCATTTGCGGTTTCCAAAACAATATCCATTTTAATTGGATTAATTCATTTAATCTTTAAATCAAAGATTTAACTTATAGTTTTCAAAAACCGTTTCCAAAGATTCATTCATAACTTGGATACCCATTTCAATTCAACTTGAAATTCCTTTTATACAAATTGAAAATTCATTTCTTATGCGAAAGCTTTATCATTTGAAAACAAGCAGTTTCCATTTTGGATTCAATTTAATGTGGTTTAAAAACCCGTATAAACTTGTGTGACCTTTTACATCATAATTCTCAAAATAGAATTTAATTTCAAACCTTGGATTCAAATTTTTTTTTTATTGAATTAATAAGTTTTCAAAACTTTATTAATTTATTCAAAACAACTTTTATTTTAGAAATCCTTTTCCAAAATATCTTCACTTTAAATCCAATCCATTTCCAAAACCATTTAGATTTAAAAATTTAGATCTTAAAGATTATTTCAGGAATCTGTGACTTAACCGATCTCCACGTGCAATCCATATTTGTGTGTATAGTGTAGTCCAGGGGTATTACACGATAGTGCACAACATCAATCATCACAGATATATCGATAAGCAGTATAACCCATAACGCTTATCTTCATCAACAGATTCGTAGATAAAGTAAATTTATCAATTACAAAGATTCACCAATATGATTCGATGTGGGTTTCGGATAACCAATTGGAATCCGACTCCCTGTCGCATCGAAATTCAAATGTCGTTTTATGGGCCAAGGGGTCTTCATATTCATACAACAGTATATTCATCACAGATATAACAGCTCGACACAAAGCATTTCATATTACATAGCATCACATCACATACCAAATATATCAATCCATCACAAAGCATTCAATAATAATCAAACACCTTCAGTTAAGATGAATAAATTTGCGTGGTTTTAAATTTATCAACCACATAATTACTTTCATTAGTAATCTTTGATCAATGATTAATTATCATTAATTACAATTGATTAAGTCTCAATCACCTTCATTAATTAATTAATTAATTTTTCTTTAAATTAATTAACCTTCGAACATTCGATTAATAAACCTTCAATCATTAATTATCCATACTTTATTACTTTAACATGTAATTAATCACTTAATTAATTATTCTTAACTCTATTATTCATTAATCATTAATCAAATAATTTAAACCTTTAACTAATTATTAATTAATTCTTCAATTAATAACTCAAATGATTAACTCTTAATCACATTACTTAATTACTTTTAATAAAGTATTTATCCTTTACTTAATTACCTTTAGTAATTAATCACTTAATTACTTCCCTAAGTAATTATATTAGATTTATCCAAAGTGATTATCTTAATTAACCACAAGTTAATTATTTAATTCATTATTTAACTTAATCATTTAAAATTAATTAAATGATTCCTTAATTTACTATATTAAAAAGATTCTTAATTAAGAAAACATCATCTTAATTAAATCATTTATGAAAAAATAAAACTTGATAATTAAAAATGATTTAATTATCTCAATTATCTTTACAAATTTAATTATCTTTAATTAAATGAAATTCAAAATAACTAAAGATAATATTTATTACAATTGATTATCAAATTCTAAATCATTAAACTTTATTTAAATAAAATATAATATTTAGAAATCAATTATAATTTAAACATATTTTAAATTGAACTTTAAAATTTCTAAACCTTTTCCAAAGTTATTTAATAGCAATTAATATAACTTATTTCTAAAATTCACTTATTTTATTTATTTATTTCCATAATTTAATATGTATAAACTTGTCTAACACATTAACTTGACAAAGTTAGTTTTACATATAAACCTATTTAACTTTGGTTAAAACTCTAATGATTTACAAGATCATATTATTCTTTGTTTAAAATCTTTAAAAACTTTACTGTTAAATTTTTCTTTTAAACTTTTTAAAACCCTCTGAACACCAAACCTAAGCATGCAGGGCACTCGAGCAAAACACACAGGAACTCACGCGTACGACCCCAAGTTAACACACGATAACTCCGTGCTTCCACCTTTCTTCCTGCTTCGAGTCCCACACATCAAAACACGAGTCATCCTTCGAGTCTCCTCCCCTCTCGTTCCAGAACCCAATACTTCCTGATACCCCTTGCACCGTGCAACGTGCACCGTCCACCTTTCCACCAGCGACCATCGTCGCAGCTCCGACAAGTCAACTTCGACCCCAACGATACTTCGCATAACCCAGAAACCCAAACGCTCTTCAAAAATCAAAATTTCCCCTCACCGCCAAAAACTGTTCTGAAACCCACATTCCAAATCTTGACCACCGCTGGCCATCCCCCTCACCGGAGTCCGCGCCACCACCACCGTAGCTTCCCCAAAATCCCCTGGACCTTCGGCAATGCTCGCGATAACCTCCGGTACCCCCATGACACCGTGAAACCATGATGACCTCATCGGCCCAAAACAGGTAATAAAACCCTAACTTCTCAATTCTCGGCCATCCCACTCAATTAAAAATTCATGAAGCATTTTTCGCATAATCACCGAAGCCTCCTCCACCTTCGAGTTCAACGACGATGTCTAATTCGCCGTAGTTTGTCGTGATTTGGCAAAAACCCTAAAACAGTAAATCCCAAATTACTCACAAAATACCCCATTAGAAATTATAACAATCACACTAAAATTCATGATTTTCAATTGCTATTTCAATTGTGCAATCAAAACTTAAAATTGTTTTAATAAATTTTTGACCCCATTTACCATTTTACTGTAAATTCAAAGTTTTTAAGCTAATTATCCAATTTAAAAACCTAAAATTATTTTTAGATGATAACCTACTTGATTTCAAACAACTTTTATTTACAATTCAAATTCTTATTCGAATTCACAGTCAAGTTATTGAATTTTATTTATGAAATTGTAAACCTGTTCTTTACTGACACTAAAGAAGCATTATACAGGCAATCAAATATCACAAATCCAACATGCATTCAACATTAACTGAAGTATTTAGGTAATATCACAAATTCATTCACAAAAGCAACTTGAAATCCAGGGTTTAAACTGTTTTTAAATTCATTTACTCACAGGAGAGGTTTGAGGCAGAGACAAGGAACAGAAGAATTTTTGTTGATGATGATCTGAAGTTTTAAGACTAACTGGGACCAGAACAAGTATGTATACAGGCATAAATTCCTGTACCCACATCTAATTACAGGCATGCAGGAATATTCATCAACAATTCAAGCAATTTTCTTTTCATCACACATCAATATCATCACAGAACAAAGGATAATCCAGATTCAAGTTATAGATAGATTTGCTCACCTTTTTCCAGAAAACAGAAATGCTTTCCTGACAGTTTTCAAAGATAGATGAAGGCCTGCCTTTTTTTTTCTTCTTTAAATTTTGGAGTTTTAGGTCTGTAAATTGTAAATATAGATTTTCATTTACTCTTTGTTGTTCTTAATTCATTTAATACAAAAGAAAAAAAAATTACTTACAGTTTAAATGACAGAGAAGTTTTCTCTTCTTTTTTTCCCTGCAACTTGAGAATCAAATTTGCTTTGAACTTGATTTTGTTTTCCTGCAACTTAGATTTGATGGAATTGCTTAAAAACCTTTGATTCATTACTGATTCATCATTCAAATTCAAATATTTTAAAGAAGTTTACTTACCTTTATTTTTATTTTCCAGAGAGCTTTGCATTTGATTTCCAGATTTCTGAAGTTGCTTGATTTCTTTGGTTTAAACTTGTGAATGTAAATTGTTTTCACTTCTACTTTGGTCGGGAAATCTTGTTGGTTTGCTGAAACATTTGATTTCCAGTGACCCTGAACTTGCATGTTTACTGAGTTGCTTTTTCTTTGCTCTGTAGCTTCCAGATTTGCTTAGATTCATCTTACTTTTGATCTGGTTTCCAATTCTTTTCTTTTGCAAAAACTTCCAGGTTGAAGTCTTGAAACTTTGATTGTTTCAGGCTTTAGCTTTTGTTAATTGTTGTTTTGAAGATTGAACTGAAGAGAAGAAGAGTTCACAGTTTTTCTTTCTTTTGGTTTTAAAACTGAATTGTTTTGTTTCTTTCCTTTTTTTTTTGAACAGCTTTATGATGTTCAAGTATGTGAGGCAAATCTCTTTTCTACTATTTCGTTTAGATTCTCCAAGATGTGATATGATTACTAATGGGGAGATGAAATGTTTTTTTTTTTTTGAAATTTAAATTTTATTATTCTATTCAATTAAATAGGTTGGATGCCATTTGTATAAAATCATTATAACTTTTAGATTTTGTTAACTCCTACACTCCATTCTCACATGTGCATGTTTGTATATGTTTTACTTTTAAAATTTTAAAGACAAAAGAAATTTTTTTCTTATAAACTTAATTTTTTATTTATAATCAATATTATTTATTTATTCTAGAAAATTTTCTAATTAAATCACAATTTATTTCCAAAAATTAATTTAATTGCCAAATTAAACTTAAGGAATTTTCAGGAATGTTACATAATGTCTTAAATAACATGATAAGATGAGCATAAGAAAATATAAAAACTAGACTTCCTCACTATCGGAAGCTTCTTCTTCTTCTTCGTTGAAGGTAGACCATGTAAAGGGTGCGGGGTTCTCGACAATACCGGTAGAGATTGAGCTGGTACATAATATTTTCTCCCAAATTTTGTTCAAGAAACTTTTTATGGAATTAAGCTTCTTATTTGTTTTGACGACGTTTTCTCGATGGTGGCCAATCGCCATCCAAGCTTACTTTGATTACGGGAGAGAGTGATAAGTGCTTGCTTTAGAGGAATGTCACTAGGAAGCTCATGGACCTCGTTGCCGTCTTCTTCTTCCTCTTGACGGGGAGGTTGAGATGATGGAAAGGCAATGTTCATATCCTGGGTTGAGGAATCTCTTGATCTCTATTGGTGGCCCATTGTTGAAAGCTTATAATTTGTTGAGCTTCTGAGCGTTTTGGAAGATTCATATGACTTAGAGTCTTTGTGTTGAGTTCGCCAATAGTTATGAAATCGGCATCAGGCAAAGGGACTCCAAAATTTTGAAGAATACGCATTATGTATGCTCTGTTGTGAACGGTCTTGTAGTTCCTTATATGGTTGACGGTGAGAAACTCATCTAAAATAATTTTAGCTCAATTTACCCTTTGGGAAGAGTAAATAGCATAGAGAGCTTGGAAATCTCTCTTATAAACTTTCTTATAGCTGTCGGTACGAGGTTGTACAGACCGAATGAGAGCGCAATGAAGAATACGGGTCTTTGGACGTAAGGCAATGGATTTCAGGATTGTTAAGTCGTCTAATAGAAAACAACGGGAGACTTCGTCTCTACTGTATATGTCAAATTCAACATCATCGATATCCCCTCCTTCGGACGAACATCAGAGAATATGGCCAAGTCTTTGAAGAGGGAGATAAATTTTGGCACCGCAAACCAAGGTCCATATACAGTCGCCTTTATTCTGTGGATCTTGATGATCTAAATTTATATAGGCAAAGAACAACTTAATTAGGAGAGTTTTTTTTTTGATTATTTGAGTCATACCTAATTAAATGATCGATGCCACAAGCTTCTGCAATTTCTCGAATGGCATATTCCGTTAAAATCAGCGAATTTGACAAAAGATCCTTCAAAGGTTCGAGAATTCTTCATTGAATTGAATCTTGTCACTACCGTCTCATTGTGAAGCCAAGGGTGAATTTGGCTTTCGGAAGGACTGGCGGTGGATTCACGAGCACGTTTTGTACGGGTTGCCAATAATTCGAATGGAATTAGAGGAAAATTTTGATTTTTTTGGTAATGGAGTCTAGGGTTTCTGCTGAAATGAAGTAGTTTGGGTAAGTGGTAAATGGGAAAGAAGAGTGAGTTAAGTAGTAGGTTAGTGAAAAGGTGTATAGGGAAATGTGTATAGGCATTTCTAAAACAGAAAAAATATGAACCATTCGACTGAATTGAGATCCTCGGTCGATTGATGTGCAGGCTTTTCAATCCCACATGTTTATAGTGTAATTTGAGCCAATTCAGTCGACTGTTTATACAGCCTCAATCGACTGAATGTTGAGTCAAATTCAAAGACATTGAAGCTTTGGTCAACTGAATTGAGAGACCAGTCAACTGAGTTACAAAGAAAACAAAGCCACAAGTTTATTGTTCAAATTTATGGGTATTCAGTCGACTAGATTCATTGATTCAGTCAATTGAGTCCTAGGTAAAATTTCAATTTAGATTGAATATTCAGTCGACTGAGTTGCCTATATCAGTCGACTGAATCTGTTGATTTTTCTGATATAATTTATTTAAACTATATATATATATATTATTTATAATCTAATATTATTCAAAAATGTATACTTATAATTACAGAAAACATACAGCTTATTCAAAGAAGAACTATAATCAAAACGACTTAATTTCCAGAATTTTTCGAGTCATCCGAGTGCGGTTCAACCTTAGTGATTTTTTGTAATGGATTGATAGGAGACCATACATTACCACATTCCTAAGATTTTGACAACACTTGAGGACGTTGAGGGCTTCGTTCCCAATAGTTCGATAGTACTTGAGGATGTTGTGGAGACGATTGGTACACGCATTATTTGGAAGATGATCGCAAAAATTCATAGCGAATTGTTCTAGGAAGCTTAAGCGTTTTCCATTCGCTTTTTGCTCATAGTACATTTAACATTGAAGCTCTAATGTTTCTCATTGATAATGGTGGATGTTATCAGTCTTTCCTTTAGTTGACGATGAGCCAAAACCTAAGTTTTGTTTAGCTCTCTTTCCTTGTGGTGTATATCTAGTGTGATGATTTGGTGAGGGCGTAATTTTAACTGGGATATAGGTCGGAGTTGTATTATTTGAATTATTTAATGACTTAGAGGTTGGAGTTCTATACACTAGTGATGATTGGTAGGATCCTTCTTGCGAGGACATTGTAGAGATTGTAGATTGGTTGAAAATGATCGAGGTAAATAGTTTTGAAATTAAGTGATGATTTAAAAAGTGAGTTTGTTGAATGAAAAATTGATGCATATTTATACTAATATTATACATTATTTTAGGTTTTTATCAATTGAGGTGTAAATCGACTGGAGATTCTCAGCCTAGAAAAAATGTGAGGTAAGAAAAACTAAGAGTTAATGGCCATACGAATAATTAAAGGTGATGTATGATGTTGAAACAAGAAATATGATAGTACATTTGAACAACATATAACTTCCTCCCAAGAGACCATAGTTCGAGTGCCAACAGCTCCAAAAAAAATTTAAATTTTTTTTATAAAATTATATCCAATTATAATTCATGTAACGATATAATTCCTAGTTCTCGTTGTAATTTAATACAAATATTTTCATTTAAGGGTTTTGTAAATATATCTGCCATTTGATTTTCTTATGGCACAAAATCTAGCAATATATTTCCTTTTTCTATATTATCGCAAAGAAAATGATGTCTAATATCAATGTGTTTGGTTCTAGAGTGATTTATTGGTTTTTTGATAAATTTATAGCGCTTGTGTTATCATAGTAAATTGTAGATTTAGAAAGTTTTATTCCAAAATCTTGTAGTGTTTGCTGCATGTATATTACTTAAGGACATGCTAAAGAAGCAGAAATATATTCTACTTCACACGTCTAAAGTGAAACATAATTTTGTTTCTTACTAAACCAAAATGCTAAAGATCATCTAATGAAATGACAAGTACCACTTGTACTCTTTCGATCCATTCGACATCCTCCAAAAATCAGAATCACTTTATGATACTAATTCAAAAGGACATTCTTTTGGATAAAAGAGACCGTAGTCTTTAGTCTTGCTTAAGTGTCGCAAAATTCGTTTCACTGCTCGCAAATGGGATTCTTTGGGATTTGCTTGAAATTGTGCACACAAGCATACACTCACCATTAAATCTGGTCAACTAGCAATTAAATAAAGAGGAGATCCAATCATGCTACGATATAGTTTTTGGTCAACACTTTTTCCATTTTCATCTCTATCGAGATGTACCGTAGTACTCATAGGAGTCAGTTTAGCAGAAGTGTTTTCCATACCAAATCGTTTTATAAGATTATTACAATATTTTTCTTGATTAATAAAATTCCATTGTTTAATTTTTTAATTTGTAAACCAAGAAAATGTGAAAGTTCTCCCATGTTAGACATTTCAAATTCTTTTGTCATGATATCTGAAATTCTTGGCATAAATTTTCATTTGTTGAACCAAAAATAATGTAATTTACATAGATTTGTATTTATAAAATATCATTTTTATCTTGTTTTATAAACAAAGTTTGATCTACTTTTCCAATTTTAAAACCAGAAGAGATTAAATAATTTTTAAGACAGTCATACCAAGCACGAGGTGCCTGTTTTAAACTGTATAAAGCCTTCTTCAATTAATATACATGATCTAGATATTTTTCATGTGAAAATAAAGGTAGTTGTTCTACATATACATTTTCTTGAATAAAATCATTTAAAAAAACACTTTTCACATCCATTTGATATAGTATAAAATTATTAAAACACGCATAAGCTAATAAAATATTTATAGCTTCAATAAGAGCTATAGAGCAAATATTTCATCATATTCTATTCATTCTTCTTGATTATAACCTTAAGCAACTAGCCCAGCCTTATTTTGAATAATATTTCCTTGCTCATCGGCTTTATTTTTGAAAACCCATTTTGTACCGATAACCGCTTGATTACTTGGATTAGGGACTAAGTCCCAAACGTCATTACATTCAAATTGATTTAATTCTTCTTGCATAGCTATAATCCAGTAATCATCGGTTGAGACTTCTTTAGTATTTTTGGGTTCAATGTTTGAAAGAAAAACTTCACGACCCATTTGATTTAGTTGATTTCGAGTTCTTACGTTAGTATTTACTTCTGCAATGATATTTTCAACCGGATGATTACTTGGAAGTCTTGGTGGAGTTCTAATTGCGTTATTATTTGGTAAATTATTGTTTATATTATTTTCAATATTTTCTAAATCATCTTCTGTGTTATTTGATTTAGAAATAATTTCTTCATCTTCATTTTTATGATTAATTTTGAAATTTTCATCGAATGGCACATGAAGTGTTTCTTCGATTACTTTAGTTCTTTTATTATAAACTCTATAGGCATTACTTCGTTTCGAATATCTAATTAATATTCCTTCATCGAATTTTGGATCGAATTCACCAAGATTGTCTTTTGTATTTAAAAGAAAACTTTTTGAACCAAAAACTTTAAAATATGATATATTGGATTTTCTTTCATTAAAAATCTCATATGGGGTATGTTTGGTTAATGGTAAAATGGAAACTCTATTTAAAACATAATAAGCAATTGTTACAGCTTCCGCCCAAAAATGTTTTGGCAGAGTACTTCCATTTAATAATGTTCTTGCACATTCTTGAAATGTTCTAATTTTCCTTTCTACAACTCCTTTTTGTTGCAGAGTTCTAGGTAATGAAAAATTGTAAACAATTCCCTTCTTATTACAATAATTTTATTCATTTTTGAATTCACTACCATGATCACCCCGAATGTTTTTTATTCTTAATATTTTGAATCCTTCTAGCAAATATTTTAAAATTTTCAAATGTATCACTTTTATTTTTCAAAAATATTTTCCAAGTAAATCTTGAAATAATCATCTATAATTATAAAAACATATCTATTATGTATATAGACAGAACTTGAGTTGGTCTAAAAACATCCAAATGTAATAACTCAAGTGGTTGTAATGTAGAAATTATTTTCTTTGATTTAAAAGAAGATTTTTTTAATTTTTCTAATTGACAAGCATCACAAATAATTCTTACTTTAATTTTCGCTTTTGGTAAACCTTTAACTAAATTATTCTTAGATAATTTGCTTATTGCTTTAAAATTTATATGACAAAACCTTTTATGCCATAACCAATAATTATTTTCTTTGGCTACTAGACACATATTTGTGTTATGATTAACTTTCATATTTAATATGTAAATATTTTGCTTTCTAGTTCCTTCAAATATAAGAATATTATTCTGATCAAATATGTTGCATTTATTTTCAGAAAAAGTTATATTAAAACCTTCATCACATAGTTGACTTATAGCAAGCAAATTATGTTTTAAATTCTTAATTAGTAAAACATTTGTAATAAGAGGTAAGTTAGATGTATCATCATTGCTCACATTTGTAATATAGCCTTTGGAATTATCTCCAAGTGTGACAGATCCTCCATCTGAGTATATAATGTTGGTCAGCGTATCTTTGTTTACTGTCTTATGTTTTGAGCAACTACTGTCAAGTATCCACCTTCCTCTTTTCATAGTTGGTACCTGCAAAAAATATAGGAATGATGTTGGTACCCACGTTTTATTAGGGTCCTAAGAGTTAGATCTTAGAAAGCCAAACCCAAGAGGGTTTAGAATTCCCTTTATAAGTAAAATCTTTATTTTAATGAACTGAAGTGATAAAAGATTTTATACAATTATTTTTATTAAATTTTATTGGTTTTTGGCACCCAAATTTTTATAGTATTTGTTTTATCAATTTCTTTCTTTTGAGTAAAAACCTTTGACTTTGCTTTTGCTTTTACAAAATTATTATGCAAATTGAAATTTTTATATGATATATGTTCTTCTTTGAAACTGTTTTTGAAGAATTTTTATATCCTAATCCATTCTTATTAGAAGTAGTTTGAGAATTACTAATTATTTTAAAAAGATTTTCTCTTCCTTTTTTAAAATTAGTTACATTTTTAGTGATATTTTCTAACTCGGTTTTGAGACTAGTATTTTTCTATTCAAGAATTTTGACATTTGATTTTAAATCATGATTTTCTGAAGCTATTGTCATATTCTTTTCTTTTTGCACCTCTTTTTCATTTGATAGCATAGTCAGTTGAGAAGAAACGCTAGACATAGATTCTTGTCTTTTAACAAGTTCTTCTTCCAAGATTTTCTTTTCATCTCTCAGCATATCAACTTCTATTTTATTTCTATTTAATTTTTCTAAAGAATCTTTATACTTTCTTTTAACTTCTTTTAGTTTATCCAATAGCCTTGTTTATTTCTATTAAATCGTCAAAAGTTAGATCACTTACATCGTTAGTTGAAACCATAAAGCAGACATTGGCCTGTTCACAATCACTGTCAGTGTCACTGTCTGATAATGAGGATGATTCTGAATCATCCCATGTAACAAAAAATGCTTGCTTCTTCTTATACTTGTCCGTTTTATTCTTGTATCTGTCTTTCTTTCGATTAGGATAGTCCTTCTTTATGTGACCCTTCTTATGACATTCCTAGCTTTCGAGATTTGAGGCTGGTGGTTTATTGGTATTGTCTTTCATGTTGTTTTCGAATTTCTTGTTCTATCTAAATTTCAAAAACTTTTTGAATTTTTTTGCTATAAATGACATGTCATCTTAAACTGAGTCTGAGTCTTCTTGCTCAGCCTCAGAAGTGTATTCTTTCTATCTTGAGCTTAATCTTGTTTTGCCTGCAAATTAACTTCACACGACATGAGATTTCCTATTAACTCTTCAGGTTTGATGGTAGAAATGTCATTAGCTTCTTCAATAGCTAAGACTTTTCATCCCATTCATCTGTTAATGAGTTTAGAATTTTTGAGACAATATCAAAATCTGAATATTTTTCTCCTAGTGCTAATAGTGAATGATATATGTCTTGGAATCTAGAATACATGTCATTTATAGTTTCATATATTCTCATTCTGAAATTTTGAAACTGGTTTTTAAGCAAGAAACCTTGCTTTTGTTTCACTTTGTTTGTTCCTTCATGTGTAAATTTAAGAGTTCGCCAGATTTCATAAGCAGTTTTACACATACTAACTCTATTAAATTCATTATTATCTAAGGCACAAAATAACATATTCATGGCTTTTGCATTTGAAGTAGCATCTATTTTTTTGTGTTTGACCATTGTGCATATGGTGTGGTAGGTATAGTTTATTCATTCTGAGTGATATTCCACGTATCATATCCATTTGCTTGTATATAAACACTCATATGAGTTGACCAATAATTGAAATTTAAACCATTAAATAGTGGTAGTCATGCAGTAGATTGACCTCCAATAAAACTTTTGTTGGTGTTATTTTACATATTAACTAAGTATCAAATAACTGTGTTATGGTTATAAGATGACCTTTCTTTGATACCAAATTAAAGTTACTAAGGATCGCAATATGGAATATTATCTAAGTTATCTACTAGTGCGGAATACAAATATAACAGTAAATAGTAAAGTAAATGGCACCAAGGATTTTTATACTGGTTCGAACTTCCCATTCCACCTTTAGTCCTAGATTTCTTTTGGAATTCAACTATTAACCCTCACTTAACCTAGAGGAATATGTATTACACCTCCTGAGTAATCGAACATGACTTCTATTACAATAGTAAAATTGCTTCTAACTAAGTATGCTCTTGAGTAGCACTGATAACTCAATAACGTGCACCCTTCCTATAATCTTCTCCTTTGTGTGATATAGTGTAGTTCGTGAAGATAGGAAGTTAATTTAATCACAAATGAATTTGTGTACAAATGTGGATGTGATTAGAATGGAAATTTGAATGCAAATGGCAGAATGTTTAGGCAATAAGTATATGGGAATAGAATCAGAAATTAAGTGATTATTACAAATGCATTGAAGGCTATATATAGTGTTTAAGCGTTGCAACTTATCGTGAAAATTTACGATCAAAAGATATGGAAACAACTCTTAAATCAAGGGTTGTTTCTGTTTGATGAATGGAAGTGACCATTCAGAAAAATAGCCGTTATGCAATTTCAGTCGACTGAACAAAAGAATTTAGTCAGCTGAAATTTAGAAATTCGAATTAGAGAGGAAAAGTCACAAATAATATATGATTCAGTCGACTGCAATAGGTAGTTCAGTCGACTGAATATTCAATATTAATTGTGCATGTGCACAGATATTCGGTCGACTGAACTATCAATTTCAATCGGTTGAATATCAAGTTTTCTGCCAAATCGAGGTTCTTTGAAAAAAAATTGTATGAGAACTTGTGTAGTAGAATATTTATCATATGAAATATGATTTGAAAATATTTTTAAATACGTGTGCGTGTGCATATACCACTTTGGAGAGATTTTAACAAAAATTAACTACTAGACTAGACTATAAACAAACCATAAAAAATATTGAAACTTCCATCTGAATTCTGGTCAGCAATCTACTGTCGAGTAGAATAACATCTTCTCCTGCAAATATGGTAGTTCACTTTATATTTACTTATATAGTTCTCATGATCAAAACATCAAAATACAAGGTTCTAACATTCTCCCCCTTTTTGATGATGACAACTATGTGGGTTTAAAAAAATTTAAAAGCGATTTTTACTCCCTCTTAATGAGTATTCCCCATATCAATCAATTTCTCCCCCTTTGTCATCGACAAAAAGGAATAAATAGATATTATGAGAAATATATATAAGCACAGAAACAAACATATATCATAGGGAAAATAAAATGAATCGAGCATCATAGATAAACATGAATATGGAAGTCAAACAAAAATGTCACACAATAACATCAATACAACATAAAATAATGTCTTAAATAACATGATAAGATGAGCATAAGAAAATATAAAAACTAGACATCCTCACTATCGGAAGCTTCTCTTCCTCTTCTTCGTCAGAGTTAGACCATGTAAAGGGTGCGGGGTTCTTGAAAATACCAATAGAGGTAGAGCCGGTACATGATATTTTCTCCCAAATTTTTGTCAAGAAACCTTTTATGGAATTGAGCTTCTTGTTTGTTTTGACGACATTTTTCTCGACGGTGGCCAATCGCCGTCCAAAGTTACTTTGATTGCGGGAGAGCATGACATGTGCTTGCTTTAGAGTAATGTCACTAGGAAGCTCAGGGATCTCATTGTCATCTTCTTCTTCCTCTTGACGGGGAGGTTGAGATGATGAAGAGGCAATGTTCGTATCTTAGGGTTGAGGAATCCCTTGATCTCTATTAGCGGCCCATTGTTGAAAGCTTATGACATTTTTGAGCTTCTGGGCGTTTTGGAAGATTCATAAAACTTAGAGTCTTTGAGTTGAGTTCGCCAATAGTTATGAAATCGGTATCGAGCAAAGGGACTCCAAAATTTTAAAGAATACGCATTATGTACGCTCCGCAGTGAATGGTCTTGTAGTACCTCTTATGATTGACGGTGAGAAACTCATCTAAAACAATTTTAGCCCACTTTGGGAAGAGTAAATAGTATAGAGAGCTTGGAAATCCCTCTTAAAAACTTTCTCGTAGCTGCAGGTATGAGGTTGTAAAGACCGAATGAGACCGCAATGAAGAATATGGGCCTTTGGACGTAAGGCAATGGATTTCAGGATTGTTAAGTCGTGCGATAGAAAACGATGAGAGACTTTGTCTCTGTTGTATATGCCAACTTCAACATCATCGATATCCACTCGTTCGAACGAACATTGGAGAGTATGGCCATTGGACCAATTAATGTAGAGTATCTAATGAGGTTGAATGAAGAAACATTGCTATTAAGCAAACCGATGAGTGTGTTGGAAGCATCGCAGTAAATATCTGGATTGACAATAAAAAAATGAGAAATTGACGCATCGGGGGAAGAAGCAGAACACTAAGAAGCATCCAAGGTAAATGAGGCTTGGAGATTACCCTACAATGACGGTATTATTAAGAATATTTACTGTACACCCCGTAAAATAAAAAGTAAATACTTAAAATAATCAATTAATAATTTAGGAGGCTTTTCGATGAGGGATGACCTTTGAGCCTTTTCGATAAGGGATAACCTTTGGGCCCACTTCACTTTCGGGCCAGATGGGAGTCAAGTAGGGAAGGGTACTTGATTACCAAAACCCAACATAGACACTATTGTTATAGACACCCTACTTAATGGACAAGCTTAATTAGTCGGACCTAACATAACTAATTTTGATTGCATAGACTATTCGACTCTAATATTATTTATGCTTAGGCCCAGACACTTTTGAGGTGACACAACTAGGTACCTCACGAGCGAGTTTTATGTGCATCCTTTCAACTAGCATAACCATTATTGGACATGTAAGGGTAAGAAGCAATGCTTCATCATAAATCATAATGTGAGAACCCTCTTTCATGCTAGTTGCATAGATCGAACCTGGGACATTCAGTATATTAAGTGAACGCCTCAATCAACTTTTCTCTGATTTTGTTGATGGAACCGGGCCAGTTAGAAGCAGGATAAATGGGTGAATTTCAAAAAATATAATCCATTTTGATTTTAGTTAGGACAATGGAGTTTAAATTGATTTTAGATCTAATTTAAAATTTTGAATAAAATTTTCATTTATTTCTTTTGTTTTAAATTAGTTTAAGTTTAATTTTAAGTTATATTTATGTTGTAATGGGTGATCGAATGCACCCATGTGTGAAAGTGTAAGTGCAACATATAGGAAATGTACATAGTTAATGTGAACATTGCTTAGGTGCTGAAATTTACGCCACAACGGATAGATTTCCTCTTTATGTATGCAATTTTTATCCAAAATATTTTTTTGAAATAAGACTTGTTCAACGTATATATACATATACATGTATGCACACAATTATATATATATACATATATATATATATATGCATATATGTATGTATGTATGTAGGTATATACATATTTGTATACACACACGAATATGCATACTTGCTTACATTAGGATAGACTTTGTTTGTGTAACATGTATTAAAATTAAAGTAGACAATTTAAAGTTGGTTTTAATTAAGAGATAGTTTTAAAACAAAATAAAAATATTTTACATAAAAGTCCATTTGTAAACATTGAGTTAAGAACACACACACATACAGATATATGCATATATGTATGTACAATAATTAAATCAATATTTTAAAGTAAAACAACATGTAACAAATATATTCAACTAGTTTGTAATTTAAAATACATACCTTCAAATAATAAAATTAATCTTGTTTAGATCCAATTGTTAACTAATGAAAGAAATCAAAAGTTTTAGATTTTTCTAAAATAACTTATGAATTTTAAGTTGGCTTAATTTTTATGTAAACAATAACCAAAATTGTTTCAAACCAAACTTATAGTATATGCTTTCAATTCCCAACCTTATAATGTGAAACTTAATATTTTAGTAAGATTTTTTTCAAATAAAATTTTATTCAAACAATGATTTCTGAAGCAAAAATGAATTAGACTACTTAGACATATATAAATTTGTGATAATGACATTCAGATCTACACAATATAAACAAACAAACAAAAACGGTGATGAATCATAAATTATTAACATAGATAACTTATGAAAAATAGACAAGAAGGACAATGAGATGTTAGAACGTATAAAGAATATGAGGATTCGACTGATTCAAGAGAAGAAGTTGGAGACGTAAACCATATTGCAAAATTCATACAGACGAAAGAAATACAAAAGTTAGAGGATTCAAAGCACATAGACATAGTTAATGTTAACTCCTCTGCTCAAGCGACTCAAACCAGACTCGCGACTCACAATGATTACCGACTCAACAGCCTTAACTCGTTGCCAACCTAAAATGAACGACGACTCAACTGGTTGCCGACTTAACGACTCAGGAGGGACAGCGACTCACCGGGTTATAACCTTAATGCCTTAAAGGCGTTGGCCGACTCAAGGTACTTCACGACTCAACAAGATACCGACTCAACAATTGAGGAGTTGCACGGGTTGAAGAATTGTGCGACTTACGACTTAAGGAAGTGAACGGTTTACGGCTTAAGGACTAAACGACTTAATGAGTTGACAGAATGAACGACTCGCGACTCAGATAAATCTGCGACTTATGGCCTCCGCGACTTAAGATATGTCACGACTCAAGGGGGCACGACCTAAAACCACAGAACCAAAATTTTAGCGCAGCGTCTTCTTAACTCGCGAATGAGTTAGGACTTGGGTGAAAAGCTGAGTACCACTTCACCTACTCCATGGCCTGCTGACCCTTGACCCTTGAGTCGAGCACGACCTACGACTCTCCTTGAGTCGGTCACGACTCAGGACTTGGGTGAAGAATTATTATCCAGATTTGCCTATAAATACGTGACAATCTCCAACATGAGGGGGACTTTTAGATCATTCTCTTCGTGACATCAAGGCTCTACTATCTTCAAGACAATCTAAACTCCGTCACTTGAAACTCACGCAAGATTTTTAGACCAAACTTCACACAAAGATTCGACATATTCAATCATGGATTCAAAGAACTCTGTGGCATTGAAGTTCTTTCTAGCTACTTGTCTTTTTGAATTGAGTTGGATTGTAATTGAAAGAAATTGTAATAAGTTGTAATTCAGTCAGCAATAAAAAGGATTGAAGTGGACGTAGGCTTGATCATAAGCCGAACCACTATAAAACTGCTGTTGTTTACTGTTTTTTCTGCAGTTTTCTGCTTATACTCTATTCCCGAATCATCGGGTGGTACTTTCACAACTACACTTTACACACCGGGGTGTTAGTGTTCAAATTTTAGCGTTAACATTTTTGGTGCTTCCACTGAGAACTTGAACTCAGGAATATTGACATCATTGCTTCACCGAACTGTGAGGAAAGAATCTCCGTTAGGACCAGAAGTTTAACAGAAATTATGGCTCCCGGAAGGAAACGTAGATCTATCAGATCTGAAGATTTTCAAGAGAACATCGCCACTTCTCCTCCTCTGAGTCAGACAACTCCAACTGTGGGAGTTACACGGGCGGAATTAGACGTTGTGGTTTTGGGATTGAATCAACAATTAAATGCTCAAAATGCACAATTAGAGGCCCAGAATGCCCATAATGCCTTGATTATGGATAGGTTAAACGCCCTGCTTGAGGCAAGTCACCAACGACAGGATAATGAAACAATCCATGCTGAAGATGCCCATGACCCCCAAGGGAAAGATATTCCTGAAAGACCAGACAACATCGCTGAAGGGTCAAGGCCACAACCAACCTTTCAAACTTTCGAAAGGGCAGCTAACTTCTTACAGGCAAAGTCTCAAAACGATGAGGAGTATCTATCAGGAATGGTTCGGTCAATCATGAGAGAAAGCATGCGGAGGCATGAGGATGAGAGCAATTGGGGATTCGCTCCGAGCAAAACTCCGTTCACTGAAAGGATTTTAAATGCGGAATTTCCCAGGAAATTTGTACCTCCTACTATCCCGGCTTATCGAGGGACAAGTGACCCTAACCAATTTCTATACAGATACGATTGGCATATGACCGGAGCACGAGCATCGGATGAGATTAAATGTCGGTATTTTCCAGTATATTTAGAAGGGGTGGCTTTGCTTTGGTTCACCAAGCTACCGGTTCGATCCATAGATCAATTCTCCGATTTAACCCGGAAATTTAAAGAACAATTCAGATTGCATGCGTCAAAGGCAAAAGATATAATGCCATTGTCTAGCCTAGAACAAGCACCCGGAGAACCCATCAAGTCTTTTTTGAACCGTTTTAATATAGCTTTAGCCGAGGTGGACAACGCGGAACCCCGAATGATCTTAACTTACTTAGTCCGGGCCATCGACAAGTCGAGTGAATTTGGGACGTGGCTCAAAATGAAGGAACCAAACTCACTCGAAAAGTTTTATAAAAAGGCCGACGAATTCATACGCCTAGAAAGCCTCTCGATGCCAGTAAAAGCAGTGGTAGCCGAAATCAAGAATAACAATGACATCACTAACAAGAAAGGATCTAGAAACCAGAAAAGGGAGAGTGATGAAAGGGAATGGCAGGGAGATAAGAAAAAACCTCGACGTTTTAACCCTTCAAATTTCACCCCCTTAACTGATACACCGGAAAAGATCTTCTTGGCAACAAAAGATGTTGTCAAATACCCTAAACCACCTGAAATGGGGAGAGGTGCAGTGCAAAATGGGAAATTCTGTCGATTTCACAACCAACCCGGTCACGATACTGATCAATGTCGCCAGTTAAGGAATGTGATTGAAGAATTGTTGAAACAGAATAAACTTCAACAGTATGCGGAGAAAGACGGAATTGACCCAACCTCGTCCACTCATGGGCAGCCATATCTTGCTTATCGATCCAGCTCAGGCAACAGAACTACAGAGCAGGAATCCGAGAAGCTGGTCATTGACTAACATATGAATCACAAAATCGTGGAATAGCATTCATTTACATCCATATTTTACTTAATAGCATTGCTTAACTTTGTAAAATGATCATGGAAGTATAACTCCTATGTTGTTAACTACTGTGAATTTGATGTGAATCAATAATGAGCAATTGTAAACCTTGTATTCTTTAATACCATTGAAATGCCCATATCATTTTGATATGCAAATGTTACTAAAAAATATCGATTTAGTATTGCAGGCTATCAGGATAAAGCTTGCTCATCCAACATATCACAGAGCGAAGCGATCCCTACAAATCACAGAGTAAACAAATGACAAGTGACAAATGTTCCGAATTCAAGTATTTCGAAAGGAGTGCAATTTGTAAACTTTTGAGGATTCCACCAAAGAGGGCACCTTCCTAATAGGGAGATTTTGAGCCTTTGCTAACCTACCACGATCGTTTGTGTAAACGAACATCTGGTGGGGCAACATGCTTTTGCCCCATGGACCCACTCAGTAACAAGGCACCTTTCTCTAGCAAAGAACAAATGAAAAGAATGGGACATGTGCTTGGTGTTATGGTGAGGGGTTGCTAAGAAGCGCAGGAAATAAAAAACACAAGTGCCAACGCTACTCTTTGGATTCCAACGCTACTCTTTAGAGTCCAATGCTACTCTTTGGAGTCCAACGCTACTCTTTGGAATCCAACGCTACTCTTCAGAGTCCAATGCTACTCTTTAGAGTCCAACGCTACTCTTTGGAGTCCAACGCTACTCTTTAGAGTCCAATGTTACTCTTTGGAGTCCAACGCTACTCTTCAGAGTCCAATGCTACTCTTTAGAGTCCAGTGCTACTCTTTGGAGTCCAACGCTACTCTTCGAAGGCAAAATGCTTCTCTACGGAGACAAAATGCTTCTCCTCAGAGACTAAAGCCCTCTTCGGAGGCACAAATCTTCGGAGGATAAAGACCTCTAACGAGGCATATGCCGCAAAAAAGAAAGTTCTCTACTCAACAAAAAAGATTGGAGGAGTCATGACCCTCCAACCATGAGAGAGTAACTTCCAGGCAATAAAAGCCCTCTTTGGAGGTACATTTCACCAGGAGTTGAAGTGCAACAGCCGCTCTTCGGAGTTTCACTTCACCAGAGTTGAAATGCAAAACAAAATAAAAAGACCTCTTCCCAGAGGCAGAAATGAAAAGATCCCGTCCCAGAGGCACAGTCAAGCAGAAAGACCTCTTCGGAGGCACACGTTTCACCGAGATTGAAATAAAAATTTCAAGTGATGAAACGTGAAAAAGCCTTCCTCAGAAGCGCAACTTTTCAAAGAAACAAAAATCAAAAAGCCCTTTACTGTGGCGTAACAAAAAAGAAGCCCTCATCAAAGGCACACTTTAACTTCCAAAGGAAGAATAATTCACCTATTCTGGAAAGTACTCTTCCTCAAAAAGAAGTTAAAGTATCCTTCAGAGGCCCACTTCACCACATAGAAGAATTCACTTGGTAATGTGTATATGCACAAAAGAAAAGGTGATATCTTCGAAGGATGAAGTGTAAAAATCTACTTGGAGGGAGTTGTACTCTGATTTTTAACAAAATAATATTCCTCCAAGCATGGAATAATTATTCTCTGGAAAATAAAAGTACAAGTCCCCTCAAAATATAACATATTGCAACGAGCTTATGGCATAGGGGCAACATGGTATAACTACATCGGTAAAATTACGCTCGAACAGTATACCACAAGCTCACTGCAATGTCATGTAAAGAAACTTGTACAAAAATAAAAAATAAAAATGCATTCTCAAATTCAAACAAGAGTTTGTACAAATAAAGGATCATTTTATTCAATTCTATTTACAATTTCTTACAGATACAAGTTTCGAGATAAAAAAAAAAAGAGAAGCTAAAAACTGGAAGCTTCATTTCTTCTTTCTACCTTTGGACCCTTCACCCGGGCGGATGGTTAGCTTTTGGGGCCGATCTATAGGCATGAGGGAAGAAGGAGAGGGAGGTACAACTGGTTCAACTTCCAGTTCCTCTTCAGTAGCAATGATGCTCTTCCTTCTCCTCTTTGATGTTCCGCGCTTCTTTCTCCTCTTTGAAGAAGATTCACTTCCGGGAGTAACAAGTTTAGACAAAATTATGTCGTCAGAAGGAGTCCGCTCCGGAGATATCTCACCTCCCTCAAGTCCTTCGTCTTTTTGCTCTTGCGAAGCAGCTGGGTCATCTAAGCCCTGAAGGGCACCTATTGTTTCTTCCTGTGATCCCAGATGAGTGGAAGGAGTGATTGGGGGAGGCAGAGAAACAGTAACTGGAGGTGGAGAAGTTTGAGTGGCGCTCGGCGCTTTCTCTACAAAGGAAAAGATAAAAGTGTCAGTATTTCCCGCAAAAAGAGGAGACAATGGCTCGTCGATATTCAAGAGATAATCAAGAAGCTCTCCAAATCCGTAAGAAACTGGCAAGTTGTCCCCCTGAGCACTATTAGGATTACCTGGAGAAGTTGGTGGTATCACATCAATTTCGTAGTCTACAGCTTCAGCACTCTCTTGTGGTTCGACTACGGCTCGTGTAGTTATGGCTTCGGTGGTAACTTTGGTAGGAGATGGGGAGTGGAAACTGGAACCGATGATATCAATTTCGGCTAAAGGAGAAGGTTGAATCGGAGCAGTTGAGA
Source organism: Allium cepa (assembly GCA_030765085.1). Lineage (NCBI taxonomy): Eukaryota > Viridiplantae > Streptophyta > Magnoliopsida > Asparagales > Amaryllidaceae > Allium > Allium cepa. Next base: position 210,448,589 of record CM060945.1, on the reverse strand, counting down.
TAATTTTTCCTGAATATTCTCCTGCCGCTGTTTCGGCCCTTAATTTTGCAAGCTGTTCTCTCCCCCTGGCGAGAGCGACACGAGCATCATCATCAAGATAATGCTCCTCAAGAGCTGACTCAGCATAGCCAGCGCCATTACCACCAAGCATATCGAGTGCGGCCTCCCAAACTTCAGCCAGAGTAATTTCATACTTGGGGCCTAGAAAGGCGAGCTACCGCGGCCTAAGATGCTATGCAGGTAGAAATCAAATAATGTTGAGCTGATGTTGGTCCTCGTTGCCTCGTGAGATTCTTCAGCTGCAATTTTGCCGGCAACGGCCTCATCACGCTCCCTTTCAGCTTTGGAAAGTTGAAGCTTAAGCATCTGAATCTCCGCCTCTTGGGAGCTGTTTTTCTTCCGAAGCTCTTCAATATCAGCAACATAGCCCTCACTAATTCTTTTCTGCACTTCAAGCCTGTCTTCGGCATCTCTCTGGCTGGCATGAGCGTCTCTCACTTGTTTTAGTAGCACTTCTTCTTTTTGAGAATATGAAGTAGAGGAAGCGGCAAGCTATTGTTTCAGTTCCTCAACTTTTGCTTCAAGCTCTTCATTGTAAGAAGCAATGCTCCTCATTTCAGTGTCATGTTGCTCAAGAACCTTTTGCCATTCAGCTTTATCATTTTCCATAGTGAGCATGGCCTCTATGTTTGCATGATTAACCCTTTGGAGCTCGTCAACAAGTTTTTGCCAGTTCGACATCCTCTCAATATCAAGCCTGACGGCATCAAGGTTTCGTAACATGGTAGACTTGTCAATGGGGACCAAATCAAGGTCAAACCTTACTCCCTTCAGACACCACTGTGGAAACCGACTTTACAAAGTGGTCGGGCCCGGTCCGACTTGGAATTTGGGCCTGCTAATTATTGTTTGGATGTCTGTCTTCCCGAGAGCGGGAGAGCCGGAAGGAATGTCAAGCAAGGCGGGGGCTGTAACCTTTTCAGGAGTTGTAGAGGTGTGCTTCTCACCATGTCGGGCTCGCTTGCTCGAATCTTCAACCATATGACTTTTTCCTCGGTCATCATGGGATTTTCTTTTATGAGAATCGTCGCCTCTCTGCGAAGAATCGTGGCACTCCTCCCTCTCTCTTCTTTCATAACGCTCCTCTTGAGCCCTCTTCTCTTGAGCCTTTCGGGCGGCTCTTTCTTCATCGGATTCTCTGTAGGAGGGGAGGTAACGCCTATAATCATATTGGCTTCGCCTCCCGTAGCGCTGGAAGTCATCATAGTAGGATCCGCTGCGTCCCATCGGAAGATCTGAAATAAAAAGAGCTAAATTTTAGAATTCTTCAAAGTACAAAAAGTCAAGAGCATAAAAGTGTCGAAAGATTCTAAGTGAGTGTAATGTGCAAGCTACGTGCATCGAACTACGAACCACTCTTTAATTGTGGAGTAGTTATGGGAGTAGAAGTTAACATCAACTCTTGAGTTGACGGAGTTTGTTGCAGAACAGAAGTCGCCTCGACTACTGAAGAAGAAACCCCGGTAGTAATAGGATCATCTTTAAAGATCTCTTGCGAGGTGGCAAAGAGGTCACTCAGTCCTTCGAAAGTGTCGTCCCTGCTCTGCTTAACAGGGCTGGTTTTCTCGACTTCTTTGTCACCAGACTTCTTTGAATGCGGAGGAGAATCCGAGGCTCTTCTTCTTCGGTGACCGGGGCAAGTTTGCCAGATGCCCCCGCAACATCAACGGAAGTGGAGCACTTCACTAGAGAAGCCTCAGAAGCATATTCTTTCATTATGGATGTATCAATAGTAACGGGGGCATCCGACGCTCGAGCCGGAGAGTTTGGAACTTCGTGGGGGTGTGTGGAGCGAGAGGTATGCAAAAGCCCGTGTTGGTGCAGAAATTCATCCCTCAACAAGAATTTTGCACTTCTTTCTTCCGCGGCCACGGCACTCAGTCTCTCAAAAACTTGCTTATGGCCTGGATCTCTGGATTGGGGAGGAAGCGCTGAAAATAAAAAAGAAGCGGAGTTAACACTTAGCAATTTGGATAACAAGCATAGTAAGAATGATTAATCTTACTTCCTTTCCTCCATACAGCATAAAACCCCGGGGGGCAATGAACATAGAAAAATTGAGTCAAGAACCCATGAGCGCTGTCAGGAAGACCGATGATCAATCTACGATTTCGAGCACTTCTCACGACAGTAATAGAAGGATGATCTTTGGTCCGGATAAAGGAACATAAGTAACAGATTTCATCAAAGCTCGGAAGTCGATCAAGCGTTCTCCTAAATAGCACACCCAACCCCATTAGAATGGCATAACCATTGGGATGTAGCTGGGATGGAGCGATGGCCAGTTGAAGAAGAAGATGCTGGAGAAAGTTGTTGAAAGGAGGGATGGCCCCGCTCAGACACATTTGTCGGTTAACTGTCACAAAGCCAGGGGGTGCTATGTCAGCAGTGTTACTTCTCTCGGGAAGAATGGCATCTGATTCAGCAATGCCAAACTGAGTGCACAACTGGCGAAAAACTTTGTATGATAGCATGGTAGGGGCTCTTTTGGGAGGATTGACTAGCGAAGCCGGAATAACAGTTGCCTCTCCAGCCTGAACTGTTGTATCTTCTTCCTGAAAAGTCATTCTACACAAGCAACTGGATATTCAAATGTGAAGGTGCACGTTTCCTAAAAAGTGTGAAGTGTTGTGCAAAACTAATAATGACAAGTAAATATAAATGAAGTTAAACTAATCGACAATTGATCGATTACTAAACTTCAGGACTTGTTAATTTCAAAAAAGATTCAAGTGCAGTATTGGTGCAAACCGGTCGGTTTCAATCGACAGTCTCAATATTGCTCTAATACTTTACGTGAATTCGTTGAATTGAAGCACTTCATTCACACAATCTGTTTAAGTTAATTGCCTTCTGTCAACTAATCTGTCATTTGAAGTGGGCAGTCAATGACAGTATATTCGCCTTGGTTTTCTGTAGTTGTTATTTTCAACAGGTAATCAGCTTATGAGTTAACAGGATCTGCGGAATAATGCAACAAGGTTCAAACAATTTAAAGTTTGGGCAATTCAAAGTTTAGGCAATTCAATCCGGTAATACAAGTTAAAAAATCAAGTTAGGATTAAACTTTTAAGTGACAACTCATTCACGACCTAAGGGGTGTGCGGCGAGTTAAGTTAAGTTCTGTAAGTCGTAATGCGCATGAAGGAAAAAGCCTCAAATCAGAACAAAGCAAATTTCTCAAAGTCCTGTCTCGGCCGCGACTCAAAGCCTAGGTTCCTCCTACTTGAGTCGGTCAAGGGTTAAGCCACAAGAAACAACTCGGAATGGAAAATAGCCTAAGTGCTGAGTCGTTCACGACTTATGGCTTGAGACATTCACGGTCTAAAGAATAAGCTGTGGTAAGGATCTAAAGGGCTGAATCACTCGTACGACCTAAGTCCTAAATTGCCAGGAAATCAACACGACCCAAAAATTAGGTCGTGGACGGATGAGATTGCAAGGCATTCCTAAGTCGGTAAATCCAGAAAACCAACTAAGTCGTGAGAATTCTAAGTCACCTCCTCAACCAATTAACCCCTCTCTAACCCATTAACCCGCTAAGGACCTTCTCACCTCCTCCAAAATCACAAACCAGTTAATTCGAGGCACTGTAACTCATCATCTTCTCCTCACATGGTTAGAAATCACCCAAAAACCAACTCGAATCGCTTTAAGTTTGCAGCAAATCTGGTGCATTACTATGTTATCGCGAATGATAACAACAATACGATCAATGGCAGTCGCATATCAATCAGAAATGTTGTTCGCGGTGGAACACGACACAGAAATGAATTGGAGTCAAAAAATGGGGAGTCCAGATTCGTGAGTCAATGGTGATCATGGATTGAACAGAAGGTGAATTCACTTACGCGATATAAAGATGAAGATGAGTTGATTAGCTTGGATTCGTCTCTGGAAGCTTGAAGGATCGTTAATGGTAGGATCAAATAAAACAGATAAGCAGTAAAGTGAGGAGGAAGAACCGACTCAACGGCTTATATGTGAAACAGGGGGGGAGATGAAAGGACTAACGAGTCATGAGTCATGAGCCTTTTTAAGTCGTTTACGACTCATGCACTGGGTCGAAGCACACGACTTATGGTTTAAGCGTGTACTTCGAGGGGCAATTGTTAACTCCTCTGCTCAAGCGACTCAAACCAGACTCGCGACTCACAATGATTACCGACTCAACAGCCTTAACTCGTTGCCAACCTAAAATGAACGACGACTCAACTGGTTGCCGACTTAACGACTCAGGAGGGACAGCGACTCACCGGGTTATAACCTTAATGCCTTAAAGGCGTTGGCCGACTCAAGGTACTTCACGACTCAATAAGATACCGACTCAACAATTGAGGAGTTGCACGGGTTGAAGAATTGTGCGACTTACGACTTAAGGAAGTGAACGGTTTATGGCTTAAGGATTAAACGACTTAATGAGTCGACAGAATGAACGACTCGCGACTCAGAGAAATCTGCGACTTACGGCCTCCGCGGCTTAAGATATGTCACGACTCAAGGGGGCACGACCTAAAACCACAGAACCAAAATTTTAGCGCTGCGTCTTCTTAACTCGTGAACGAGTTAGGACTTGGGTGAAAAGCTGAGTACCACTTCACCTACTCCATGACCTGCTGACCCTTGACCCTTGAGTCGAGCACGACCTACGACTCTCCTTGAGTCGGTCACGACTCAGGACTTGGGTGAAGAATTATTATCCAGATTTGCCTATAAATACGTGACAATCTCCAACATGAGGGGGACTTTTAGATCATTCTCTTCGTGACATCAGCTCTACTATCTTCAAGACAATCTAAACTCCATCACTTGAAACTCACGCAAGATTTTTAGACCAAACTTCACACAAAGATTCGACATATCCAATCATGGATTCAAAGAACTCTGTGGCATTGAAGTTCTTTCTAGCTACTTGTCTTTTTGAATTGAGTTGGATTGTAATTGAAAGAAATTGTAATAAGTTGTAATTCAGTCAGCAATAAAAAGGATTGAAGTGGATGTAGGCTTGATCATAAGCCGAACCACTATAAAACTGCTGTTGTTTACTGTTTTTTCTGCAGTTTTCTGCTTATACTCTGTTCCCGAATCATCGGGTGGTGCTTTCACAACTACACTTTACACACCAGGGTGTTAGCGTTCAAATTTTAGCGTTAACAGTTAATTTATATATAAACAAATACCAGGTTACCTTGAGATGTAGACAACAGAACACCTTAAATGATGAAAAGATTCCTAGATTCTACGAATTGATCTCAAGATCTTGCAATAATCGAGAGATAACCACCCCTTTTTATTTGAATTTTGCTTTGGAGTTTTGGAACCCTTGGCCACCATGAATTTTTGGCTATAGATAATAGGAGAGGAAGGGAAAAAAATTCTAGGAAAAAAATTGAATTAAATGAAGGAATATTTGTTTTAACAGAATAATAGAAACCTTTCTTTTTTCTTCCTTAAAATATTCCCCATTTAACTCTCCATTAATGCTCAATAAATCCGCTCTCTCCTTTACATGCATGGCCAAACATAGATGGTGACTTATCGGCCCTCAAACGTTTTAAAATTCTATTTGCATTAATCTGATTTAAATCCAATTTAAATATTATGCAATATTGTTATATATCCGTTAACCTTTATATACACAATTTGTTTAATACTAATATATTAAAAAACAAATCAGATAAAATTTCAATAAATAATATTTCACAAATATTAATTCAATTAATTTGTTTAAAATACACTTGATATTTATTTAATTAAATCTAATTTATACATTCTACCGACAATCGCATATTAGTATGCACATTTATTACTTTTATATGCACACTTTGTTAAAGACTAATGACATTCAAGCAAATTTAATAATTAATATTTCATAATCATTAATTAATTTAATTAACTTATAATGATTGTGAATTAATTAAATCATCTAGTTCATTTCATTATTTCACTTGTGCGATTCAAAGGAGTAAATTCAATCAATGATTAATATCGGACAATTTAAATATTGACGTTCACACATCCCCTTATATTGCGGTGTGGTATTTTGACTGAATTGATCACTTATGCATCTTTTGATAAATCCAATTTTACTTATTATAAGCAATACCTGTTAGTAATGAATACACCAATTCCCTTCATCTAATTTATATCACATCAGAACTTATGTAATTTGGTTTTGGTCAAAACTCGAACATCATCAACATTTAACTTTGTAAGTCCAAACACAAGATTTTTTGTTCCATAATAACAATTATTATTAATTATTTTGCTATGGCTAGATACTTCTTTGAGTTGGCTATAGTTGATCGTGATACTAACCTCGTATAACTGAAGAGACAAGTTCTCTATTGAATAGTATTTCACTTCTAATACTTCAACTCAGACCCAACTATAGTCATCCAATGGACATTATGCCACGATTTAACAATAATCAAAGTGGATTGTCCACATCAAAGTTCTATAGTATTCTTAAGTCGAGAGAATTTTGTAACATCGTCACTTCAAGATTCCAGATTTGACATTAATTATATTAACCAATAGAAAACTCTCAGGAAAGTCATTCCATGGTTATCCGGTAACTATTAGCATGTAACCCCTTGGTGCCCCTTAGCAACCATGAGTAATATGCTGCTGTAATGACTCTAATTTTGATTAACATTATTTAAGACATTTAATTAGTTAAATTAAATGAAAGTGCCTAGATAAATAATAAATTAAAGTGGGTTAAAATGAAATATAAAAGGAGAATTAGATAAGGATAAAATAGGAATGAGTCATATTCATGTACCCTAAGTCTCCATATCATTTCATTTTACAAGTTCACAAATTAAAATCTAAACCAAAGGCCGGCCATCATTAAAGAGAAGTAAGGGGAAGATAAGCAAGAATTAAGAGGAAAAGCAAAGCTTGATCAAATTCAATACCAGATCAAATCTCAACTCCTTAACAACAAGCTAAGGTGAATAATAGTCACATCTCATATTTTTTATGTTTCAGTTTCTAGAATCATATCTGAATGTTTTTGCAAATATATTGCCATGTTTTGAATGATGTTTAGATATATACATGCTTGTTGATGAATTATGCTTATTCCCGTTGATCTTAAGACATGTTTTGAATTGAAAAACCTACCAAATGACATCCAAATTCCTTGCGATTTTAATATATGGTCAGAAATGATATTTTAGAGATGGCTTTCAGGTTTTATAATTTTTAGAATTAATGTTGATTTATTATTAATTTTCTAGTGAAGAAAATGGTTATTTAGGTTTAAAATTAATTACGGCAATTATACATATAATATGGATCAGAAATGTAAATATGTTAGGAAACATATTAAAAGTGGTTTATGTGAATTTTTGTAGAATTTTCCTAAGTGTTTTAATAAATATATAAAATTATTTAAGGTATGAGACTAAAATGTTTTATTTGTTTATAAAAGAAGAAGGGGCTATTTGCTAATGTTTTAAAAATGTCAATTCTGAAATTCGGTAGCACCTTTCAGAAAAGATTTTGAAAAGGTAAAGGCAACTAATTATATGATGACAAATAAGCGGGTTAGTTGAAAAGAATTGCTTTTTAAAGTTAAAAAGAAAATTTTTAAGGTTCCGCTGTCTCACCACCTTCGACAGCCAGCTTTCGACTAAGTGCTTCTGCCTCTAACTAGATCGAAACCAATGCACATGGTATCAAAGACTTGGTACGTACTGAATTGAACATAGGTGAAAGGTATAGGGTCGAAACAAGGGGTTCCGAAGGGGTCGAAGCCTTGTTTTGTTTTCTAAAGAAAAAGCACCTGCTTTGCTTTCGAATAAGATAGCCATCAACTTAGTCAGCTTTCGACTAGGTCAAATTTACTTTAAAGAAAGGAGCTTTTGAAATAGGTTGTGCCCTTGTTTAAACTAAATGTTTCCGAAGGGGTCGAAACCCCTACATGCCGCCTTTATACCTTTTAAAGAAGTGCCTCTGAAAAGGTCCTTTCGTTTTAAAATTTGAGCCGCTTCTCCAACAATTTTGAAGCGATTGGTTTCTACACCATCCACTTCTTTGCTTAGGAAATTGCTTCCGAAAGAGTTTCTTTCGACTTAGTTGTTTTAAGACCCTTTTTGGTATTTTGAAAGTTAAACCCAAAGGTTTCGAAAGGAATGGTTTCGAAAGGTTGTTCCACATAATTTGACTTGAACTCAATGCTTTCTAAAGGTTTGTTTTAAGTAGTGTACTTTAATACTTTCGAAAGGTAGCTAATAAAGGTTGCGAAGGGAGAGCGTCCCCTGTATTTTCGAAAGGTATATGATAAAGGCTTCGAAGGGGTGATTCCCCAATGTTCCGAAAGGTACTTAAAGTATTTTGAAGGGAAGGTTTCCAACATTTTCGAAAGGCATGATTAAGGTATTTTAAAAGTGGACGTGTACGGTTTATAAAGCTTTCAAAAGAGATGTTTTCAATGTTTTCGAAAAGACTATGGTAAAAGGTTTCGAAAGGTATGTTTTGGCCTTTCGGCCTAAGGTTATAAAGTAAAGTAATTTACTTGTATCGAAAGGAGTACTTTCAATGGTTTCAAAAGGGGTACTTTCGAATGGTTTCGAAAGAAATTGTTTAAAGGTTTAAACAAAGGTTTCGAATGCCTTCATCAACAATATTTTGAGTAAAGCATATATCGTGGCAAAGAGATTTGAGTAAAGAAAACATTATATTTTCTTATATAAGTATGATTTTAAGGGTTAAATCTTTTGGAAAGGTTTTAAAGGAAATTTTAAGGGTAGTTGACCCTAATTAAAATGACTCAGACATTTGTATACCAGATGGGACTGATATAGGGTCATGCTCTATACATTAATTATTAGCCCCTAGCTAATTTAGTCCAAAATTCCAGTGTGTAGGGCTTAGTCACAAGTAAGACTTAAATGATGTTTACACATAGAACAAAATATATATATGTACAGAGAAGAAGGATAGGTTATTGGTAAGCTCGAAAAACCATTAGGATCAGGTAACCCTTGGAGAAGTGAGTTATGGACAGACAGTTCAGAAGTATGTCTAACAGTTGTTAGATAATTTGTTTCGTTTGTCTGGTAGGCCCGAATCAGTCAAAGGTTAGTAGTTAGCCAAACAAAACTATATTGTTTTGGACAAATGGTCCATTTATTACCTGTTTTTGAGCATATATGATATTTTCTATTATTGATATATTAGTTTAATTAACCAGTTTGGTTGCAGGGTTTTGATTTGCAAAAAGATATGTTTAAAAGGGATATTAGTAAAGGGAAACCCGTTCCGCTATGCGGCGTGGTCTCATTTAATATCGGTAAACCGAGATGTAGTAGTATTATTCACACTATGCTTTATGTCTGACTCGAAGTTTATGTTTTCCCCTTAAACTCTCGAGTGCTCAAAATTAATTTGACTAGATTGAGATTTTGGTTTGCAGGTTTAGTAGAAGGGTGAATAAAGATTCTTGAGACGAGCAGGAGGCTGATCTTAGTTATATTTAGGAGTTGTTTTTGTTTATTTCACTGTGATGTATTAAGACAGTTTATGTCTATATAGTACTCTGGTTATCCAAGGGGGCATCTTCATATGCCACTCTTAGCATATTATGTAATAATTATATTTGATCTGAACCTAGAAACGTTTAGGATTATGTAATGGAATATGAAACATGTTTTGTGAAATGTAATCAGAAAAGTTGTTTTTGAAATCTGTTATTTTGTTTTATATTCATGTGCTTCGGGTATTATGGATACCATTAACATTGCCGTATTTTGTCGCCTGAAGTTAATACTACAGATGACTGCAGCATCTGTAGCGCTTAGATTTGGGCCTCAAGATAGGGGATGTTACAACTTGGTATCATAGCATAGGTTTATGAAATTTTTTAAACTAAAATGGTTTTTGAAAACATAATCCTAAGGATTAGAGATAAGATCGTGGTATGGGATAATGCTAAAGTAAAGTACTTGTATTTGCTATATATAAGTATACACTATATCTCTATTCCCTCTCTTAGACTATTCTTCTGTATCTTACGAAGACTCGAATGCAGATATGGATGCTAGAGGTGAAAGATTTAACCTTGGAGGTGGAAGCACCACTAAAAATGGAAATGCCAGACCAAATACGAGAAGGAACCCAGGTCGAGCACAAATTGGAAATGTCGGTGCTGGAGTCCCGCAAGTTGACATAGGGGCAATGTATCAGTTCTTTGTCAACATGATCCAGGCGGGAATTGATGCTGGAGTAGTTGGAGGAAATGTTGGAAAAGGGAACCAAGAAGCTCCAGTAGTGAATAACTATGTTATTCCGAGTCAAGATTTTGCTTGGCTGGAAAAAAAGTCATTTATTGGTACTGAAGGCGAAATCGAAGTGGAGAACTGATTACTTCATTATAAGAGAATTTCCATTGATTTAGGGATCAACGATGAGCAGAAAAGGAGGCTTTCTTCTAGACAGCTTCAAGGGGCAGCACTGTTTTGGTGGAACGATGTGACAGTTGGAGTCAACGAGGAGAATATGACTTGGGCTGAGTTCAGGAGGAGGTTCGAGGGAAGATTTATGTCAGAATATACTAAGTCCACTCTGCTTAGGAAGTTTGCCAAGTTGAAGCAGGGGGATATGACTGTGCTCGAATATGCGACAAGTTTTGAGGAGCTAGCGAGATATGGCTATGCTACGATTGATACTGTGATTAAGAGGAATGAGAAGTTCATCAAAGGGTTAAAGCATAAGCTTTCTAAGGCCATGTTACCGCATATTAGGGATCTAAGTGATGTTGTTGTTGAGATGGCCTTAAGGAATGAAGAGATGCGAGCTTTTCTTGAAATAAATAAGGCCAAAGCAGCTCAAGGAGGGCAGAGTCAGAAGAGAAATATTTTCCATAAGAAAGGAGCTCAGAAGGGTGGAGCTGCTAAGAAGGGAAAGGCGGAAGTGGTCTGTTACAAGTGTGACAAGAAAGAATACTATGCCTATGAGTGTCGGACAGGTAAGGGAAATAAAGTTGCTGAGAAGAAAGGGATGAAGTGTTTCAGCTATGATCAGATTGGGCACTATAAGAACCAGTGCAAGAAGAAATCCAAGGATGGGAAAGCCAAGATGTTTTCATTGGAACCAACTACCTCGAAACCAATAGCAGAGGACATGGGAAAAGCTGTGTTGCGAGGTACGCTTTCGATTTATGGTGTATCAGTTAGAGTTCTATTAGATACCGGTGCATCGCATTCTTTTATACCTCATTGTTTGGTAAATAAGCTTAACCTAGAACCCTCATACCTAGTTACTTCCTTAAGGGTTGCAAATTCTATAGGAGGTTATGCGACTCTTAAGATGAGAAGTGACCACTTAGAGTTTGAATTGTTAGGTCATGTATTTGCTTGCAGTTTGCATGTGTTTGATTTCATAGGGTTCAGAATTATTTTGGGTATGGATTGGTTAAGTAAATACGATGCTAGGATATTTTGCCATGATATGAAAATATCACTTAGACACCTTGACTATAGAAATCGGATCATATACTCCATAGAAAATCATAGTTTTGAGGTTAATGCATTATTGGGGGTTGTGGAGGCAGAAGATGATTGAGTCGAGTTTTCGTTGTTAGAGATTTCACAGATGTCTTTGAACCTGTAGTAGGATTGTCACCGAAACGAGCCATTGAGTTTAGAATAGATTTGGTGCTGGAAACAAAACCGGTGAGTAGACCGCCAAGCAAAATGACACCTACCGAGATGAGGGAGTTAAAGGTGCGGTTGGTGGATTTGGAGGGCAAGAATTTTATCCGGCCAAGCAGTTCACCCCAGGAAGCAACCATAGTGTTCGCAAAGAAGCTGGATGGATCACTGAGGTTATGTATCAATTATCGTAAGTTAAATGAGAAGACGATAAAGAATCGATATTCGTTACCTAGAATTGGCGATTTATTCAGCCAGTTGAGAGGAGCCAAAGTATTTTCTCAATTGGATTTAGTGATAGGGTTCCATCGGCTTAGAGTGGCTGAGAATAGTATTCCTTTGATGGCTTTTAGAACCAGATATGGGTCGTATGAATAGTTAGTAATGTCATTTGGACTAATTAATGTGCCAGCCTTCTTTGTGGATTTGATGAACCAAGTTTTTCGACAGCACTTGGATAGGTTCGTGTTGGTATTTATAGATGATATTTTGATATACACTAAAGATGAAAGAGAGCATGAAGTTCATCTTAGAGTGGTGCTTAAGACACTGAGGCAACATCAATTGAAGGCAAAATTTTCAAAGTGTCATTTTTGGAAGAAAGAAGTGAAGTTTCTTAGTCATGTAGTCTCAGAACAAGAGTTATCTGTAGATCCGACTAAGATCGAGGTAGTAAATAATTGGAAGAGACCCGAGACAGCGACTAAGGTAAAGAGTTTTCTTGAATTAGCTGGGTAATATCAGAGATTCATTAAGGATTTCTCGTGGATAGCAACACCGATGGCCAAGCTAACGCGAAAAGATGCGAAGTTTGTTTGGACCGATAAGTGTGAGAAGGCATTCCATAAGCTGAAACGCTTATTATCGAAAGCACCTGTGTTAGTTATTCCAGAAGGAAATTAGGATTTAGTGGTATATGCAGATGCATGTGGAATAGGGTTAGGAGCCGTGTGAATGCAAAGAGGTAAAGTGATTGCCTATGCATCTTAACAGCTTAGACCGCATGAGCTTAGGTACCCGACTCATGATTTGGAACTATCTGCGGTAATTTTTGCGTTGAAGATGTGGAGACGTTACCTTTTGGGAGAAAGATTTAAGCCGCATACGGATCATAAGTCGCTAAAGTATTTATTCTCTCAAAAGGAGTTGAATATGAGATAGAAGTGGTGGTTAGAGTTTTTAATCGCTTATGACTTTGATATAGAATACACACTAGGAAAAGGCAACAAGGTTGCAGATGCACTTAGCAAAAAACATCAGAATGCAGTGTTAGCAATGATAGCTGAGTGGATAGATTTGGAAGCATTGATGACATGTAGAACACAGAGCAGATCTGAAGCTAGATTTAGTAAGGAGATTGTTATGTTGTTATGTTTAGAAGTTTGACCGGTAATGATCGAAAGGATTTCTTCTAAGAAGAAGGAGGATACATTATTAGTTGGATGGACCAAAAAGTTAATGGATGGAACAGAGAGTGATGACTTGAAGGATTTCAGTCTTGACCAGAATGGGTGGTTTAGAAAGAAAGGAAGGTTGTGTGTTTCGAATGTAGGAAGCTTTAGGAATGAAGTTCTTGAGGAATGCCATCGTTCGAAGTTCACTATTCATTCGGGAGGAAATAAAATGTATCAGGAAATGAAGAGGAGTCTCTTCTGGGAAGGTATGAAGAGAGATGTAGGCTTATGGGTGAAGCAGTGACTAAACTGCCAACTGGTAAAAGCCGAACATCAGAAACCAAGTAGGTTACTTCAACCTTTAAATATTCTAGTGTGGAAATGGGATTCTATCTCGATGGATTTTATAGACGGGTTGCCAAGGTCAAATCGAGGAAATGAAAGTATATGGGTCATAGTGGATAGGTTGACCAAGAGTGTCCATTTCATTCCAGTTAAGTCAACCAGGACAACACCTGTTTTGGCTAAGTTATTTATGAAGAATATAGTTAGACTTCATGGAATTCCTAATACAATAGTAAGCGATAGAGACTCCTTATTTACTAGGGAGTTATGGAAGAGTCTATAGGAGACTTTGGGTACTAAGCTCAAGATGAGTATCACTAACCATCCACAGATAGATGGGCAAACGAAAGGAGTTAACAAAGTCTTAGAAGATTTGTTGCGAGCTTGTGTGCTACATTTTGAAGGATCATGGGAAGACCGTCTACACTTAGTCGAATTTTCATATGACAACAGTTATCAGGCTAATATAGGGATGGCACCATTTGAAGCTTTGTACGGAAGGCCATGCAAATCTCCCGTATGTTGGCTAGAGACCGATGTGTGATATCCCGAAATTTTAGACAATATCAATTTAATAATCTGTATATAAAATTAAATTGATATTGACAATATTGATTGATAAAATATGTTTTGATTTAATAATCTGAATAAATAAATATTTAATTTGTGATTTGTCCTTTAAAAGCTTAAATAAATGTTTAAATCATAATGTGTATATATATATTTGTATATATATATTATAGTTTATCTTTGTTTTGGAATTTAAGTAATAAATAAAGTTTTGTTTTTAAATTCTAATAAAATATTGAGTAATTAGTAAATTATGTTTTAAATTAATATTAAGCTTTCAAAAATCCATTTAAATTATTAACTTTATGATTTGTGAATATTTATAACAAATGTTAAATTGTTTCAAATTAGTCTTAGTTTAAATATTGTTTTAAATTTAAATAAAAGTTGATTTTATTTCTTTTTAAAGCATTATTTGATTAAATATGAATTGAGACTCTTTTATATAAGTTTAAAATTTGAGATAACATATGATTTAAATTCATTTAAATATAAAAGTGATTTATAAATTCTTTATAAATCATATAAAATTTGATAATCGTTATTTTAAACCATATTAATGAATATTCTATTTTTCAAAAATATATAGAGGAATTAAAAAGGGAAAATGGAATCTTCATTTTAAATTGATTTTGTTTTATTTTAAAGAATTAATTTGATTTGGTAATTTTATTTTGAAATTCAAATTTATTGATTCTTTAAAATAATTTGTGTAAGTTTAGTTTATAAATAGTTTTATTTACATTTTCTTAAAATAAGTAAATCATATATATTCATATAAACATAAATTAAATTTAAGAAAACCCTTTTATAAACATTTAAATATATAACATAATTTAACAAGACAAGTGTTAACATATTAACAAATTAAGCTACATGTGTTAAATGGTAAATCAAGCATAATGACAAGTGTCATTTGTTTGTATTCCTTTCTTTATTTTTATTTAAACATTTTCAGCCTCTTAAAAACATTTTCACTTTCCTTTGTTATTTTAGAATCAAATGCTAGTTGAAGCAAAAGAAAATACATCACTTAAAAATCTGAAAACTCAAAGCTCTTCAAAAACAAGACCTGAAACTTCACTCCTCAAAACTTTAATTTGCAAACCATTAGCCTGTAACCAGATTCTAAAATTCAAACCTGCAAAATTCATTTCAAAGCAAACTACATTCATACAAAAACTGGAACTTCTGCAAATCAAAATGATCCAAATGCAAACTACATTTTCAAACCTGGAAACCACTGCATTTATACTCTGCAAATCTTGAACAAATCAAATGAATTTCTGCATTTTTATGGCCTGCATGCAAAGAGTTTTGGTCAGTAAATTCAAATACAAGCCTGCGCACTTGAATCAGAGAGTCATATCCCTACAACAATTAAATTAGTTGACTAACTCCTCCAAGTTTTAAAATTGGGAAAAACTGCTCTGTTCTTCAAAATTTCAAGGTGAGTAACTTCTTATTTAAATATAATTAAGTAAATTAAAGATTGCTTGATTGTCTCTGGAAAAAAAAATATATTGCTGATGATTAACATCAACCTCTTCCTAATCTCCAATATAGATGCATGATAATATTGAAGCTATTTGTTTGTGTGTAGATAAATTTCTGGAATTCTCTTTGTACTTAAATGAGTATGTATACTCTGTTAGTATCTGTAAATTTCTGTGATCTTGACATAAGCTATTTAATTCAAATTTTTAGTAACCTCATGACTTAACCATTATTGAGGAAATGGATTACAAACAAATTTGTTTGTTAGAAATAAATCTGAAGCATATAAATTTAAAATAAGGCAAACTGGGAAACAAGAACTTCTCTGAAATCAAAATGCCCTGAAATATGTTTGTGTTTAAAAATGTACATTCCTTAGTTTATTTAATTTAAAATGTGACATGAAAACAATCTTGAAAACATGATTTTTAACTCAGGAAATACAAATTATAGTTTAAGACTATAGGGTCTGTTCATTTTTATTTGAAATATGAATTTGTAAAATTCTGTTGATCTTGGAAATCTGGGAGTTTGATGTTTCTTATGTATGAAGATGAGTGACCAGGCTCATCATATAAATTATCAACTTAAGGGATTAATCAATGGATTAGCAGCAGTGAGGAAAATAAGTCTGCAACTCTAGTTATATTCAAGTATGTGAATTGGGCCTTTTCTGTCTCAACGTTTGATCGAGTGTGAAGCCACTTTGGGAAAGTGTTGCTGGGTTCATAACTAGGTAGTAGCCAGAGTTGTAGCTTAAATGGTGGCCGGAGGAGTTAGGATCCACCGTTGACAGGTTTTGGAGATTGGGTGCACTGTGTTTTCCAGGTTTTGAAAAAAATAAGGGCTGGTCTTTGATTTTGAATAAATGGAGATATTCTAATGATTGGGTGTTCAAGTTGGATTAAAGAGGGGTTGGTGGATGTAGATGATCATCTCTGATGATCGGAATTTGCCCAGGGGTTACGTGCATGTGTACAGGGGTCAATTAGAGGTGGGTTTCGGTTTTCTGGAATTGTAGAGGAAAGACTCGAGTAAACTGAGGTCATGACTCGAAGTAGGGAGGAAGGTGACTCGAAGTAAAATGGTTTTGACTCGGGTAGTGTTAGATGCAGTGTTATGTTTCTGAAACCTGAACTGTTTCAGGTTTATAAATTTTAAAAACTAAATTAAAAAAAAAGATAAGCAAGTTTAAATCTAAACTGAAGCAAGTTTGAAATGATGAATTCAAATAGATTTTGAATTTCATGTTTTGAAATAATCAAGATTTGCAGAATAAGATATTTAAAATTTTAAAACCTGCACAGTTTTGATATTGAGTGATTTTTTTAAAATCTGAAATAAGTTTTTAAAACAAGATTTAAATTCTAAGTTAAATCTGAATTTAGAATCCTAGATTCAAATTTGAATTTGAATATGAAAGTTTCAAAAAGAAATAGGTTGATAAATTCAAATGTTATAATTTAGTTGAATATTTTAGTATGTATAACATATGTTTTTATAAATCTGAAATGAAATTTAAAACAGGGTTTTTAAATTTAATTTTTTTTTTGAATTTGAATCTGAAGACATAATTTGAATTCTAGATTGAAATAAGATTTTAATTTGAATGTTTAAAATCACTTGAATATTTAAAGTAAAATTTAAATTTTATTTAAATTGATTATGGTTTAAACTATTTATAAAATCCCTTAAGTACTTCTTTAATATGAAATAAAAAGTGGTTAATAATTTAATCTTGTTTAAGTTTGATTTCATTTTAATTTTAATTTAAATGGAATTTAGAGAAATTTTAAAAAGCAAAATATATTTTTTTTAAATTATTTTTATAATGATAATTAAATCATTAATGAGGTTAATGATTTTCATTAAATTGTTTTGAACTTAATAATTTATTTATCAATCAAGGTAATTAAGTTTTGTAATTAAGAAGTCAATTAATTAAATAAGTTTTGATTTAATTAATGATTTGAATTTATTAATCAAGTAATTTAAAATGTGTTAAGATTTAATTAACACTTGATTAATTAAATAAATAGAGATTTATTAATGATTTGTTATAGATAATTAAATTAGTAATTAATAATAATTAATCTCAGTTAATTATCTTAGAAAGGTAATTAAAGATTTGTTATAAGTTAATGAAGGTCATTAACTTAATATTATTTTATAATTAATTAATGTAATTAATTTTAATAATTAATTGGATTAATTAATTTAAGATAATCCTTGGAATTGTTTAGGTAAATTACTTAGTGAAAGTAATTAGGGAAATTAATTACTAATTGTAATTAATTAAGTTTGTTTTGATTAATTAAGTTAATTAATTAAGTTTAATTAATTTAAATTAATCATTGATTTAATTTGAGAAGTGATTACAAATGGAAAATTACTTAGTGAAGAAAATAAATTACTGGATGTAATTTAATGGAGGAGTTTTGGAATTAATTACTTGTGTAATTAATATGTAGTTGGAATGTTAAATAATTACTTAAGTAAGTAATTAGTTTGGGTTTTGATAAATAAATTAATCAAGTATGATTAATAATAATTGATAATTAATTTAATGGAGTTATTTTAAATAAAATAACTTGGGATCATTAATTTGAGTAATTAATGATATGATTAAGGATTGATTAATTAAGAACCATTAATTAATGAAGGTATTAGTTAATTAATTAATGATTAATTAATTGATAAGGTAATTATAAGTTAATTATAGGGTTGGTTTGGATTAATTAATTGATAAAATTAATTAGAGGTTAATTACTTGAATGTAAGTGAAGGTTAATCAAGATGATTAATTTGGGTAAATTGTTAAAGTAATTGGTTGATTGATTTATAATTAATTATTTGATTTGTAATTAATTAAGGAATATGTAAGCAAGATTGATATGGATAAGAAATTAATTTAATTCATTTTAAATTAATTAAGGGAGAAGTAATTAATTTAAATCATTTTAAATTAATTATAGATTGAATTGATAAGTAATTGCTTACAAATGATGGTTGGTTTTTATTACCTGAATGGTTGAGATCTCAGTTATGAGATATATGATGTTGTGTGATTTGGATGTAATGGTTGCATTGAGTTGATGATATGGATTTATCTGTTTGAGTTGATAATATAGATTATCTGATGTGATGATGATATTGATTATCTATTGAGATGTTGAGAATTATCTATCTGTGTGTATTTAGATAATATTGAATTGAATTGTTTTAACTTTAAAACAACTTGGACCTAAAAGACACGCTTTGGATTTCGATGAGACCGGGATCGGGTTTTCATATTTGGATATCCGAAAACCACATCGATTCCAAATAACGTTAGGTCGTGAATCAAAATAGGAGCTTTGTGAAGACTCGAGGTGTAAGGGCTATACGTCAGTATAACTCTGTGGGTGATTCCGTAATGAGTTTGACGGAATAGTACTTATAGATTCGAGATGGTGGTTTAGAGTGCAAGGGTTATCGTCGTTAACTCTGAGGGTGATTCCAAAATGAGTGTAACGAGATAATGCCTTCGGTTTCGTTCGAACCCGGAACGAACTTGTATGGATTGAATGCTTTCAGAACATCGTCAGGTGGACGATGAGCATTCTAAGATAATGTGTCCTATAAAGGTAATCGTAACCTCAAGCCTCATCAACCGGGAATGGCTAAAACAGGGGAGGTGCAGCAAGGCTTCGTGGGTAGCCCCCACTTGAGAGCAAGATTGATCCCTGTCTAGAGGTCCCTTTATATTCGGCTGTGTGGGGCAGTTGATTGCAACAACTGCCGGGGTTGTCTTGTTCGGGACCCTTCAATAAGGAAGGGTTCTGGCCTTGTGTTGCAGGGGATGAAGGGAGTAATCCTCGGTACGGTGATCTAGGCCACGTACTGTGACGGGCGGTACCCCAGTAGCCCTGCCTTTGATGGAATCCAAAATCCAATAAGTGTCGTACGTATTAGTTGTGCCCAACTATGTTGGAACGTGAGATGTAAGCATTCCAGCTATTTCTGTATTTTACTTGAAAACCCTAGACACTATTATAATATCATCGGATTTCCTATCAAATGTTTGGTTAGCGTAAGGTAAAAACTTTTCCATGTTTATGTATGGGAAGTCTTACGTGATACCTTTTCTTTTCAAAGGTTTTTAAAGTTAAGCAACCTTAACCTGTTACTCACACCAGACCCATGTCTGACCCGGAGTTTATTTTTGTTTTTCATAAACTCTTGGGTACTCAAATTTTTACGAGTAGCCAAGGGATTCAGGTTAGCTTTGACGAATTATGGAGGAGCAATGGAGCAGGAGGCTTCTGCGTTGTAGATATATAGTTCCGCTGTGTATTCTCTGTATTGGTATCTTTATTGAGTTGTATTGAGTTGTAAATACTAGACAGGTGTTTATAACTGTCTAGTATGTGTTGTGTATGCTGTGTAACTCTGATAGATATTGTATATTGTGTAAATACTTATGTTATTAATATAATTTATTCGTTCCGCTGTTGAGATTCTGTGTTGTTTCTTTTTTTCTCTTCTTTCTTTTCTTCTTCTATCCTTTTCTTTCTTAATTCATGATGCGATTTTCTGGGGGTAGAAAGTCGGGTCGTGACAGATTGGTATCAGAGCGTTAGGTTGAGTGAATACCTAGGCTCTGGAGTGGTGTCTATCTTGAGAGAGCGTATTTGTAATTTTATTATATATATTTATATATATTTATTCCTACCTATCTGTTGGGGTACCTGTTCGGGTTTTCCAATATAGGTTATAAAGGTAGATTGAGGTAGTAGTGTGTGTAACACGACTACTATTGGTTGGAGTTTGAATGTTGAGGTTGGAAGTGTATTTGTCGAGGCTGTAGACCTAATACCGTCTCGAGTGAGTTTTGAAGTGGAGCAAGGACTTCATTGATCTCTAAAGGTAACCTGTTAAGGTTCGGAGTTCATCTTTGAAGTTGGATGAGTAGAGTTAGATCTGTTGGCTGAACAGAAGCGAGTGATGATATCTTGATATCTCAAGGAAGTAGTAGCTGCGTGATGAGATGCAGTGCCTATGGATATTTCCGAAGAATAATTTCTTTGGAACGAGTTAAGAAAGTAGGTCTGCTTCGGTGTTGTGGCTAAGTCTAGCAAGGTGTTTCTGTTTGATTTGAAGTCCGAGTTTCTCAAAGAACTTTGGATTGGGAATTCTTTGGCATGGGTGTCAACAGAGTTTTCTAGCTTAGTAGTTTTCTGGAGATGGAGTTCAGAAGCAATAGAGTAGAATCTGTTTCTTCAATGGATTGGCTAGGCTAGTGAAAGCTGTTCTGTTAGGTAAAGAGGGGACAGTTTTCTTTGGAATTAGATTGAGTGGATCGCAAAAGTGACTTGCGATAGTCGAGTATTCTCTTGGATTGTTGAGGTTTTTCTGGATGTTTTCAGAGAAGTTAGAGGTTGTCTGCATCTAGAGTTTTTCTTATCGACCAGGATTCCAAGTGTGGTCCCGGTGGTTCAACTAGTTGAAGGTTGGTTCCTTGAGATAGAGTTTGTTGAAGCAACTCAAGATTGAGGAAATTCTGAATTTTCTCTGGGTTATGCTGTCCATTTGTGCTTGAGTTCTTCATCAGCATTCTTTTCAACCCTAGGTCAGAGTTGTGCAGCGGAAGCAGTTTGGGAGTACATCTGCTTTTCTTTTCCGGACAGGAGAAGTTGTTGTCTTCTGATTGTTGAGAGTAGAGTTGTTCTTGATCTTGATTGATCGTAGAGGATCATTCTGGTGGATTAGGGTTGGTCTAGTTGTTTCTAGAAACATCAGCAAGGATTTAGCTGATCAGGTAAGATATTGGCAGCCTGAGATCGTCCGAAGAGTTTTGAGGATCTGAAGATCTGATTTTGGATAAGTTCTCAGTTTTTAAGAGCTATAAACTTTTGGTAAGATTGGGTAAGCTAGCTCTGAGATACTTTGGATTTCTTTGGTATTTTGTTTTTGGATAAGTGATTGATTTTCTGGATTGAATTGCCAGTTTGGACAACTGGAATTCGTTGTGTTTCACGTATCTATGAGGGAGTACGTGTATATCTATTTCTGGTTTTGGAATCGGCTGTTCTGAGAGATTTTGGTTGTTGAGTCAGACTTGTCTATAGTCTGATGACTTGTTCAGTTATAGATATAGATGAGTAGGAATTCTGTAGTTTAGTGGTGTTGATTGTTTAGGTTTTATAGAGCGAGTATCCCGATGTTTACTTGGGAAACTCGAGGAAGCTCTATCCAGAATTTTGTCTGGTTAGTTAATTTTGTTTGATTGGATGAATTGGATTCTATGGATGCTATCATATGTTTGATATATGCTTGGTTTTAAAATTAAAATTCTTAAATAGGTTATTAAATTACCTTTGTTTTAAATTTCGGGGACGAAATTCTTTTAAGGGGGAAGGAATGTGATATCCCGAAATTTTAGACAATATCAATTTAATAATCTGTATATAAAATTAAATTGATATTGACAATATTGATTGATAAAATATGTTTTGATTTAATAATATGAATAAATAAATATTTAATTTGTGATTTGTCTTTTAAAAGCTTAAATAAATGTTTAAATCATAATGTGTATATATATATTTGTATATATATATTATAGTTTATCTTTGTTTTGGAATTTAAGTAATAAATAAAGTTTTGTTTTTAAATTCTAATAAAATATGGAGTAATTAGTAAATTATGTTTTAAATTAATATTAAGCTTTCAAAAATCCATTTAAATTAATAACTTTATGATTTGTGAATATTTATAACAAATGTTAAATTGTTTCAAATTAGTCTTAGTTTAAATATTGTTTTAAATTTAAATAAAAGTTGATTTTATTTCTTTCTAAAGCATTATTTGATTAAATATGAATTGAGACTCTTTTATATAAGTTTAAAATTTGAGATAACATATGATTTAAATTCATTTAAATATAAAAGTGATTTATAAATTCTTTATAAATCATATAAAATTTGATAATCGTTATTTTAAACCATATTAATGAATATTCTATTTTTCAAAAATATATAGAGGAATTAAAAAGGGAAAATGGAATCTTCATTTTAAATTGATTTTGTTTTATTTTAAAGAATTAATTTGATTTGGTAATTTTATTTTGAAATTCAAATTTATTGATTCTTTAAAATAATTTGTGTAAGTTTAGTTTATAAATAGTTTTATTTACATTTTCTTAAAATAAGTAAATCATATATATTCATATAAACATAAATTAAATTTAAGAAAACCCTTTTATAAACATTTAAATATATAACATAATTTAACAAGACAAGTGTTAACATATTAACAAATTAAGCTACATGTGTTAAATGGTAAATCAAGCATAATGACAAGTGTCATTTGTTTGTATTCCTTTCTTTATTTTTATTTAAACATTTTCAGCCTCTTAAAAACATTTTCACTTTCCTTTGTTATTTTAGAATCAAATGCTAGTTGAAGCAAAAGAAAATACATCACTTAAAAATCTGAAAACTCAAAGCTCTTCAAAAACAAGACCTGAAACTTCACTCCTCAAAACTTTAATTTGCAAACCATTAGCCTGTAACCAGATTCTAAAATTCAAACCTGCAAAATTCATTTCAAAGCAAACTACATTCATACAAAAACTGGAACTTCTGCAAATCAAAATGATCCAAATGCAAACTACATTTTCAAACATGGAAACCACTGCATTTATACTCTGCAAATCTTGAACAAATCAAATGAATTTCTGCATTTTTATGGCCTGCATGCAAAGAGTTTTGGTCAGTAAATTCAAATACAAGCCTGCGCACTTGAATCAGAGAGTCATATCCCTGCAACAATTAAATTAGTTGACTAACTCCTCCAAGTTTTAAAATTGGGAAAAACTGCTCTGTTCTTCAAAATTTCAAGGTGAGTAACTTCTTATTTAAATATAATTAAGTAAATTAAAGATTGCTTGATTGTCTCTGGAAAAAAAAAATATTGCTGATGATTAACATCAACCTCTTCCTAATCTCCAATATAGATGCATGATAATATTGAAGCTATTTGTTTGTGTGTAGATAAATTTCTGGAATTCTCTTTGTACTTAAATGAGTATGTATACTCTGTTAGTATCTGTAAATTTCTATGATCTTGACATAAGCTATTTAATTCAAATTTTTAGTAACCTCATGACTTAACCATTATTGAGGAAATGGATTACAAACAAATTTGTTTGTTAGAAATAAATCTGAAGCATATAAATTTAAAATAAGGCAAACTGGGAAACAAGAACTTCTCTGAAATCAAAATGCCCTGAAATATGTTTGTGTTTAAAAATGTACATTCCTTAGTTTATTTAATTTAAATTGTGACATGAAAACAATCTTGAAAACATGATTTTTAACTCAGGAAATACAAATTATAGTTTAAGACTATAGGGTCTGTTCATTTTTATTTGAAATATGAATTTGTAAAATTCTGTTGATCTTGGAAATCTGGGAGTTTGATGTTTCTTATGTATGAAGATGAGTGACCAGGCTCATCATATAAATTATCAACTTAAGGGATTAATCAATGGATTAGCAGCAGTGAGGAAAATAAGTCTGCAACTCTAGTTATATTCAAGTATGTGAATTGGGCCTTTTCTGTCTCAACGTTTGATCGAGTGTGAAGCCACTTTGGGAAAGTGTTGCTGGGTTCATAACTAGGTAGTAGCCAGAGTTGTAGCTTAAATGGTGGCCGGAGGAGTTAGGATCCACCGTTGACAGGTTTTGGAGATTGGGTGCACTGTGTTTTCCAGGTTTTGAAAAAAATAAGGGCTGGTCTTTGATTTTGAATAAATGGAGATATTCTAATGATTGGGTGTTCAAGTTGGATTAAAGAGGGGTTGGTGGATGTAGATGATCATCTCTGATGATCGGAATTTGCCCAGGGGTTACGTGCATGTGTACAGGGGTCAATTAGAGGTGGGTTTCGGTTTTCTGGAATTGTAGAGGAAAGACTCGAGTAAACTGAGGTCATGACTCGAAGTAGGGAGGAAGGTGACTCGAAGTAAAATGGTTTTGACTCGGGTAGTGTTAGATGCAGTGTTATGTTTCTGAAACCTGAACTGTTTCAGGTTTATAAATTTTAAAAACTAAATTAAAAAAAAAAAGATAAGCAAGTTTAAATCTAAACTGAAGCAAGTTTGAAATGATGAATTCAAATAGATTTTGAATTTCAGGTTTTGAAATAATCAAGATTTGCAGAATAAGATATTTAAAATTTTAAAACCTGCACAGTTTTGATATTGAGTGATTTTTTTAAAATCTGAAATAAGTTTTTAAAACAAGATTTAAATTCTAAGTTAAATCTGAATTTAGAATCCTGGATTCAAATTTGAATTTGAATATGAAAGTTTCAAAAAGAAATAGGTTGATAAATTCAAATGTTATAATTTAGTTGAATATTTTAGTATGTATAACATATGTTTTTATAAATCTGAAATGAAATTTAAAACAGGGTTTTTAAATTTTTTTTTTTTTTTGAATTTGAATCTGAAGACATAATTTGAATTCTAGATTGAAATAAGATTTTAATTTGAATGTTTAAAATCACTTGAATATTTAAAGTAAAATTTAAATTTTATTTAAATTGATTATGGTTTAAACTATTTATAAAATCCCTTAAGTACTTCTTTAATATGAAATAAAAAGTGGTTAATAATTTAATCTTGTTTAAGTTTGATTTCATTTTAATTTTAATTTAAATGGAATTTAGAGAAATTTTAAAAAGCAAAATATATTTTTTTAAGTTATTTTTATAATGATAATTAAATCATTAATGAGGTTAATGATTTTCATTAAATTGTTTTGAACTTAATAATTTATTTATCAATCAAGGTAATTAAGTTTTGTAATTAAGAAGTCAATTAATTAAATAAGTTTTGATTTAATTAATGATTTGAATTTATTAATCAAGTAATTTAAAATGTGTTAAGATTTAATTAACACTTGATTAATTAAATAAATAGAGATTTATTAATGATTTGTTATAGATAATTAAATTAGTAATTAATAATAATTAATCTCAGTTAATTATCTTAGAAAGGTAATTAAAGATTTGTTATAAGTTAATGAAGGTCATTAACTTAATATTATTTTATAATTAATTAATGTAATTAATTTTAATAATTAATTGGATTAATTAATTTAAGATAATCCTTGGAATTGTTTAGGTAAATTACTTAGTGAAAGTAATTAGGGAAATTAATTACTAATTGTAATTAATTAAGTTTGTTTTGATTAATTAAGTTAATTAATTAAGTTTAATTAATTTAAATTAATCATTGATTTAATTTGAGAAGTGATTACAAATGGAAAATTACTTAGTGAAGAAAATAAATTACTGGATGTAATTTAATGGAGGAGTTTTGGAATTAATTACTTGTGTAATTAATATGTAGTTGGAATGTTAAATAATTACTTAAGTAAGTAATTAGTTTGGGTTTTGATAAATAAATTAATCAAGTATGATTAATAATAATTGATAATTAATTTAATGGAGTTATTTTAAATAAAATAACTTGGGATCATTAATTTGAATAATTAATGATGTGATTAAGGATTGATTAATTAAGAACCATTAATTAATGAAGGTATTAGTTAATTAATTAATGATTAATTAATTGATAAGGTAATTATAAGTTAATTATAGGGTTGGTTTGGATTAATTAATTGATAAAATTAATTAGAGGTTAATTACTTGAATGTAAGTGAAGGTTAATCAAGATGATTAATTTGGGTAAATTGTTAAAGTAATTGGTTGATTGATTTATAATTAATTATTTGATTTGTAATTAATTAAGGAATATGTAAGCAAGATTGATATGGATAAGAAATTAATTTAATTCATTTTAAATTAATTAAGGGAGAAGTAATTAATTTAAATCATTTTAAATTAATTATAGATTGAATTGATAAGTAATTGCTTACAAATGATGGTTGGTTTTTATTACCTGAATGGTTGAGATCTCAGTTATGAGATATATGATGTTGTGTGATTTGGATGTAATGGTTGCATTGAGTTGATGATATGGATTTATCTGTTTGAGTTGATAATATAGATTATCTGATGTGATGATGATATTGATTATCTATTGAGATGTTGAGAATTATCTATCTGTGTGTATTTAGATAATATTGAATTGAATTGTTTTAACTTTAAAACAACTTGGACCTAAAAGACACGCTTTGGATTTCGATGAGACCGGGATCGGGTTTTCATATTTGGATATCCGAAAACCACATCGATTCCAAATAACGTTAGGTCGTGAATCAAAATAGGAGCTTTGTGAAGACTCGAGGTGTAAGGGCTATACGTCAGTATAACTCTGTGGGTGATTCCGTAATGAGTTTGACGGAATAGTACTTATAGATTCGAGATGGTGGTTTAGAGTGCAAGGGTTATCGTCGTTAACTCTGAGGGTGATTCCAAAATGAGTGTAACGAGATAATGCCTTCGGTTTCGTTCGAACCCGGAACGAACTTGTATGGATTGAATGCTTTCAGAACATCGTCAGGTGGACGATGAGCATTCTAAGATAATGTGTCCTATAAAGGTAATCGTAACCTCAAGCCTCATCAACCGGGAATGGCTAAAACAGGGGAGGTGCAGCAAGGCTTCTTGGGTAGCCCCCACTTGAGAGCAAGATTGATCCCTGTCTAGAGGTCCCTTTATATTCGGCTGTGTGGGGCAGTTGATTGCAACAACTGCCGGGGTTGTCTTGTTCGGGACCCTTCAGTAAGGAAGGGTTCTGGCCTTGTGTTGCAGGGGATGAAGGGAGTAATCCTCGGTACGGTGATCTAGGCCACGTACTGTGACGGGCGGTACCCCAGTAGCCCTGCCTTTGATGGAATCCAAAATCCAATAAGTGTCGTACGTATTAGTTGTGCCCAACTATGTTGGAACGTGAGATGTAAGCATTCCAGCTATTTCTGTATTTTACTTGAAAACCCTAGACACTATTATAATATCATCGGATTTCCTATCAAATGTTTGGTTAGCGTAAGGTAAAAACTTTTCCATGTTTATGTATGGGAAGTCTTACGTGATACCTTTTCTTTTCAAAGGTTTTTAAAGTTAAGCAACCTTAACCTGTTACTCACACCAGACCCATGTCTGACCCGGAGTTTATTTTTGTTTTTCATAAACTCTTGGGTACTCAAATTTTTACGAGTAGCCAAGGGATTCAGGTTAGCTTTGACGAATTATGGAGGAGCAATGGAGCAGGAGGCTTCTGCGTTGTAGATATATAGTTCCGCTGTGTATTCTCTGTATTGGTATCTTTGTTGAGTTGTATTGAGTTGTAAATACTAGACAGGTGTTTATAACTGTCTAGTATGTGTTGTGTATACTGTGTAACTCTGATAGATATTGTATATTGTGTAAATACTTATGTTATTAATATAATTTATTCGTTCCGCTGTTGAGATTCTGTGTTGTTTCTTTTTTTCTCTTCTTTCTTTTCTTCTTCTATCCTTTTCTTTCTTAATTCATGATGCGATTTTCTGGGGGTAGAAAGTCGGGTCGTGACACGATGATAGGTTGGTTATTGGTCCGGATTAAGTTAGAGAAGCCGTAGAAAAGATTGAGTTGATTAGATCTAGAATAAAGGAAGCTCAGTCTAGGCAGAAGCGTTATGCTGATAAGAGACGGAAAGACTTAGAATTCTCAGTTAGAGATCATGTTTTTGTCAAAGTATCACCAATAAAGGGTGTGATCAGATTCGAGAAATCGGGATAGTTGGCAGCGAGATTTGTTGGACTATTTCCTATTGTAGAGAGGATTGGGAAACTCGTATATAGAGTAGAGTTACGAAATAGTTTGGCAGGAGTCCATGATGTTTTCCATGTTTCTCATCTAAGGAAGTGTATTCGGGATCCAGAGACTATCATAACACCGACCATGTTAGACGACTTACTAGTGGAACCGAATTTGACTATAGTTAGAAGCCAGTTCGTATAGTCGCAAGGGATGAGAATAGGCTAAGGAACAAGACAGTTATATTAGTTAGAGTCCAGTGAAGTGACGATGAGAGAGAATGTACTTGGAAAACTGAGAGCATGATTCGAGAAACTTATCCTGACTTGTTTCATTTTATGTTTTACCTTTTTGATTGATATTGATGAGTACCTTATCGTAATTTCAAGGTTGAAATTCTTTAAGGAGGGGAGTCTGTAACGACCCTAATGTTGATTAACATTATTTAGGACATTTAATTAGTTCAATTAAATGAAATAATGTAAATGGTTAAGTAATTGAGATTTGTGTAAATAAAAGGGCAGCTATGCCTAGTTAAGTAATAAGCTAAAGGGGTTTAAAATGAAATATAAAAGGAGAATTAGATAAGAGTAAAATAGGAATGAGTGAGAATTCCTTCTACCGTAACCATTTTATTTTAATGGCAGCAAGTCTAACGGCTCTTTCTCCCTCTCTCCCTACATCTTCTTCTCCTCAGATTGTTGTTCCTTGTCTTCCCCTCCTGGTAGGCTCCAATCCCTCTGTTCCTCCTCCTCTTCCTCTCCCGCCGCCTTTACCCCCTCCTGCTCAGACTGTAACCACTCCCTCGCTTGTTAACCCTTCCTCGGTTGCTGTTACAGACAACTCATCTCCTTCTATACGATCTTGGTCTTCTCTCTTTGCTTCCAAACCGCGTAATGCTGGTGTGTTCTCGCCTATAGATTACAATCTTAATTATCTTGGCAAACCTCTTTTGCCACCTGCTGAATTATACTCTGAAGGGAAAAATTACTGGGATGATTATTTAGTGGGTTTCTTTCTTGGTGAAAGTGTTAATTACATGGCAGTCATCACTCACTTCAAGAGATTTTGGAAACTTAAGGGATCTTACGACATAAAGTCTAATGGTACTAACTTTTTTTTCAAATTCAATTGTCAAGAGGATAAACTTAAAATTCTGAAAGCTGATCCCACCTTCATACGTGGGCAAATGTTTATTATTACCACTTGGAAACCATCTTTTGGTACTGTGCAATCTCAAGTTAAATATGTTCCTATCTGGATACATTTATATAATATACCACATATCGCATGGACATTACTTGGCATAAACTGGATTGCCTGTCATCTGGGTAAGCTGATATGCTTCAATGAAGCCACAGAGAAGCAAGAGCGATTGGAATACGCTAAATGCTTGATTGAAATCTCGCCAGACAAAGAGTTACCTGATTATATCCTTGTTGGAGATAGTCAAGACACAGTTCAAAAAGTGTATGTTGAATACACTTGGAAACCCCTAATATGTACTGAATGTAAAGCTTTTGGCCACTCAACAATGACATGTGACTTACATGGTAGCAAAGAAGACATTAATGAAAAAACTGGTAACTTACATGTCATCAAGGAAAAAGCAACACAAAAAGCAGACAATTCAAGCTATGTCCAAAAGAAACCTGTGAAAGATAATGTCAAAAAAGATGGTGATGAAATGCACAGAGTAAAGCAACAGTATTGGCAAAGGAAAGAGAAACAATCAAATGCTATATTAACAGAGACACAGAGCAATATAGAAATTAATGAGAAAAAAGATGCTTCTGAAATTGACAACATACACAAAAACATGGAAAAAGCAATAGATGGTAACATAGAGATCAATAATTCCTTCTCTATACTTGCTGATATAGAGGAAGGTGAATTAATTGAAATACATGATGATGTTCATAGCAATAAAGAAATGTTTTCAGATCACAATAACAATAATGCTATGGATATGCACTATGTAAATGAGAAGCAACTCTGCAACAATGAAGCAACAAGTGATCCATATTCAAGACACACACAAGCAATCTCCACAAAATATAATCTGGATAATATGGAGACAATTTTGCCTATACAAAATTCTACTTCTCCCATACATAGTGCAGACATAGATTCTAATTATATGCAAGTATTTAATGATACAACAAATCCTTTACACAAAGCAAGCAGTAGAAAAATCTCTTCTACTTTGAAAAAGCAAGATAAAAGTCCATATTTGAAACTAAAGCCGCCCACTGACATTGATTTATATCTGCCTGACACTACCATTTCAAAGAATAAAGATACTGGAAATAACTCTGAAACTGAAGAAGAATGTTCCAGTGAGTCAGTAGAAGACTTAAATGAAGGCATGGATTTCTCTACTGATCGAATTCTTGCTAAAATAAATACCAAAAGCTCATCAGGGAAGAAGAAAAGATTCACCAGGCAATCTGCCAAAGCAAATAAAAAGAAGATATGATAGATAGTATGGGTTACTGGAATATCAGAGGAGGTCATGACAAAGCAAAAAAATTTGAAATCAAGCAATTAATACAGGGCAACAAACTTCATCTTCTTTGCCTTGCAGAAACTAAATACTCTGAATTAGAAACCATTGATGCAACAAAGATTTTTGCTCCATCTTGGTCTATGATTCACAATCACATAAATGCTCCTTATGGTCGCATTATGGTTATATGGAATCCTCTTACATTTTCTGTTAATGCAGTGGCTACTCATAGACAATATATACACTGCAATATTTTACACTTGCCCACAAATTCTAATTTTGTTTCTACTTTTATATATGCAGAAAACACAAAACAAAAAAGGCAATACCTGCTTGACTTGCTCCCCACTCTACAACCCAATGCTCTTCCGTGGTTATGCTTGGGTGATTTCAACTGTATGCAGTTCTCTGATGATAAATATGGAGGGCTTCCTCTTAATGTCAATGATGTCTCCCCCCTTAATAACTCCATACATTCTGCCCAGCTACATCAAATGCCCAAAACTGGAGTCTTCTATACTTGGAATAATTGCAGTAGGTCGGGAACACGCACGTTCTGTCGTTTGGATAGATCCTATTTCAACAATGAAGCTTTTTCTAATTGGCCATGCCTTTTATCTCATTTCCTTCCACCCTCCTTGTCTGATCACAGTCCTATCATAGTTGATTGGGGCACTGGTTATATTAAAGGACCCTCTTCCTTCAATTTCTTTAACAACTGGACTCAAGATAATGATTTCATGAGTATAATACAGCATACTTGGAGTGCTAATAAGTTTGGCAACCCCATGTTCATTCTTCAATCTAAACTAAAAGATTGCAAAAACAATATCAAAACATGGGCTACTGAAAAATTTGGTACAGGTAATAAGCTTACTTCCAAATTAAGAAATGATCTAAACAATATTCATATTATGATGCAGGCTAATCCCAATGATATTGAATTATCCAACAAGGAGCACTCCTTATCTACTCAATTAAAAGCTGCTATTGTCACTGAAGTTAATATGCTGAAAGCTAAAAATAGGAATAATTGGGATATAGGAGGTGACAAAAATACTAAAATCTTTCACAACTCTCTGAAGATAAAAAAAGCTGCTACCATCATCCACAAGATAAAAGATAAAAATGGTTATGAAGCTACTACCCAGATTGGTATCAAAAATGCTTTTCTTTCTTATTATAAAAGTCTCTTTTCCAATTCTGATAACAAACCTGATCTTCACCTTCTTACTGATTTAAACTTTAAGACTATATCAGATGAACAATCTATTAGCCTTATTAAACAGATTACCAAAGAGGAAATAACTGATGCTATCTTTAATATGAAGAAAGATAGCTCTCCAGGCCCAGATGGTTTCACTGCTCATTTCTTTCAAAAATGTTGGAGCATCATTAACATTGATTTTTGTAATGCCTTACTTCATTTTTTTAAAACCAATATTCTCCTTAATGGCATTAATCATACTAAACTTGCATTAATACCTAAAAATGATCTACCTCAAAGTGTCACTGAGTTTAGACCCATTGCTTGTTGCAATGTCATTTATAAATGCATTGCTAAAATCTTATCTACGCGAATGAAAATTTGCCTGAATGATATAATATCTTCTAATCAAAATGGTTTTATTCTTGGTAGATCTATTACTGACAATATTTTGCTATCCCAAGAATTAATAAGAGGCTACAATAGGAAAAATATTTCTCCTAGATGTTTTCTTAAACTTGATATTCAAAAAGCTTTTGACACAATTAGATGGGAGGCTATTATATCCATTATGTCCAGATTGAATTTCCCCCACCCTTTTCTAGCTTGGATACATACTTGTATTTCCACTGTCAAAATTTCTTTATCTTTAAATGGTGAATGCTTTGGATATTTCAAATCTGGGAAAGGCATTAGACAAGGGGATCCCATCTCCTCCTCTATTTTTGTCATTGTTATGGAAGTGCTAACTCAACTTTTGTGTAAGGATAACATTAGCAATAATATTGATTACCATCCTAAATGCAAAGTTCATAAAATCTCCTCCTTAATGTTTGCTGATGATCTTCTCCTTTTCACTAAGCCTAACATCAAATCTATAGCTAATACTCTTGCTACATTGGATAATTTCAAAGCTATGACTGGTTTACAAATTAATAAAAGCAAATCTCATATAAGTATAGCTGGTGTGAATGATACTTTAATCACTAACATTCTTCAACTCTCTGGTCTGCAAATTATGGATATGAATGCTACCTATTTAGGTGTCCCTTTATGTAAATCTAGAATAAGTATTACTCAGTGTCTCCCTATGTTCGAAAAAATAACTCAAAAACTTAATTTTATGAACACTTCTAAAATATCTCAAGCTGGTAGGCTATTGATCATCAAAAGCATTGCCACAGCCATGTGCACATATTATTTTCGATTATTTATCATACCTACTAAACTTATTAACATGCTTAACCGTGCTTTTAATCACTTTATTTGGCATGGGAATATTTACTCGAACAAACTTATTCCTATTGCTTATAAAAAGATTATTACACCTTATAAAATGGGTGGTCTTGGTATTATCAATCTCAAAATATGGAATATTGCTGCTAACTCAAAACATATCAATAATCTTCTTACTGACAAGTATGGTCTTTGGGCTAACTGGAATAGGCACTATAATCTCAAAAATAACAACTTCTGGACCATGACTATTGATAACAATGCTAGTTATCATTGGAAAAAAATTCTAAAGCATAGGCAGCAATTATTACCTATGGTTCAATGTGATAAAAACAATTCCTTTTGGTTCTCGCCTTGGTGCTCCTCTGGTATGATTCTATCTACTCTTGTTGACTATAATCTGATCTCTAATTCTGGTATCCCTCTGCATGCTACTGCTAATGATTATATTTCTGATGATGGTATTCATTTGCCCCATGTTTCCTCGTCCTCTCTGATTTCTGTTTGGAGTATTATCAGAGATAATTTCACTAATCATAAGATAGAAGGCCTTGCTTGGTGTAATATCCCCCACTGCATCTCTAATGTCTACAATTCAATCATATGCAGTACTTCCAATGCTTACTTTGCCTGGCACTCAAGAATCTGGCATTCGGGATCATTACCAAAGCATAACTTACTTCTCTGGAAATGTCTCAACAATGCCCTGCATACGCAAGACAATCTTGTGAGGAGGAATTTCATCAATCACTCTAATTGCATTCTTTGCAACCGTGCTCATGAGAACGTTGGCCATCTCCTTTTCAATTGTCTCTTCTCCTTTCACCTATGGCGACGTACTTTATTACATTTAAATGAACAGCCTCCTGTTCGTGACTTCAAGATTGAATGGATACGTATCTTCAAAGCTACTCGATGGAAATCGCCTTCTTCCATTCGCCTTCTCAAACACCTAAAGATAACGGTCGCTGCCATATGGGAGGAGAGGAATAATAGAAGATTTGCCAATAAATACTCTTCCCTATCTACTGTGCTTGGAAATATTATTCGGTGATGCATCTGTTTTGTTGTCTTGCAGTTTGCTTTTGTTTTGACTTTGTATTTACCCTTTTGCTTAAGCTTCTCTAAGCTTTGTATCCTTTTTCTTTTTTATTTCAATAAATGTGGACTGTCCACTCTAAAAACAGGCTGGCTTTGCCAAAAAAAAAAAAAAAAAAAAAAGGAATGAGTCATATTCATATAACCTAAATCTTCATACCATTTCATTTTACACGTTCACAAATTAAAATCTAAACCAAAGGCCGTCCACCATTAAAGAGAAGTAAGGGGAAGATAAGCAAGAACTAAGAGAAAAAGCTTACACGAATTCAATCCAAGATCAAATCTCAACTCCTTAACAACAAAGCTAAGGTGAATAATTGTTACATCTTATATTTTCGATGTTTCGGTTTCTAGAATCGGATCCAAATGTTTTTGCAAGTATTGCCATGTTTTGAATGATGTTTAGATATATACATACTTGTTGATGAATTATGCTTATTCCTATTGATCTTAAGACATGTTTTGAATTGGAAAACCTATCAAATGGCATCTAAATGCCTTGCGATTTTAATATATGGTCAGAAATGAAGTGGTTGGATTTGGTTGTTAAAGAGACCAGGGCCTTTTATTGGCATACTCTCTGTCAATATTGGAACCACTTTAACACTGCGTACGTGCAGGAGACTCCAGAATGAAGTGGTTTGATTTGGCGTCGTTTGTTGGATTTGAATAAAGAGAACGATGATGGATAGACCCCGGCACGTGTGCCAATTTGAAATGACTAAAACAAGACGGCTTGACAGGGCCAAGTGGGCTAGTTACCCCTAGCGGACATCCGTTCTTTGATTTTCTTGGACTTGGTCCATATTATTACTCTTGTTGTTGGTTTTAATTGGTGCACCTAGATTTGGGATAGCCTCCCTTTGACTCGATATGGGATGGATGGACGCGGTGGGCGGTCATGGCTATGATGCGTTACCACCATCCCTGTAACCCAAACTGGTAGTATCCTATTGGGCATTGCCTCACATTCCTTGTCATACTTTTATCCCTATACGAGACCCCTATGATTTTGGTTTAGTGTTGTCGTATCACGACGCATCACTGACTGCTGACATGCTACTGGTTGTGTCAAATGCAAACTGTACACCAATGCTTAGAAACGCATTAAGGGGGGTCAATGTAAAGCTTTAACGCTAAGAAAAATATTTATTTTACTGATTAGACATTATATATGTAGCGTATTCTACTACATATAAATATTTTAATGGATCCTTAAGAGGCGAAAAATCCCATAACATCTCTTAAGTTATTGCACGCATGTTATACACTAGATAGGAGATGTGAAACCCGTAAACATCTCCGACGCCACCACACTCATGTTATATGCGATGTAGATTTGACTCACATAAGAATATTTTAGTCCCGATTTGAGTGTTTTGTCTTTTCATTACACTCGGGTCAGTCCTGAGTTTTTCAGCGCATTGAAGATTATTCTCTGGAGGACGAAGACGAAGATTTGGTATATTATTACTATTTTATTCCTGCATCATGTTATCTGGTGCATTATTTTATTTATCCCTGTTGTATATATAACTCTGATAAATGTTGTATAAATTATCATCAAATATATAATATAAACAGCTTCATGAACTGTTTATTTGATTATTATATTTTGTCATTCCGCTGTGAGATTCTGTGTTTGTTTTCTTCTACTTTTCTTATTTTTCTTAATAACCCCATTGATTATCTATGTTCCAGATTGTTTAAGTTGGACATGTGTGGATTGTTGTCGATTTAAACCTTACGAAATGTGGGTCGTCATAGTTTGTGTGGTAGGCCCGAGTCAGCCAAAGTTAATAGATAGCCAAATAAAACTACATTGTTCAGACGGATGTTTCATTTATTACCAGTTTTCGAGCATATTTAATATTTGCGATTATTGATATATCAATTTGATTAACCAGTTTGGTTGTTGTGTTTTAATTTGCAAAAAGATATGTTTAAAAGAGATATTAGTAAGGGAAAACCCGTTCTACTAAGTGATATGGTCTCACTTAATATCAGTAAACCGAGATGTAATAATATTATTCACACCAGGCTTATGTCTGACTCGAAGTTTATGTTTTTCCTCTTAAACTCTCAGGTACTCAAAATTAATTTGAGTAGATTGAGAGTTCGTGTTTGCAAGTTTAGTAGAAGGGCGAATAAAGCTTCCAGAGACAAGCAGGAGGCTGATGTTAGTTATATTTAGGAGCTGTTGTTTTTGTTTATTCCGCTGTGATGTATTAAGTTAGTTTATGTCTGTATAGTACTTTGGTCATCCAAGAGGGCATCTACATATGTCGCTCTTGGCGGATTTATGTAATAATTGTATTTGATCTGAACCTGAGAAACGTTTGGGATTATGCAATAGAATATGAAACATGTTTTGTGAAATGTAATCAGAAAAGTCGTTTTTAAAATCTGTGATTTTGTTTCATATTCATGTGCTTCTGATATTATGGATACCATTAATATTACTGTATTTTATTGTCGAAAGTTAATCCTATAGATGACTGCAGCATCTGTAGTACTTAGCTTTGAGCCTCAAGATAGGTGATGTTACAGCTGCCCAACATTTGGAGAGCGTTACGCACTCTAGTCTTAACGGATGTATCGATGTCCTATCTCAAAACATCTTGATTATGAATATATTGAATAATATGTTATTTTTAACGATTATAATATTACTATCACATAACATATCATTTATGAATTTTTTATTTAATATAATTTAAATTAATTGCTTAATCATATCATAATATAACAAGTATATAGTAGAAAGAAAGCACCTTTTACTTGGAGCAAGATTGGTCATCGAGTTAGATATATGTAACAAATTACATAATAACCCATTTAGTATACCCCTAACTCTATCAATTACTATTTCCGATAACATCAATACAAGACTTTTCCTTCAATCTAACAAATAAAACCACAGAATCCTCATTTTTGTAATACGAAAAACATAAGATTGCTTGCAAATCACTACTAGTTTCTATGAAAGTGGTTTTAGAGCCTCTAACATGGTATATATCAAAACTCAATTGAATGAAATTGCCCAAATGCCCGAAATTTTATTTATAACAGTACAAATAATAGAACCCAAACAAAACCTAAAATGAAAAATGTTTTTATTAACATTGAACACTACTATAACACTTTTTGGTGTACAGTAAGTGAAAAAATATAAACAGATTCATCATTTTGACAAAACTTGCAATTTTTTCCTAAAAAATTTAAGTTTAAGAATACAAATATCCCTTTGATTCTTATCAGTATCAATGTAAAAGTTACAAGTTTAAACAAAGACAATACACGTAATACTTTCTCTATTCTCAAAACCCTACAGTAATATAAATAAAATTGATGTTATATGAAATATGAAAAACAAGTATAAACACGAGAAAGTGATGTAATTTGAAACAATAAACCTACCCAGATTAATAATTCAAACTATTCTTCGGAGAAGATAATGATAAAAAAATCGATTAATTTATTTATCGATAAATTAAGAAGAATGAAATTGATTTGAACAGCAATTTCAATAAAGAAAGTGAAACTTTGGAGTCAATTAAAAGTTCGGTAAATCGAATGTGAGATTAACGTAAACCCGAATTGATTGGATGTGCGAGGGTATTTTGGGTCGTGTGTGAAAAATCATTTTGGCCTGTAAACTAATTAATATATACAAAATAATATGGACTTTTCCAACTCAAATGTGTTGCGGTGTCCTAGAAAATTAATTTCCCAAAAGGTTTTCCTTCAAATTAATACCACATTAGAAATAGTCACTAAAATGCAATTACCTCTCTATCGGAAGGGTGAAGTTATCATCTCGATTTCCACCTCAAAATTAATTTTACATATGTGCACAAATCAATTTTGTAGTTTCTTTATAACCATTGTTTTATATTGTTAATATATTGTTATTTTACTACCCAACAATTTGGGATTGATATTGATTTTAATATAATGAATATTTAGAAATCCAAATATTCTCCTTATGTCATCCTTTCTATCAACCTATTCTAGTTGCTATTTACGTATGAAACTTTTTAAAATTTTCCTTTGATTACTCTTTTAAATGGTTTAATGTTATACATTGGTGATGAAATAATGTGCATAAATAATTAATGGTGCTATTTTTGTTAAACATCTCGATCTTTCCAAATTGTTTATTTTAATTTCCAAAGTAATTACTTTATTCCAGACCAATACTTCATTCCCAATAGTAGAGATTTTTTTATTTTTGAAAATCATCATTAGGTATTACTTTTCTTGATATTAATACCATAAATAAGAAATTTTACTAAGGCGGCATGGTGATGTATATAGTGGGGATTGGACCTAAAAATATTGAATGGTGTGTGTATGGATCTATGAAGTCCATAGTGTTAAAAAACAATAAGCCAAAATGAGCAACTTTTGGTATTATCCTCCTAATAATAAGGATTCAAAGTTGCATTTTTATGCTTGAAAGAAATGACTCCATCAGCTCAAAAAAACAATTTACAATTCTAAAACCAAATGTGAAATATGACCAAATTATGAAGTGTTTCAACTTTTTTTCTCACAAGTTTAGCTTTCTAATTCTATTATCTGACTCTAGTTATTATTGTTCGAAAAATGAATGCAACAAAACCGACTAATGATGTGGCCGGTGCATATAAAAAATATATAAGTGAGCACTGCACAATGTAGACATGAACTCTTTGATAATCTACAAACAAATTATGGATATGAAATATTCAGTCTGTTAAGAAAATAAGAAATATAGTTGCCTACCTTACTATCAAGCATGAAAGTAGAAATTTTGAGCCACTTTACTTTGTATGACAAACCATAGTATAATAATAGATATTATTGTTTTTGAAAATTCATAAGACCAGCTGTCAAATTCAGGTACTTTAAAGAGAAGATGGCAAATTCATGTACTTTAAAGAGAGGATAATAACATTAATATTTTATGAACTGTAAGGATGGATTCTTAACCAAAATAAATGAAATAGTGCAATACTTATATTATGAGAATCAAGTAAAGCGCAACAGGACATTAGTCTAATGAAAAGAAACATTATTAAGCTTTATTAGAATTAATAAATATCTGATTATTGCCAAATATGTGCCAAATATTGAAGCATTGTTTTGACTCTGTACAAATGATGTTAATTGTATTTAGTATGTGAGTCAACTAGCCACCACTATGTTTATGTTCTACATTTTTAGAAATATTTCGAAAGTCCATTGAAATAGCTGTGTAAGTAGCATGGGTCTGCACTAGTCTAAAAAAAAGGAAATAACATAGCAATAACTAGGTTATAGAATAATAACATATATACACTAAAATCCAATGGTTTACTAAAGTAATAATAAGAAATACCATAAAGTGCAGCATAAGAGTCTGAACTGCTACATAATAATAATTGTACTAAGATAATTGTTTCAACAATAAACTAAGTGAAAAACATAGATGAATAATATGAAATGGTATAATAATCATAAACAGATAAAATTGAAATTGACAAAAGGCATACCTACTTCATAGAGCATCTCTACTACTTGAATCAAGTTCAACCATATCAACTTAAATTATCTAATAAAAGTTGATAACTAAATTCGAATCAGAAGTTCTAGAAAAATAAAATTTTGAACTAGAAAAAAGCCGAATTAGAAAAATCAGGGATGACTATATTGACGGTAAGTCATAAATAGATTAATATAACTATTTTGACAAACAGAAGGAGAAAACATGTCAAATTGATGTTTTGATCAAGAAATTCGATTAATATAAAATTTCAAAATCAAATGGTTAGGAAGAAGGAAATAAATGTGTGGACAAAAAACAATTTGTTCTTCTAGTTTATTGTTCTGTATATCAAAACATAAAATTTGAAATTAATAGCACAAAATGGTCGAACGTCCGTAGGATCCATTTCTAACATTGTACTATGCTAGTTCCCTTTTACCACTCCCAATACAAACACTAACATCGTTCCCTTTTATTTATTTTTCCAAACCCCAATTTGGCTCTGTTGCTGAGTTGTGTACTACGTCGCTCTCTTTAAGACGTTACGTAGTTATGCCGAAATCGTGCAAGGAAGTCTCTGATGCAGCGCCGCCTCAAGGATAAAACAGCCCTAAGTCAATATCAACAGCCTCTGGCACGAAGACTGGTGAGTCAATAGCACCTAAAAAAATATTGCTCGATTCTAAGAAAGTTTAAGGTATAAGAAGAGAAGAACTCGGTTTTCAAATTTATAATTTTTTTGTCAAATAGCGTCGTTTATATATGGAAAATTAGTTTATATAGGAAAAAAATATGAATAGAAAACGTGGTTGAGTCATGAGAAAATACTGGATCAAAATATACTGGGTCTTCTTACAAAGTCAAAGTCCGGTTAAAAATATACTGCCAAAAAATAAGAAGCTCTAGCTCACATTAGCTAAGACAAGCCCGACCCGGGTCGAGTCCGGTCAAGTCTGGCCGAGTCGGTTGGTTCGCGTGTGTAATAGCCAGCATGTTCTCCCTCCTCAACATAAGAGAGAACATTGGATGCCCAAAGGACTCATCCTTTCTCTTGTGAATCTATATTTAAATAGGACCACTCTATAGTTCTCCACAGTGTGGGACTATACAATAAGTGGGATATTCTATACTCCTTTCAATATTCTTAACAATTCATTTTAAAATCAAATTTTCCAACAATCCCCTACTTGAATTTTTTAAAATATTTTTCTCGAGCAATTTCTGATTTACAAGAGTGTGCATAAACAAAGGTATCTTTCAATCTAAACTTTGCATAGTGAGTAATCTAAACCTTTGCATAGTGGGTAAGATCTAGATTATACTAGAGTGACTCATAGTCTTGAACTCTATCTCTTACATCAAACCACACACAATCTTTCTAGAGTGCAGTCTGTAGCCGGTGCTTTAAATACCATGCACATCTATCCCAGTTTAGTGAATGCTCTAGGAATTTTGCCTAAAATTCCATAGGAAACGACCACATTTTTATATTTACATAGGTGAATCTATCAAGAGTATTCTTGTAACTAGGTACTCCACTCCACATAGAGTATATATATTTCATTAAGAGTTAAACTCATCCTCCTGTCGCTTTAGGACTACATGCTTCAATCTAATGAAACTAGCATTTTCAATCAATGTCAATTCATAACTTGTTATTACCCATTGAACCCAGCTCTTGGGATATCCAGTCATTAGGTTGGGTTACTATTATGAGTGACTACTCATTCTTTGAGTTCTCGTTCTATACGCA
Source organism: Allium cepa (assembly GCA_030765085.1). Taxonomy (NCBI): domain Eukaryota; kingdom Viridiplantae; phylum Streptophyta; class Magnoliopsida; order Asparagales; family Amaryllidaceae; genus Allium; species Allium cepa. Next base: position 210,406,983 of record CM060945.1, on the reverse strand, counting down.
ATAGTCCCATTCTTTTAAATGTAGAAAAGACTTTCTCACTAGCCAATCCTTTTGTCAAACTACCCACCAGATTCTCATCAGTGTGTACATGATCCACTCTTACAGGTCCTGAAGAGATATACTCTCTTACAATATTGTTCTTACAAAGAATTGTCGTCTCAAACCATTGTAATAACGGTTCTCAAATTTTACAATAGCCGCGGTACTATCACAATGGATCGACACAGTTGTTATCGGTTTTTCCCATAAGGATATCTCAGCTAGCAGCTTTCTTAATTAATATGCTTCTTCACTAGCATATTCAGCGCTAGCATTTCTGGCCTCATGGTGGATTGAGCCAAAATAGTCTGTTTCTTAGATTTCCAAGTGTTAGAACTTTGTATTTTGATGTTTTGATCGTGACAACTATATAAGTATATATTATATGAACTAACCATATTTGCAGGAGAAGATACCATTCTGCTCGATAATAGATTGAAGGCCAAGAATTCAAAAGGTAGTTTCAAATTTTATAAATGGTTTGTCTATAGTCTAGTTTAGTAGTTAATCATTGTTAAAATCTCTCCTAAGTGGTATATGCATGCACACATGGTTTTAAATTTAAATTCAAATCGTATACACACGGTAAAAATTGTTTATATTAAGTTCATAATCAAAAAGCTTTCAAAAAGAAATAAATGTAACAAAAAACACCAATTTCAGTCGACTAAATAGGTGTCCACGACTCCATGGTCAAATGAAACATGCACAGGTGCACAAGTACATTTGAAGGTTCAGCCTACTGAAACAAGTGTCTTTTCAGAAATAAAATTTAAATTGAATTTTTAAAATATTCAAAAGACTGAAATTCTTTCCTCGGTCGATTGAATATTCATAATAGCTATTTTTCTGAACGGTCACCTTCTTTTAACGAACAGAAATAACCCTTGATTCAAGAGTTGTTTCGTATCTTTTGACCGTAACTTTTCACGAACAATTACATCTTTTAAACTCTATATATATCCTTGAATTCAGTTGTTTCAATAACTTAATTCTTTGATTCTATTCTAATATTCTTGTTATATAAAATTCTGCCATTTTCTTTCATAAAAGTGTTCTAATCACTCGCACATTCAAGCACAAATGTATTTGTGATTAAAATATCTTTCAATCTTCAGGAAGTATACTATATACCACAATGGAGAAGGTTATAGGAAGGGTGTACTCTAAAGACTTATCCGTGCTATCAAAAGAGCATAATCAGTCAAGAAAATTCTCTGTATCGTTGAAGTCATGTTCGGTTGCTTAGGCGGTAGAAGTCTTATTCAGCTATCTAGGAGGTAAAAGTCCTTTTCTGTTGCTCAGGTTGTGTAATACATGTTTCTTCGGGTTAAGTGAGGGTTGATAGTTAAATTTCAGAAGGAGTTTGAGACTGGACGTAGAACGGGAGTTCGAACCAGTATAAAAATGCTTGATTTCATTTACTTTACCATTTACTTTTTATTTCGCACTATAAATAACTTAGATTATATTCCATATAATGATCCATAGCAACACTTTAATTTGGTATCGGAAGAAGGTCATCATATAACCATAACACCATTATTTGATACATAGTTAATATGTAAAGTATCACTAGCACAACTTTTGTTGAAGATCAATCCACTACAAGACTACTACTATTTAATGGTTTGAATTACAATTACTGGTCAACACGAATGAGAATTTTTATGCAAGCAAATGGATATGATACTTGGAATATACTCAAAATGAATATACTATTCCCATTACACCTTTTGCAGAATGGTCAAATACACAAAAGATAAATGCTACATCGAATGGAAAAGCCATGAATATGTTATTTTGTGCCTTAGACAAAAATGAATTTAATAGAGTTAGCATGTGTACAACTGCTTATGAAATTTGGAGAACTCTTAAAGTCACACATGAAAGAACTAACAAAGTTAAACAAAGCAAAATTTCTCTACTTAAAAATCAGTCCCAAAATTTCAGAATGAGACCAGATGAAACTATAAATAACATGTATTACAGATTTCAAGACATGCATCATTAATTATTGGCACTAGAAGAAAAATTCTTAGATTTTGATATTATCTCAAAAATTCTAAACTCTTTAACAGATGAATGAGAACGAAAGGTCTGAGCTATTAAAGAAGCTAATGACATTTCTACCATTAAACCTGAAGAGTTAATAGGAAATCCCATGTCATAAGAAGTGGATTTGCAGGCTAAGCAAGATCAAGCAAAAAATAAAAGGAATATTATATTCAAAGCTAAACAAGAGAATTCAAATTTAGATAAAGATGACATGGCATTGATCGTAAATAATTTCAAAAAGTTTTTAAAATTCAGAAGAACAAGAAGTTTGAAAACAATAGGAAAGAAAATTCTAGCAAATTGCCAGTCTCAAATCTTGAATGCTACGAATGTCATAAGCAGGGCCACATGAAGAAAGATTTTCCTGATAGAAAGAAAAATAGATTCAAGAATAAGAAGGACAAGTACAGAAAGAAGTAGGCATTCTCAGTTACATGGGATGATTCTTAATCATCTTCATCATCAGACAGTGACACGGACAACGATCCTAAACAAGCCAACATCTGCTTTGTGGTTTCAACTAACGATGTAAGTGATTTAATTTCTGATGATTTATTTGAAATAAATTAAGAATTGTTAGATAAACTCAAATAATTTAAAAGAAAGTATAAAGATGCACTGGAAAAACTAAACAAAAACGAAATAGAAGTTGATACGCTAAGAGATGAAATGAAAATCCTAGAAGAAAAACTTGTTAATACACAAGAATATTTGTCTAATATTTCTTCTCAACTCACTATGCTATCAAATGACATAGAAGTACAAAAAGAAAATAATATGACATTAGCTTCAGAAAATCATGATTTAAAATCAAATGTAAAAATTCTTGAATTAAAAAATACTAGTCTCAAAACTGAGTTAGAGAATATCACTAAAAATGTAACTAATTTAACAAAGGAAGATAAAATCTTTCTAAAATTATTAGTAATTCTCAAACTACTTCTAATAATAATGGATTAGGATATAAAATTCTTCAAAAATAGTTTCAAAAAAGAATACTATATCATATAAAATTTTCAATTTGCATTATAATTTTGTAAAAGTAAAACCGAAGCCAAAGGTTTTACTCAAAAAGAAGAAATTGATAAAACAAATACCATAAAAATTTGGGTGCCAAAAACCAATAATAATTTATCAAAAACAATTATATAAAATCTTTTACAACTTCAGTTCATAAAAATAAAATTTTACTTATAAAGGAAATTCTAAACCCTCTTGGATTTGACTTCCTAGGTCTAACTCTTAGGACCCTAATAAAAAGTGGGTACCAACGTTATTCATATATTTTTTGCAGGTACCGACTAAGAAAAGAGAATACTATACGGTGGTTGCTCAAAATGTATGATATGAAATAAAGATATGCTGACCAAAATTATCTACTCGGATGGACGATTTGTCACATTTGGAGATAATTCCAAAGGCTATATCATCGGCAAAAGCGAGGGTGAGCAATGGTGGTGCATCTAACTTACTTCTTATTACGAATGTTTATTAGTTAAAAATTTAAAGCATAATTTACTAAGTATGAATCAACTATGTGATAAAGGCTTTAATATAACTTTTTCAGAAAATAAATGCAACATTTTTTATCAATATAATAATCTTATATTAGAAGGAACTAGAGAAAGAAATATTTATATATTAAATATGAAAATCAATCATACATTGTTTTCAACACACTATCTTCTAAATCGTCAAAGAATTCCAACAAATCCACTCCTGTTTATATTCCAGTTAAAAGTGCACCATCTCCAACACATCATAAGGGATATATGCCATAAGGAAAACAAACAAAACATAACTTACGTTTTGGTTCTCCATCAACTAAGGATAAAACTGATGATATTCATCACTACCACAGAGATACTCTGGAACTGCAACGCAAACTATACTATGAATAGAAAGTGATTGCTAAACAAGTCACCATGAAGTTTTGCGGGTCTTCATCAAAACAGTGCGTGCATCAACCATCGCCACAATATTCTCAAGTCCCACCGAATTCTTGGGAACGAAGCCCCTAACATCCTCAGGTGTCACCGAACTCCTGGGAAGGCAGTAATGTTTGATCGCTTATCCAACCATTACAATAAATAATGAAGGTTGAACCGCATTCTGACGATTCATTACTCTAGAAACTAGGATGTCACGTATTTTTTTAAAAATAAATTTTGTATGATTTATATGTTTTGAAATAAATTCCTTGTTGTCTAATAGATTACGATTAAAAAAAAATACTAAGTTTTTATATTATTTAGATTTTAATAGAAAAATCTTTAAGCACAAAGGTTAAATAGTCAGAAAAGAACAGTTTCAGTCGACTTAGTCGACCAAGCCAATTGACTGAGCTGCAAATTATACTTTTTATATATCCAAATTCAGTCGACTGCCACACAATTTTCAATCAACTAAAATGCTTAAATTTTAGGCTAAATATTGAGAGATAATTTTTCCTGCACAATAGTCGACTGAATAAAAATTTCTATTGACTGAACATTCTGGTATGCTTGAAATTTTCCAAATTTAATGTCGACTGATCCGATAAATTCAGTCGACTGAATTTGACAAATTTTAGGCAAAAACTTGTGGTAAGAAAATCTCTGCACAACAGTCGACTGGCCGTAGAATTTCAGTCGACTGAATGATGTATTTCTGGTTTTTTAAAATTCAAATGCACAATTCCCACTCCACCTTTTCAACCACCCTATATATTCATCTCCTTCATTTCAAAACCTATCTCATTTATGCAACAAAGCTCTAGCCCCCATTATTCTTCAATTCAATTTTTATCACCTCAATTCAATTCAATCAAATGGCACATAGATCCAAAAGAGCTAGAGAATCTTCCGCTGGACCATCCGAAAGCCAAATAAGATCATGGCTTCACAATGAACTGCGGTTACTAGATTCAACGCCATGAAAAGCTCTAAGATCTTCGATGGTTCTTTCATCAAACTTTCGGACTTCCCACTCAACCTTCCCGTCACATCGAGGAAGAAGAAGAAGACGACGAGATTCAAGAGCTTCACGGTGACTTTCCTCCCAAGCAAGGTCTAGTCACTCTCTCATGGAATCAAAGTAAGATCAATTGACAATTGGTCAACGTCGAGAAAAATTAAGAGAAATAAGAAGCTCAACTCCATCAAGGGCTTCTTAAAACAAAATTTAGGAGAAAATTTATTGCACTAGTTCTACTTCTAAAATTATTGCCAAAAAATCTCGCTCCTTTCACTTGGACTACATCCGAGAAGGAAGAAGAGGAAGAATCCGGTAGCGAGGAAGTTTATTCCTTTTTATCTTATGTTTATGTATATTCATTAAATTCAGTTGTTCGTTATGTTTTCAATGCACATTTGTTGTTTAAATATGTTGTTTGTTTTAATGTAGAATTAATGTTGTTTTGTTGATGTTTGTTACATAATATATTGTTCAATTTCATTTACTTGTTGTTGGTTTAAATGCAAGTTATCCATGTTATCAAGTTTACTTATTGTTGAATATCAAGTTTATTTATACCCATCCATACTACTATTGTTTACCATGTTATCCAATTATTCCTTTATATCGATGACAAGTGGGAGAAGTATAAGCTGTTCGGCAGGTAGATCATATTCAGGGGAGTTTCACTGCTTTTATAAATTTTTATAAACTTTTAAAACTTAAATAGTTGTCATCATCAAAAAGGGGAAGAATGTTAGAACCTTGTATTTTGATGCTTTGATCATGACAACTATATAAGTATATATTATATGAACTAAGCATATTTGTAGAAGAAGATACTATTCCACCCGACAATAGATTGAAGACCAATAATTCAAAGAGAAGTTTCAAATTTTAAAAATGGTTTGTCTATAGTCTAATTTAGTAGTTAATCATTATTAAAATTATTCCTAGGTGGTATATGCATGACACATGGTTTTAAATTTAAATTCAAATCATATACACATTATAAAATTGTTTATATTAAGTTCATAATAAAAAAGCTTTCAAAAAGAAATAAATATGATAGAAAACACCAAGCGATTGAATAGGTATTCACAGTTGACTGAAACATGCACAGGTGCAAAAGTACATTTGAAGGTTCAGTCGACTGAACCACCCCATTCAGTCGACTGAACCAAGTGTCATTTCAAAAATAAAATTCAAAATTCAAAATTTTAAAATATTCAAAAGACTGAAATTCTTTCCTCGGTCGACTGAATATTCATAACAGCTATTTTTCCGAACAGTCGCCTTCTTTTAACGAACTGAAACTACTCTTGATTCAAGAGTTGTTTCCATATCTTTTGACCATAACTTTTCACGAACAATTGCATCTTTTAAACTCTATATATAACCTTGAATTTAATTGTTTCAATAACTTAATTCTCAAATTCTCCCATTTGCTTTCATAAATGTGTTCTAATCACTTGCACATTCAACCACAAATTTATTTGTGATTAAAATAACTTTCAATCTTCATGAACTACACTACATACCAAAAAGGAGAAGATTATAGAAAGGGTGTGCTCTAAAGAATTATCCATGCTATCAAAAGAGCACAATCAATTAGGAAAATTCTCTGTATTGTTGAAGTTTTGTTCGGTTGCTCAGGCGGAAGAAGTCCTATTCAATTATCTAGGTGGTAGAAGTCTGATTTAGTTGCTCAGGCAGTGTAATACATGTTCCTCTGATATTAATGAGGGTTGATAGTTAAATTTCAGGAGGAGGCTGGGGTTGGGCGTAGAACGGGAGTTCGAACCAGTATAAAAATCCCAAGTGTCATTTACTTTACTATTTACTTTTTATTCGCACTAGCAGATAACTTCAATTATATTCCATATTAGAATCCACAACAACACTTTCATTTAGTATCAGATCAAGGTCATCATATAACCATAACACCGTTATTTGATACATAGTTAATATGGAAAATAACAGTAACACAAGTTTTTTTGAAGGTCAATCCACTGCACGACCACCACTATTTAATGGTTTGAATTACAATTACTAGTCAACTAGGATGAGAATTTTTATGCAAGCAAATGGATATGATACTTGGAATATTACTCAAAATGAATACACTATTTCCACCACACCTTTTGTAAAATGATCAAAAAAACAAAAGATAGATGCTACATCTAATGCAAAAGCCATGAATATGTTATTTTGTGCCTTCGACAAAACTGAATTTAATACAGTTAGCATGTGTACAACTGCTTATGAAATTTGGCGAACTCTTAAAGTCACACATGTAGGAATTAACAAAGTTAAACAAAGAAAAATTTCTATGCTTAAAAATCAGTTCCAAAATTTCAGAATGAGATCAGATGAAACTACAAATGACATGTATTCTAGATTTCAAGACATACACATTCACTATTGGCACTATGAGAAAAAACTTCAAATTTTGATATTGTCTCAAAAAATCTAAACTCTTTAACAGATGAATGTGAAAGAAAAGTCTTAGCTATTTTGTTCCTTTATCACTTCGAAATCTCTTAATTTTCTTATTAAATTGTTTTTCAATTTCAGCGACAAATAACTTAAACATATCTTGCATATCACTTTTATTTTTCATGAGATAAACATAAGTGAAATTAGAGCAATCATCAATAAAAGTAATAAAATAGTGTTTGCCATTCCTAGTTAAAGTGCCATCAAGTTCACATATATCAGAGTGTATTAAATCTAAAGGATCTGACTCTCCAAATACAAATTTATGTAGGGTCTTAATAATTTTAGTTTGTCTACAATATTCACATTTTTTGAATCACTTATGTATACTTTAGGGATTAAGCCTAAGATAGGCATGTTATGAATCAGTCGCTTATTAACATGGCAGAGTCTAGCATGCCAAATATTAAAATCACACAGCATATAAGCAGAACTATTAATTTTATTCAAATAGCATTTGACCTAAACATCCATCTACAACATACCCTTTACCAACAAAAACGCCATTTGTAGTGATGGTGTACAAGTCAGATCCAATAGTTTGAGTAAAACCAGCTTTATTTAACAAAAAACTAGATACTAAAATTTTCCTCATCTCTGGAGTATGCATCACATCTTTCAGCAACAAGTTCTTTCCAGAGGTAAAATTTAACTCCACAGTCCATCGTTTGAAACTTCAAATAGCGAGTGATAGCATGCATTTTCGCTCCAACTTACTCGGTATAATATTTCTTTTACAGCGCATTCCAAATCTCTTTTGCTGACTTGTCAGAGTTGTAGTAGTCATACAGGTCGTCACTCAAGCCATTAAGAACATAACTTTTGCAGAGGTAGTCACGGTGCATCCAGTCCTGCAAAGCCCTTTTTTGGTCGTTCGTTCCTCCTTTAGACAGGGTTGGTTTTACTATTGTCAGCACATGCACCACTTTTTGACAATGAAGAAAAATTGCATTTTTGTCTCCGGCATTTGAAATGAAGCCCCTCAAATTTGAACTGTTTGTTCGCGTCACAGCCAGCAGAGTCATCGGTGAATGAAATCATAATGTCTTAAAATTATTGTACCTCGATCTAAATTTTTATCGTCTTTATGGCTGAGTCACGTACTAGGTCGCTCTCTTTAAGATATTTCGCCGCGGCGTCGAAATCAAGCAAGGCAGTCTCTGATGCAGCGCCGCCTCTAGGATAAAACGACCTTAAATCAATATCAACAATCTTTTGCACGAAGACTAGTGAGTCAACAACACCCAAAAAATGTTGCTCGGATCTATGTAAGTTTAAGGCAGAAGAAGAAGAGAACTCGGTTGTCAAACTTTAAAAATGCTGTCAAATAGTTTGATTTATATAGGGAAAAATCTGAGTAGAAAACGGGACTGATTCACGAGAAAATACCAGATCCGAGTTTACTACGTCTTATTTCCAAGTCAAAGTCGATTTAAAAATATACAAACAACAACAATTACGATTAAGCCAATATTCCCAAACAAGTTAGGGTTGGCTATAGATTAAACCCAAAACTAAATGAAAAGTCAATTTAAAAGTAGTAGTAGTATTAATAATAATAATAATAAACCATGACAATAATAATAAATTGAAGTAAAATAATTAAACAATTAATAATAATAATAAATAAGCGAAATAAGAATAAAGATAAAAATAAAAAAAAAAGTTATATAAAAAACAAAAAACCATGATGATGATAATAATAATATAAGTAATAATGGTAAAAATAGTAATAGGGATCGAAGACCAAAATCTACGTCTTAGACTCCTATTCGCTAGTCCTATAATCCGAAACCTATAACACTACGCCTAAACTAACCCTCAGTGCAACTATTACATGAATCGCTAACTTCCACGTGCTCATGTCCGACACCAGCTCTTCGGATATATTCCAATCATTCAAGTCCCTTTTTACTACTTCCTCCCATGTCAACCTTGATTGACCTCTACCTCTCTTTGAGCATTTGATGCAACGCATAATTCCAACATGCATAGGTGCCTCGGGAGGCCTTCGTTGGAGATGTCCAAACCATCTTAAGTGGTATTGGACCAGCTTCTCTTCAATTGTTGCTATTCCAAGTTTGTCACGTATATCATCATTTCTAATCTGGTCTCGTCTTGGATGACCACAGCTCCATTACAGAATACCCATCTATGCTACACTTATCTTCTAGACGTGTTGTCTTTTAGTAGGCCAACATTCTGCACTATACAACATCGCAGGCCCGATTGTCGTTCCGCAGAACTTTCCTTTAAGCTTCTGTGGGACTTTCCTGTCACAGTGAATGCCAGATGCTAGTCATCATTTCACCTATCGCACTCGAATTCTAAAACTAACATCTTCATAAATCCCCCTATCTTACTGCAACATTGATCCTAAATATCGAAAGGATTCCTCCGTGGGCATTACTTGTCCGGCTAGAGTGACATCTCCATCTTATGACCCGACACCCCTAAACTCGCATTTCATATACTATGTTTTAGTTTTGCTAAGCCCGAAACCCTTGGACTCTAAAGTCTTCCTCCAAAACTGCAGTTGTCTATCAAACCCTATCATACTTTCATTAATTAGCACAACATCATCAGTAAAGAGCATACGCCAAGAAATCTTACCTTGTATACCATTCGTGACGTCATCCATCACTAGGGAAAAAATGTAGGGGCTCAAAGCTGAACCTTCATGTAATCCTATGTTAATGGGAAAGTCATTGGTTTTACCATCGCATGCTCTGACACTAGTCACAACATCATCGTACATATCTTTAATAACGATAATGTACCTTGTTGGGAGTCTCCTCTTTTCCAGAGCCCACCACATAATCTTTCTTGATACTTTTTCATAAGCATTCCAAATCGATGAATATCATGTGCATATCCTTCTTTTATTCCCTAAATCTCTCAATAAGTTGTCTTATCTAGAAAATCGCCTATGTGGTCTACCTTCTAGGCATGAACAACATGAAACCAAATTGGTTTTTTGAAATCTTTGTCATCCTTCTTAATCAATATTCAATGACTCTTTTTCAAAACTTCATTGTATGAATCATAAGCTTAATTCCTCTATAGTTTGTACAACTTTGAATATCTCCTTTATTCTTGAAGGTTGGAACTAATATGTTTCTCCTTCACTCATCTAGCATCTTGTTTGATTTTAAAGTATTATCGAACAACTTAGCTAGCCATGTTATCCCCGCATCTCCAAGGCATCTCCCACCGTACTGGAGATGTCATCAAGCCCTAATGCATTGCTTGTTTTCATCCATTTTAGCGTCTTCTTTACCCTGGACTCTTGAATTCTCCAAACAAAATGTCTACTGGTATCATCAAAAGAGTCGTCCAACTCGATCGTAGTGTCATCACCTTCTTTATTAAATAACATGTCAAAGTATTCTCTCCATCTATTTTTTATCTCATCTTCCTTCACCAAAATTCTATTATTCTCATCCTTGATGCATTTAACTTGATTGAAGTCTCTCGTCTTCCTCTCATGGAGAATAACTATCCTATAGATGTTTTTTACCCTCCTTCGTACTTAGCTTTTGATATAGATCTTCATACGCCCAACCTCTTACTTCACTAACCACTCACTTTGCATTCTTTGCCGCTTTGTACTTTTGCATGTTTTCCTAGTTCTTGTGATGATGCAAGAATTTATAGCATTTCTTCTTCTCTTTGATAGCCTTTTTCACATCACTGTTCCAACACCATGAATTTTTAGGTTCACGTCTATTTCTTTTTGTTGTCCCAAACACCTAAGTAGCCACATTCTGAATGCGCATTGCCATCTCATCCCACTTGTCATTTACTTCTCTTTCCATATTCCATGCCCCTTCTCCTATCACTCTAACCTTGAACATCCGCTAGGCGTCTGCTTTGAGCTTCCACCATTTCGTCTAACTAATCATGACTCCTTTATCCTATTAAATACGTATTCAATGACAAAATTCAGATATCAAAAGCTGATGTTGTGAGATGACACATTCTCCAGATATGACTTTGCAATCCGTGCAAGCTCGTTTGTCATCTCTTCTAGTAGGGGCAAAGTCAATTTGGCTAGAGTGTTTGCCACTACTGAAATTAACTAAATGTGATTGTATCTTTTTAAAAAAGATATTAGCTATCATGAGGTCATAAACAACAGCAAAATTAAATATTTTTTCTCTTTCTTGGTTCCTATCACCATATCCAAAACCACTATGCACTCTCTCAAACCCCCCACTACTTGTACCAACATGGCCATTGAAATCTCTTCCTATGAAAAGTTTCTCACTACTAGGCACATCTCTAACCATGACATCTAGCTCTTCCCAAAATTACCTCTTGACGGGTTCACTTAGACATACTTATAGGGCATAGGCACTAACAAAGTTCAAAATCATATCGCCAATTACTAGCTTAACTAGGATGATCTCGTCCCCTTGTCTCTTAATGTCGACCACTCCGTTTTGAGGTTCTTTTCAATTAAGATGCCAACCATGTTCTAGTTAATTTCTTTTCCCGTATACCATAACTTGAAGCCTGTGTTCTCCACCTCCTTTACCTTCTGCCCCGTCCATTTGGCTTCTTGAACACATAAGATATTTACATGTCTCCTAGTCATAGTATCAACTATCTCTCTTAACTTTCCTATTAAGGAACCTATATTCCAACTACCTAAACGAATCCTACTTTCATCGACTTGCTTCCTTGCCCCTTACACCCGTCGAGTAATGTGTGAAGACCCATACTCGTTTATCACTACATCGGAGCGTCGATGTAGTGCGCTACTAAAGGAGTGATGATCCTGGCCTTGCATATATATCAACATACTCGAGCCTCGATATAGAGCGTCACTAAGGGAGTAGCGATCCAGCCCTTGCTGAATTATCACCATATACGAGCCTCGATATGGCGCGTCGCTAAGAGGGTTACGTCCCAACGAAATATAATAGGATTCTGTTTTCATAAGAGAGGCTATGGTTTTTATGTTGGCTCGCCAAGCCTATCATAACCTTCCTCCTTTATTCTGGCTTGGGACATGCTGCATACTGTCGGTTTAAAAATATACTGCCAAAAAATAAGGAACTCTAGCTCACATTAGCCAAGCCAAGCCAAAGTCGGGTCAAATGATCGAGGAATATGCCTGTGATGGCCAGCATGTTCTCCCTTCTCACCATAAGGGGAAACATTAGGTGCCCAAAGGGCAAATCTTTTCTCCTGTGAATCAGATACTTAAATAGAACCACTCTATAGTTCCCCGCAATGTGTATGACTATTCAATAAGAGGCGTATACTATACTCCTTTTAATTTTTTTAACATTATATTTTAAAATTAAATTTTCCAACAGTTTAGAAAGTGGATCTCTGATTTCATAGCTTAAGCATTTGTTCTTGATTGTTGTCATTTGGTCTTATTCCATAAAGTCAAAATTTGAAAAAAGGGTTTGTAGATGTGAAAAGCTCATCTTATATTTAACTTGCTATTTAAATTTAAAAGCTCATCTTATATTTGAATGCTAATGCATGAATTTAACTTGAAAGCTCATTTAAAATTTTAAAAATGAATGTAATCTGTTCTTTGATAGTAGCGTACATTCATGTAGTCTGTAATCGATGTATATTAGTTTGATCGGTTAATTCAAATTATGTAAGCAGTTATATAATTCATTTCATGAATGAGATGAGGCATGTAAGAGAAAAATATTTTGAAGCAGTATAAGACATGTTCGTTTAATATATAGGCACGTAGGAAATCATAGTCAAATCATTTTTTAAACATGTTTTGTGCTTCAGCACCGCAGTCTCACTAGCTACCAATTTGAATCGAGATGGTATAATATTATTCACATCGGACTTTCTGTCGGGTTCGAAGTTTTTGATTTCCCCTTCAACTCCTGGGTATTCTCAATTTGAATTGCGTATGCTGAGAGTAAAGTATTTTAATTTTAGACGAGTAAGCTTTCGGAGACATGAAGGAATGCAAGCTACTATATAGAAGTATTTAAGTTGCATAGTGTTAATAGTTTTTATTTCGCTAAATGCCTATAATGACGGTATTGTAACCATCTAGTAGTTAACACTCTAATCATCTAACGGAGCATCTTCATATGTCGTTCTTGGAATTATATGTATAATTATTATATTTTATCCAAACGATATAATCGTGGGATTATGTAACGAAATGTAGTGAATTTGCAATTTAAATTAATGAAAATGTTGTTTAAAATTTGTAAATTCTTGTGCTTTTAATGTTATTGATGCAATAACTGATCTTATTTTGTCATTAAAAAATAATGCTAAAGATGACCGTAGCGTCAATAAGATCTATTTTCGCCTCAAAAGGGAATGTTACACCCAACCATTTGGACGTCCATCAAACAGACGTCTGATCTTGGTGTACGTTGAACAAGCGTCTATACGGCGGACATCTGTTTAATTAGTGTGCAGCTTTAGTTACAGGTTTGCAATCAAATTGATCTTGAATACGTAATACTGATGATCGATTATTGGAAGCTTTGATAAAAGACCTTTTTACTCAAAAGTTTTAAATACATAAAATATTATGGCTCCGTTTCTAACAATAGATTACGTTTTATTTGGATGATTAATTTTCGATATCGCTTTTAATACTTCACTATCGGATATAAGCTGTTAAATTTAAAGTTGAAATTCAGTGGGATGTAGAATTTACTTTTAAAATTTGATGAGGTGCTTTGAATATAGTGTACAAAAATTTGTTTTGCAGGGATACTTCATATTTCAAATTTTAGATTTTTTTTCTTTCTTTTTATCCAAATTGAAGTGGCATGAAAAGTTAATAACACCCTTGATTTCGTCGTTGTCCTCTTCTTTATATAGGTGTTGTTTGTAGCTTTTTTTACCATGTTACTATTGGTGACGCGTCCAACACGTTGGATGTCCCAACATTCAATTCCATTTTTGCACCACCATTGACAGGTTGAAGAAATTCGATACGTTGGCGTTCGACGCGTCAGACGTCAATGTATTTTCAACCAGGAACTACATAAGAACACCCCTCCTCCACAACATTCTTCCATGTCATTCTTCTACATCATTCCACCAACCACTTATCCTCTTCTTTTCCTCATCTTCTCTCTACTTCACACATTTTTATCGACACCAACAACGTATAATTCAGTAACAAATTCCGACTACGAAAATGCATAAGATTTGGTCGCTATAGCAACATATTTAAGTAGAAGAAGGAGCGATATTGTCCAGATTCACACGTCGGAATATACCAGTTAAATGTGGATGGAAGATATACTGAATGAGCATCAAGAATGTTATCGACAAAATTTTCGAATCAAAAGGCTTTGTTTTCTCTCATTATGGGATAGGCTGCAAAATTATGGACTGGATATAATGGAAAACGTTAGTATTAGAGAAATGGTTGCCATATTCCCGTACACTATAGCTGCAGCTGTCTTAAATCGAAAAATGAACGAAATATTTCAAAAGTCGGATGGTACAATTTCAGTTTATTTTCATGTTGTTTTAGATGCTGAATAATTACTCGCTACAGATATTATCAAGTCAAATGACCCTCAATTTAATACTATTACAGATCATATTAAAACTTCAAACCGCTATTATCCATATTTTAGAAACTATGTTTGTGCTATATACTGTAACGACCCCGAATTTTTATGAATTTAAATTGATAATTTAAATGAATTTTTGAATAAAATTTGTAAAACTGATTATAAATGGCAGCGAGTTCCCCGATTATTATAGAAAATATGTTAAGTCATATGAATTTGAAAATTCGTATATATGTGAATATATATGTATATATCGGATTTGAAATAAAATCTTAAATAAATGGTTTTAAAAATAAATAGAAATAAAAATAAGTAGTCATGTAAGAATAGAAATAAATATACAAGCTGATATAATAAAAATAAATATAACAACTTTAAAATGATAACTTAAGAGAGAAAGAGCAAATACATTCAAGTATGAAACAAAAGAATTGAGTATGCAGGCAAGAAGCTATCAACATAAACAAAGCTAAATATAAAAACATCTATGTATAATCAAGGTTAGAATGAAGACATAGAGTACCAAGGCATTAAATGCCATCTATTCAAATTACATATCAGCCACCATGAAATCTCTCAACCGAGATTTGCATAATGAGCAAACAATAAAAAAAAGAAATCTGGTCTGATGGATTGTACAAGATAAGATAACAATCCCCTGTACACTTTCTTTTATAATATCAGCCTTGTTTCATTAATTCGACATTCAAAAGCTAAGAAGAAAATATAAAGAAAATATTATCTTACAACTTGAAACTAAGCTCAGCACTTGATCAATAACAATGAACTTGAGACAAAGCAAAATCTGTAAAGCAACTTCAAGAAATGCAAAGCTTCAGTTCAAGTTTCAATTTGCATTCAAAACTTCGAGTAGCATTTCCAAAAAAAAAAAAACTGGGCAAGGCAAAGGCAACTCCAAGCCTAAGATTTTCTCTGCTCCTCTGTCTTCATCAATAAAATGTGAGTAAACTTTCATTCGAGACCATAGAATCTGGTTATATCTGAATTGTTTATGATTGATATCTGAAGTTTGTTCATATATCAATATATATAAGCCTGTGCATGTTTATATGCATATACCTCTGTTTAGTTACAGGGTATAAAACAATAAAGGAAATTTAATTTCTTCTTTTCTACTCAGTACTAGGCTTTGGTTTTAAAACAAAGTGGTCGCATTTAAGAATGAGTTATAATCTAAGAATGGTTTCATGAAGTACAAATGAATATATAATGAAAAAAAATCAAGTTTTACAGTGAAAACTCTGAAGTCTGGAAATTTCGAATTCCATAAAATATTAATTCAAGATTTTGTATTGAATCCATACTGCAAATTATGATTTTTAAAACAAAAAGGAGGATTTTTAGTTCAGTAGTTCAAGAGGAGTTCGCATTTGAATAAAAATCGTATTTTTACCAAATCCTAATGATTGGATCCAAAATAAACGTTGAAATTTGTTTCGAAGCAAGTTTAAGTACCTATGATTTTCGAAAAAATATCAGAAAATTTTTCTATTGAGTAAATTTCTGAAACGAGATTGAAGTAGGGTTTCGTTCGAGTGTTTTTCGATGTTTTGGAAAAAATTTGATTTCGTCCTCTTCGATAGACCGAGCTGCACGAAATTTTGGGTGAAGGAGGTACGGTGAGTAGCGAAGCTATGGCTGGAAGCTCGCGGCGTCAGGTGGTGGGCGTTGCGATGGAGAGGCGTGTTTGTGGTGGGTGTCTGGGTTCGAGTTTCTCGAGCTATGCTCGAATTCAATTTCGAGCTATTGGAGAGGATCAGATGATCGAAATAGTGCTAGAGGAGGAACATCGACTTGCAAGAGTCAACGTGAATGGTCGGAGGCGGTTGCAGCTCCGGTGCACGTGCACCGTGCACACTTGGATTTGAAAGAACAGAAAAAAAAAGGAAACACGAAAGGAAAGGAGCAGGGGGAAGACTCGAGCAATCTTCAGTTTGACTCGAAGCAAGTTTGAGTTTTCTCGGGTAAAATGTTGCTACAGGTTTTTGAAAAGAAAAAAAAACGCAGAAAAAAAAACGTGGAAGAAGAAGAAGGACGTGGGTAGAAGTGGGGGAAAGCTCGTGTTGAACTCGGGTTAATCCAGTAGTTGTCTCGGGTTTGTTTAGTATGCACCCAGTTTTAGAACAGCAACAGGTTTAAACTTAAAACAAATATTCCAGGTTTTCAAACTATAACAGAAACATGTTAGTCCAGGTTTTATAACAGACTTGTTCTGTTTTCTGGATTTTAAAAATCAAATTTTAAAAACAAGCTTAAACAAGTTTTAAAAAAAAACAGAAGTTTAAATATAAACCCAGATTAGTTTAGAAACTTTATTTATTTTCAAATTGTAGTATTAATTAAGAGTGGTTAAACAATGAAGTGTATTCAAAGGGGAAATTGAATTTAGAAAATGGTATTTGAAATTGTAAAGGATGTTCTAAAACAAAGTTTAAAATTAACATTTAAACCTGAACTTGAGTTTAAATCAGAAGTTAAGATTTTAGAAATAAAATGAGTTTTATAAATTTAAATGTTAATAAGTCTAGAATGTGTAAGTATACTTTGATATATGAACTTAGGAGGAATTTGATTTCAAAACTCTTTTAAATTTCTTTATAACAAAAGTAATGTGATAGACTTGATAATAAATTAGATTAATTTATTAAATCAATTATAAATTGTTAATTACTTGATGAAAGCAATTAAGGGGTTAATTACTAATTGTAATTAAATTTGAATATTTTGATTTAATTAATGATAAAGATAAATTGGTAATTAATGATTTGTTATTATGAGATGATTACTTAATGATAAGAAATTAAAGAGTAAATTTCTTAAAATAATTAATTAAAAAGTTAATTAATTATATAATTGGTTCAAAAGTCAATTTAATTTATATGATTGATTAAGAATAATTTAATTAATTAAAGTGTTTGATAAATTAATTTATATCAAATGATTTGGAACCAATAAATCAGAATTGGATAATAAATTCATAAGTAATTAATTAAATTGGAAATGAATTGAATTGATTAGGATTAAACAATTAATTAATCCTACTTATAAATGTTATTGAATGCTTGACCTTACTTATGAATAATCGTATTATATGTGATGCCTTGAATTGATTGTCCTATCTGATCTGTAATATCTTGTTCTGTGAATTGAGCTATGTGAAATTTACTCATTTATTTATGTACATTTTTGTATTATCTGTGAATCTGTGAATGGACGATAAGCATTATAGTTTATATCACTTATCGAATATATTGTCATATTTGATCTGTGATGATTGAATGGTTGTGCACTATTGTGTTAAACCCTTGGACCACACTTATACACACACCAATATGGATTTCACGAGGAAATCGGTTAAGTCACAGATTTTTGAAATAGTTTTGAATTTGAATTTTTGAATTCAAATGTTTTGGTAATGGAATCAGAATAAATGTGAAAAGCTTTTGAAACGGGATTTCAAGTTAAAATTTATTTTAATTAAGTTTTGTAATTTAAACAGTATGATTTAAATTGGAATTCAAAATTAGGAATTGAATTCTATAATTTGAAATTAGGAATTAAAGATGTTAAGTTAGTTTGAAACCATATTTAAAGTATTGTTTTTGGGAATTTGAATTAAGTCAAAGTTGGTAACTTGTATAAATGAAATCGGGATTTTCCAAAATAAAACTGTTGTCTCTAAAAGATAAAAAGTTTTCGTTTGAAGTTTTATTAAAGGGATTTCAAGTTAAAACTAAGATAGTTTTCCAAGTTATAAATGAATATTTGGAAACAAATTTTGAAAATGAATATTTGAAAATGAGTTTTGAAAATTTGGGAACGATTTGAAAACTATAAGACAAATCTTTGAATTTAAAGATTTGATGAATTAAGCTTTTCGAAACAAAATTGTTTTGAAATCCGAGAATGAATATTTATGAAAGTAGGTGAACATTATGAAATAAATCTTTTGTTTAAAAGATTTGAAATGGTAATTGGATTAAACCATTTGAAAAGAAAGTTTTGAATTATTAAGTTGTGACTTAATTGAAATCCTATATCCATATGTTTTAAATATTTCGCTCACTATTCGGTTTAGCCGGGAAAGGACCTTTGTGTCAAGTAACCCATTCCGAATATGTGATTCGTCGTTATGGATAGCATTTGAAGACTGGTGTTGAAGACCGGGTATTTGCGAGAGCGATTGGATGACCTATCGATTGTCTCTGCACTGGGTAGCTTCCGGTATAGAGATTCCCCGAGTGATGGGAAATCCGATCGGGATTGTGAATACTCGGATTGCAAGGGCTTCGTAAGAAGTGCCTTCGGTTCTGTTCGAGCCCAGAACAGACTTGTATGGATTGTGTGTCTGACATTACATTTTGAGATATAAAGCAGATTTCTTTCAAATACATTTCTTTTGGTGGCGGAGAATTTATTCTTTTAGCTTAACACCCTTCTCTGAGACGTACGAGCTCAGAGGTTATGTAGTTGAAGGTTATCAGCGATATATTCCCAATTTGGTAATGTGACATGCTAAGTGTTGCTGTGAAATGATCATTGTTTGATCATTTGTGATATGATCATGACGCAGCGGATTAATCAAACAAAACTTCGATCGATGAAATGTAGCAATCGGTGAGTTGAAGATACCAAAATGCCCAAGTTCGTTGATCCAAAGATACCGAACTCTAGCTATCTCAAACACGTTGATAGCGCACTATGCCGTGTTCAAAGATCTACGATTCTTCGCACGTTGATCTAGCGCACTAGATTCCGTGAATCGGCTTCTACGATCGTTGAATCGAGCGCACTCGATTAACCGAAAGAGGAGTTAGGAGATTACACTCAACTACCAATTGGTATGAAAGCACAAAGCTAACAAAAGGAAATTTTATTCAATATTCAACTACCCAAAAATTACAACACACACGCTATTTATAGGAATTACAACTCAACACAACAAACAACACCCAACTCTTAGGTCGGCACCGACTCACGACCCAACTTAGGTCGTGACCGACTCAACACTATATGACTCAACAAAACACTAGGCAAACGACTTATGCAAGGTCGTTTCCGACCTATCATTCACTCACAGCCGCTTCCTCCGACTCAACTACAACCGATCCAAACAGCACATGCCAACGACTCACTAGGTCGCTAGCCGACTCAACATCATGCGACTTAACAAGCCTGCCAATACAACTCCTCCGACTCAAGAAACATGACGACTCACGACTCATACAAGACCGACTCAAAGTAAACGACTCAACGAACCAAACGACTCAACATATTACATGAACGACTCATTACAACACGACTCAACCGACTCATCACCCAGCCGACTTAACTCCCTGCCGCCTCAACTTCTTCCGACTCAAGGCTTTCCATAGATGGAACCTTTCCTTGTTTCCTGATAAGTCGCTGACGACTTATGGTGGTGTTGTTAGGTCGGAACCGAGCTTCGTTAAGTCGCAAACGACTCAAATTCCCTTCATTAACTTGTAACTCTTCCCGTGTGTCCCCTATGGCCCCCAGTTGAGTCGTAGGCGACTCAAATCCTCCACGTTGAGTCGTGGACGACTCAATTTCCCCCAAAACCGAACGACTCACAGTTTGACTAGGCCATGCTTTCTCTAACTCGTTCCCCTTTGCTTTGATAAGTCGCAAACGACTTGAAGTCTTCTCCTTAGGTCGTGACCTATGTCCCTTGAGTCGGTAACGACTTAAAATCTCTGAGCTACCCAACTCCAAAACTTCCTCCACACGACCTAGAACCATGTTAACTCGTGACCGACTTATCTCTTGAGGAATTGTAGATCGTGCTGCATCATCCTCCCCCGGTTGAGAAAAATTCGTCCTCGAATTTGTCAATTCCTCTATAACAACCTCACCTCCATGATATGGAATTAAATGTTTGATGTTAAAAACGTCAGAAGTATAAACATCATTCGGTAACTTTAATCGATAAGCATTCTCATTAATTTTCTTCAAAACTTCAACTGGACCAATTTTTCGTGCCTTCAACTTGTTATAAGCACCCACCAGAAAACGATCCTTTGTTAATACGGCATAAACCAAATCACCTTCCTTAAATTCAACATTCCGACGTTTCAAATCTGCAAACTTCTTATATTTCTCATTCGATTTCTCCAATCGTTCCTGAACGATTTTATGACATTCAGTCAGCTCATCAACAAAATCAACAGCTCTTTTAACTGTTTCCTTCGACTGTGGTATTACTGCCAAATCTAGCGGTCCCCTGGGTAAATTTGAATAAACGATCTGAAATGGACTGAATCCTGTGCTACGATTCACTGCATGATTATGAGCAAACTCAGCTTGGCATAATTTCATGTCCCAACTTCTCAAATTATCCTGTACAAGACAACGCAACAAATTTCCCAATGACCTGTTAACAACTTCTGTCTGCCCATCGGTTTGCGGATGATAAGCACTACTAAATTTCAGTTTCGTTCCCACCATCTTCCACAAACTCAGCCAAAAGTGACTCAGAAAACGAGTATCTCGATCAGAAACAATAGATTCTGGTAAACCATGAAGTCGATAAATCTCCTTGAAAAATAACTGTGCCACTCGAACTGCATCTGCTGTCTTCTTGCAAGCAACAAAATGTGCCATCTTTGAAAACCTGTCCACCACAACAAATATCGAATCATTTCCCCTTTGAGTTCTTGGCAAACCCAAAACGAAATCCATGCTAATATCAACCCATGGCTTAGATGGTACTGGTAATGGCATATACAATCCTGCATTCGTTGCTGTTCCTTTTGAAACTTGGCAAATATGACATCGCTCCACGAATCTTTCAACCTCTTTCCTCATCGACGGCCAAAAGTAAGACTGCGAAATCAACTGTAAAGTACGATCACGGCCAACATGTCCTTCCTCGTGCAATTCCTTCACAATCTTCATCCTCAAACTACAGTCCGGAATACATAAACGATTTCCTTTAAACAGAAAACCATCAACCAACATGAATTCATCGGTACTCCCATCCTTCACTTTTTCAACATATTTCACAAAGTAAGGATCTTCTTCAATCATCTCTGGCAGTAATTCAAACCCTGTCACTTCCACCTTCATTGTCGTTAGTAAATGACTCCTCCTACTCAAAGCATCTGCTACTCGATTCGTCACCCCTGATTTATGCTTAACGACAAAAGTAAACTGCTGCAAATAAGCAATCCATGACGCATGTCTCGCAGAAATCTTATCTTGCCCCTGTAAATGTTTCAAAGCTTCGTGATCAGTGTACAGAACAAATTCTTTCTGAAATAAGTAATGTCTCCAATGCTTAACAGCCTGAACAACAGCATAAAATTCAACGTCATATGTACTGTATCTCATCTTTGCCCCTGACAGTTTTTCACTAAAATAAGCAACTGGCTTCCCATTCTGACTCAGAACTCCTCCAATACCAACCTTCGAAGCATCAGTATGCAATTCAAACAACAACTGAAAATTCGGTAAAACAAGAATTGGTGCTGACGTCAACAATTCCTTGATCTTCTCAAAGGCAACCCCTGCTTCCTCTGACCACACAAACTGCTTCCCCTTCATGCAATCAGTAACTGGAGCCATCACGCTACTGAAGTGTGGTATGAACCTTCGGTAGAATGACGCTAGCCCATGAAAACTTCTCACTTCCGTAATTGTCTTTGGCTGTGGCCAATTCTTGACTGCTTCAACTTTACTCTGGTCAACTTGAATACCTTTCCCTGAAACAACATAACCCAGGAATAAAACACTAGGTGTCATAAACACACATTTCTTTGTAGCAGCATAAAATTGTTCTTCACGAAGAATAAGCAACACTTCCCTCAAATGTAGAACATGCTCTTCCGTATCCCTGCTATAAATCAGAATATCATCGAAATAAACCACGACGAACTTTCCAATGAATGGTCTAAAAATTTGATTCATCACCCGCATGAATGTACTAGGTGCATTTGACAAACCAAATGGCATAACCAACCATTCGTACAACCCCTCTCTTGTCTTGAAAGCTGTCTTCCACTCATCTCCAGGTCTGATTCGAATTTGATGATAACCACTCTTCAAATCAATCTTCGAAAATATAGTTGCCCCACTCAACTGATCCAACAAATCATCCAACCTCGGCATGGGAAATCTATAGCGTACAGTGATCTTATTCAAAGCTCTACTGTCTGTGCACATCCTCCAAGTTCCATCCTTCTTTGGTACCAACAATGCCGGCACAGCACATGGACTCAAGCTTTCCTGAATACGTCCCTGCTCTAACAACTCTTCCACCTGCCTTCGTAACTCCTCATGTTCCTTCGGACTCATTCGGTAATGTGGTCGATGTGGTAACACTGCTCCTGGAACAAGATCAATCTGATGTTGAATGTCTCTAAGTGGTGGTAATTCCTTTGGTAACTCCTCTGGAAAGACATCCTCAAATTCTTTCAAAACTGGCTTTGCTTCTTCCGGGATTTCAACTTCTTCACTACTCTCTCGCCCAATCAACAAAAACACTTCAGGTTCTTCTTCAACTTCCTTGACAAACTCCTTCAAAGTCAACAGAGTTTTCAATTCCTCAATTTCTTCTAGCTTGCTCTCCTTCTGTTGCTGTTTCTTAGGAACCAAAGTGATTTTAGTACCCTCGAACATGAAACTGTAACTGTTGGCACGACCGTCATGCTGAACTGCCCTATCAAACTGCCATGGTCTGCCCAACAATAAGTGACAAACGTCCATATCTACGACATCACACCAAATTTCATCCTTGTACTTCTTCCCAATCGAAAAATTCACACAAGCTCTTCGACACACTTTTACTTCACCTCCCTTCCTTAACCATGCTAGCTTATATGGTTTAGGATGCTTTTCGGTCTTCAAGTTCAACTTTCTCACTGCTTCTGTAGAAATAATATTATCACAACTCCCAGCGTCAAGAACGAACTTGCAGACTTTCCCCAGAATAGTACATGTCGATTGAAAAATATTGCTTCTCAGCCAACTATAATTCTCCTCTTGCTTTGGTGTCAAACAACTTCTCCTTATCATAAGATTACATCCTTCATCTCCCGACACTTCTTCTTCCTCCTCAACATAAGGTACATTTGAATACTCTGCCTCCTCACCATCATCTGCCTCAACCTCTGCAACCATGGTTCTCTTCTTCGGCTTCGGACACTCATTGCTTTTATGCCCCAACTCCTGACAGTTATAACATTTGAACCCACTACTAGCCTTCGCCTTCTCAACCTCCTTCACCACTGTCTTTGTAACAGGTTTAGGAATACTAGAACTTCCACCAGCACCCTTCATTGGATTATTAGAATTAGGAAACACACCACCTCCACGCCTTCCTTGTTTCTCCCAAGCTAACGCTTTCTGATGTGCCTCTGCAACTGATCTAGGATCAAACATATTAACCATATCCTGGATCTGCATTCTCAATCCCCCAATGAATCTAGCGGTTAGCTGTTCTTCTGTCTCCATAATATCATTCCTGGCAATGAGTTGGTAAAATTCATCAGCATAATCACTAACAGATTTCGTCCCTTGCCTCAGATTCTGCAACCTCTGGTACATAAGTGACTGGTAATTATAAGGTAAGAAAGTAGATCTCATCAACTTCTTCATCTTCTTCCATGATTCTATCTTTGACTTCCCCATTCGTTCTCGAGTAAGTTTAGTTTGCTGCCACCACGCCAATGCTCTTCCCCTCAGCCTTGTAGCAACTAACTTCACCCTTCTATTCTCCGGCACCTCCTTGAAATCAAAGATTTCCTCCACATTTAACAACCAATCTAAAAACTCCTCAGCAACCATCCCGCCTTTAAACTCCGGAATTTCCATCTTCATACCCGATTCCCAACGTCGATCATCATCAATATCCCGATACGAACGTTGTCCTTGATCTCTATCTCTGTAATGAACACTTGCTCTATCACCCTCTTCAACAAAATCAAAAGTACGTCTACATCGATCTCGACCATTATCATCCCTTTGCTCATGCATGCTTCTTTGACTGTGTCTCTCTTCATCTCTATATGCTTCATGGTCAAATTCACGTTGACTTCTTCTTTCTTCATGTGCATAGTCATGATGATCTCTTCGTGATGAAATTGATGTTTCTCTTCTATCTCTACAAGAATGTGGTGATACCCTCCTCGCTTCCGTAACCGATGGCGAAACTCGGTTTCCTCCATGGTTCGAGTTTGGTGATCTCCTCCTTTGATTCAAATCATTCATCAATCTCTCCAATTTTCCAATGCCTTCATCAAATTTTTCATTAATACGTTGTTCCATAAGCTCGACTTCTTCTCTACGATACAAAGCTTCAACGTTTTGATGACGATTAGCTCTCCTTGGTGGCATGATTGAAAAACTTTACAAACTTCAACAATTTAATCACAAGACTTCAATCAACAAGTCACGGCTCAACAATTCACAAGGCACACACTATCTCGGTTCACCACTAAGTCGGCAAAAACTTAGCTCGGTAAGGTTCTACACTTCAACCCTTGGCTCAACTCTAACTCAATAATTCACAAGGCTCGGCCTCAACTTCAAAACCCTTCAAAGATTTGCGCGCCACTTCAACAAATCCAAATTCAAACACCTTTGTTCACTTTGATCCAAAAAGCAATGGATCAACCACTCCCAACTTGATGTAACTTCAATATGAACACAATGAACAACTTCAAACTTCAAAAACTTCAAAAACTTGGCTCCAAGATTCAAACTTAGCTATGATTGGCTAAGTATGTCTTTGATACCAAAACTGACGCAGCGGATTAATCAAACAAAACTTCGATCGATGAAATGTAGCAATCGGTGAGTTGAAGATACCAAAATGCCCAAGTTCGTTGATCCAAAGATACCGAACTCTAGCTATCTCAAACACGTTGATAGCCCACTATGCCGTGTTCAAAGATCTACGATTCTTCGCACGTTGATCTAGCGCACTAGATTCCGTGAATCGGCTTCTACGATCGTTGAATCGAGCGCACTCGATTAACCGAAAGAGGAGATAGGAGATTACACTCAACTACCAATTGGTATGAAAGCACAAAGCTAACAAAAGGAAATTTTATTCAATATTCAACTACCCAAAAATTACAACACACACGCTATTTATAGGAATTACAACTCAACACAACAAACAACACCCAACTCTTAGGTCGGCACCGACTCACGACCCAACTTAGGTCGTGATCGACTCAACACTATATGACTCAACAAAACACTAGGCAAACGACTTATGCAAGGTCGTTTCCGACCTATCATTCACTCACAGCCGCTTCCTCTGACTCAACTACAACCGATCCAAACAGCACATGCCAACGACTCACTAGGTCGCTAGCCGACTCAACATCATGCGACTTAACAAGCCTGCCAATACAACTCCTCCGACTCAAGAAACATGACGACTCACGACTCATACAAGACCGACTCAAAGTAAACGACTCAACGAACCAAACGACTCAACATATTACATGAACGACTCATTACAACACGACTCAACCGACTCATCACCCAGCCGACTTAACTCCCTGCCGCCTCAACTTCTTCCGACTCAAGGCTTTCCATAGATGGAACCTTTCCTTGTTTCCTGATAAGTCGCTGACGACTTATGGTGGTGTTGTTAGGTCGGAACCGAGCTTCGTTAAGTCGCAAACGACTCAAATTCCCTTCATTAACTTGTAACTCTTCCCGTGTGTCCCCTATGGCCCCCAGTTGAGTCGTAGGCGACTCAAATCCTCCACGTTGAGTCGTGGACGACTCAATTTCCCCCAAAACCGAACGACTCACAGTTTGACTAGGCCATGCTTTCTCTAACTCGTTCCCCTTTGCTTTGATAAGTCGCAAACGACTTGAAGTCTTCTCCTTAGGTCGTGACCTATGTCCCTTGAGTCGGTAACGACTTAAAATCTCCGAGCTACCCAACTCCAAAACTTCCTCCACACGACCTAGAACCATGTTAACTCGTGACCGACTTATCTCTTGAGGAATTGTAGATCGTGCTGCATCAGATCATTTGTTTGATCATTTATATTTGTGATCATTACTTTGATCATTTGTTGACCCAAAGCATGGCTTTGTACCAAAGCGTGGCTTTGTGGACGAGACTTCGTCGAACCTCACACCCCGGAATGGTCAAAACAGGAAAGATGCGGCAAGGTTGTTAGGGGGTAGCGCCCCTTTAGGGTATGTTCATTTCCTTGTGGAAAGGGGTGGTATCATGGTATGGAGCCCAGATACTTACTCATGTGGAAAACACTCTATTTACTATAGTGTGATGTTGGTTATCGAGCGCTCGGATAAAGGTCCTAAAGGACCGGGGGATGGCATACTCGTGTCAGTTGTTACCCAGTTAGGGGTAACCCGGCCTTGTGTTGGCAGAGATCCGGTTAGGTTCTCGGGGATGTCCTTCCAGAGGCGTTCTCATGTGGCAATGGGAAGTTCCTTGGCCTGACCATTGTTGGAAATCCAAAGAAACAATACGAGCCTTGTACGGTTTTAGTTGTAGAACCTGCCATTCACTTATGGTGGCGCCCCACTGTTTGGATGGTAGCTATAGTAGGCATAGTTCGAAATGTCTATGCTGACTAAGATTTATATTCTACTTTCGAAATGTTTTCTGCACCGTGCACTTATAATAATAATATCAAAGAAATTTTCTGCGTGTTAAGCATGTTTGATTATCATAAGAAGAAATCTCCTCCAAGTCTGCGTTTGCATTGTGTGTGTGGTGGGAGGTCTTATGGTAGTTTCATTTTCAAAAAGCATTGCGAATTTACTTCAAAATTCTCTTGTTGATTGTTTTTAAAGATAAACTGTTTTCGTTGCTCACACCAGTCCCATGACTGATCCGGAGTTTATTGTTCCTTTCCTAAACTCTGGATGCTCATTATTTTCTACACGAGCAGTCTAGAGTTGGGTTTTTCAGATAGTTAGGTTCAGTGAATTATCTGGAGTTAGTTCAGTCTTTGGTTCACACCATTCTTGCTTAGCTTGGTGCATTGTTATGGGGAGTTCGAGCTATTGCTGGATTAGTTCTTGGAGATGGAGTTCAGATTTGGAGTTCTTCGTTGAAGACTATCTTAGAGTTATTTTGTTCCGCTGCTAGTGTTATCTATTTTCTTTCCGCTGCTATTTTCTTGTATCTCTGATGTGTATTGATATTCATTGTATCCTCCATTGTATCAGATATTGTATCAATATTGTATATCAATGTATTATTCTTTTTATTCCGCTGTGTTATTTACTTAATGTTGTTATAAGCTCCGTCGAATCGGTTTTGAACGGTCGAATCTACGGCATTCGAATACGATTTGAAGTATGGATGTCGATTTTCGAGCGGGCAAAACCCGTTTCGTTACATATACTGTACACACAAAATGACACACTCACTTGCAGGCCGTGTAGTTCCATACATAGGACGAAAATATTATGCTACACAGAATATTTTAACAGTATACTCATTCGATTTACAGTTTACTTATGTTGTAGCTGATTGGGAAGGTACTACGCATGATAGTAGAACTTTTAATTCAGTTATAACTGGTAGAAACTCCAACTTCCCTCACCTCTACTTGGACAGTAATATGTAGTTGATTCAAAATATCCACTTCAAATTGGTTATTTATCGCTATATCGTAATATAATATATCATATTCCTCGTTTTCGTGAAACTGCAAGTCAAGTAAAATCGATAAATGAAAATTTTAATTTCATCATTCAAGTTTATGTATGGTAATTGAGAGAACTTTGGAATATGAAAGAAAAAGTTTGTCATTTTGAAGTATATGTCAATATATTCATTTGAAACTCAAGGAAAAGTTGTCGTATTTAAAATGACCATACACAATTACATACGAAAATACAATATGAGTGATTCATATTTTATGGCTTATGATGATAATCCCGATCTTATTCTAGAGGAATACCAACAGGAATATTATATTATGAGAACCACATCGAACAGAGCAACTGAACCGGTACAACGACACATAGACAACGAAATGATAACAGTTTTAAATACCATAAGAGACGAATTTTTTGTAGCATTGTTGCACCGATTGATTATATAATTTTATCTATATTTACTGGTACTGTATAATTAATTTGGATGTATTTCAATTTTTGTATTATTATCTCATTTTAATTAAAATCATAAACATAACAAAACAAATAATTAATTAATTAAAATCAGTTAAATTAAAAATCACTGTTTAAATGTTATATTCAAATGCTCCGTTTTTTCTTACTCGCTCAAATACCCGGCTTAAATATTGTTCTTTTATTGCAAACGCACCCATGGTCTTCTCTCTCTTCTCTTTGCTGCATACAAACACAAACCTTAACGTTGAACTTTTTTGCAGAAGGCACGTGACTACTTCATGTTCAATCGGCTCAGTCCGTTTTCAAAACCCTAAAACCCTAAATGTCCCGTTCTTCCTTCAAATTCTTGTTGTACGTCCATTAACGAAGAAAGCAAAATCCCTAAAACTGTAAGTCTCACCTAGACTAACTAGTAACTACTTACCTTTCTATCTTTCTTCAGTTACACAATGTTTTCTCTTCTACTTACTAGGATTACTGTTAAAAATCCAATTTCAACCCCAATAATCGGAATAGCTCACGAACAATTCATAAGATATTCGTCAATCTCGCAAATTCATGAAAATGGAGTTGTAGAACGGTCATCGTCAGCCATAGAAGGTGATATTGTTACTTCAGTTACCAAACTTCTCAAATCTTATGATTTCACAGATCCCCAAATCGCAAAGTTAATGGCGAAACTCCCAAATAACCCCTCATATATTCGGACAAGTGTCATAAAACCTAAGTTGGATTTCCTCCTCGACATTGGTTTTTCTAATGCTCAGCTTGCAAAGTTCGTGTCCGCCAATTCCCGTATACTGGAAAGCACCTTAGAAAACCGGGTAAAGCCAAACATTGCGCTACTTGAATCCTTCTACAAAGCCAAGAAACATTTAATTTGTGCTCTTATCTACAGCTCGACTTTATTGCTGCACAAATTAGAAAACAAGTTCTTCCCTAACGTTAGAACATTGACATATCACGGAGTTCCTCATACCAATATTTTAAAGTACTCCATCCTGTATCCACTACTTCAGTCAGCAAAAAAGTTTGAGAAGATGGTACAATTAGTTGCTTCTAAGGGTTTTCATCCATGCACTACTCCGTTCTGCAGAGGGCTTTATGTCATTTTGTTGGAATTCCTAAATTACAAATGAATGAAAACTACATAAAGTCCCACATCGCCAATTTGTTGAGAGGTATAGAAGTTTATATATGCGTTGATTTAACCACTTTGCTATGTCAATTTGACTTGATTTTTAACACTTCTTACAGTAAAAACTCAAATGTTTATGATTTTGTTTCCACAAACATGCATGTCTCTAGGTTTCACACTTTTCAAACAAACTTATGGAGTTTACAACAAATTTTTATGATTATGGTTACAAAGAATCGATGATTTCTTTAATGTTATATGTTATCATAGGATTTTTCACTGCCTGCCCTTCACCCAAAAACATCTTTTATTTAACGGACAAAGAAACCAGAGATTCGTAGTGTACCTGCTAGCGTCGAAGTCCGCGTCAGCCACCACACTGTGTCGATCAGCAACATGGGTCGGCATTGCCCATCTGAGTCAACTTTTTTATGAATCAACCATCAGATAGAACCACCACAACATAGGTCGATGTCGCCCAAAATTGTAGTTTGGCTTCTATACGCGGCAGTTTCCATTGTTCAACGAACATCGAGCAGTTTTCAGTTTGCTGCAAAAAAGGTAAGTAATATTTAAAAATTGATCTAATAAGCAATATTAACATTTGATCATGTCCATTTAACTATGTAATTAATGGTGAATGTTGGGTTTGTGGAAAGGTTGGACATACCGATAGAGATTACAGACTCAAAAAGGACCGCAACAAAGAGGCAAATTTAGTAGACAACATGGAAGTGGATGAGTCCAACTTCTCGGTAGTTGTATCTGAATGCAATATGGTATAGTATCCTAACCAGTGGTGGGTAGACGCAGGCGCTACTCGTCATGTCTGCTCTGACAAATCCATGTTTTTTACATACAAGAAATTCGATCATGAAGAAAAACTCTATATGGGTAATTCTGCAGTATCTATGATCGAAGGCAGTGGCACGGTAATGCTCAAGTTTACTTTAGGAAAAACTGTCAAGTTGAATGATGTGCTCCATGTTTCAGACATACGCAAGAATCTCATCTCTAGTGCAGTATTATCAAAGAAAGGATTTAGAATGGTGTTCGAGTCAGACAAGATGGTTCTGTCCAAAGCTGGTATGTATATCGGAAGGGGTTATTTATGTGATGGCCGATTTAAGGCAAATGTAGCTGTTATCGGCAATAAGACTATGTATTCTGATTGTGCTATTAATAAAATTGAAGTTTCTTAATTGCTTGAGCATAAAACTTTACTATGGCATGATAGATTAGGACACATAAATTTCCGAAAAATGAAAATATTATCAAACTTGGGATTAATTCCAAAATTGCAAGTAGATAAGAACTACAAATGTGAGACATGTGTAGAAGCAAAAATGGTTAAAAAACCATTTCAATCTGTTGATAGAAGCACCGAACCACTAGGTTTGGTTCATACAGATTTATGTCATTTTAAATCATTACCTACAAGAGGTGGGAAAAAGTACTTTATCACTTTTATTGATGATTATACGCGATATTGCTATGCATATCTTTTGAATACTAAAGATTAAGCAATTACATCATTTATAAAGTACAAAGCTGAGGTAGAAAATCAGTTAAATAAAAAATCAAGATATTGAGATCTGATCGAGGTGGAGAATATGATCACCATTTGAAAAATTCTGTGTCGAAAATGGTATAATTCATCAAACAACAGCTCCATATTCACCACAACAAAATGGTGTAGTCGAGAGAAAGAACAGAACGTTAAAAGACATGATTATTGCCATGCTTTTAACTTCTGGTCTATCGACGAACTTGTGGAGGAGAGCATTAAATATGTCTAATCACATATTAAACAAAGTCTCTCACAATAAAACAGGAACAATTCCATATGAGATATGGAAAGGACACAAACCAAGTTTTAAATACCTCAAAGTGTGGGGGTGCTTGGCAAAAGTTCCAGTTCCGCCTCCCAAGAAAGTCAAACTTGGACCAAAAATAGTAGATTGTTACTACTTAGGGCCAATCCAAAATAGTAGTGCCTACAGATTTTTGGTATTCAAGTCTGATATAGCTGATATTCATGTAAATACAATCATGGAATCTAGAGATGTCTCATTCTTTGAAGACATGTTTCCACACAAAAGGAATGAAGGAAATAATGTCCCCAAAAGGATAAGAGAAGAATCAAGCAATTCACATGAAGATGAAACTCATCATGAGATTGAGGAAGTTGAACCAAGAAGAAGCGTAAGGGCTAGGACTTCCAAGACATTTGGTTCGGATTTTTTCACTTATGTGTTAGAACACGAACCTCAAACGTACAAGGAAGCAATGTCATCTTCTCAATCTTCATGTTGGAAAGAAGCAATCTAAAGTGAGATTGATTCAATTCTTAGTAATAAAACTTGGGAAATAGTTGATATTCCACTTGGAATAAAACCAATTGGCTGCAAATGGATTTTGAAGAAAAAATTGAAATCAGACGGCTCTATAGATAAATATAAAGCCAGATTGGTAGCCAACGGATATCGTCAAAAAGAAGGTGTAGACTTCTTTGATACCTATTCACCGGTTACACGAATAACCTCTATAAGAATGTTAATAGCAATTGCTTCCATATATAATCTGGAAATTCATCAGATGGATGTCAAAACAGCATTCTTATATGGAGATCTCGATGAGGAGATTTACATGGAGCAACCCGAGGGTTTTATTTCCAAAGGAAATGAAAACAAAGTATGTCGGTTAGTGAAATCACTATACGGACTAAAACAAGCTTCAAAACAATGGCATGAAAAATTTGATAGTGTCATGATGAAAAATGGTTTTTGTATAAATGAATGTGATAAATGTGTTTATTACAAACAGGTTGGACAATCATATGTGATGATTTGTCTATATGTAGACGATATGCTAATCTTTGGTCCTAATACTAAAGTAATAGAGACTATCAAGAAGATGTTAATCAACAATTTCGATATGAAAGACTTAGGAGTTGCGGACGTTATTTTGGGAATCAAAATAATAAGAACACCTAATGGAATTGAACTATCTCAGTCGCACTATGTAGCCAAGGTGATTGAAAAATTCCAAGAGTATGGAATTAAAGGAGTGAGGACACCTTTTAATCCATCGGAAGTACTGCATAAAAACACTGATGAAAGTGTAATGCAACTGGAATACTCTCGTGTAATAGGATGCTTAATGTATCTGATGAATTGCATCAGACCAGATATCGCTTACGCGGTAAGTCGACTAAGCAGGTATACAAGTAATCCAGGGAAGGAACACTGGAAAGCACTAATGAGAGTGTTGGGATATTTAAAGAATACCACTAATTTTTCCTTACATTATGGAAAATATTCTGCCATCTTAGAAGGATATAGTGATACAAACTGGATTGCAGATTCATAGGAATCAAAATCCACTAGTGGTTATGTCTTTACCCTTGCAAGAGCAGCAGTATCATGAAAATCTACTAAACAAACATGCATAGCTCGATCCACCATGGAATCTGAGTTCATCGCATTAGATAAAGCAGGCGAAGAGGCAGAATGGCTTCGTCAATTCTTAGAAGATATTCCATTTTGTCCAAAACCTGTGATGGCCATATGTATTCACTGCGATAATCAAGCAGCGCTAAGTAGAGCGAAAAACTTTGTGTACAATGGCAAATCACAACACATACGTCGTCACCATAACACAGTGAGGCAGTTACTCTCTAATGGAACTATTTCCATTGATTATGTGAGGACAAATGATAACCTAGCGGATCCATTTACTAAAGGTTTATCAAGAGAGAAAATTGACTGTGCATCGAGGGGAATGGGTTTAAAAGCCTAAACCAACAAGAGTTACCTTATACGGAAACCTATCCTAGCGACTGGAGATCCCACGGACTAGGATCAATAGGCAAACCAATTATGAGTAACTCAAGAAGCTATGCATTTGTATGGACTTGGTCCTACTCCATTCTTATGGTGCAAAATATAATGCATGCCTACAAAAGTAGTTAAAGGTTAAAGCTATGTTTTTTAATGATCACCATATCTTGGAAATAACAAGTGGGGTATATGTAGGATACTCTTAATGGTTGCGATCACCAATATTAGTGTGAGCTGGGTCGGCTCTATGAGAATATTAAAAGGCTTTTATTCTCTAAAACACTCGCAGAACCAAAAAATTGTTCATGACCAAAATGAACACAACCAAGAGATTGGATGAGAAGGGAATCAATGCTTCATAAAGCTTATTGTCTGGATATACAATAAAGGCCGACGGTTCAAGATGAAATAATTCACCGATTAGCCAAGTAGATCCGATAAGTTTTAACTAGGGAAAGTTCAAAGTGAAATATCTACTTATCCACGATAAAGAATTATTCCATATGTACTCTGTGATATTTCGTTTTGTGTGGGGGATATGTATATTATCATTCATGTGGGGGATTGTTGGAATTCCTAAATTACAAATGAATGAAAACTACATAAAGTCCCACATCGCCAATTTGTTGAGAGGTATAGAAATTTATATATGCCTTTCTCATGAGGAGGTTGGGGGCCTGGGGCTCCCAAATGTATGCTTCGTTGTCAGGAGGGAGATCATGCATCACCACCAGACGCGCGCGCGCCGTCGCGTCCGTCCGAACAAATAAGTTATTGAGATTAAGTATTCTTTGTCCCCTAATTTGTGCACTACCAGTGTGTGTGATATTAATGCTATAGCCATTTCCCATACAAATAGATTGAGTACCTTTATATTCTTTGCTGCCAATGTTTAGGTTCTGAAGCTTGCTGGTAACATGATGTGTTGCTCCTGAATCTAGGTACCAACATTCATTACAGTAGTCTTCTGACCTTCCTGATTCTGACATATTCAGGTTATGCATCTTTTGTTCCTCTGCACAGTTTCTGTTATCATGTTGCATGCTTGCTGTGTTTGGATTGATGGTATTATTTCTTTGATTTGTTGGGTTTTGAGTTGCATTGTAATTGACATCAAATCTGAAGTAGCATTTCACTGCAGTGTGTCCTAGTTTTCCACAAATTTGACATTTGGGTCTATTGTTGTTATTGCTCCATCTACCCCCTCTTCCTCTTGATCTGCTTATCTGATTTCGTTGATAATTTTGGTCGGTTTTTGGCCCTTGATTGTTTCTTGCATCATTGTTTCTTTCTTGAGTTCTGTTTCTTGAATTCCCTACATAATTGATTGACAAGTCTGCATCAAATGTTTTCTTGTGTTCAATCCTTCCTTCATGGGCAAGTAACATAGCATGAACAGATTGTATAGAGGGAATGACATCTTGAGATGATATTACAGCTACAACTGCTTCATATTCATTGTCCAGACCATTCATTATGGTTAGGATTTGCTCCGTATCTGAAACTTTATGACCAGCAGCGTCTAAAAGATCAAAGTAGTTCTTGATTTTACTCAAGTATTCTCCCATACTTATGTTATCTTTTCTGATGGTTTGCATCTGTCTTTTATAATACATGATTTTTGCTGCTGATTTAGAGTTGAATACTTGTTGAATGGTAGTCCAGATCTCATTTGATGTTTTACACCCAATAACTTGTGGCAAGATTTCTTTGCTGATGGATGATAGAATCCAAGAACTCAGTAGATGATCTTGTCTTTGGTGTGCTGCGTAGTCTTTGTTGTTGATCAGTTTTCCATCAATATCAGTTATGAATTTTGATGGGATAGTATTGGTTCCATGAATGTATTCCTCTAAACCATAGCCTTTTAATGCTGTTTCAACTTGAAACTTCCATAGTAGATAGTTTCCTTCATCTAATTGTATTGTTATCAACTGACTTTGTGGACTAATTACAGTTTTTATCAAATCTTGAAAAGGTTCCTGCCTCTGCTGTGTCTGATTTGCCCTTCTTGATGGTGAAGAAGTGGATGAATCTTGACCAAAGGTGGTTGGTGAGACATTGGTTGGATTGATGGGATCATCTGCCATGATTTAGCATCTAAAGAATTTGATGCAAATGAGCAGGTTGTAAAAGATCAGTGTGCAGCCGAATTCTGATGAATTTCTGGCGAGGCACACACAAATCGATTGAGACAAAATTGATACTTTCTTGATCTTGGCAAACTTCTCAGATGATGAAGCTTTTCTGATGAGAAAAAGATAACACCACAGCCAAAGAGTGGCTTCAAATGATGATCTTGTTCTGATGAGTCACCTTGGTGAGGTGGTGTGGCCGTGAGGCAAGTTGGCTCCGATACCAAATTAAGAAATTGAGAAAATACAATTTTATTGCTGAAACTTCATTCATACATTCTCTGTATAATAGTATTGTATTTATACATATCGGCAGATGTTAAATTTGCAGTACTGTCCTTGACTTACAGAAATATTACAAGATTGCCATTGCAATGTACCTATATATTATCTTCAGCCGCATGATATATTCATTTCTAATTTTGATAATATCGTGGATTAATTCAAAGCATATAATTTTCAAATCTAATTTCTTTTGTTTTGCATAGGTCGAAATAAAATACAAAAGGTTATAAACAAGATGCTCCATGAGAAGGAAATGATTAAAATCAGCAACCAATTGTGAGAATGATCAAAATTCTATTCAAGTTTCTAAGTGAAGCATTAATGCATATGGAGAGACAATGACAATGGTTCATGTTTCTACCGACAAGGTTCATGTTTTGTATATTCGATATTCTTTTGGTTGCGTATGTGATAAAATACTTCAAAATGGTAATGTATATTCCTTTTTGCTGGTGTGTAAAATATATGATATTACCGCTGTGCTAACGCTTGCATTGGTTATTTCACTTTGTATTTGTACATTTTAATGTAATTTAGATCAACTAATTCAAAACATATTTTATGATTAACATAGTGTTATTAGAGAACTTTGACCTTTAATGTAAAAAGATGGGGCTTTGGGGCAGCCTCCGTTTGAGCTGAAGAAGCCCAAGAGGTGCAATTTCGGATAGCTTGAAGATGAATATAAAGTTGAATATAAAGTTGATGTGTGGCTGTCTTGCAATAACATATGATGATTATGAAGTATGAGGCTTAAGTTTTACCTTTCTTTTTCTATATTATGATTTTACACGTATTTATTTGTGATTTTACATTTGCTATGAGGCTTAAATTTCACTTTCTTTTTTCCATACGATTTTACATGTGTAAATTTGTGATTTTACATTTGCTATACATTTATTACTTGTTTAACAATGTGGATTGCTAAGAACCAATACTTATCTAGTTATATTTACTTTTATTCTTCTTACTAGATCATTGAGGAACTGGCAGACTTCTCTCCCACGTCATTGTTATGAATAAAACTTATCCACTGCTAGAGTTTTGAAGTGTCAAATGTCTCTACCCAAATCATTGTTAAGAATTAAAAGTAGCAATGTATGAAGAAAGCTTAGGCGTCTGGTAGTCCTATGTTTACAAACATTCCAACAAATACTTTTTTTGTTCTTCAGATTAATATTGTTACATTCTTTCATAAGGTCGCAGTTGAACCTTTTTTCTATATGTTTAATTTAAACCCCTTTATTTAGACTACCTATTTTCACACTTAAACGATACGAGACATAAAATTTAATTCATATCTCCGTCGACACTCATCTTGTCCGAAGTATTCAAATCCCATTCGAAATATGGATTAAAATCTCCATCTGAGATCTCGTACGAAATCATATCATTTTCTGTATAATATTTTTTAACTTCCATATAGATCCAAAAGAAACCACTCAATTCAATTACAATTTACCAACTTCTTGAACATATTTTTTACTTTTCATCTTGATGAGACAACAGACTATTTTATTTATTTTTTATATTTAAATAAGAGGATATTATTCAATCATTACCAAATAAACTAAGATAATCAAGCTCCTACTCTTCTTCTAACATATCTTTTCTATGCAAATCAAGTATATTACAATTTTTAATTTTATTGAGAAAGTTATATTTGTTAAATAACATCAATTTTAGACAAGTTACTCTAAATATTCTCGAGATGTATTTTAAGATCCGAGATGTCAGTCTAAGATGTACTCTCGAGATACATTCATCTCGTCGAAGATGTCCTTCGATATGAGATAGCTTGTGTGAAAGTTTCAAGACGAAACCTAATCAAAATCCAAAATTTAAAACCTTGGACCCATGCACAAGCACGGGTTTCATCCTAGCGGATGAAATGACTATAAGACAAAATGGAAGTTTCTTTTTATTTCTATTATTAGAAAATCATGGAATTCTGTCCAAATCTGATACGCTTTTGCAATTTGTTATGTGTTACAGTTGTTATGCCACCTGCAAATTGTGAGACCCTAGCTTGTATCGAACTTCTCTATTTAGAGATTCTAAATGAATGAAAAGAAGCTAGCAGAATTATCAAATTTCTTCTCTGATTCTCCTCCTCTTCTCCTGAAAACTTTTCTTTTCTTTACTTAATATTTCAAATTTTCCTCCTTGCATTGAACTGTGCACAAGCTATAAGCCTTCCGTTTGTTGCTTTCAGCTACATTCTCCTACCCTCCTACCCCCTATTTCATCACAACCCAACAATCAGATGATGCCATCCAACAACTTCGTAAGTTCTCATTCACTCAGCAACAAACCATTGAAGTCATCCAGTTCAAACTTTACAACCAACACACGGACGTCATCGACATCCAAACCAACCTCCTTCAAATTACCAAATCCCTCGCCGAACTCACCTTTTGACTTAACAACCCAACTCTAGTATCACCAGCATAATCCACATCCACATCCTCAAACGTCAACACTCGAGCAACCTGACAACCTCCAATCCTTCCAACACCAAACTCCATACCTACAAGACCATCTAAATGCGAATTAACTACTTTTGATGGATCAAATCCGTTCAATTGGTTTTCCAAGCCGAACGCTTGTTTGTGTATCATACCACATCCAATGAACAAAAAAATAGACCTGGCGAACTTTTATATGATGGGCTAACCACTCACATGGTTCCAATGGATGCATCAGAACCACCAACTCTCCTCATGGCATGCCCTAACAAAGGCTATGGAGAAACGCTTCGGACCTCCATCACTTATCAAATCCACAAACCACCATATTTATGCTCCAGCAAACCTTCTTCGTGGAAGAATGTCAATCGCTTTTTGAGACCAGATGTAACCGGATCACCAATCTCCCACCAGATGCAATACTAAACTTTTTTGTGTCGGGCTAAAACCTCAAATCCAAAATGAACTTCTGCTGCTCCATCCATTACAATCTCTGATGCCACTGACTTTGCTAAAATAATACAAAGTAAATTCTTAGAGCCTCGCCAAACATACAACCGTAGTGCCTTCAAGCATGCCCCAACACCACCCCTCTACACAGTACCATCTGCATTCTAAAATACTTTCAATAATTTCCAAATCAAGCATTTGACCCTTGAAAAAATGTAGCAGCGAAGATCACAAGGGCTGAGCTTCCACTATGACTAACAGTACCACGCAAATCACAAATGCAAAATGCACCGGGTTACTACTACTCTTACCAGAGGATGACAATGAGATCGAATCAACTGAACCCGATGTTGGATAATGTGTCGATGATTCGAGAATGATGAAGATGATAACTGCTGTACTTCTGACTTCAAGGATTTGCTGCATAGATTCTTTTAGACAATAGTTCAACCCAACAGGTACAAATGGGTTATCGAACTATCAATTTCAGGATTCAATGAAGCCTTAAAACAATGTAATCGGATTGAAAACTTGTACAATTTTGATCCGACCAAAAACACTTAAATTTGATCTATGATGATGCAATTTAGTAGAGAATAGAATGAAGAAGAAGAGAATTGATTTGCAACGTTTCTGCGTTTGCAACACCTTACAAGCGTCGCAAACTGTGGTGATAATGCAGTGTTCTGCAACACTTTCTGGGCGTCGCAGATCTGGAGGAAGAAGAAGAAGGTACAAAGAAAAGAGATTGTTCTTTTTGGGATGGTTCTTGGGCGTCACTATATATAGTAGTGAGGAAGTGTCTATTCGTCAAGCATCGCATCCTTTCCAACAGTCCGAAACCGTTACGAACGGTCGCGCCTTTTCGCAACGGTTTAAAACTGTTACTAAACGGCCGCGTCTGTTCATTCAAAAGACCCACCAAAAATATCCATTCAAACTCAAATTCTGGATCCGTCCTGTTAACAAAAATTAATTCGCATTTTAGGCCCGAACCCAATCCGGTCGGACGGACGGCGGCGCGCGCGTGTGATAGTGATGCATAACTTCCCTCCTCACATCAAAGCAAAGCTTTGGGTGCCCAAAGGGCCCAACATTCCTTAGAGAAATACATATATAAATCAATACATTCTCTTAATTTTCTAGATGTGGGACTATTCATCCTCCTCTTCTTCCTTCTTCTTCCACTTCTTCCCTCTTCAAAAACAAACCCAAACCCAAAACTATTTTGAAAATTTCCAACAATTTCCCCCCATTTTCAAAATAAGTAAAATAAATAAAATAGACGGCTGCATCACTAGAGTGACTACCTACATAACTAAGTGGGATCAAGCAAATGTAGTTCCAAGATCAAGTTTTGCATCATCGTGGAAACCAATACATAAATGATAGGTATCTTTTGGATTTGAACCTTTACTTAGTGTAAACCATTCAGAGTTCTATCGAGGTTTATGGTGAACATATCTTGAACCAAGTACCCTTAGGGATAGTACTGGAACAGACACACATACTGATTTTCATATATAGAGTGTTCTGTATGCTTAGCACATTAATGGTCATGTGCTTAAATCCTGAGTTCAAGAGTCTACTTTAGAAAGCGGTCTTACTTTCTTAGGAAACGGCCTAATTTCCATACTCATATAGGTAAGTCTCTTAAGGTGTTTCTGCGATACACCATTTTAAGGTAACTAGACTTATTAAGGATATATTACCCATCCTTTGTTCTTGCAGAATCCTATACTAAGTATTATGAGATAATTGATTTAGTGTTCCATAATCATTCTCTTAACTTGTTGGTACCCATTGAACTTTGTCTATCCTTTTCAAAACATAAGTGGGTTTCTGTTAAGGATGATCAACCTTCATTCACAGACTTTAGTCTCATTTCCTTTGATTTTATAGAAACCAGTGCCTTTGGAAGACTCTTTATGAGTGGGTCAGCCAAGTTTTTTTTTGTTTCTATGTAATCAATAGTTATTACTCTACTTTTGAGTAACTGTCTTATCATTTGATGTCTTAGACTCACATGTCTAGACTTTCCATTATATGTCTTATTAGAGACATTGTATATTGTAGCCTGATTACCACAGTTAATCAAGACTGCTGGAGATGGCTTCTTCCATAATGGGATTTCTATTAAAAAATTCCTAAGCCATTCTGCTTCCTTACAAGCATTTGCTAATGCAATCAACTCCGATAACATTGTTGAGTCGGATATACAGGTTTGTTTCTTGAAAACCCAAGACACAGCAGCGCCTCCTAACGTAAAGATCCATCCAATCGTAGACTTAGATTTGGATTCTACATTGTTCTAGGTTGCATCACTACATCATTCTATTACAACAGGATATCCTTTATAAGATAAACCATAGGTAACGGTTCCTTTCAAATAAGCTAAAATTCTGGAAATAGCTTTTCAATGTTCGAAACCTGGATTACTCGTAAATCGACATAACATGCTTATAGCATGTGCTATGTTTGGTCTAGTGCAATGCATAGCATACATAAGACTCCCAATAATACTAAAGTACTCAAGTTGAGAAATGGTACGTCTAATATTATTTTCTAATTTAATACTAGGATCTAAAGGAGTAGGTGCTGGTTTGTCATTATAATGACCATACTTTCGGAGGAACTTCTCAATGTAATAAGATTGTGTTAGCAACAACTCCCCCTCTTTCCTAATAATTTTAATTTCCATAATTACGTCAGCTTCTCCTAAATCTTTCATATCAAATTTAGAAGATAGAAACTTCTTAGTTTCATTCACACATGATATATTGGAAACAAATATTAACATGTCATCAACGTATAAACATATTATAACATAACCATTGTTGTCTAATTTGTTATAAATACATTTATCAGCATTATTAACAATAAATCCATATGACAATACTATTTTATCAAACTTTTCATGCCATTGCATGGGAGCTTGCTTCAGGGTATAAAGAGACTTTACTACTTGCAAACTTTCTTTTCTTGACCTGGGGTTTTGAAACCTTCAGGTTGTTCCATATATATCTCTTCTTCTAAATCTCCATTCAGAAACACTGTCTTTACATCCATTTGATGTATGTCCAATTTATGAATTGATGCAAGTGCTATTAAACAGTGTCTAGAAGATATGCGAGTAAATGGAGCGTACGTATAAAAATAATCTACTCCATGTCTTTGCTTATATCCCTTAGCAACTAAGCTGGCTTTAAACTTATCAATGGATCCATTTGTATTCAACTTTTTCTTAAATATCCATTTACATCCTATAGGTTTAGCACCAGGAGGTAAATCAGTTAAAACCCAAGTTTGTTTTAACAATATGGAATTCTTTTCATCATTAATAGCTTCTTTCTAGAATATTGAATCTCTGGAACTCGTAGCCTTAGAATAAGTTTTGGGGTCATCATCGACATTCATGACATATCTAGTCACATTAAGGACTTCGTCCTTACTGCCTTCTATAAGATATGTAATGAAGTCAGGACCATAGTCCTTCTCTATTCTTGCTCTTTTAATTCTCCTTTATTCAGTACTATTATCTGGTACTGATACTTACTTGCTATTTTGAGCAGGAGCATAGTCATCGTCATTGATATCATCAATCGTATTAGGTTTTGGACTTGATGATCTCAATGGAATCTCAACAGTTTGATTTTCAAAGAATTCTACATCTACGGATTCTATAACTTCTAATGTGTCAAGAATTAGGAATCTATAAGTTATACTATTAAGTGAATATCCTATGAAAACACATTTAAATGCCTTATTTCCTAACTTTAATCATTTAGGGTCTGGTTTTCTAACATATGCTAAACAACCCTAAACTTTAAGTGTTGTAAGATTAGGTTTCCTATTAAACCATAATTCATAAGGGGAAACATTATTCTTTTTAAGTGGTACTCTATTTAAGATATAACATGTAGATAACATAGCATTACCCCATAGGTTATAAGGTAAGTTTGAACTTATGAGCATGGCAATAACCATTTCTACTAAAGTTCTATTTTTTCTTTTAGCAACACCATTTTGTTGTGGTGTATATAGGGCAGTGCATTGGTGAACTAAACCGTGTTGTTTACAAAATAAGGTGAATTCATTTGAGAAATATTCACCACCTCGATCTAAATGTAATACTTTTATTTTAACTCCTAATTGTGTTTCGACCTCTGCTTTGTAAATTTTAAATTTATCAAAGGCCTCATCTTTAGTTTTCATTAGATACACATATGCATATCTAGTATAACCATCAATAAATGTTATATAGTATTAGTTACCATCATAGGTGATATGATTTTTTAAGTCACTCACATCACTATATACTAAATCAAGCAAGCCAGTTTTCCTTTCTACAGATTTAAAGGATTTTCGGTGTATTTTTGCTTGAACACATATTTCACATTTAGAGATAGTACCGAAATCACAATCAGAAATTAATCCTAGTTTATGCATATTTTTAAGGGAATTATAATTAACATTTCCTAGTCTATCATGCCATAAACTAACAGAATCAACAATATATATAAATAGAAGATTTATTTATTAGATTCAACTTAACCATGCCGTTACAAGAGTATCCCTGTCCAATGAATTTGCCGTTCTTGGACAACACTAGCTTATCAGACTCATATACCATCTTGAATCCTCCTTTGTTAAGAAGGTATCCAGAGATTAAATTCTTACAAATATCAGGTACATAAAATACATTAAC
This sequence comes from Allium cepa, assembly GCA_030765085.1. Lineage (NCBI taxonomy): Eukaryota > Viridiplantae > Streptophyta > Magnoliopsida > Asparagales > Amaryllidaceae > Allium > Allium cepa. The sequence continues at coordinate 210,362,756 of CM060945.1, read as the reverse complement.
TAATGTTAGAACTTTTCCAGAAGTAAATGTAAGTTCTATGGTACCTTTTCCCAAAACATTGCTTGGAACCTTATTTGCTCCAATAACCTTGTCGGCTACTCCATTATTTTCTTCGTAAGTCTTAAACAGAGTACGGTGTTTGCAAATATGAATGTTTGCTCCAGTATCAAACCACCAATCATTATCGGTTTCGCTAACGGAGTTCGCCTCTTGTACTGCAGCCACAAGCGAGTCTTCGATCACATTCACCTTTTGTTGTTTCTTCCGCTGACGATAGTCTCGGGCATAGTGGCCGGGCTTGTTACAGTAGTAACAAGCACCTTTCTTTTTATTGTTGGAATTTTTCTTCTTAAACCGTGTCTCATTCTTAGGCTTTAGTTTGTCAATAATTTGAACATTATTGCCTTAGAATGAGACTCAGTTTGCGGATTATCATCTAGTTTGTGTTTACGAGAGTCCTCTTCAATACGAAAATGACGCTGTAAACCGTTATCATAATCTGTCTCCACATGCTTTAATTTTTCTTATAATCATTCCAAGAATTAGGAAGTCTTGAAATTATAACTCCAATAACAAAAGATTCAGGGAGATTTATTCCAGCATCTTTAAGTTGATTTACTAACAGTAGAATTTTGCTTACTTGTCCAACTATGGACTTATTTTCAACCATTTTGAAATCCATAAAATTGCAAATAAGGAATTTTTTTGTTACTTGCCTCGGATATGCAGTATTTTCTTTCTAGTGCAGCCTAGAGTGTCTTTGTAGTTTCCAAAGTCCTATTTGCATTGTAGACAGGAGTAGATAATGCATTCAGAATGTGTCCTCTACATAGAAAATCATTCTCTTTGCGCTTTGCACGTTTTGCTTTCAATTTTCTGTATCTTTATCAGTTTCCTCTGGTATTTCCTTCAAGTTATGTTCAAGAATATAGAACAATTTGACCGTGATCAAAAAGAATTTCATCGTCTCTTGCCAACGAATGAAGTTTTCACCATAAAACCGCTCCAATCGCGTTAAAAGGCTGATTCATAACTTGAAGAGCATTGAGATTGATTGAACTCGAACCATCCATAGTTGAAGATATTGTCTAAAATTTGTTGGATAATGTGTCGATGATTCGAGAATGATGAAGATGATAACTCCTGTACTTCTGACTTCAATGATCTACTGCGTAGATTCTTTTAGACAATAGTTCAACCTAACAGGTACAAATGGGTTATCGAACTATCGACTTCAGGATTCAATGAAGCCTTGAAACAGCGTAATCAGATTGAAAACTTGTACGATTTTGATCCGACCAAGAAAACTTAAATTTGATCTATGATGATGCAATTTAGTAGAGAATAAAATGAAGAAGAGAATTGATCTGCAACATTTCTGCGTTTGGAACACCTTACAGGCACCGCAAATTGTGGTGATAATGCAGTGTTCTGCAACACTTTCTGGGCGTCGCAGATCTGGAGGAAGAAGAAGAAGAAGGTACAAAGAAAAGAGATTGTTCTTTTTGTGATGGTTCCTGGGCGTCACTATTTATAGTAGTGAGGAAGTGTCCATTCGTCAAGCGTCGCATCCTTCCCAACAGTCCGAAACCGTTACAAACGGCCGTGCCTTTCCACAACGGTTTAAAACTATTACTAAACGGTCACGTCTCTTCATTCAAATGACCCGCCAAAAATATCCGTTCAAACTCAAATTCTGGATCCGGCCTATTAACAAAAATAAATTCGTCATTTTAGACCGGAACCCGGTTCGGTCGGTCGGACGGACGGCAGCGGCGGTGTGTGCGTGTGGTGGTGATGCATAACTTCCCTTCTCACATCAAAGCAAAGCTTTTGGGTGCCCAAAGGGCCCAACCTTCCTTAGAGAAATGCATATATAAATCAATACATTCTCTTAATTTTCTAGATGTTGGACCATTCATCCCCTCTTCTTCCTTCTTCTTTCACTTCTTCCCTCTTCAAAAACAAACCCAAACCCAAAACTATTTTGAAAATTTCCAACACCCGACAACTCAGATTCCCTCAACAATAACCCACCAGAAATTTCACTTCACGCCTTATTGGAATCTTCGAATCCATTGTCCTTCAGGCTGCCAACAATAATTAATGATACATCGATTTTGATTCTTGTAGACTCCGGAAGTTCACACAACTTCTTACATCCAAAAACGGCTCGCTTTTTTGGTCTTCGTTGGCATCAGCGTGAACCATTCTCGGTCGCAGTTGGGAACGGTGATGACTTGAAATTTAAGGGTGTATATCGAAGCATATTAGTTCAAATGGCTTGCTTGAATTTTCTGGTTCTGACGTTGTATTAGGAATTCATGGCTCCAAACCCTGGTCCTAATTATGATCGACCACACAAAACATACAATGTTGCTGATCCTCCTAATAGGCCTCATTGCTCCTTCACAACCAGCGTAGATATCCATCCTTCGATTAAAACAATTACATGCTACCTCTATTGTAACGACCCGTTAAATTTATGATATTTAATAAAATGAATTAATATAATTTCTAATTTGGTTAAGAATAAATGTAGAAATTTGGTATAGTGGTTGCAATTTAGTGTAACTATAAAATTTTATGATAATAGATGTGGATAATGTAAATTTTCACAACTTAATTTAAAGTAATTTTGAAGAAACAAATAAATGTTGAATTTGTGAATGTTAGTATAAATATTAACTTAAATGGTGTTCATTAATACAAAGATGTAATTAGTGTAGATGGTAATAATTTATGCCTGTAGTGAAAGGAAAAGAAACTAATAGAAACATAAAATTTATTTGATGTAAACAAAAGTATAGTTTTGAACAAACTTATGAAAATTGATAGAAACAGTGTTTGTAATCAGTTTGGTTATTTTATATTTGAAAGATAGAGATGTGTAAATACGTTAATGAATTTATAATGGGAAGGAATGGTAGAATGAAAAGAATATATATATTATAATAAGCATTTGATTCAATTAAGGGAATTAAATTATAATAAATGGTCATTTAATAAATTCAACGTTTGTGAGAAATCATAATAGTTGTGTAAAATGTGTACAAACTTGGATTTGGAAGTTTATTGGATTTATGACGGTTTTGTTATTAAGTGTATGAGTTTAAAAGTTATTCCCTTTTGTAAAGTAATAGAAGAATGCATAAAGATATAAACAGGGCTTAATAGAATTGACACTTAATGAATTGAATAAATTACCCATTTATGTAGATATGTATAGTGGACTATAAATGGCCTAAGCAAATATAAAATGGAATAATCATTGAGATTTGTACTATGAAAATAAATAGTAACATTTATTTACAAGGAATAAAAGCCTATTTAGGTGACTAGAATTTGGAGTAATGACTATTGTATGTTACCTACCCTTGTTTCTTGTTAATTTAGATTTTGGGAATCAAATTCAATTTATCCGCCAATTTACCGCAGTTAAAGTGAAATGAATTGGTGGTTGAGAAATGTTAAATACAAATAAGATGTAAACCAAAGAAAATCCCATTTGTAATAAATTATGTAGAATAAAGTAAAGAAACTAGGAAATGAAAATGTGAAAATGTGGATGCAGTGAGATCTTAAGTGATAATAACCTTGTTAGGCAAGTGATAACGGAATTTTGTGTATAACCAAATAAAAATCCAAATTTATTTGGAAATAAATTGCAATCAATTGAATTTATTGCAATTTAATGGATTTAAGATTTAATAGTTTATGTAATTATTATTTGGAAGAAATTGGAGTTATTTGTAAAAAGGTATGAACCTAATGTTAATTTTTCTTATAGGATTGACAATTAATATGGAATGAAAAGAAGAAAATTTGGGTCAGTAAAATTTAGAATTTATGCATAATAAAACGGATTTTAACGTTAATTATGATGTTATTGAGTTGAGATTGGAATTGGTAAACATTTGAGTGAAATCTTAAACTAATGTTCATATTGACAACAATAACTTAGAAATATAGAAAGGAAGTAGATCTAATAAATTTATCAAATTCATAATGTTGAATTCATTTGGATGGGAATTAATAAACAGTTGAGAAAAAGGGAATGGAAATAAAAGTTTATTTATAATTTGGGATTTAATTTATGGTAAAAAGGTTAATTGCAATTAAAAATGAGTTGAAATGGAAATCAAGTTATTTATTTAATTAGATTTAAGATGAGAGTATAAGTATATGATTTAATAATTGGGTTTTGCGAATAAAATTTATAATTCCCAAATAATAAGAAAACGCAGAGGTTAACACTGCGAAATTGATATACTTATAAATTTTAATTCACATCCAAGCTTGCTAAATTATTTGGAATTGATTGGATTATATAAGTAATGAAATTTGGCCAATATTTAAAGTTGAAAGAAAATTTGGATTTTATGATTTATTTTAATTTATTTAATAAATATTAAAAATAGCCATTTTTGTCACGGACTCGGATTTCGACGAAACCAGTTTCATCGGATCCGTAACGGTGAATTATAATAATGTTTCAAGTTTCGTAGCGATCGGACTTGTCGTTTGATCGTACGGACTCGAAACGCCTTGAAATTTATGCATTTTGAAATCAATTGAAATCAATTTGAAAATTTTGTTTTTTTTAGCATAACTTCTTCATACGATCGAATTTGGTCGCGAAACTTTTTCCATCGCGTTCAGAATATTTTAAAACACCTATTTGGATATATAGTTTTAACAAATTCGACTCCGGAGGCATAGCGGGCTTTTTGGGCCATAGTTTATTCCGTACGTTCGCGTATCCAGTCTAGCTACCCTACCTCTAGCCTATCTATAAATATACAGCTATAAACCCTAGCTCCTTTCTTTTTCATTTGATGTACGTTCATTTCTTCACTCTTTTCTCTTCCCCAAATGTATACATCTCAGATCCAATTCCAGATCTACCCACAGTTCAAAATCAAAAGTCAAAACTCAAAAATTTCAGAAAATTCCAGAAAAAATATATGTTGAAGTATTCGATACGCGTAATATACTGGTGCAATTCGTTTTTCGATTGGAGCTGTCGTTCATCCAGAATAAATTCAAACAGCCCCAAAACCGTTCATCATCGTAGCACAAAACTTCATCGGATCGAGATTCTGTTTCTGGGTTTTGGAGAGGGAACCGAGGGGATCGCATCTATGTAGTTTGTTTCGAGTTTCAACGGTTGGATTGGCGGGAATTTTCGATTAGGGTTGATAAAGTATGGGTGGCGGCTGTTGCGCGTCTTCGTGCTGTGTTGCGTGATGATGCTAGGGGGAACGCACGTGCATGATGAGTGGTGAGAAATATGTGTCATTTTGGTTATTTTTAATTTTGAATTCAATCATCATTTTTTGCCATAACTTTCTCATACGAAGTCAGATTCACACGAATTTTTTTTTGTTAGGATCGTAATTTAATTCCGGACTCGATGACGCTGGTTTGGACGAATTCTGAGACGGGCGAATTTTTGAGTTTAAATTGAATTTAAATTCGATTTAAATTCAAAAGGTGAGTGTTTTGACCCACTCACAATTACTAGAAGCTTTTATGTTTGTTAAATAATTTTTAGAAATGAATAGAAATTTATTTATGAGCTTTTGGCATGTTATTTCATTCATATCTGTTGAATTGCATTTTATTGAATTTAACTGTTAATTTAATTGATTTATTGCGTATTAATTGGCTGTTAGAAATTATTGTTTGCATATGAACTGCTAGTTAACAGTTATGTCAATTTTCACTGGATATAAATTGTTAGATTAATAGTTGATAAATATAATTTGAAATAAACTGCCAATTATTACCTGTTGTATATTACCAAACATATATTGTTATTGATTGATGGTTGTGATTGGATGATGGATGTGTTGTTGAATGAATGTTTTATTTGGATATCATTAAACTGCAAGTTAGTATGCATTTACATTTCATTCGGGATTGCGGTTTGAAATGATATACAACCGTAGTTTTATTTTTTTATATTGCGGATTGAAATGATAAATATCCGTATCACTTGACCATAGGATAGAAAACTATATACAGGCACCGCGGTCTATATATATAACTATTTTTAATGTGATTTCTATGGTTTGGATGGAATACGGTTTATAAAAATCTTAAATTTTATACTGAATAAATGTTTTCTTCCATATTTATATACATATGAAGTTGAAATTTTGAAATTAAAGGTGAATAAATTTCTTTATTAAAAATGGAAGAAAATTAAGAAAATGGAGTTTGATGATTTATATCCTATGTTTAAATATTAAGTTGGAAATTTTAAAGATATGATATTTATAATTGGATTTTTCCCAAAATATTTTGAAATGAATATTCTAGAAAAATTTGAATTTGGAAATATATATATATATTTTACTAGAAATTGAAGTCTTATTAATTATGGATTCTATGTGAATATTCAAGGCTAATTAATAGAACATTTGGTTTGAAAGAATAAAATCCAACTTTAGTTGAAATATTTATACTCAAAATGGATATACGTATATATATGAATTTATTGAAATGGTTTTGGAACTTGAAGCGATATTAAATTTTGGTTTTAACTTTAAATAAAGAAATGTATTGTAAAGCCACGAGAAATATTTCTTTTCAAAGTAACATTTAAGTTAAACCACTTATTTTATATACTGTTGAATATCCAAACCATTTAGTTTTGAAAGTAATGGTTTTAAAAACTATGGATTTCGAAGTATTATGTTGAAAGTTAATGTTCAATTTTTTGGTTACAAGGAATTATAAATTTTAAAAGTAGCATAATTTTTGGGAAAGATTTATATTTGGGAAATGATATCATTGATTTGGGTTTTATAAAAATAATATCAAAATGAATCTTTTTGGGTTTTAAAGAAGAAATGATATCGTAATATTATGGTTTTGAAATGGATTATATTCTGGTTTTAAAGTATAAACTATTTTAAATAACCGCGGTGTTATAATAACGATTGGTTGGCAAAGAGACCGGGATCGGATATGGACATACTCTCTGTCGATACCGAAAACCACTTTGACTAACCGTGTACGCGGTGGAGATTCCAGAATGAAGTAGGTGGTGGCGACGTTTCCTGTAAGGTAAATACGTGGACCCAACTCCCGTGAGTTGGCATAAGGTGGCTAAAACAGGAGCGATTCTAAGGCCAATGAGTTCATTCCTCTGATCGGACGCTCCTCTTCGATATTATACTTTGACTTGGATTTGATTCAGTGGCCACTTCTATATTTTGATTTTGGGGAGTTAGTCCGAGGTGGGCGGTAACTGCGGCTACGCGTTTCCACCAGCCTGGATAGCAATTGGTATATCTACCCTGGCATTGCCTAGTTGTGCCGTGTCACCTACCATACCGAGCCTTTACTACGAGTTTCTATTTGTGTCGTACCTATGGAGTATCCTCTGGTAGCTTCCCGATCAGGAGGTATTACGGTACTGTATAGACTATTGGCATTTTACGTGTTAATGTGGAAAATGTAAAGCCTTAACGCTATTTAAAAGTAAGTTTATTTTATAAATAGACACTATTATAATAGCGCAATATACTACATAGTAAATAGTTTAACGGATCCTTAGGAGATGTAAATCCCGAACATCTCTTGAGTTACTGTACTCATATTTATTTCTGTTTATTTAACTCACATAAGATCTTTTAGTTCTGACTCGAGTGTTTTTGTCTTTTCAAATTCGTTCGGGTCAGTCCGAGCGTTTCAGGATAGCAGATTTTAGCTTTGGAGGACGAAGACGAAGAATCAATATTATTTTATATATAGTCTTACACCATACTCTTTCTATTCCGCTGCATTGCTTGTATTGGTATGTGTAACTCTGATATTTATTGTAAAAGAAGAATCAAGCTTTTGTAAACTGTTTATGAACTGTATATTTGTTATTATATTTTATCCTTCCGCTGTGAGATTCTATTTTGTTTTATTTCTTCTCTGTTTTTCTTATTTACCCCATAACAAATCCGCCCTTCCGTATGGTTTGAATCGGCATGTGTGTCGGTTTAAAGTGTGCGAAAAGGCGGGACGTTACATCTATCGCTTTTTACTTGCACTTGCAAGTCAACTCCATCATTATTCCAAGCCCACAAAACCCATTCGATCATACCTATCCGTAAATTAAATCCATTTTAACTAAATATAACTCCCTTTTTGAAAAACCCACAAGCCTTCCACCTCATCGCGACCTAAATCGCCGCATCAATCTCCACCCAAGCACTCAACTCAACCAATTAACGTCAAACCATACCGATGTCCGTATTTCCAAAAAAATGAAATTGAATCCCAAGTCCGCGACATGCTTCAATCTAATATCATCCGCCCACCTACAAGCTCGTTCTTTTTACCCATCCTTCTAGTCAAGAAGAAGGATGGATCATGGCAATTTTGTGTGGATTACCATGCGCTAAATGCCATCACCATCAAGGATAAATTTTCGATTCTCACGGTTGACAAACTACTTGATGAGTTACATGGCTCTACTTCTCCATACTTGATCTAAGGGGTAGATATTTCCAAATTAGAGTTCACTTACGCGATGTGCAAAAAATGGTATTTTGTAGACATGAAGGGCACTACGAGTTCTTAGCCATGCCATTCGGCCTTATGAATGCACCACCAACCTTCCAAGCCACCTTGAATAATATTTTTCAACAACTACTTGGCAAGTTCATTCTTGTTTTCTTTGATGATATCCTAATTTATAACAATTCTTGGGATTCCCATCTTGCACACTTAGACACGACATTGGATATACTAGCTAAACATCAATTCTTTCCAAACATTTCCAAATGTGTTTAAGATATGACATAACTCGATTATTTGGGCCATGTATTCTCTAGCAATGGAGTTTGTGTTGATCTCGCAGAAATTGAAACAATACTCCATTAGCCCACCCCAAAATCTATCACAGAGTACCATTGGTTCATCAAACAATATGCTAACTTTGCAAGCCCATAGTCTGATTTATTAAAAAAAGATGTCACTACTTTCCAATGAGTAGATAAGGCCCAACAAGCTTTCCATTCATTTCAATTTGCTCTCACCCAAGCTCCTATATTATCTCTCCTAAACTTCAAATTGTTATTCCAGATTAACAATGACACATTAGTCTCCGCTATTGGTGTGGTGCTCAGCTAACAAAACCATCCAATTGCCCTTTATAGCAAGCGTCTTCCTCCCACTCTCATCAAAGCTTCAACCTATGCCCGTGAGATGTCTGCCCTCGCTGAGACATTCCAAACATTGCGACCTTATCTTTTCGGTAAGTGATTTTCGAACATTACTGACCATCAAAGCTTATGTTAATTGTTGACGTGAACGATTCAAACCTCAAAGCAGCAAAAATGGTTGACAAAGCATCTTGGGTTGATTTTACTATTAGGTATGAGCCAGACTCAGAAAATAAAGTTGCAGGCAATCTCTCTCGATGGACTTCTAATGCTTTGTTGTTTGTCATTTCAACGCCACAATTCCACATCGTCTACGACATTCAAGAAGCCGTCACTGCGAATGCGAAAGCACAACACTTAACGACTCCTATTAGAATCGACCCGCCTACATGGAACCAAGCTAAGAATTAGTAGTGATTATCATCCTCAAATTCAAATTGATGGCCGAATTGAGGTTGTGAATTGATGTTTGGAAATTTACCTTAAATGGCTGTAGGAAATTTTCCCAATAAATGAACAAAGTATCTTCCATGGGCGGAATGGTTGTATACTACTTGCAAACATTCCTCCATAGGAATGTCCCTATTTCAAGCCGTTTACGACCATGAATCACCCATTATTGCCGACTACATAGTGGGCATGTAAAGACCCCACCACTATGCTAGTTTAGCAAAGAACATTACACGTAATACGGTCCGCTAATCCTAAAAATACGGTTGGTTAAGGACAATCGAATGTGAATATATCTTTATAGTAACACTGACACGTCTTATTTACCTTTCTAAGGATCTGAATTAAAATTTTTGATGTGTGCAGTATTAATACAATGTAATAAACACATCGACTAAAATTATTCAGAATAATATATAATATAGATAAATCATAATCACAGCGGAATAATATACATCATCATCATATACATAATAGAATGTGAGTCTACAAAATATCAGTATTACTCACTAAATATATACATCACATCCAAAATCTTGGATTAGGTACAAATTCACATCTGTCAATATATACAAGTTTAAAGTAAGATAAAATTATCAAAATAGTCTACTTTAATGCTAGCCCAAAATTCAAAGGTCACTGGGTCCCTGTACCTGTAAGTCTCGGCCTGAACCGAGTATTATAAAAATAAACGGGTCAAGCTATATCTAATGGAGAGGTGAGATACTAATATCATAAGTATATGACTTGAAAGAATAAGCCATAATAAAATATGTCAAACGAACAATCATAATAAGGCATATTAATTAAATTAGCTATTTTATAGATCCATAAATGACTTATTTATTCTCCAATTTCTTGTATGCCTAAAACTTGAAAGTCCATAAAAGGCATATCTAACAAATCACCGTTTCATAAATACATATCAAGTCTCAATAGACTATCATCTCAAAATATGATGATAATCAATTTAAAATTCCTCAAAGCCATAAAGGATACAAAATATCCATACTAAAGATCTCCGATGAAATAATTATCAATGATGAAATAATAATGGCAGTCAACTATCAGTATGATGCAGTGCGACACTGGGTCTAACTAAAATAAATAAACTCCGCCACATAGTGCAATAGTCTAATGAAAAGATATAGACTATCAGGTAAAACCCCGACTCCTAACGATAAGAAATAGGTAATCGTGTTTATAACAAAACTATGTGAATTTACCTAACGAATATAAATAGGTAAACATTGCCCACTGTAAATAAACTGATAGAGCTGCAATACAACATCTTTCCAAACAATAAAAAGGACAACCATATTATACTAGAATAGACCTAACCCTAAGAAATAGGTCTATCTACCCAAATCTTAAAATGGATCGATTCTCGGATCGATGGAAAATGAGTTATCTTCTCTCGGGGATCTATCAGTTTGAAATCCAAACACCCTAAGATAATACAACTTTAAGTGTCAATTACTATCGCCCAAGTAATCACAAGAATTTAACTAACTGTCCCATACCAGATAGTAAATTCAAGTATTTACTACAAGCTAATAATTTTCACTTCAAATTCTATTTAAAAAATTGTAATAATAATCAAAAAAATTGTACAAAGTGTTCCATACTACCCGACAATTTAATAGTTTATTAAAATTCTTTGTTTCGTAGAAAATCAAAAAATCTAATATAATCTAACTTAAGCTTGTTTACTTAAAATTAAAAAGGTAAGAGTTAAAAGATTTCTAATTTAAAAATAGAATTTCTTTACTAAAATTAGAAATCAAACCAATATTTTCCATGAATAATAACTTTCTTTATTCTTAATATTTGTACGTGTGTGTGTGTATAAGTACTTTACATAAAATCTTAAAAGTTTTAAAATCTTAGGTGTCTATATTTTTTAAAATAAAACCTTTATATATATGTACATATTTATATATATATATATATTTAATAATACTAAAAGAAATAGCAAGCTTTTTAACACACTACAACAAAAAGTGTCTTTTATAGCGGCATATAGCCGCTATTAATCACAACCATAGCGGTTTGATAAGCGCTGTATATCGACATGTTATAAAAAACTGTTGAATATTTATAACACAAAATATGCCGTTATGGTTGAGCTTAGTTTTATAACACAAATTCACCGCTATGGTACGTTAATTCAATAGCTCATTATAGCCGCTATAATACAGCTAAATCTCAACAGAACTGGAAATCTTTATAACACCATTTTGCCGCTATAAATTATTTAGTCAATAGCTCATTGTAGCCGCTATAATACAGCTAAATTTCAACCATTCGATAGCTCATTACAGTGTACAAACATTAAAGAAAGTGCATAACCATTGAATAAAACATAAGCCTGCAGCCAAGTTAACATAGAGAAACAGAATATAATGTCAATTTAATAAGTGTACAAATATTACAGAGTACAAACATTAAAACAATCCTTCCAAATATTACAGAGTACAAACATTACAGAGTTCCAACATGCAAGATCTGATCTAGTTGTGTACTAAGGACCTTGCTTCCTTCCAAATAAGCCTGCGAAGTTAACACAAAGAAATAGAAAATGTTAAAACAAGTGCATGCTCAGATAGAAATGTGATATATATTTTTCATTACAGTGTACAAACATTAAAGCAAGTGCATGAACTGCATGAACTGCATGAACTAGAAACTACAATTGGTTATTTCAACTGACCTATTTTCCCAAGTTGGAAAATAGATTAAAGCAATGTTAACCTCACTTTTCTCAGTTGCAGAAACCATCTGTTGAAGCATTTCTAACACTCCAACATTTTGCCATACATTTCTAACTGCTATTTCTTCAATGCACCCATGAAAATACAACATATCCTTCCACCGCGTGCTCCATACATACCAACATTTTCTGTTATCTATTTTCTGCTACAGGCAGTGTTTGTGTAACTTATATTCAGTATTTTCTGCTACATACCAACATATCCTTCCACGCGTGTTCTATCCGAGGGTTTGACATAGATGTAAGATATTCATTTATGTCATTTTCATTATTGGTTCAGGAGTATAATAATGACTTATGATCTTTTTTTAGCATATAACCACCATGGGATAAACTGCCTGAAGCAGCGGCTACAACTACAAAGGCTTCCAGTTTTTGGTGTTCTCGGAAAGGATTTCACTTGAGGGGAAAAATTCGATAAGAGTCACTATATTGTCCTTAACACACCAAACATGAGGGGGAGCCTTTTGAAGGGGAACAGACCATGTCATAGCTGATAGGAGGTACAAGTACAGGACGAGGTAACACAATAATTCAAGTGACCAACCTATTCATTTGGAAAAAAGACAAAGGTGATAATGATAATGTATAAGTTAAATTTTCCTACTATGTGACCATCTCCATTATAGTTAACTATGAAAATTTAGATAGATAACCAATGTAATGCTACTTCTATATAGAGGACCTGCAAATAATCATAGTAATGTTTACAAAAACAATCAATAGTATTATATCAGATGTTGCAAAATTCATTAGTTGGTAAATCTTACTATGTACTGTTGATTTCTTATTTAACATTATGCTTCTGCAAAATATTTTTTATGTTCAAGAACAATTATAAAAATGTTTTGAAATTAGTTCTGTTCATTTGACCTAAGAAATAGAACTAAAGTAGTGTTGGTATAGAAACACTTCAAATATTTGCATTTGTAACCTTACTCAGATACTACAATGTACTAAATCTCCAAAGTAAACCTAAGACATAAAGTTAAGCTAGTTTTGCATTAATCAACGGCTAAACTGAGAATAAAAAGAATGCTTGATGTAACGAGGTATGTACCCATGGTCCTGAAGCATGATCATATGCAATAGTTTTGAGCAAATCTTCAAGTCGAGATTGAGCCAGATCATGTTGTTTCATCAATTCCTTCATCTCATTCTCTATCTATTAGCAATATTGAATAGCATAAATTTAATAATACTGTAAAATAATCCAACAAAAACTTGGAATCTTTTATAAATAGAGTAATCGATGTAGGAAAAAATCATACCTTTTCAATTATGAGCATCAAGAAATCATGAAAATTTGACCGGTTTAAGTTTAAATCTTATTTTTGTTCATCCAAAATCAAAGTAGGCCATGTATTGATGGACTGTTCAATTTTTCAAGATCCTGGCCACTAGGAAAAACCAAAATTAGTAATAAATTAAGCTAAAGTATTGTAAGTATATGCATCCATACTATCACCAAAGAGGTATACAATCAAAATAGAAATATTTCACGATAGAAATATTCAATTACTTCCAGCCTAGTTGATTCCAACTGGGATATATTATTTCTAGTTTTGTAAAGTGCTCTAAGTTGAACTAAAAAATTTATAAATTGAAACATATACTGAAGGAAATACCATTACAACAAAATTATTTCTAAATGGAAGTACTTAAAGCATGCTCTAAAAGTAAACATCATTACCAGATGTTTAAAGAATTAAATAGAAATTACCTTCTAAAAATTAAATGCATTAAAAGTTAACATCATTTGGAATTGATTTTACGATAAGAGAACCGATAAGAATAACATTAGCCTATTAGAAATGGGTAGGACAGAATAGGATAGATTTCCAAATTATTAACATGCTTTACTTGATAATGTGTGTTGGTGTTTTTACTACTAGATGGTTTATATGTACTAACCTGCTATAGAGTTCAACTTCAAATGTGAAAATAGTTTCCGTCATCCATAGAGCTGCATTCAACATTATAATATTAACATAGGTTTGTTTAAAGTAAAATGAATTATATTTTAAAGCAAAATGAATTATAATATTCACATAGGTTTGCATTCAAATCACTAATCAGCTGCATATTTAAAGTAAAATGAATTATATTTTACCGGAGGTGACAGCGAAACTAAATGAGGTAGCTGGTAGCCCGGAGTGGTGTGATGATCACTACGAAATCAACAAATGTTGCACCTTGTCCCATGTAAAATAAAAATAAAGTTTAGATAGCCACCAGTGTTTAAAAATAGATCAAAACAGTTATATAAACACTCATTCATTCACACACACACATGTATGCAAACATATTAGCATTAAAAAAAAGTGGTTTCCACACATGCTTTTGTTGATATGTATGCAAACTTACTAACATTAAGATAAACTTATGTGCATACATATGTTGAACTCTGTAGCTGGCTATTCCCTTACTTCCTTCATGTGTGTGTCTTACCATGTCCATGTTTGCATATTCTTTCCATGCATGTTCGCCATATATAGCCTGCCTTACTTCCTCCTTGTCTCAACATATCCATGCTTGCCTCTAGGTCTCAATATGGCCATTTACAGTAGCTTATTGATTTCATGCTTCATCTCTTTAACACTACCTACATGCTCAGCTCTTTCAACTGCATTTTCAATCAATCTCTCATCTCACTTCCTACCTCGTTGCTACTTCAAGCTACCTATGCAATGGTCAAATAGCCAAACAAAATTTATTAGCAACTTATTTCATTATATTTATGTACTTTTTTAGTTCCTTTTTGTTTCCATTTATGCATTTTTGTCGATCATCTCTGTTATGATCTCATGTGAATATAGTTAGAGAATAAAAATTGTGTTTATATACTTTTTCCAGTACTTGATAAAATTTAAGGCCATTATAGAAGTTGAAAATAAAAGAGAATGTGTATACCATGGGTCTGAGTAGATCTGCAAGTGCTTCAAATTAGACCTTGTGTGATTATAGTTGGAGAATAAAATATATTAATATTAACTAGCTCAATGATTCTTTTTGTACTTTACAAATGTTTAATCAAAATCTAAATGGAAAAATATACCCAACAACAAAACAATATTAGTACATAGCTTTCACCAAATAATTCTGAGCTTCTTAAATTATGTTTTACCAATCTATGATAACCGTGTTTTATATTTACTAAAGGTATAACAAAACGCAGTAAAAATTTTATTCTTATCAATTTGCAAGGAAATGAATACTCAACATTGTATCTAATTATTTCTTCTTTCATAAAAGATTGAATGTAGTGCAAATGATATATCCTTTAAAAGAAAAAGAGAGAATAGATCGTAAATTGCATGATGCAAAAATGTTAAATGTTTTTTCTTTGAAATGGTACTTTATATACAACAAATCATTGGGACAACATATCCCATGTCAATAAACGTTCGAAAGCAAGTTTCGAACTTGTGACCTCTTGCACCATAGCCGAATCAATTAACCACTTGGACAATGGTGCTTGTCAAAAAAAATATTAAATGTTGTTATGCACCATACACAACATGATAAAACCTTTCCCCACAGTACCTACAACTAATCACATAAAATCCCAAAGCTTAAATTTTGGCAATATGCAAAGTTACGGTTGCTCGAACGTCGGTTTCAGTGTATGGGTATACCAATTTAACTTGTATTATAGGTGATGTCAATTACTATCTTTGATTACTTCAATAATTAGGGAATAGCCTAGTAGGATGAAAATCTACAAACTTTCTCAGCATTTACACCATATTCTGCTAAGCTGGCATCTATCCATATCTATATTTGCATGTAATACAATTGCACACCTACCAAGAAAAATATTTTTTCCATGAAATTGACATTACTGTCCAAACATTAAACTGACTTATGAATATTTACGAAACAAACAAGTTGTATAGCTTTCAAAAAAGAGGTTTTGGGTCATAGACCTCTCTAAAATGGAGAGAGACTTGACAAATAATACATCCAATTTGAAGATTTATCTTACCAAGTAGCACAGATGTCCCATTCGGACAGTAAACAAAACAAATGACATTTAATGCTCAGGATTCCAGACTATGTCCATATCCTTATCATATCAGTTTTACCAATGATGCATGTTCTAGTGGTTACAATAAATAAATACCCTTCCCTATTTCAAAATATGCAGGACATGGGGAATTATAATTCTTACCTTGGCATTTATCTGGCAAATGTACACCCTCTTGATACTAGTACAACCACACGAATTTGTACCCGGTACCCGTTACTACAAATATCTCTAGCTTGCTACTTTATTTTTTGGTATTTACACTACACCTAGTTCCGATTGATATAGAAAAAACAAGCAACAAATGAATAATCAGTTCATAATAATAAATAGTAAATAATATATTTTCAGGCATAAAACTCGGAAATTTCCTTGCTTTCTTCCCAACTATGTACTTATCAGCAGGAACATGCTCTGCTTTGATAATAGTCGATGGGGGTCAATGAAGCTATTCTTTGAAACTCTATGTGGGTCTACATGTAGCTCACAGCCTCTCACAGCAATCGAGTGGTACTTCGTATTCACATGCCTAGCGGTCATCCTATCTCATTTCCAAATCTCAACTCCATAGCCGGAATTTCACTGATTGGAGCAATCACAGCCGTTGTTTACTGCACAATGATATGGGTGGTATCAGTTAGTAAAACAGACAACTAGGAATTTCATACAATTAATAAACATAGCCTATAAATTTCTAACCTAGAAATCTGATCAGATGATTTAGGGTTCTTAACGCATCGATTTCGAAACTGCCGAAGTGTAATAAGCAAAGAACGGAGATAGTCAGTAAGATCGGAGATGGCGAGCGATGAGTGATTAGGAGGGAAAAGTAACTAGAAATTCGAGCAGATGATTTAGGGTTCAGGACGCGTATACTTCAGAACGGCTGAAGCTCCATGAGCGAAGCGAGCTGGATCGGAGATGGAGAGGGATGAGTGATTAGGAGGGAGACAGATGGAATAAGTGTTATCTCAGTTTTGGGAAGAAGAGTAACTAAATAAGTATTTCGAGAGGGAGACAAAAATTTAGGGAGGGATATTTTCTTTTAGGCCAAAGCGTTATGTGTTAAGTATGTACAGAAGAGAAGAAATAAAGTGAAAAAAGTAAATAGCCAAGCGTAAACAATAACGCCGTGGAATAATGCGTTATCGAATGGCGTTATTAATAACATACTTTCTTGTAGTGACAATTCAATTGTAAACCCTTTTTAATATTTAAAACTTTTTGAACGCATATTTTCTTTTAAATTATAAGTCAAAAAAAGTATAATATTTTTGTATATCAAGTGCTACCAGAAATCAAAAGATAATACAGTCCAAAAAAAGTTCAATAACATAGCAAAACAAAAATTAAACTAATAAAATTTTACAATCAAGAATTGGGTAAAACTGCCTAGTTTTATTTATCACCAGTTATCACAAATTCCTAGGCATCAATTGCCTAAATAATTGTAGGTTTAGCTCTGACGATTGGGATTCTTTGGTTCATGTGAGGTGTAAAAGACAGTAGACGAAATATCAGGTCTAACCAACCATTCAAGCACCATAAATATCATATTGTATGCATACAAGAATGGTTTCAGCTAAAACAAGAGTAACAGTATTCAATTTAGAACTAACAATATTCAAACTTTGGTTATTCAAATTCTTGTTTATTCTTGTTTAACTAAACAACCCATTCGTTCAGATATCAATCTAACAAACAATCAATTTAAACATCAAATATTACATATAATTGTGTGAGATAGAAATCTCACCTTAATCATTTGCTACATAAACTTGCCTAAATCAGATCATGGCCTCTAGTTCATGCTCATAAACGCTACCAGCAAGGATTCGCCTCCATGCCTTGTGCTGCCCCACCACGAATGCACCACCCAATGCCTCCACTTTGATGCTGCAAACCACCATCATCGTTCCAGGCAAGGTAAGAGCGAGCTTTCTATCGCGACGAAATTCTGACATTTGCCTCTCCATGCGCACTCCCTCCACGTCGAAGCCAGGTCGGCCTCCTCGACCTAGAATCGTCAAGCACTCGCCATCACCATCTGTGCGAATACGCACCTCCCTTCATCGGCCTGACAGTTAATCACGCGCGATCGTGCCCGGTTTCTCTCTTTTTTCCGAACGTGATGGATTTATGGATCTTCAATTTAGGGAAAAGAGAGCGTGATTTGCAAAAACAATGGAGATACGGTTTTCGGTTTAACTGAGGCAATGAATTTGAATTAGCATGGGCTTTGCAGTGTTAAAGTGGAAAGATGAAATGAATTTAAACTATAGTTAATGTTATTCTCAATTAATTCTTCTATAATTTATTTTCCATTTTATTTTATTTTTATTGCAAATTGAAATCCCTTTATTCACATATATGAATAATTCTATCACTGTATTGATATAAAATAAATTAATTTCCAACTATACCAATCATATAAAAAATAACTATGCTTTAAAATACTTCAATTTTATTGAAAAATTTATTCATATTTCCAAATATTATCAAAAAGAAATTTATTAACTAATTCTATTTTTCTATAACAAAATCCTTTATTAAATAGATTTTACCCAAAAAAAATTAGATTTCAAAAATAAAAATCATCAATTTGAATTCAAACACTTCTATTCTAATTTAATTCATATGATATTACGAGTTCGAAAACAGGGTTGTTACAGACCTCCCCCCTTATGAAAATTGCGTCCTTGCAATTTCTTATAGGGAGATGTCACATACATTCAACTGTTAATTCTCTTTTGAATTCTATAATCGAGTTGAAACAAGCAATTCCCTAAAGTGGTTGACATTATAATTAGACCTTATCATACGTTATAAGTTTAACTGGACCATTCATTGATTTACTTTTGTTTGAATACGAATAAGAAGAATTATCAAAAAATTTCTAAGTGTCGAAAATTTTGAAAAATTTCACCAGCGTCTCCTTTGTATGGAGAGCCATTTTCAATTTCACAATTATAATATAAACAATATACATCGACCACATGGTCGAAAACACAATATAAACCAATATTTTTAACATTTTTATATTTAATCCGAAAACATACCTTTTATTTTGCAATTTTAGCAAGTTGTCTTACTATTTCACATCCAAAAGCAAGCTAAAGTCCCTGCATGGTCGAACTAGACTTTATATAGCACCTATACTTAACTTGATTTCCAATGTTAGTTGCATATGAAAGATATAATAAGCATGGATAACTTTAATGAATAAATGCAACAAACATTCAATGATTATACTACCTTTGATAAAATTTCAAATATTAAAAGCATAAATTATCCAATGCTTTCAAAGGTAGAGTTGTAGCATAATTTGAAGATTTTTTTCTTAAATTTCTTCCGAGTTATAAAATGGTGAAGCACATCACTAGTTTTGAATGTTATACTTAACATTACAATTTAAAATATGGATAAAGCAAGTCCACTTAGGAAAACCACATCTTTGACCTATAAGACTTTAAAATTTTATGAAACACTTAAAGAAAAAGTTGTAGCTTAGGTTCTTAGCTTTTTGAAAAATGCAAGATCGTTAAAATCAGACAATTCGGCTAAAATTTATGGTCAAAAGAAGTTAGTTTCAAATTTCAATTAATACAAGACAAGCTATGCATACTAACCTTTTGATTAAGTAATTTTTTTTTGCAAGGAATCAAAACAAACAAGAAAGTGTGTACAATTCCAAAGCAAGGGTAGGGAGGAAAATCACCAGAGCAACAAGCTAATTGGGGCATAACTCAAAGCAACACGCTAAAGTGCATGGTAGGGACAAAGAAAATGAAAGTAAGAAAGTTTTCTCAATTTAAGAAATGTTGGTCCATATCTTCATATAATAGTACATAAAAAAATGAAGTGATAGGGACTAAAGTTCAATGAAAAAATGTTTATGTGGCTATTTTTCAAACTATAGTACACATAGAGGTCATGCGCTGTAGCTTGCCAGAAAAATCAAAACTAGGATTTGAAATTTAATTGACATAGGCAAGGAAAAACTTGGATGATCCATAATATACAAATTCAAGAAAATGGTATGTATAGGAAATTTTTGAAACATGTATATATGTTTTGTAAAACATGCACATGCAATTCATTAAACCTCAAATAAGAGTACTATCCTATATAACTATTCCATTTAGACCACATTATTTTATGTTGAGTATTGCGCATATTGTGACATATAACTCAGGTTCAATATTAATTTAGAGTTAAATTTTATTTATTTTGTTTCACAAATCTAAATTATAACAACTTTTTATGTGGGCAGTAAACATTCACTACAACAAAACAGTCATATTGCAACTTTTACTTTACAACTAACACAAACCGACAGTTGTTATAGGTTATTTTTAACAACTGTTTATTTTCAGTAATTGTAACAATGGTACTTTTAACAACTTTATTTATGCAGTAGTTGCAATATACGTTTATGTAACAACCCGCATATTTGTCGATTTTTATATTTAAATATTTTATTTAAATATTTTATCGTTAATCGGAATTTGGTCCGAAAAGCTACTTTTTTCAAACGGTCAAATTAGGACTCGAGACCTCTTCCATTGAGTTCGAAATGCCGTTTACAACTTTTTAAGTATAAACATCGATATGTTCGGAGACAGTGAAATTTCACTAACATTTCCCGCTTTGGGCTTTGGGTTGGTTTAGCCATTATAACCCAAACCCACTTCTTTCCTTCTCCTCACTCTTCATAAATTTCCTAACAACCAAACTTTGGCATTAATGGTGGAGGGAAAGAGAAATTAAAACTCCGAAAGCTAAGTCTTCATTGCAAATCCAACATCAACTCCAAATCCAAGCGAAGACATTGATTCAAGCTAGTGGTTGATCCTTGCATAGCATTTCTAGCTTCATCTTCATCCATTTTAGTGAAAAGGTGAGATTTTTATCCCACAATTCTAGCCTATAACTATATTGGACTATTGGGAATGATTCCCTATCACATTTGCACGCACATCTGCATTTGGTTTGGATTGGATTGGTGAAAAACTCCACTTTTTAGCGTTTTGGTGGATTTCCTGCCGTTAGGTCGTTCTGGCCATTTTTGTTTGTTCGGAGTTAGGTCGCTCGCGAGCTAACTCTTAGGTCGCTCACGCGTTATTGCACTAGGTCGCACTGCCTTGGATTTTCACTTCGGAGTTAGGTCGTTTCACGATGGGTCGTGGGTCGTTGGACCTTAGGTCGCTCGTGTATAGGTCGTTCCGGGTCTTAGTTCACTTCCCCGTTTTAGGTCGCAAGCCTCACTAGGTCGCATGATCCATAAGGTCGTTTGCATGCTTAGGTCGTAGGTCGCTCGGCCATGTTTATTTTGTTAATTCGCTCGACCTAGTTAGGTAGTTGGGTCGTTAGGTCGCGTGGCCCATCTCCCTTGAACCATTAGGTCGCATGACCCTTTTAACTCGCTAGGTCGCGTAGCCGTTAGGTCGTGTAGCCTGATAGGTCGCGTGCTCGTTTGCTCCTTTAGGTCGCATGAACTTCTTACCCGTTAGGTCGTTGGACCTATAACCCTTAGGTCGGTAGACCGTTAACCCACTAGGTCGTATGACCTATAAACCTTTAGGTCGCGTAACCTCCAAACCGCTAGGTCGCGTGCCCCCTTTTTGGTCGCTCAACCATACTGCAATCACTAGGTCGCTCGGCCTTAGCTCGTTAGGTTGCATGACCTTATAAATCGATAGGTCGCATGACCTTTTAACCCTTTAGGTCGTTGGACCTTTAGCCTGTAGGTCGTTAGACCTTATCCCGATAGGTCGCTCCCCTCACTAGGTCGCATGAATCAATTTTGGGGCATTTAACGCTAGGTCGTTCGACCTATTTAACTTTAGGTCGTTCCATTTCTTGTTATCTCTGCCACGTTTGGTCGTTGGGGAACTTCCACTTTGATGCTTTATGAGCTGAGTTCCTTGGATTTTATTCACATCTTCGAATGTGATCTTTGTGAAGGATTGTTTCTACAGTCGCTTCTATGATTTGTCACTTTAAAAAGATAAAGGTTTCAATATTAGTAGTAAATATCAAAACTCTTACAACAAAATGATTTCAACTCTACTTTCAATAACAAAGCTCTTTTCTTAACCCGTTTTCCAATCTACTAGTATATACAAATCTTTACCTCACTCGGATGAGAAATCTAATTAAACGACTTAGTAAAACAAGTGGTATGAAACGCTTGCGTTCACTTCGTCGGTTAATTCTTGGACTTATTCGATGAACCTCTTGTGACAATTTTCTAGTGCAGATTTACATTTTGTTCGTAAATATTTAAGTTAAGCAAGTGGTTATGGGGCATGAAGCTAAACTTTTATATTCACTAACTTAGTGTAATTGACACTACTCATTGATCATGATGATCATTTTTATGATTTAGACTAGCAATTGTGCGATGTCTCTTTATTTGCAAGGTTAGACTAGACCTCATTGGTGTGATTCCGACTCACACATATCTCTTTGTCTGCGAGGTTAGTCTAGACACCATTTGTGTGATTCCACTCACACATACCTTTTTGTTTGCGAGGTTGGACTAGACACCACTTGTGTGATTCCACTCACACATACCTTTTCGCTTTTTGGTTAGTCTAGACCTCATCTATGTGATTCCGACTCACACATATGGGGTAGCTCCCCATTGTCTTCGGACCGTCATGTGATAGGCCTCTTTCTCTTTTTATGACTTCTGGATTTCTTGTGTTGATTTCGAGAAATTTTATGCTTCACCTATTTTCGAGGTGTGTCTTGACTTGTTATGAGAACAAGTTTAGGGTATGATGCCCTCGTTGGATCTTTGAGAAGATTCTTGTGATATCGATTTATTTCTTATTGATGTTCACTTTCATACTTTTCATAGTATGCCTTATGGATATTATATGTTTATGCCATATTTCTTATTCTATATCATGTCATCTGATATTTATAGCTAGATTGATCCGTTTATTATTTTCTTATAAATAATACTCGGGTTAGACCGAGATGCTTCAGGTGCTTCTGCTTGACTTCTCCCCCAGTGATATACTACTCAGACTTTTGGCAAACTATTTAGGTTAGTAGTTTTTATTGTTTACACTTGAGATATAGACTCATAGTTGTATTCTTTTGTATAGCACGTGTTGCTATTCTTTTGTATTATCGTGGAACTTTTTGACCACTACTCTGATGTACACTTTCATGTGTTATATATATATTCATATCTTTTTCCGCCTTTGTGATATGGATATCTGTGATTGATTTGCATGTTATGCTTACTTCTATATTTGTTTCCATAGATTATTATATAGCCACCTTGTGATAAGAAATTACATGGATGGTCGCTCCTCAACAGCCTTATTCTCCGCGCTAGTTGACAGCATTACTCCGTAGTGTTCTTGGCTAGTGTGGGTATAGAGGTAGGGCATCACAGTTTATAACAACTGATTTTTTTGCCAGTTGTAAATGCTTAATTATTACAACTGTTTGTGCCAGTTGTCTACTGAACACATAATTACCGCTTTCCACCTCAACAAAATTTTCCGCTTCCCCCTTGGCCGCTTAATTTATTCACTAACTACTAAAACTCACGGTCAAAATTTCATACTCCTAAACCCTAACCCATCGCGTTGACCACGCCACCCTTGCCATCCACTAAACTAAACCCGCTCGCCGCCCTTGCCCTCCACGAAGCTAGACCGCTCGCCGCCCTTGCCCTCCACAAAGCTAGACCGCTCGCCGCCCTTGCCATCCATGAAACCCACGAACCCTAACCGCGCTCTGCTCTGCATCTGATTTGCTTGTTGTTGCCGCTAATATAGGTATTGTGTTTTACTTATGTAGATAAATCAATTGCATTCTATCATGAAAACATTTGGTGCTTATCATGTATATTACTAGATACTTCTAGATCAAGCCTTAATTGCTTTGGGTAAAATTACATATTTTTGTATGAATGGATGAATTATATTGGAATACAAGTTGCGTTCTCTCTTTGATAACATCCAGTGAATAATATTGATAGTGCGATACAATTTACATGAGTTTGGGGTATATAAGTATTGGATAAAGACTTTAGCTTTTGATTGAGGAAAAAGAAGTGTTGATACTGATAGGCGCTTTCTATGACTTAAGTGATAATTTTTACTATGTTTGCTTGATAATCTGAATAAATTTTGAAGAACGAAGTTGTACATAATTTTTGATGAAACTATCAGGTGTTCATAAGCATAATCTTGTTGTAAACTTGCTTACTGTTGCTTGGCAAATAAAAGGTTTAAGTACACATTTTATTTGCACATGAGTTAGACATTTAGTAAAATGACTAAATTTTGTCGGATTGTAAGTTGTATTTTTTGAGTACACGTGTGTAAGTGAATGATATTGCTTTTTTACATTCCAACAAATATTGTCCAGGCGAGGATGATTGGATCCCTAAACCCCGTTATTCACTAACCTTCAAAAGGGAAGAAAAAGATTTTTTTCCTTTATGAATTGGATATTGTAGGTTTATAAAGTATGAACAAATCTTCACTCCAAACATAATGATGCTGAATTTTAGGAAAACAGGGACAAAAATGACAATGGAATGACAATCATCAATTACATACATTCATTATATAAAATATATAAAATATGACTAAACCAACATCACATATATTTCCTTCTTTCCTATTTCTTTCCTATTTCTTTGAAATAATGCAAACTCTAACTCGCTATACTCACGTCTTTTGCTGCTTGCATCTTTTGCTGCTCGTCGCCATTGCGCTCGTCATCGCTGCCTTGTCGACGGCGAAGTTGTAAGTGTATCGAGAATGATTTTTTTTTACTTTATTTTTTCATCATTATTGATAAATTTAGCTTTTTTGGCTTTGATACAAACTGATTGTACTATGAGTTCACACACTTTAAGCTTGTCTAAACTATGATTTTTAAAAATTGTTTAACGACAAAATAATACAAATCTGAGAAGTATTTACCATTTAAATTGAATATGTTAAAAACGTGTAAAATCGTAAATATATAGGAATGACATTACTGAAATGTAGCAAGTGTAGCTTTCAAGAATGACAACCTCTTTTGCAAAAAATCTTGAAATGGAAAAACACTTTCTGGTGTTTGATGGTGAAAGGAGACTGGTATCTGGATTGGCAATTGATGTTGTTGACTGTTGTTGTAGAATTGTGAGCGAGTGAAGAAAATTTGGTGGTCAGTGTGGTTTGCTTGCAATGGAGGGTGGTAGGCTGCAAGATGATGGAGGGAATGTTTTGTGTCAGTGAAAGTACTCTTGGTTGGTCAGGGAGAAGTATGTTGGTAGATGTTTGATGATGGCACTATAGTGTGATGAACTGGTGAGTGCTGTTTGAAATGAGACAGTGGCAATGATATGTGTATGGTATTTGCTAGTAACGGTTGAACTGGTAAATTGATATGTGCAGGGTGTTTGATTTTCGGAGGCGGGTTGCCGAACTTCTAGACAAGTCTGATTGATTGGTGTTTGAAGTATTGAAGTGCTTTGTTGATGGATGGTATAGTGGTTTTGGTTGAAGTAAAGTGGCGACATCAGCAGATATATTGAAGTGTGTTGAACAAGAGTGAAGTTTGTATGGCAGTGCAAGTAGGTAGGGTGAGTTAAAGAGAGGTGAAGTTTTTGGGTGAGTTGGACAGGAGTTTGGGGGTAGTTGGCTGTGGATGTTTGAATGTGGTGAACGGGCAGTATGAAGAATGAATGCAACATGAAGAATGACTGCAGATTTGTGCACTAGTAGATGATAGAGTCTGTGGTCCCTTTTGACAGTGTGCAAGTGTATGTGCACAAATGCACAGAGGGGAGGACAGGGGGAGATTGGAACAGTTGTAGATGTATTTCGGTGAGGAAGTGTATATGCAGTGATTTGGGGCAGTGCAACGCGAAACAAATTTGATGATGGACAACATAATTTTTTTATCAATGTAAATTTAAAATTTTAAAAGGAAAAATAGAAAGTTGTAAATGAGCAACAGAAAATGAATAAAAAGAAAATGTATTTTTGGAATGATATCATAGAAGTTTTTTTCAATAGGAAATGCAATGTAAATGGAAAACTAGAACATGCACACAACAAATTGAAAACTAAAATAAAACAACAAACATAATTTTTTTTAATGCAATACACACACAAATCAAACGAAAAATAATACGAAGAATATAAAATTAAAATCAATACTACTCCTGGCAACGACGTCAAAAAATTGTTTAACGATAAAATAATACAAATCTGAGAAGTATTTACCATTTAAATTAAGTACGTTAAAAACATGTAAAATCTGAAATATATAGGAATGACATTACTAAAAGCTCTAAAAGTAAATGTACAGATAATGAAGCAAATGTAGCTTTCAAGAATGGCAGCCTCTTTTGCAAAAAAATCTTGAAATGGAAAAACACTTTCTTCAGTTATGCTTAATAGAAGTCGCTAATCTCTTGACAAATTTAATAATATTGCTAAAAGTATTTCTGTTTTCATTTCATGTAGAAGACAATTGAATATATTTTTCATTTTTTATTTGTAATAACTCATTCAATGTAATTTATTCGTACTGTGCAAATAATAAATGATATTAACAATGAAAAGCAAACTTGTGAACTAAAAAACTATTTTTTCCAATGTTAGTGCATAGACTAGCATAAAAAATGTGTTACTAGTTTCTTGATGAAGTACATGTAAAGAATGGACTATTTAAAACTTACTAGTTTCTTTTTCCGTGTAGTTACTAGTTTCATTTACCGTGTAGTTACTAGTTTCTTTTGCATGTGCGTCCAATCGGATCCACACAAGCTATGGACAAAACGTGGGTTAACCTACCAAGGTTTTGTAATTTTTGATTAGTTATTTCATACTTATAACTATTTAGGGTTGACTAAGGACATGTTTATTTTTTGTAGAATGACAGAGGAATATAGGCAAGCCGTTCGGAATTTCATACATAAGCATGCAGAAAGTGAGGATAATCCAGAAAAAATTATTTGTCCGTGTCGTCAATGTAGGAATCTTGTTTGGCATTCTCTAAGAGATGTTGTGACACATTTGGTGTGTTTTGGAATTGATCCAACATATGATGTATGGATCTTTCACGGAGAAGCACGTCGTTCACGAAATGAAGCCGATGAAGTGACAGATACATACAGAATGTATTTAGATGCAAAAATTGGTGACGATGAGAATGAGTATCATGTTAATGATAAACATAGGGAACAGACTAAGAAAATGTTGGAGACAACAAAAATTCCATTATATCCTGGTTGTACAAGCCATACAAAGTTGTCTGCTACAATACTTCTTTATAAACATAAGGCTCGAAATGGTATAACCGACACAGCATTTGCGGAACTTCTTAAGCTTCTTAGGGATATGCTACCTAGGGAAAACAAGCTTCCTGATTCTACATATGCAACAAAGAAGTTGATTAAATCATCTGGTTTAGGTTATAGGAATATACATGCATGCGTAAACGATTGTTGTCTATATAGAAAAGAGCTTGCACATTGTGATTTTTGCCCCACATATGGCAAATCTCGTTGGAAAAAGAACAAGACAAGCGAAGATGGAAAGCAAGCCAAAATACCTGTAAAGGTTTTGAGATACTTTCCACTCATACCAAGGTTGAAAAGAATGCTCATGTCGTCGGAGACCTCAGAACAATTAAGATAGCATAGCAGTAATAAAAGAGAAGATTGCAAACTGCAACATCATGTAGATTCCTCTCAATGGTCTACAATTGATAGAATGTATCCTTCCTTTGCAACCGATCCACGAAATTTAAGGCTCGGTCTTGCAAGTGATGGTTTTAACCCCTTTGGTGAATGGAATTCAACATATAGTTGTTGGCCAGTGTTTCTTATTGCTTATAATTTCCCTCCGTGGCATTGTGTGCATAAAGACAATATAATGCTATCTTTATTAATTCCCGGACCACGTCAACCAGGAAATGATATTGACATATATCTACAACCACTTATTGAAGATTTGAACAAATTACGGAATAAAGGGGTAAAAGTGTATGATGCATATAATCGCAGCGAATTTAGATTAAATGCAATTCTGATGTGGACAATAAATGATTTTCCACCTTATTGAAATTTAGTAGGTTGCACTGTAAAAGGTAAGAGAGCATGTCCTATTTGTGGCATTAATACATGTTCAATATGACTACCATTTAGTAAAAAATGCGCATATTTGGGTCATAGACGATTTCTTGCACCTAATCATGAATATCGTCATCGGAAAAACGTGTTTGATGGAACCATAGAAAATAGACAAATGCCTCCAATACATACTGGTACTCAAATCTTCAATGATGTCAAAGATATTGTAAATGAGTGGGGGAAAAAACAAAGGAAGAAGAGAGAGACAGTAGGAAAAGAAAACAGGGGGATGTAAAGAAAAAAGGAATCCAAATGTGGAAAAAGAAATCCATTTTTTTTATTTGCCTTATTGGAAGGTAAAATATAGCTAAAAATAAAATGTCTTTTATTTTTTTAACCATTTCTAGTAATTAGTATTTTACTATCACTCTATTATACACATTTTTTGGGTTTTCGTAGGCACTTCCGTTGCGTCACAATCTAGATGTAATGCATGTCGAGAAAAATATTTGCGAGAGTATTCTCGGTACATTGCTTGATATCAAAGGAAAATCAAAAGATGGAATTAGTTCACGTCAAGATTTAGAAGCAATGCGTATAAGGAAGAAGTTGCATCCTATATATGTTAGAAGTAAAGTATTACTTCCTGCTGCCCGTGCACCTTAATAGACCAAGAAAATTAGATCTTTTACGATAGGATGAGGAATTTGAAGGTGCCTGATGGGTATAGCTCAAATATTGGGAAATGTTTTGCAAAACATGACAAAATTTCAAGTCTTAAGTCTCATGATTATCAAGTTTTGCTACAACGACTATTGTCTGTAGCATTGAGAGGGCTATTGCCTGTAGGTATAAGGAATGCATTATTGCGACTATGTTCATTTTACAATGACATATGTCAAAGAGTGCTTGATAAAGATAAATTAGAATCCATGGAAAATCAAGTCGCATTAACACTATATGACCTTGAGAGATTCTTTCCTCCTTCTTTTTTTGACATCATGATTCACTTGACAATACATTTGGGGAGGGAAGCAAGAATTTGTGGACCGGTACAATACCGGTGGATGTATCCATTTAAGAGGTATATTTTTTATGAATATTTAACGTAATTAATTAATAAAACATGCACTTATGAAAGCATTTTATGCTTATATCTTGATTGTAGATATATGAAAATACTGAAGAGTTATGTTAAAAATCAAGCCCGGCCCGAAGGATGCATAGCTGAGCGCTATTCTTCTGAAGAATGCATTAAGTATTGTGCTAGATATATTGACGATGGGTATAAGTTTGGAGAAATAAAAAATCGGAATGAAGTGCAGCAAAGTGATTCCATACACAATGGATGTCCAATTTCCAAAGGAAAACCTATCTTAGTTTCCGTGGAAGTAATTGATGCTGCTCATCGGTATGTGTCGTTCAACATCGATGAAGTGGAGCCGTACATAGAGTAAGTATAAGTTCAACTCGATTATTCTATATGAACACAATTAAATTTTAACTTATACATTTGCGATCCAGAATGCACAAAGAGGAGTTGAAACGTTTGCACACTCGACTGCTACAAGACGATGTGGAATTTTCAAAACTACATTCAGAGACTTTTAGTTGTTGGTTTGGAAAAAAGGTTGGATTAGTTATATTTTCTTTCTTTAGAACAATTAACCTTCATATATGCACATATTTTTGTCATATATCATGATAAACAAAATTATATATGTCCAGGTTAAAGATGAGAGAAATGTTTCACATGTTAGCGAAATAATAAAATGGCTTTCATGTGGGCCTCGGTCGCAAGTAGTTTCGTATACTGGCTATATTGTTAATGGACGGCATTTCCATACTAAGGATTACAAGAAGTCTACGCAAAATAGTGGTGTTTCCATTGAGGCAAATACTATTCTGGCAGACGGGTCCGTTGAGAAAATTATTTACTATGGCATCTTGCGTGAAATTTTGTTGTTGGGCTACCGTCTATTTCAAGTCGCTTTGTTTAAGTGTGATTGGGAAAATATTTATCGTGGAGTTAAGGTTGAAGATGGATTTACATTAGTTAATTTACATCAATTCCAAAATCAATTTGCAAGCGATCCTTTCATCTTAGCAACACAAGCTGTACAAGTGCTCTTCTCTAGAGAAAGTAGTTGTTCAAATTGGTATGTTGTTTTGAAAGCACCTCCTAGAGGTTTTCATGAATTGGAAAAATATGAGGAGGAGGAAAACTCAACTAGTAAACCACTAGATGAGTCACTACTTAATGATAGAGATGTTGATAATGGGGATGAAAGTTACATAAGGAAGGATTGCGATGGCATTTTGGTATGAATAAAGCATTCATTTGTTTTATATGTAGTCATATGCCTTAAAATGTTTAGTTATATAGTTATATGTCTCATATATATATAGTGTAAACACAAAATAAAGACCTTTGTTCTAAGTTAGGTTAAGAAACTAATAATTAAATATTATTGAATTACCTTTCTTCATTTCTGATTTCAAAAGTGCATCTCTTTTTTGAAAGGTAAACCCATAACTAAATTTCTCTTCTGATCGAAAAGAGTACAACTTAACAAATCACATAATGATTTACTTGAGTTTTTGATTGAAGTGTGTCAAAGCAATTTTATATTGTATCATACATGGTTGTTTAAATATTTGTCTGATATCATAGTCTTTACATATATAAAAAATCCTATAATTAGTATGATGTTAATTTTCTACATGTTATGGTTTTTTTCCAGGTTGATCACTTAGTAGAAGAAGCTTGAACTTGTTG
Organism: Allium cepa; assembly: GCA_030765085.1. Taxonomy (NCBI): domain Eukaryota; kingdom Viridiplantae; phylum Streptophyta; class Magnoliopsida; order Asparagales; family Amaryllidaceae; genus Allium; species Allium cepa. Next base: position 210,331,445 of record CM060945.1, on the reverse strand, counting down.
CATCCATGGGTAAGAATGAGCAACATCAAGAAGAGGTAACCATCTTGAATAATATTACCAACTGAATTTTGTCCTGGAGAAGCTAAAATGATGCTCAAATCTTTTCTTTCTATGAAAGTAGATGTTGAAAATTATGAATTTGTGAGATATTTGAAAGTTATGATTTTTAAAAACTATGAATTGGATCAACTCTAGGCCTTGTCATCTGTTCTTATTGTGGTCATATCACTGAGTTCCTGTATATCAATGAGAAATATCTGTATTGAATGTTTGCTAAATTTAGCAGTTATGGTACAAGTGTTACTAAAAGCTTAAAATCAGAAGCATGTTTCGTGGTAGCTTGGTAGTTTTTGGTTTTCATCAAATCATCAATAGTATATACCTGCATTATTGCTAGGGCCTTTGTAAATGAGATTCAGTTCCTTTCATATATCTTTGAAATGACATCTTTATAAGTTTGGCTTCTAGCTATATAACCAGACAATAGAACTCCTGTTTGCTTCACAGCTCTAACACAACATTTTGCCTTTTGAGTTTTGACTAATAATACATGCATTGGCTACGGAAATTCACAATGATTGAACTAATAGTTGATATTTACTTTATCATCTCATAATCACATGGAACATAATTGATATTGTAAGAACAAGTAGAATCTTACAGTTTATATAATATGTCAATACATGCATATATATGCCTATTATATGCATTCTTTAAAAAGAACGTGGTTAATCAGTGAGATGTCCCATATGACAGATTGCATGTCTGCCACCCATGCCACTCACCAAGTAATTTTTAGAGCTCATGCTATAGTTTCAGTTTCAGTTTTTTATTTGACTCATTTCATTTCATGCCTGAGTGTTAAAAATATTTATCTCAATCCCAACTATACCCTTACTAATGCCTTATTTGTTCAAATAATTTCAGAGCTCGAATGAAGCAAAGAAAAGATCAAAGAAACAAAGTCTGGCTGGACTTGCAGCTGCTCGTGGTCTAGCTGAAGCAAATGGTGGTATTAGAATCTCTAAAATGAAAGATGTTGAAGTTGAAGTTGCTTGTACTCTTAAGGATATGAATGTTAATGTTAGAAAATCTCCACGCAAGCATGGTGAAATTCCTCCACCCATCATTCCTTGCCATAAGTCAACCCCTCTCCAAAACTTCACTACCACACACTCATCCAATCCTCTTGATTCAACTCCCCTCCAAAATGTCATTACCACACACTCGTCCAATCCTCACGATTCAACTCTCCTCCAAAACATCATTACTACACGCTCGTCCATTCCTCATGATTCAACTTCCCTCCAAAACATCATTACCACACACTCGTCCAATCCTCATGATTCAACTGCCCAAAGGTCTGCTTCACCTACGAATTTAGATCCTTCCTCCGAAGAGGTGAACATGGTCAAAACTAAAAGAAAAAGAGGAAAAACAATGATGAGATTATTTTCTTTAACACCGAATGAGAAGGTAGAAATTGAGTTCAATGACAGAAATCAGCATATTGGTCCAAATTCCAAACATTTATCATCATTTATTGGGACTTTAGCAAGGGAGATGGTACCCGTGACCATTAGCAATTGGAAGAAAGTCGACGACAAATTGAAGGATGATCTATGGACATGTATTCAGGTATTACAAATAGTACTGTACTAAATTTAACTTCTTTAGATAACATGGTAATTTTGGATTCTTTGTTAAAATGTGCTTGAAGGTTAGTTTTGTTAGTTTTATTCGTTAAAATGTGCTTGAAGGTTACAATTGAATTCAAATAATCATTGATAACACAGTTTACACTGTATAGGCAAGATTCAAGTTGGATGACATACATCAACATATGTTCCTTCAAATGTTGAGACTGCGATGGAAAGAGTCAAAGTCACGGATAATTAAAGCTATAAAAGTTGCAACAAAGAGTCCCGATGCTTCCAACAAATTAGGCATGTTAATACCAGATAATATTAAGAGTGCTCAAGAATGGAATGATTTTTTCAACGAGAAATTGGCGAAAGAGTTTGAGGTAGTTGGTTTTATTTTGGTGGTTACTGTTGAAATTTTTTCATTTCAATTTATTATATCTAATTTTATTGAATTTCTCTTTTGTAGTCAACGAGCAAGAAATACAAAATCATACGAGCAATTAATACAATTCCGCACACTATGAGTCGAAAGGGGTACGCAAGACTTGCATAAGATATGGTAAGAAAAAATAACTTATAAAATTCATTTGTTATGAGTATAAAAAATATTCATCCAATACGATTTAGTAATTAGTTTTTTAAGTTCTTTTTGCAGAAAAAAGAAAGTGGTTGCTCATCGGATATTACTAGGGAGGATTTGTGGTGCAGAGGCCACATAAAGAAAAATGGAGAACCACCAAATTCTGTTGTGGGCTATTACATGGTAAGAATACATATATATTACATCTAATTATTTCTCCTTTTTCTATTTTGACTTCATTTTATCCTTTCTTTAATCCAATTATTTTTTTCTTTTTTTATTTCTAGCAAGTTGAATTTGATATATTTTAATTGGCATGTATTTTCACGATTGTCTCCAATATATGAAGCTTACATGAATGTTGTAACATGCAAAAAATGGATATTTTTTAATTTGTAGACAAAGATAAAAGAGTATAAAAACACTGATCAGAGTTCTCAAGGAACGGTATCGCTGGAGGAAGATGGAGTGTCGAAGGTTTTTGGTCGTGAACATAGAGGTAGAATAAGGGGACTAGGTTTTGGAGTTACACCAACTCAGTTTGCAGTTCACACGAGTAGTTCATAAAATGTACATGCATTGGAAAATGAAATTACTAGCTTGCGGGCCCAAATGAAAGAGCTCTCTGATTTGTTTATGGCTGTAATTTATTTTGATTCACTGTGTTAGAGTAATTGACATGCGCTTAAAAATTTATTAATGCAAGTAACATTTTTTTTAAGCAGAACATCAATGGTAAAAAAATGTAGCGAAAGAGCCAGTGACTCCTCGTGGCAATACGCCTCAGGTATTTTTTTATAAATTGAGTATAAAAATATTATTTGAAATCATTAACTAGCATGTTAATCTTTTATTACATTCAGTTATCACCATGCTAATGTCTATCGACACACCCCAGTGCCATTTATAATTGGAACGTCACAATTCATAAATCATAATTCCGCGATTGATTCATAGGTTTAGGATTTTGCGTTTTCTGTTGTTCGAGTGTCGGTGACTGGTCCAAAAATTAAAAATAAATTTTTTTAAACTAAAGAATTACAAAAGAAAGACTTAAGAATAAATAAACTCAAGTCAAATTATAAAAGCAATTAATTTTTTTTAAACTAAAGAAGTAAAGAGAGAAAACAAATGTAATGAAGCAACAAAAATTCACAGAGAATATCAAATGCATGTAAAAATTAAATGTAACAAATTGAAATATGCAATGTAATTTTTTTATATGTAATTGAACTATACAAATGTAATAAAATGTGGAAAGCATGGAATAGATAATGCAAAGCAGAAATAGAACAAAGCAAGCTAGCAAACTCTTGTGCATATTTTTTTTAATGCAAAGTAGTTTTTTCGTTTTTTATTTTAAGTTTTGGAAAGAAAAAAAAATAAAACCAAACACAACTAAGTCAAAACAAATGAAAACAAAGCAAAACAAATGCTCAGCAATATTTTTTTCTTTTTTTTAAGAATAACAAAACACAAAATAAACACAAAATAAAATAAAACAAAAATAATTCGATGACATTGTTCAGTTTATATGTGCAATAAATGGATGTGGATATTGTTTTTAGCATAATTTTTGATGTTTTGTAGTTAACATAAAGGAAATTCGGTCACAGGTAAACTGACTAGATAGAATAAGTACAAAGAAAAATATATAATTGCTAACCATTGTGTATTTGGAGCAAAGTAAACAGGTCAATTTGTAAAATAAAAAAAAATACTTAAACAACCGAAGCAAAAGAACTACACTGCCGATTCTACGGACTTTTATTTTCACTATGCACAATTAATAATTCGTATTATAAGATGGAATAATAGTCACCATGTCATTAAGAATTGAATGATTAAATTTTTTCAAAAGAATTTATATCAATTGTTTTGCACATGAAGATTATAATGTAAAATAATTATTCATTTAATTCAAATTCGTACATTTGAAAAAATTATCCATAACTCGATTGTCTAGTTTGTTGTTACTAAATTATGAAATATTACCTTTAAATGACAGGATAATAAATAACATGTTAATTAATGAATTAACCATTATCTACATTCGTTGCACCGAGATATTATGGGTATTGGAAAAATAGTTTTTTAAGTCATATTTATGTAATGTCACGTCAAATAAAATGGACTTTCTCATATTTAGATGCACCTGATAGGTGAATTATTCAATAGTTTGCAAATATCAATGAGGTGTAATAAGAAAACGATTGGCAATATGTGATCAAATGACATAATCCATGCTTCCATTCAATAGCATACTATTCTTGTTATGTATATGCGCTATACATCGACTGCACATCCTATGTTGAAATAGTTTTCTATAAGAAAAATATTTTACAACTAAAATTGCACATTTTATTAGAAATAAGTAGGGTAAGGGCATAAGAATCATAAGGCGTAATAGACAAGAAGATGATAACTTTGTCCTGAGAAATGCTGATGAAGTTTTCTTTGGCACTATTCAGACTGTGGGGTTATTGGAATGTCAGGGAGTAGGTATTAAATTCACTTGGAGAGGTGGAAAGTATTTTTTGACTCATAGTAAAATTGACAGGAGATTCACTAATTCTGCGTTTCAGTGTGTTTTTTCTCATTCCACTGTTAATCTCCTATCACATTCCACAAGTGATCACTATCCAGCCTTTATTCAACTACGTACTGATGAATCAAACCAAAAAAACATTCCTTTCAAATACTCTAATATGTAGGCTAACATTTTTGGATATAAAAAAGTGGTGCAATGGCATAGTTAGGTGAAATTGAAGGTAACTTACTTTTTCAACTATTTCATAAACTGAAACAGGTTAAATTCTCTCTAAACCAATGGAACAAAGGTAGAGTTTCTGTGAACATCATTATAAATTAGCTTAGAGAAGATAATAATAAACTTTATTAACTGCTACTAGATAATCCCTCAGATCTATAAGACTATAAAGATAATCTTGCCATTTAAAATCGGGTGCACCTCGTATAACCTTGCCATTGAAAATTAACAAAAGTCTAAAATTAATTGGTTCAAAGTTGAGGACCAATGCACAAAAAAATTTTACTCAAAAATGTCAAGCAGCGGGATAGAGAATTGTTAAATGGGGTAGGGTACTCAATGAATCTGGCCAACCTGTTACTGATTTTGGTACTGTTTGCAGTCACATCGGAGTTTTCAATTTTGTTTACACTGTGAACTTATAAATTAAATGTTTATGATTTTTGTTTGCAGTCACATTGGAGTAGCAACAACGTTTCAAATGGTGGTAATATACAAGTTCAGAATAAGTCTAGAAAGTGCAAATTATTGGGTTGGCAAAGAAATGTTGTCGCAGAAGCAACAATTGCATCTACCGATCCTACAGTTTTAGTGCATCATGTACCACTTGGAGTAGATGCTTGGAAGGTTTCGACTGATTCAGTGGTGGAGCCCAAAGCTATTTTATATAGGCCTACTTCAGATATCTATGCTATTGGACAAGAGGTTGGGACGACTGTTGCTTGGCATAAGGAATTTATCTCTTTTAATTAGTATGTATATGTACTCTTACTGAAATATGTTATGGATTTAGTTGTGTTTTGTATTGAACTTATGAATTCATAAGGTGTAAACTCGAATTGTTTTCGATTTTCTTGAATGCAAATGCTTTGTATTGTTTCAAGTAATTTGCATGATTGTGTATAATATTAACGAAATATTGGTTTTAGTTATGATATTAAGAAATTTATAGCAGCTGTGAAAAGATGATTATAGTTGTTTGTAGCAGTTGTAAAAGTGTATGTTGCAACTGTCATTGTTAGTTGTATTTCATCCTTCTACAACTGCAAGCGGTAGTTGTAAAAAGCCTTTTATAAGTGCTAAAAGCAGCTGTAACTAGTCATTTACAACTTGCATGTTGCAGTGGTAAATGGTTTTCCGCAGTGTAAATAAGTTTTCTACAACTAGCAGTGGCAGTTGTAAATGACCTTTTGCAAGTGCTAAAAGCAGTTGTAACTAGTCATTTACAGCTAACATGACGCAGTTGTAAAATAAGTTTCTACAACTGCTTCTGCAACTGTTCCGGCCAGTTGTAAAATAATTCGGATCTATTACAACTGCGGATATAACGACTGGAGGGTGCTAGTTGTAATAGACATATTACAACTGTTTTTGGCAGTTGCGAAAAGGTATTTTTGTTGTAGTGATATATATATATATATGTATATATATATATATGTATGTATATATATATATATATATTCAAAGTGGTGTCAGATCAGACTACGCTCCTAGAAGATAACAAAGTCAAGTTACATAAATAAATGGATGTACAAATATAAAGCATGTACATGCACTTTCATTAACAAAGTTGTAAGATGAAAACATACTAGGCCATGTCTACATAACTCTAAACAAAAGTGTTGAGTGTGCTTATTTTTCAGGGCAAGAAACATATATATGTATGTGTCTATATATATATATATATATATATATATATATATATATATAGAGGGTTGTGTGTCCATGTTTCTATTTTTTGGACTATTTTGATTGAATAATGTAAGGCAAATTCCATATAACCAAGCAAAATGAATTTAAAGCATGACTTTTGTTGTCCATTTGAACCATGCATGCCCATGTTTTTATGTATTGGGATAAGTTAAAGTGAGCAAATATTTTCAACAACCACAAATATATATATGGCAACACATACCCTTATAAATGCAAAGTTTGAATGTGACTTTGCTTCATAACAAGGACAATGAAAGACGTGTCCTTTTATATTAAATTTAAAATTTGATGTAGCTTGCAATTGGAATCTAAACTAACAATAAGATGTATACAAATGTAAAGAAGGCAGGGCCGTAAGCAACTGACAAGTTAGGGAAGCAGGGAGGCATGAAATTCACAGGGAAATTTCGAAAATTGAAATCAAACTAATCAAAACATACTTGCTCAGTTCAATTAAATAGTACCAGTTTCCAAAAGTTAAATTATACTGATTAATTTTTTATATTTTATTTTACTTTTACCGATCAAATTATCCAATTTGCAATCAATTCAAAATAGTAAATTATCTCAGATCATAAATATATTATTGTGAGATTAGATGGTTTAAATCTTAATTCAAATCATTTCTAAAATAATCAATCTTTATTTATTTATATTTTTTTCCAAATTATCCCAAAACATTTCCTTTAAAATATAATTTATACACTATTTTTATTATGTGAAAGTATTGAAAGCATTCCTTAGTTTAAATATTATAAACCTTATAGTTTGATTCATTTTATCACAAAATTCATTAGTCAAAGAATTATTTTCCATGAAGATGGTAAATTACAAATATCTAGTCATTACTCAACTTTAATTCATGTTAATCTAAATTTCTATACTTGAAATTCATAAAGTGGAAAAATTAACTTTTAATAAGAAGTTACATGTATTAAAATACAAAATCACTTGACAACCAATATATTTGCTTCTTATGATACTTATTTATATCAAATTTTATTTATTTCTCATATAGAAATTTTAACTTAAATCTCACTTCCTTATTTTTCTTAATTTTGAAAATAGTTTATACAAACATTTTACACTCTTATAACATATTAACACCTTATACAAATTTTAAATATTAAATATTTTGAGGTGTTCAAGATATTCAGTTGATTAAATATTTTCTATTAAGGGTATAAAACAATTTTTAAGATCTCTCTTATATAATTACTATTACTTCACTCCCTAATTCATTTTAACACAAATTCATTTCTCAAAGCATTATTTTCTATAAAAAGGAAAAGTCAAAAATCTAATCATTGTTTTTCTTTAAATTTAATTAAATTCTTATTTTTAAAATTTAATAACTTGGAAAACTAACTTCTAGCAAGAAGTTATATATACTTACTAATTATTATTTCCAAAAAAAATTTATTGTCTAAACATCGTGTCCGAATGTCTCGTCCTAATGTTTAGGAATCCCTATCGATAACGTTGATCAGACGCGTCGACCAGAATACTTAAAGCACTCAACGGGCAATTTAACACAATAATAAATTTTTATATGATATATATATATATCTTGCTACTTTGCCTTTACAAAATATTTGCTTGTCTATAATAATCATAATTAAGTTCCATATATACATACATACATACGTACATATATATATATATATATATATATATATATATATATAATATCAAAATATTTTAATTCAAATAGATGTTGTTTTTAATAAAATTCTTTCAATCAATCTTAATGTTATCATAAAGTAATAATTTACTACTAACAATTCCACAACACATGCATTCAACAGTTATGCCCCAAGAAACCATCAAATTTTTAATTCATCTTAATTATAATCATACATATGAATTAACATTTCATTTTATATAAATTTAAGTTTTCAATATTTCTTGCGGTAATTACACTACTGAAGATACAATAATGTTTAATAACTAATATCGAGCTGGTTATAAATTTTAAGATGAAAATCCCAACTTAATACTAATTTAACAATTATTCAGAATTTTCAAAACAATCAAATATCCATTGATGCAAACAATATACATTTCAATCAACAAACAATCGCCTTCAGTGGAAAACTATTTTCCAGCTTCCACTGCGCACTCTAATCATAACAAATTAGGACACAACAATTTAATTCTAAGTATATTATCTATAATATTCATTAAATCTCACTCTTTACAAAAGTGAGCCCTAATATTTTTATAACAATAAGTTATATAGTATCATCAAAAGATTTTTCAAATACATCCCAATGGTTATTCCCAATAATCATTTATGTTCCTGTTCCTAAATAGTTAATTAAATTACTAACAATTACATACCCAAGGGACAAGACTATAGGTCATCCTGGTCTAGATCTCGACTCTATGAAATTTATATTCTATAATGCTCTGAATCCAACTCTGATACCAAGCTGTAACGACCCCACCGCTATGCCTAGTTTAGCAAAGAACATTACAAGTAACGTCGTCCGCTAATCCGAAGAGTATGGCCGGTTAAGGGTGATCAAATGTGAATATATCTTTATAATAACACCGACACGTCTTATTTTACTTTCTGAGGATTTGAACGAAAAAAATTTGATGTGTGCGGTATTAATACAAAGTAGTAAACACATCGATTAAAATTATTCAGAACAATATATATAAAGACCTGCATTTTTAGACGGTTTAAATCGATGATAAACCACACACGTCAGACCCAAACCATTCAAAAGGGCAGATTGTTATGGGATAAATAAGAAAAAGCAGAGAAAGAAAGAAACGAACACAGAATCTCATAGCAGAATGACAAAATATAATAATCAAATAAACAGTTCATGAAGCTGTTTTACAAATAACATTTGATTACACTTTTACAATACCGAATTAGAGTTACATAAAAAAGAAATAAATAACAATGTAGTAGAATAACATGATGTAGTGGTATGGATATAATAAATAGTAATAGCACTAAATCTTCATCTTCGTCCTTCAGAAAAGCAGTCTTCGATACACTGAAAAGCTCAGACTGACCCGAGCGTAATGAAAAGAAAAAACACTCAAGTTAGAACTAAAAGATCTTATTTAAGTTAAATCAACAATAAATAAATATGAGTGTAATGGAGTCGAAGATGTTTATGGGGTTTGACATTTCCTATCCAATGTCTAACGTGAGTGTAGTAACTTAAGAGATGTTTGGGATTTCCATCTCCTAAGGATCCGTTAAACTATTTACATACATAGTATAATACACTATTATAATAGTGTCTACAATAAAGTAAAGTATTAAATAGCGTTAAGGCGTTACCATATCCCCCTTAACACGTTTTATATATTCCCATAGTCTATACAGTACCGTAAGCTCCTCCGTGAGGTTTACCCAGAAGGGCACTCCATAGGTATGGTACAAAACAAACTGGTAGAAGGCAAGATATGGCATGTGAACACGACACTCGAGGCAATGTCAGGGTAGGGCTCTACTGTTTTGAAGAACGGGATGGGGGTAACTCATAGCAGCTACTACCGCCCACCTTGGAACACACTCCTATAATCAAATCAAGGGGTGGCGACCAAATCAATCACAAAGTTATAATATGGTATCGAAGAAGCATGTACGATTGGAGGTGCGACCTCACTTGGCCCAAGTATAGCCCCTGTTTTAGTCACATCTAAGTTGACTCACGGGAATCAGGGCTATGTAAATACCTCGTATAGAATTGAACACCAAACTATCCTACTTAATTCTGGAATCTCCACCATATACACAGTTGTTAAATTGGTTTTCGATATTGGTAGAGAGTATGACAATATCCAATCCCGATCTCTTTAACAACCAAACGCTTATTTCACACAGGATGGTTCTTTTAAATTTCCTAAACCGTTTCATAAATCAAAATATCATATTCTCAAAACCATATCATTTTCGAAATCATATTTACTTCCGAAATTATCACAATTGAAATCATATCACTTTCGGATTCATATTTCCAAAATAGATTAAATCCTCATTTAAAATCATCATATACCTCAAATATGTCATTTAAATCCCTACTTATGTTATAACATGCTTTAATCGTATTCTACTTAAAAATCAAGGATTTAAATATAAAACTTTCACTTTACAAAACCTAAAGTTCAAAAAATAGTTTAGATAGTTTAAAATAGTTTTACAAATAGTTTAAGATAGTTTAAAATAGATTAAAACAAATTAATATAGTTTAAAATAGATTAAAATGGATTAATATAGTTTAAATAGATTAATACAATTTAAAATAAATTAAAAGAGTTTAATATAGTTTAAAATAGATTAAAATAGATTAATATAATTTAAAATAGATTAAAATAGATTAATATAATTTAAAATAGATTAAAGTAGTTTAATATAGCTTAACATAGATTAAAATAGATTAAACTGATTTAAAAAAGATTAAAATGGGTTAAAATACTTTAAATAGATTTAAAATAGATTAAAATACTTTAGAATTTCGGTTTAAACCAATTTCCAATTCCAACCTTCAAACTTGGATTTTCAAAGTAATTCAATTTATATAAATCAATTTCCTTCAAAATATCATTTAATCCAATTCAAGATTTAAGGGTTTAAAATCGTTAAATTTAACCAATCCGGCATCCGTATATAATTTTCTACCCTATGGTCAAGTGATACGGATATTTATCATTTCAATCCGTAAAAATTTAAATTTACGGGTATATATTATTTCAACTCGCAATCCCAAATTCCAAATCAATGAAAATCGCTTGGGTTTATCATTTCAACCTATAATGATTTTCTCCTATTCTATATATGATCGTTCGGGTATGTATCATTTCAACTCATAGAGATTTCTAATAATAACTAAGGGAACTTGCAGTGTTATAACAATATAAATATAACATCAAATCATCCAATATCAACAATTAAACATACATCACAATCATCACCTAAATAAACCAATAAACATCAATAGATAACTGATTATCATTAACAGGTATTAAATTGACAGTTAAATTCAATATTAAATTAAACGATGATTAAAAGCAATAAAAATTAAATTTAACTAGAATGACAATTTAAATATATCAAACATCAACCAATCAATTCCAAATCACATTATAAATTCAATATAACTAACACAAGATAATCTAGTAGTTGTGAGTGGGTTAAAACACTCACCTTATGGATTTCCCTTTTCTAGTCGGATTTGGATCTGCTACTACTTTCTCCTTTTGATTTATTTCCTTGCGATCTTAATCTTCTGTTTTTTATAGAAAGTTTTGGAAGAGACAGAGAAGTTAGTATAGATTTGGATTTGAAGAAAAGGATTTGGAAAAAGAAGAATGTTTGGAAAAGAAGAAGAAAATTTAAAGAAGAAGAAGAAATGAGAAAGAAAAAGAAGCTTTAAAAAAGAAGAAGAAGATTTGAAGAATAAGAATAAGAAAAGGGAAGCTTTGGAGAAAAAAAGAAGGAGATTTGAGGAAGAAAAAAAAATGAAGGCGGAGGAAAATGAAGAGAGAGAGAAAAAAAATGAGATGGAAGTTTGTTTGGAGGAATGAAGCTCCAGAAGATGAGATTTGAAAAATGAAATGAGGCTACTGGGATGAAGATGGAAACAAATGAAAAGCTAATACAGTATATGTAAACAAACTAGTAACTGAAATAAAGTAAGAATATGAACAACCTTAAAATGGTAGTATTGAAAGAGGTAAAGTAAAAGAATAAATATATGAATAAAGATAAAAATAAATCTTCCGTTCTTTAATACGAAGCTTCAAAAGAAAGAGTTGCTAATGAAAAAAAATACAAGAACTAATAACGCATGAACAAATTAAACTTCAAAACAGAGAATAGTAAATGCTAATTAGATGGCATGAAAATTAATTTGGAAGTTCACATTAAAAATGGAGAAAGTAAAAGGAAAAAACTACAGGTAAAGCACTCGAAAGAAGAAAACGAACAAATGAGAAATAAATGAAAAGAATGAGCCAATTATTAATTAATAAGAAACGAATGAGTAGTCTACTAATTAAATGGATATTCAAATGAAACCTACACGAAAAACTTGAAAATGAAAAGAAAGATAATGTGGATGTGATAATAAATGCAAAGTAAATGAAGGGACCACTTATATACTATAAACAATATCCAAATTCCAAAACATACTCCTATTAATTCACTTCAACAAACCCAAATATACACATATTTATCATTTAATTCTTTATTAAAACATTCGTTTTACGTTAATATATGTGCACAGTCCATTAGCGCCATCAATCAATTAACAATCAATCAATCAATTAATCTATTCATTTATTTATGCTACTCAAACCAATTTTACTAATTAATGAATATATATCTATCTATGCATTATAAAATGATTTACTTTACTTTTTTAATTACTGTAACAGTCACATTAATGCAACAAATTAACAAGTTTTAACCATATATGAAATGGAAAAATAAATATATGTGAACATGTGTAATTAATGTACAATTGTTAATTAAAGGTAATTCTAATTGATTCACAACATTTACACAACCATGAAACCTCTGATATATTTAGAAATTTGAATATTAATGTGTGTGTGTGTATTATCCTAAAATTCAATTTTTTTTCCAAAATCATACTTATCCAAAATGAAAGTTTTATTTTTATATATCTCAAAACGTGCAATTATTTTGATTAAAATGTTAATTCCATATTGACACAAAATGCAAGTTTTTATATTACCTCATTCATTACAATTTCATTTATGTTTCCTTTTAATTGAAACATTTCAATTAATCTAATTCCAATTCATTTTGTTACTAATTTCAACAAATGCTATTTATAAACACTGTTTTCTTTTAATTTATACCAATTCAAACATGTTTTATAAAATTTCATATACAACAAAATTTATACACTATTTACAAAGTAAATGTTTTTATCTTATTGAAAATCAACTTCTCCAAGATGCATTTCAAATAACAAATTATGTTATTCTTTCATTAAAACATTCACTCCATCCTTTATTCAAATTGAACATTTGTTATTCCGGTTAGAAGAAAACATACAATTTATTCTTTTCATGTCAAGGCTTAAATTTCATTAAAATCTTTATCTTAATTTAATTTAAAATGTAAGTTCTTATGTTGAACTTATTAATTAAAATGCACTTGCTTTTCTTTTGAATTAAAGGATTCCAACAACTATTATTGCAGTTTATATTCAATATTAGATTTTAAACGAATTCTCATTATACCACAATTATTTACTGTTCATTTCATATTCCAACATTTAATTCTTAAATTATTTCATTCTTATATTAACATCTATTATTATAATCAATCATTACCCTATGGGCATATTTAGCACTGGTTTATATCTTTTTACATTAATATTCTCCAATTTCATCTTAATTTACATTAACGTAATATTTAATCACATTATTCACAATTTATTCCAAATTAAATTCAACAGATTGATTAAATAGGTAACATATAACAACTGTCACCTTTTCTTACTTTAATCATACCTATAAGTTTATTATCTTCAAATAAAGGTTATAACTACTTACACCACCCTGATTTTTCCCAATTACAATGAATTACATATTATTTCACCAATTAATTATAACATTTAATTTATTCCCTTATTTACCATTTATAACTAATTAAATTTCAATGGATTAATTAACTATTGTTATAATTTACCAATTCAAACACATTTCCAAGTTTATTGTTATCTAATAAAACAAATAACTTCACTTTGATTTTATCTTCATATTTACAATTTCTAACCAATGTAACTATATAATTTTTTACAATCATTTGAGATTTCATTCAACTAGTCATTTATTATATTAAATTTACATTATTAAACCCTATTTCTTTATTTACAACCTATAACAATTTTAACTTTACAATCATTTCAGTTAATTGGACATACATTAAAGTAATTATCAATTGTCTTGAATTAACATTTATAACATTACATTCTAGTTATTTCTTATTAATAAACCACAAATTTTAATTTCTTCCAATATTAAATTACAAAATGTTATTGAATTAAATATTTTAATTATCGAAAATTACGGGTCGTTACAATATATAATATAGATAAATCAGAGTCCCAGATCATAGCAGAATAATATACATCATCATCATATACATAATAGAATGTGAGTCTATAAAATATCAGTACTACTCGCTAAATATATACATCATATCCAAAAATCTTGTATCAGGTACAAATTCACAACTGTCAATATATACAAGTATGAAGTAAACTAAAACTATCAAAATAGTCTACTTCAATGCTAGCCCAAAATCCAAAGGTCAATGGGTCCCTCTACCTGTAAGTCTCGGCCTGACCCGAATATTATAAAAATAAATGGGTCAGACTATATCTAATAGAGAGGTGAGATACTAATATCAGAAGTATATGACTTAAAATAATAAGCCATAATAAAATATGCCGAACAAACAATCATGATAAGGCATATTAATTAAATTAGCTATTTTATAGATCCACAAATGACTTATTTATTCTCTAATTTCTTATTGCCTAAAACCCGAAAATCCATAGAAGACATATCAAACCAATATAAGGCATATCTAACAAATCATCATTTCATAAATACATATCAAGTCTCAATAGATTATCATCTCAAAATATGATGATAACCAATTTAAAATTCCTCAGAACCATAAAGGATACACAATATCTGTAACGTTTCGGATTTTCGTTGCCGAAAAACCGAATAGTTAGGGGTTTTAAAAAGAATTTAAGAAAAGAAAAAGAGAGAAGAAGAGAAAAGAAAGACAGAAAATAGAGAAAGAAAACAGAAAATTTGAAAACGGAACGGAAGATAGAAAATTTTTAAAAATAGAACGGAACAGAAAGAAATAACTGAACAACAACAGAATCTCACAATTCGCAGCGGAACAACATATAATAATAAATGAATAATCTTTAAACAAAGAACTATATCAGTTATTACATTACATCATATCATCAGAGTGTACAACATCATACAACATCAACAGTGCAGCGGAAAAAGAATTACTATATAAGTAATATGCCATGCCATCCAGCTTGCCTCCAGCAACTTCAGAATATCCAGAATATCCTGATAAACCTTAAACTCTTAACTGCCCGTGTAGAAATTGGTGGGCACCCAGAGTTTAGGAAGGAAAACAATAAACTCCAAGTCAGTCATGTGACTGGTGTGAGAACTCAAAACAGTTTATTTATCTTTAAAATCAAAATAGAGGAATATTTTTAATTCAATTCGCAATGCTTTTAAAAATGAGACTACCATAAGGCCTCCCGCACACACACACAATGCAAACGCAGAATCGGAGGAGATTTCTCCTTATGATAGTCAAAGATGCTTGATACGCATTTAAAATAACATTTGATATTATTATTAGTGTATAGTGTAGAAAAAATTCATTTCGAAAGTAGAATATAAATCTTAGCCAGCATAGACATTTCGAACTATGCCTACTATAGCTACCATCCAAACAGTGGTGACCACCATAAGTGAATAGCAGGTTCTACAACTAATACCGTACAAGTTTCGTATTGGGAATTGGATTTCCAACAAATGGTCAGGCCAAGGAACTTCCCATTGCCACTGAGAATGCCTCTGGAAAGACACCCCCGAGAACCAAACTGGAACTCTGCCAACACAAGGCCGGGTTACCCCTAACTGGGTAACTACTGACACGAGCACGCCATTCCCCGATCGTAAACGACCTTTTTCACGGGATCCCGATAACCAACAACCACAAAGTAATAAACTCGTAGTAACCACATAGGTTAAATATCTGGGCTCCATACCATGATACAACCTCTATCCAGAAGGAAATGTACATACCCTAAGGGGAGCTATAGCAACCCCTAATAACCTTGCCGCATCTTTCCTGTTTTGACCATTTCCGGGATGTAAGGCTCGACGAATTCACGTCCACAAAAACACACTTTGTACAAAAAGCCGTGCTTTGGGTCAACAAATGATCAACACAATGATCACTAAGATAGACGATCAAATAAATGATCCTATCACAATAATCAACACAATGATCATTTCAGCATCACTCAGCATGTCACATTACCAAACTGGGAATATATCGCTGATAACTTCAACTATATAACCTCTGAGCTCGTACGTCTCAGAGAAGGGTGTTAAGCTAAAAGAATAAATTCTCCGCCACCACAGAAATATATTTGAAAGAAATCGGCTTTATTTCTCAACTTGTAATGTCAGACATACAATCCATACAAGTCTGTTCCGGGATCGAACAGAACCGAAGGCACTTACAAAGAAGTCCTTGCAATCCGAATAATTTCAAATTACGTTCGGATTTCCCATCACTTATGGAGATCTCAATACCAGGGATCAGCCAGTGCAGAGACAATCAACAAGAAATCCTTTCGCTTTCGAAAATATCCGGTCTTCAACACCGATCTTCGAATGCAATTTATCACGACGTATCACATATTCGGAATGGGTTATACGACCCCATGGTCCTTTCCCGGTTAACCCGAATAGTGAGCGCTTATTTTAAAAAAATAAGTGTGGCATTCAATTTCAAACAATTCACAACAAATACCTATTTAAAGGTAAATATTGATAGTCGGTCATTAAACTATCAATAGATATGCCAACATCACCAGATTCCAAATAATTTTCCAAATTATTTATTTCACAAAAATATCTTTATAAGATATATAGTTTTCACACTTCAAAAATAAATCAACATTTATTTTCAAACAAATCTCCTTTTCATTTATAAATTCCATAAGGAATTTACATTCCCAAAATATTTATGAATATTCGATTTCCATTTAATTTTTAATATTCATTTTCAATTTATCTTCAAAAAGATAAATTTCAAATATTCACTTACCATTGGAAAACATTTCTATACTTATTAAAAATAAGTGATTCACAGATCTTTTTATTTTCTATACTTAGAAAATATTTAATATACCTAATTGAAATTAAGCATATATTTCATTCTTTAAGGAAACCATTCACTTAACCATATTTATTTGAGCCAAAACGAATGTTGCGTAAAACATCGTTACGACAACCCACAATCACTAGTATCGGGATTCGAAATTAAAAATAGATATATAAATCCCAATACTATACAAAACATTTCCTTTCGGAAATTATCTATTATAACAACAGTGTTATAATCTATTATTCCCTTTTATTTCTCGAAAACATCTATTTCAACAATAAATGTTGAAATCTATGATTTCGAATCTCAATATATTTTAAACATCTTTAGATCGTTTTAATTCTATTAAAAACATCATGTTCAAAATAATTTCTTTAACATATTATTCACTATTCAAAACGTGAAAATACTTGTTAACTAATGTCATCATTTCTATTCATTTTATTTTAAGGAATTATTCACTGTCTAAAACATGAATATAACTCCATTAACAATTTCAACAATTTACTTATCAAGATAAGTCTTTGCGGATTTATGAACAACGTTTATAAATCCTATTTCTATTTATTTTATATCCATTCCTTTTATAAATTCCTTTATTAACCTATCTCAATTCATATCACAATGATATATTAAAAATTCATACTTATAAGTCAAATAATTTATTATCTATTTATTTACAAATCCTTCCTTTAAACTTTATAAATTTTATAATCTTATAACTTATAAGATTCATTTATTTATCCAAAATCATTCCTTTAATAACTTTATAAATTTTTTTAAACCTACTGCTTAAAAAATTCTCTTTATAACTTCACCGTTATAATTCTAAAATTCCATTTCTATTTATGAAATTCATTTTCAATTTATTTTAACACTTAGAAAAGTTCGTTTTACAAATTCTAATGTTTTTAATTTATAAATATCGATTTATAAATCTTTTAATATAAAACAATTTATATTATTCTTTTGAAACATCTTCAAAGTCTTTCATAATTTCATCACTTTGATTTATAAAATAATCCAATTTCATAAATCCTATTTTTAAACTTTTTATAATAGATTCAAAAATCCCAGTTTAAATTATTTTATCAAATCATTAATCTCATATTCTCAAAAATTACTTTTAACTACATTCCTCAAAAATCATAATTTTTATAACATAAAAATTATAACGTTTATTTATTTGTAATAAATTAATTCCAAAAATATTTTATAAACGTATACTTTCAAAATCACTTTAGAATCCTTTATAAATAAAATCGTTATTTTTAAACTTTCAAAATTGGATCCGATGATGTAACACAGCAAATAGTCAATCACGACTTTCAAACATCATATATCATCCATGATAAACAATCAAATATCACAATATATGAAATCAAATAAATATTGTGAGGAATCCAGTTGGATCCCTCCAACCTGTTTCCCTGCATCCACAGACATTAGCACAATACCATTCCGTTTCAAGACGGAATATCGCGGTATATGGGATTTTATAAATATATATCCGCTTACTAACGGCGTATAGGGTCTCATCCGCTAAAAGAAAATGCGGGAAATCAATCAACTGCAATATATACATATGCCAATATATATATATATTGCTATATATATAATATAATACCAATTCCACTTCGAGGTGGAATATCGCGGTATATGTGTGTAATAAATAACCTCCGCTTACTAACGGCGTATAGGGTCTATTCACATCCAATATATATATAACAATCATTATTCAATCAATAAATCAACACAGTCAAGTAAATTTTAAATCCAACTATTTAAATTTTTAATAAACAATAGAAATTCCTTTTGAGTGAGAAGTTCTCACCTTTTATTCCTGTTTGCCATCCACTTCCAATTCAACTTGATTTCTTCATTTATACCTAGTATAAATATTTTATACAATTCAATTAATATTCGAATCAACCGAATAAATTAAATTTTCATTTGACAAATTTTAATCCATCAGTTTTCTCCTTTAATAGTTTAAATTAACTGATAGTTTTATTTTTAAACCAATTTCTCGTTTAAACAAATTTATTTAACTAATTGTTAAATTTCCTTTCTTTTAATAAATTAAATTAACCATATTTATCTTATAAATATTCGAAAAATTCAAATCACAAATTATCATTCAATAGATTTAATTAACTAATTATTTAAATCTAAATTTAAAAATAAGCAGACCGTAATCCTTTATCACATTTTCAAAATATCTTAGTAAATCAATATTTCCAAATTCTCGTATATATATGTATATGTATAATTTAAAAACTGCTTATGTATATTTATTTATTTATTTTAAATCTTCCTTTAAATAATTTTATTAACTATAGATTTAAATTCTAACTAACTAATTCCTTTTTAAAACAATTACTTTTCAATGGATTAAATTTATAACTAAATCCCTTAAAATAAATTATTTTTAACCACTTAACTTAAATTTTAAACTAATTTTCTTCTTAAAGAAAAACATTTAACAATCAAAATGATTCCCTTTAAATAAATCTTTCACTTAATAAATTGAATTTCCATATTTCAAAAATAAATCATTTCATCCAATTAAATTTTAAACAAATTTTCTTTTATATAAAAAAAAAATTTCTTAGTAATTAAAATAGCTAAATAAGTTTATTAACAAGTTAAATACTCATTTGCTAACTTTATTTTAATTAATATCCTAACAAAACGAACAATCTAATTTCCATTTTAAAATTTAACTCCAACTACTATTTTAATTCTAACTAGAAATTTTATTTTTATTATATTTTTTTTTATCTGTATATACATATATATATATATTTTTGAATTAAATTTAAATTAAGAAATTGAAAAATCTTACTGCACTCGCGAGCCCCCCTTGGATGCTGCCGCGCCTCCGAAGAAGTCGCGACCCCACTCGCGATCGAAACCCTAACTCACCCACGTTCGCTCTCCCTCTCAGCTAGCGCCGCCACTATCCACCATCCATCTCGCACTTGGTTCCACTCCCCAATCCCCAAACTCACGATTCGAAGTCGCCGCCTTCCCTTTTGCCCCATCTCCATCGCCATTGCCTTCGAGATGCCCAAAATCCACGCTGCCGCTGACGCCGCGACTCCAGATCGACCGTAGCCCCCTCCGCGCCATCCACCTCCTCACGAAGCCGAGCGCCATCAACAGAATTCAGACCTCCGCCTCGTGCACGCGATTTGGGATTAAGGCTTCGGCCATTTGGTTTTTTTTTTTCTTTCAGAGAGGGGGAAATGAAATTTGCGTTCGAAGAATGGAACGAGTATCGGCCATGATTTAAAATTCGAACGAGATGGGCTTCGATTTTTTTCTTTGATTTCGTTCTGAGATTTTTGTTTTCGGTTATGAATGAGAGAAGGGGAAAGAACGAGGTGATTTAAGGACGAAGGGGAAGACGTGCTTACACGATTTTCGTTCGTGATGTTCAGCGTGAATTTAGGCTGAGACCAAGGAACGTGTTTTAAGGGAAGACAACGTGTTTGTTAATTAATTATAATTTAAATTTTTAAATTGAATTCAATTTGATCTCGACGCGTTTATTCGTCGTGTGTTCACATAACAACTCCAAAAATTACGAAATTTGAAATCCGGTAATAATTCAATATTACGGACCCAATGGAACTGGTTTCGTCGGATTCCGAGACTGTGCCTCGGACGGCTATTTTAATATTGATTCAAACGATTAAATTCCAAAACTGAACAAATCACTTTCAAATTAAATTCTGAAGCTTCTAAAATTCTCAGTATTATCAATATGAATTTTGCAAGCCTTTGAAATATTTTTCTTCAGCTTAAAATTTGAAGATTCACATTTTTATTCACTTGCAATCGATTAAATTTTAGAATTAAATCGCCAAATTCAAAGTTATATTGGAATTTCAACCTAAACCATAATTTTAAATATTTAAAATTAATTAAATATTTCATTTTTACATTGTTCAAAATTCAGGGTCGTTACAATCTTCCCTCCTTAAAAGAATTTCGTCCCGAAATTACAAGTTAGGAAGAAAGGTCCTTAACTCGTCTACTATTTTTAACAAATCCAATGGTTTTATCAACTTACTAACCTAAATCTTTTCTACTAAAGATTCTTTACCTTTCAACTAGATTTCCAACTTCAATTATAGGTTTCAAACAACATTGTTTTACTAACCATTCAAATTTAAATTCAAATTCAAATTTCAAACTTTCAAATTTTTCTCAAAAATTTTCTAACACCCTAAATTTTCGAAAAATTTCGCCAGCGTTTCCTTTGCGCGGCTCGATCGGTACGACTACAAAATGGCACCACGGCCCCTCAGAATCAAAAAGAAAAGAGAAAAGCCAAGTGGCTAGAGAAGAAAGTCATCAAATCTCATATTAAAATTGAAATACGTACCTTTTTGTCGAGCAATTCAATTTTTTTATCTTTTGAAATCAAAATCTCAATTCTTTATACACCTGTATAACCTGTATAACCTGCTAGTAGTAGCATCCAAATCCAACATTCAAACCATTTTGCCAATTCTATTGCAAAATTTCTAATATATGCTTCTTTATATGTTTTTACTTCAGTATTGAAGTTACATATTAATTTTCATTCAATTTCACGTTTCAATTCAATTCACGACTTCAAATTCATTCGAATTCAATTCCCAATTTAAATTCTATTCGAATTAACTTCTAAATTCTAAATATTGAATTCTATTGACTAACTAATTTAATTCAATTTGTACATTCACATTACTACACTGAATTAGTTTCATTTCAATATTCAATTCATCTCTTTTTCACTTAGAAATCCAATTCTATTTTATTTATTCAATTCCTTTTGAAATTATTTCACAAATGAATAAATTATCAAGTTAATTTACTTTAATTCAATCCATCTATTTCTTTCCATTATTAATGATAATAATTCGATATTATCACTTCTAACAATCATGCAACCATATACTATAATAATTCATAGAAAATCATTTCTTTTTTTCTATACCAAAAATAGTTTTGGGAAAAATTTATTTTAAAATATAAATCAATTTTATATTCACTAACAAATACGCGCTCATATCTATTATTACACTCAAACTCATTCTAGAGTACTGCTGACTCTATCTCTAACGAGTAATACCCATCAGAACCATGGTTGTCGCTTAACCAACAGCTCTGATACCAACTGTAACGTTTCGGATTTTCGTTGCCGAAAAACCGAATAGTTAGGGGTTTTAAAAATAATTTAAGAAAAGAAAAAGAGAGAAGAAGAGAAAAGAAAGACAGAAAATAGAGAAAGAAAACAGAAAATTTGAAAACGGAACGGAAGATAGAAATTTTTTAAAAATAGAACGGAACAGAAAGAAATAACAGAACAACAACAGAATCTCACAATTCGCAGCGGAACAACATATAATAATAAATGAATAATCTTTAAACAAAGAACTATATCAGTTATTACATTACATCATATCATCAGAGTGTACAACATCATACAACATCAACAGTGCAGCGGAAAAAGAATTACTATATAAGTAATATGCCATGCCATCCAGCTTGCCTCCAGCAACTTCAGAATATCCAGAGTATCCTGATAAACCTTAAACTCTTAACTGCCCGTGTAGAAATTGGTGGGCACCCAGAGTTTAGGAAGGAAAACAATAAACTCCAAGTCAGTCATGTGACTGGTGTGAGAACTCAAAACAGTTTATTTATCTTTAAAATCAAAATAGAGGAATATTTTTAATTCAATTCGCAATGCTTTTAAAAATGAGACTACCATAAGGCCTCCCGCACACACACACAATGCAAACGCAGAATCGGAGGAGATTTCTCCTTATGATAGTCAAAGATGCTTGATACGCATTTAAAATAACATTTGATATTATTATTAGTGTATAGTGTAGAAAAAATTCATTTCGAAAGTAGAATATAAATCTTAGCCAGCATAGACATTTCGAACTATGCCTACTATAGCTACCATCCAAACAGTGGTGACCACCATAAGTGAATAGCAGGTTCTACAACTAATACCGTACAAGTTTCGTATTGGGAATTGGATTTCCAACAAATGGTCAGGCCAAGGAACTTCCCATTGCCACTGAGAATGCCTCTGGAAAGACACCCCCGAGAACCAAACCGGAACTCTTCCAACACAAGGCCGGGTTACCCCTAACTGGGTAACTACTGACACGAGCACGCCATTCCCCGATCGTAAACGACCTTTTTCACGGGATCCCGATAACCAACAACCACAAAGTAATAAACTCGTAGTAACCACATAGGTTAAATATCTGGGCTCCATACCATGATACAACCTCTATCCAGAAGGAAATGTACATACCCTAAGGGGAGCTACAGCAACCCCTAATAACCTTGCCGCATCTTTCCTGTTTTGACCATTTCCAGGATGTAAGGCTCGACGAATTCACGTCCACAAAAACACACTTTGTACAAAAAGCCGTGCTTTGGGTCAACAAATGATCAACACAATGATCACTAAGATAGACGATCAAATAAATGATCCTATCACAATAATCAACACAATGATCATTTCAGCATCACTCAGCATGTCACATTACCAAACTGGGAATATATCGCTGATAACTTCAACTATATAACCTCTGAGCTCGTACGTCTCAGAGAAGGGTGTTAAGCTAAAAGAATAAATTCTCCGCCACCACAGAAATATTTTTGAAAGAAATCGGCTTTATTTCTCAACTTGTAATGTCAGACATACAATCCATACAAGTCTGTTCCGGGATCGAACAGAACCGAAGGCACTTACAAAGAAGTCCTTGCAATCCGAATAATTTCAAATTACGTTCGGATTTCCCATCACTTATGGAGATCTCAATACCAGGGATCAGCCAGTGCAGAGACAATCAACAAGAAATCCTTTCGCTTTCGAAAATATCCGGTCTTCAACACCGATCTTCGAATGCAATTTATCACGACGTATCACATATTCGGAATGGGTTATACGACCCCATGGTCCTTTCCCGGTTAACCCGAATAGTGAGCGCTTATTTTAAAAAAATAAGTGTGGCATTCAATTTCAAACAATTCACAACAAATACCTATTTAAAGGTAAATATTGATAGTCGGTCATTAAACTATCAATAGATATGCCAACATCACCAGATTCCAAATAATTTTCCAAATTATTTATTTCACAAAAATATCTTTATAAGATATATAGTTTTCACACTTCAAAAATAAATCAACATTTATTTTCAAACAAATCTCCTTTTCATTTATAAATTCCATAAGGAATTTACATTCCCAAAATATTTATGAATATTCGATTTCCATTTAATTTTTAATATTCATTTTCAATTTATCTTCAAAAAGATAAATTTCAAATATTCACTTACCATTGGAAAACATTTCTATACTTATTAAAAATAAGTGATTCACAGATCTTTTTATTTTCTGTACTTAGAAAATATTTAATATACCTAATTGAAATTAAGCATATATTTCATTCTTTAAGGAAACCATTCACTTAACCATATTTATTTGAGCCAAAACGAATGTTGCGTAAAACATCGTTACGACAACCCACAATCACTAGTATCGGGATTCGAAATTAAAAATAGATATATAAATCCCAATACTATACAAAACATTTCCTTTCGGAAATTATCTATTATAACAACAGTGTTATAATCTATTATTCCCTTTTATTTCTCGAAAACATCTATTTCAACAATAAATGTTGAAATCTATGATTTCGAATCTCAATATATTTTAAACATCTTTAGATCGTTTTAATTCTATTAAAAACATCATGTTCAAAATAATTTCTTTAACATATTATTCACTATTCAAAACGTGAAAATACTTGTTAACTAATCTCATCATTTCTATTCATTTTATTTTAAGGAATTATTCACTGTCTAAAACATGAATATAACTCCATTAACAATTTCAACAATTTACTTATCAAGATAAGTCTTTGCGGATTTATGAACAACGTTTATAAATCCTATTTCTATTTATTTTATATCCATTCCTTTTATAAATTCCTTTATTAACCTATCTCAATTCATATCACAATGATATATTAAAAATTCATACTTATAAGTCAAATAATTTATTATCTATTTATTTACAAATCCTTCCTTTAAACTTTATAAATTTTATAATCTTATAACTTATAAGATTCATTTATTTATCCAAAATCATTCCTTTAATAACTTTATAAATTTTTTTAAACATACTGCTTAAAAAATTCTCTTTATAACTTCACCGTTATAATTCTAAAATTCCATTTCTATTTATGAAATTCATTTTCAATTTATTTTAACACTTAGAAAAGTTCGTTTTACAAATTCTAATGTTTTTAATTTATAAATATCGATTTATAAATCTTTTAATATAAAACAATTTATATTATTCTTTTGAAACATCTTCAAAGTCTTTCATAATTTCATCACTTTGATTTATAAAATAATCCAATTTCATAAATCCTATTTTTAAACTTTTTATAATAGATTCAAAAATCCCAGTTTAAATTATTTTATCAAATCATTAATCTCATATTCTCAAAAATTACTTTTAACTACATTCCTCAAAAATCATAATTTTTATAACATAAAAATTATAACGTTTATTTATTTGTAATAAATTAATTCCAAAAATATTTTATAAACGTATACTTTCAAAATCACTTTAGAATCCTTTATAAATAAAATCGTTATTTTTAAACTTTCAAAATTGGATCCGATGATGTAACACAGCAAATAGTCAATCACGACTTTCAAACATCATATATCATCCATGATAAACAATCAAATATCACAATATATGAAATCAAATAAATATTGTGAGGAATCCAGTTGGATCCCTCCAACCTGTTTCCCTGCATCCACAGACATTAGCACAATACCATTCCGTTTCAAGACGGAATATCGCGGTATATGGGATTTTATAAATATATATCCGCTTACTAACGGCGTATAGGGTCTCATCCGCTAAAAGAAAATGCGGGAAATCAATCAACTGCAATATATACATATGCCAATATATATATATTGCTATATATATAATATAATACCAATTCCACTTCGAGGTGGAATATCGCGGTATATGTGTGTAATAAATAACCTCCGCTTACTAACGGCGTATAGGGTCTATTCACATCCAATATATATATAACAATCATTATTCAATCAATAAATCAACACAGTCAAGTAAATTTTAAATCCAACTATTTAAATTTTTAATAAACAATAGAAATTCCTTTTGAGTGAGAAGTTCTCACCTTTTATTCCTGTTTGCCATCCACTTCCAATTCAACTTGATTTCTTCATTTATACCTAGTATAAATATTTTATACAATTCAATTAATATTCGAATCAACCGAATAAATTAAATTTTCATTTGACAAATTTTAATCCATCAGTTTTCTCCTTTAATAGTTTAAATTAACTGATAGTTTTATTTTTAAACCAATTTCTCGTTTAAACAAATTTATTTAACTAATTGTTAAATTTCCTTTCTTTTAATAAATTAAATTAACCATATTTATCTTATAAATATTCGAAAAATTCAAATCACAAATTATCGTTCAATAGATTTAATTAACTAATTATTTAAATCTAAATTTAAAAATAAGCAGACCGTAATCCTTTATCACATTTTCAAAATATCTTAGTAAATCAATATTTCCAAATTCTCGTATATATATGTATATGTATAATTTAAAAACTGCTTATGTATATTTATTTATTTATTTTAAATCTTCCTTTAAATAATTTTATTAACTATAGATTTAAATTCTAACTAACTAATTCCTTTTTAAAACAATTACTTTTCAATGGATTAAATTTATAACTAAATTCCCTTAAAATAAATTATTTTTAACCACTTAACTTAAATTTTAAACTAATTTTCTTCTTAAAAAAAAACATTTAACAATCAAAATGATTCCCTTTAAATAAATCTTTCACTTAATAAATTGAATTTCCATATTTCAAAAATAAATCATTTCATCCAATTAAATTTTAAACAAATTTTCTTTTATATAAAAAAAAAATTTCTTAGTAATTAAAATAGCTAAATAAGTTTATTAACAAGTTAAATACTCATTTGCTAACTTTATTTTAATTAATATCCTAACAAAACGAACAATCTAATTTCCATTTTAAAATTTAACTCCAACTACTATTTTAATTCTAACTAGAAATTTTATTTTTATTATATTTTTTTTTATCTGTATATACATATATATATATATTTTTGAATTAAATTTAAATTAAGAAATTGAAAAATCTTACTGCACTCGCGAGCCCCCCTTGGATGCTGCCGCGCCTCCGAAGAAGTCGCGACCCCACTCGCGATCGAAACCCTAACTCACCCACGTTCGCTCTCCCTCTCAGCTAGCGCCGCCACTATCCACCATCCATCTCGCACTTGGTTCCACTCCCCAATCCCCAAACTCACGATTCGAAGTCGCCGCCTTCCCTTTTGCCCCATCTCCATCGCCATTGCCTTCGAGATGCCCAAAATCCACGCTGCCGCTGCCGCTGCCGCTGACGCCGCGACTCCAGATCGACCGTAGCCCCCTCCGCGCCATCCACCTCCTCACGAAGCCGAGCGCCATCAACAGAATTCAGACCTCCGCCTCGTGCACGCGATTTGGGATTAAGGCTTCGGCCATTTGGTTTTTTCTTTTTTTCTTTCAGAGAGGGGGAAATGAAATTTGCGTTCGAAGAATGGAACGAGTATCGGCCATGATTTAAAATTCGAACGAGATGGGCTTCGATTTTTTTCTTTGATTTCGTTCTGAGATTTTTGTTTTCGGTTATGAATGAGAGAAGGGGAAAGAACGAGGTGATTTAAGGACGAAGGGGAAGACGTGCTTACACGATTTTCGTTCGTGATGTTCAGCGTGAATTTAGGCTGAGACCAAGGAACGTGTTTTAAGGGAAGACAACGTGTTTGTTAATTAATTATAATTTAAATTTTTAAATTGAATTCAATTTGATCTCGACGCGTTTATTCGTCGTGTGTTCACATAACAACTCCAAAAATTACGAAATTTGAAATCTGGTAATAATTCAATATTACGGACCCAATGGAACTGGTTTCGTCGGATTCCGAGACTGTGCCTCGGACGGCTATTTTAATATTGATTCAAACGATTAAATTCCAAAACTGAACAAATCACTTTCAAATTAAATTCTGAAGCTTCTAAAATTCTCAGTATTATCAATATGAATTTTGCAAGCCTTTGAAATATTTTTCTTCAGCTTAAAATTTGAAGATTCACATTTTTATTCACTTGCAATCGATTAAATTTTAGAATTAAATCGCCAAATTCAAAGTTATATTGGAATTTCAACCTAAACCATAATTTTAAATATTTAAAATTAATTAAATATTTCATTTTTACATTGTTCAAAATTCAGGGTCGTTACAATATCCATACTAAAAATCTCTGATGAAATAATTATCAATAATAAAATAATAATGGTTGTCAACTATCAGTATGATGCAGTGTGACATGGGATCTGACTAGAATAAATAAACTCCGCCACATAGTGCAATAGTCTAACAAAAAGATATAGACTATCAGGTAAAAACCCCGACTCCTAACGATAAAAAATAGGTAGTCATGTTTATGACAAAACTATGTGAATTAACCTAACGAATATAAATAGGTAAACATTGTCCACTATAAATAAACTGATAGAGCTGCAATATAACATCTGTCCAAACAATAAAAAGGACAGCCGTATTATACTAGAATAGACCTAACCCTAAGAAATAGGTCTACCAACCCAAAGCTTAAAATGGATCGATTCTCGGATCGATGGAAAATGAGTTATCTTCTCTCGGGGATCTATCGGTCTGAAATTCGAACACCGTAAGATAATACAACTTTAAGTGTTAATTACTACCGCCTAAGTAATCACAAGAATTTAACTAACTGTCCCATACCAGATAGTAAATTCAAGTATTTACTACAAGCTAGTAATTTTCACTTCAAATTCTATTTAACAAATTGTAATAATAATCGAAAAAATTGTATAAAGTGTTCCATACTACCCGACAATTTAATCGTTTATTAAAATTCTTTGTTACATAGAAAATCAAAAAATTTAATATAATCAAACTTAAGCTTGTTTACTTGTAATTAAAAAAGTAAGAGTTAAAAGATTTCTAATTTAAAAATAGAATTTCTTTACTAAAATTAGAAATCAAACCAATATTTTCCATAAATAATAACTTTCTTTATTCTTAACATTTATACGTGTGTATATATAAGTGCTTTTCATAAAATCTTAAAAGTTTTAAAATCTTAGCTGTCTATATTTTTTAAAATAGAACCTTTACATATATATGTATAAATTTATATATATATTTAATAATACTAAAAGAAAAGGCAAGCTTTTTAACAATTAAATTGTAACCCTTTTTAATATTTAAAATTTTTTAAACGCATATTTTCTTTTAAATTATAAATCAAAAAGAGTATAATATTACCAGAAATCAAAAGATAACACAGTCAAAAACAAGCTCAAAAACATAACAAAACAACAATTAAACTAATGAAATTTTACAATCTAGAACTAGGAAAAACTGCCCAGTTTTATTTATCACCGGTCATCGCAAATTCCTGAGCATCAATTGCCGAGGTAATCGTAGGTTTAGCTTTGATGATTAGGATTTCTTTGGTTCAGGTGAGTTGTAAAAGATAGTAGATGCTATAACAGGTCTAACCAACCATTCAAGCACCATCAATATCATATTGTATGCATACAAGAAGGGTTTTAGCTCAAACAAGAGTAAGGATATTCAATTTAGAACTAACAGTATTCGAACTTTGATTATTCAAATTCTTGTTTATTCTTGTTTAACTGAACAACCCATTCGTTAAAATATCAATCTAACAAACAACCAATTTAAACATCAAATATTAGATATAATTGTGTGAGATAGAAATCTCACCTTAATCATTCGCTGCATAAACTCTCCCAAATCAGATCATAACCCCTAGTTCGTGCTCATCAGCGCTACCAGCAAGGATTTGCCTCCATGCCTTATGCCGCCCCCCATGAACGCACCACCCAATGCCTCCACTTCAACATTGCAAACCACCATCGTCGTTCTAGGCAAGGTGCGAGCGAGCTTTCTATCACGATGAAATTCTGACATCTGCCTCTCCATGTGCGCTCCCTCCACATCGAAACCAGGTCGGCCTCCTCGACCTAGAATCGCCAAGCACTCTCCATCACCATCTGCACGAATACGTGCCTCCTCTCATCGACCTCGCCGTTAATCACGCACAATTGCTCCTCGTTTCTCTTTTCTTTCAAACGTGATGGATTTAGAGATCTTCGATTTGGGGAAAAGAGAGTGTGATTTGTAAAAAAATATAGAGATACGGTTTTTGGTTTAACTGAGGGAATGAATTTGAATTAGCATGGGCTTGGGCTTTGTAGTGTCAAAGTGGGGGAGATGAAATGAATTTAAAACTATAGTTAATGTTATTCTCAATTAATTCTTCTATAATTTATTTTCAATTATATTTTATTTTTATTGCAAATTGAAATCCCTTTATTCACACCTGAATAATTCTATCACTGTATTGATATAAAATAAATTAATTTCTGACTATACCAATCATATAAAAATTAACTATGCTTTAAAATACTTTAATATTTTTTGAAACATTTATTCATATTTCCAAATATTACCAAAAAGAAATTTATTAACTAATTCTATTTTTCTATAACAAAATCCTTTATTAAATATAGTTTACTCGATAAAAATTAGATTTTAAAAATCAAAATCATCAATTTGAATTCAAACTCTTCCATTCTAATTTAATTCATATGATATTACGAGTTCGAAAATAGGGTTGTTACAGGGCACGTCTGAGCTAAAAGAACTAGACGGTTGGGTAACCACAAGGGATCATATTTTATATATTATCAAACTTAACTTGCAACGAGCACAAGTCTGCATGACGAATCAAGCCGACAAGCATCGTCAAGATAAGGAATTCACTATCGGCATATGGGTCTTTGTAAAACATTAACCATATCGACAGTCCTCCTTAAGATCACCCAACACAAGCTCTCCAAATAATACATGTGTCCATTCAAATTTATTGGATGAATTTGATCCATAGCTTATCACCTTGAACTACCATAAGATGATAGAATCCTCCCCGTTCTCCGCATTTTCGTGCTTAAATTTGTCCTAACACACAAACTATCACCCCTACTCCATTGCCCATAGAACTCACCATATCACACAACCTTGGAGACAAGGTCATTCTTCAAGCGGGGGATGATTATACGGTTCAGGTTCAGCCCACCACTGTCAGTATGCCTAGACGCACTATCAAATTGCCACCCATGTTCCTAGACTAAAGCCTACAGGCAGAGAATCTTTACCCAAGAATGTATAAAAGGACTACAATATAAAATTGAAGTTTCTTTTCACTACACCATACTTTTCATGTTGCAACACCCCAATGCGGAAAATTTACCATGGTCTTGAGTCGTGGTAATTTTACCTAGCCATTGTAAAGTAAAGGACAACGATTTAGAGCCATGGCAATTTTGCAACGGTTCCAGATTGTGGCTAAATTCTTCTAATTTTTTAACCCTCTACCTACATTATACAACTCAATTGTACGCTTCATCCAATTCAGAAAACAACGCCCGTTCTCAAAATTACACTGCCTTAAAATTTGCCCGCTTCTCCACACGCATGCGTTATCAAAATACGCCCTTAAAATCGCTACTCCGCCCCTTAAATTTGCTCGTTGCTGCTCCTCTCTTCAAATAGCTTATATTCACAAACCTCAAATTGCATGACTACATGTACGTATGAACCGCTCATATTCTAAAATGCTGTAAATCAATCAATTGTTCATGAATCATTCCTGAATTCGTAATAAGGTTGGGAAATTCTTGCAAGTTTCTCCTGTATAGTTTTTGTCAATTTAACTTGTTTTAATAATCTTAAAAAGCAATATTCATTGGTCATTTGATTAGTTTGCAAGTGGCTTCATCGTTTGACTTCTATTTCAAAATTGGAACCCGACGTTACTCATAGAACACCCGATTATTTCCTCTAACACATTACCCATTGTTACATGGTTTATATAATTTCCTAATGAGATCCCACTTCTCTCTGTATGAGAAAGCAATTGCAAGATAATTTGCAGACAGTAGTTTATTCATTTTGATGATAATGGTTATATATATAAGAGTGTGTATTTGTAACCTCCTAAATGAGTTGGAGTATATGTAGAAGAGCATGTATTTGTAATTTTATAAAAATGTTCTATATCGTGTTGATTGATTTATTGAGTGGAGGATTCTGATCAATACGAGTAGCTAATTTTATTGATAGGGATCTCTAAACACTCAAACAAGGCCAACCGACATAGTATTGTTTTTAAATTTGGTAAATGAAATAATTTTTCCCAGGAATATATTTTATATGTAAAAATAGAAAATTTCAAAAATTAATATAGCTGATACTACTCGTAAAATTTTTGATGGATCGAGGATGGAAATAAATGATGTGGGATTCAATGATCCAGTAGTTGCCCAAAATTGTACAAATCCATCTGCTGCTAATCTACATCAACATCCCCTTGATGATAATGCTAATATGCACGTAGCTGCTGCTAATTCACAGGAAAGTATACCACCATCAATAACACACCAGTCTAATGAGCTCAATATAGGATTGAAATAGTCCTCCTTATTCTCTACTTGCCAAAAAATGTGGGTGATTTCGTGCCCCATTCTTTTGAAATGGTTAGCAAAGACAAGGTTATGATTCCCATTCCGGAGGTAATTCAAGCTGGTATTGACTATTAGTCGTACTATCCCGTTAGTTTCTTTTTGGACTATAACCCATCTTATCAAGTGGTTAAGGATTATTTCTACAAAGCTTGGCAACCAAAGGGTAGCCTCCTAGTCCACATGGACAACTCTATGTTTTTCTTCAAGTTCTCAAGGCCAGAGGAGCGGCGTCGAATGCTTAGTGAAGATCCTATATTTATCAAAGGCAATCCTTTTATAGTCACTCCATGAAGTTCATCTGTTGACTATGCTAGAGAGCAGGTTCTATCTATTCATGTTTGGACTTATTTCTCTCATATTCCCTCCGTTCAGCAACCAATGTTAGGTCTAAACTGGCTAGATAGTGCAGTAGGTAAAGTAAATTTTTTTGATGCTAACACCGTTGCAAGGGAAAAACTAATCTATGCAAAAGCTTTGTTTGAGATTTCCCTAGATAAGCCTTTACCGGATACTATCAAAGTTAGAGTGACTGAGGATCGGGTAGCAAAGATCGTAGTTCATTATGGTTGAAGCCAGACATATGTACGTCTTGTCATTCCTTTGGTCATATATCATCATCATGCTCTCGTATGTCTTTTGTTGGTCCTTTCTCGGTTCAGACCCCTCTTCGTAGGCCTCCGAACATGAAATGGATCTCGAAAAAGCATATTATTCCTCCTCCTGTGGCACCTCCCCTTTGATGCTGACATGGATTCCACTGTTTGTAATAGCCCGCAAATCCGTACCTCTTGAGTCAACACTATTCTACATCAATCAACCCAATTAGCACAGAAATACGAACCATTTGGGTTAAAGAAGAAGAGGTAGAAGAAGAGAAAACAGGAAACAACATCCGAATCTAACCATCGCAGCGGAATAAAATATAATATATATGATAACAGATCTTTACACAAGGGAAAAATATATCTGTTTATATACATACATTATCAGAGTACATCAATCAGAGTCCACACAACATCAATCAAATACAACTGGATACACAACTCTCAACACAGCAGAATATAAACAAGTACGATAATACGTATCGGCATCCAGCTCGTTTCCTGAGCTCCACAGCATAAATCCTGTATCCTATAATACTCGTCTGACCCGAGCATTATAGTTAAATAACACCCGAGTCAGTCTGGAATACCAGCGTGAGAAAATCACACTCAATTAATTATTAAGGTTTCAAAAGTCCTTTTGAAAACAAAAGCATCTCGTAAGACCACGCCACAAATAAACATGTCGGGTTTTTACCTTACGATAGCTAAAACAATTTTTATAGAAATCCTCTGATATTATAATAGGGTCTATTCACAAGTACTTATAAAATAGCCGAAATTGTTACATTATTAAATTCCAGCTACTAGCCACAAAAGTGGGTAATACAAACAAAATTCGTACAAGGCACGTAGGAAGAATGGATTTCCAACAATGACGAGGCACTGTGGTACCACCTATCACAGTACGGGGCCTAGATCACCGTACCGAGGACTACTCCCTTCATCTCCTGCAACACAAGGCCGGACCCATTCCTTACTGAACAGTTCCGAATAAGATCACCCCACGGTTGGGATCAGCAACCGCACCACTAAGCCGAAATAAAAAGGGACATCTAGACAGGGATGACCTTACTCTCCAGTGGGTGCTACCCACGAAGCCTTGCTGCATATCCCCTGATTTTCAGTCATTTCCGGTTGATGAGGCGTGAGGCGAAGCGTTACCTTTAGAACGATATCCCTTAGAATGCTCATCGTCCACCTGACGATGTTTCGCAAGCATTCATCCATACAAGTCCGTCCCGGGCTCGAACGGAACCGAAGGCACTATTCCTACTACATCCATTTTGGAAATATCCTCAGGATTAGTAGGGACTAGCCCTTGCACTTTACTGCTCCATCTTCGCATCCAAACTCGTTTTGCCACGAAAACGTACAAACCGGATCGAAGTGGTTTTTCGAGAAATAAATCTCGATCTCGGTCTCTTCGAAACGATCAGCGCATTGGCCAATATTGATAGTCGGTTGTTTAACTATCAATTAATATTCACAAACATCCATCAAACAATAAATAATTTTCAAATTATTTATTTGCCTCAAAATATCTTCACAAGATATATTTCTATTTTCAACCCTTTGAAAACATTTTTCAAACCACCTTTCTTTCCAGAATAAACTTTTCCAAATATCTTTTTATCTCTTCTGAAATTACCAAGCACAAAACTAGAGTCTAAAAATAATTTTAAACACTTTACTTTGAAATATATACCTTTAATACATTTAAGTTAAAACTAATACATGAGTTTGTTATAAATACGTACTATAGGAATATTTATAAAAAAGTTTACTAAATAAAGTATACAACTAGATTTTCCATATTTAAAAACAGAATACTAAGTCATCCTTTAAATAATTACTACTATAATAGATTAAAGAAATTACTTACTTTAGAATTTTAAAAATTTAGAAATATTATATTTCCAAAACTTGCTTTTTAAAACAACTTTAAAACTATTAACTTATATTTTAAAATTTACTTTGAAAACGTACTTGGTTATCCAGGGAGAATTCCCAATCCCAATCATTTAAATCAATTTCCCAAATTGATTTCCAACTTATTTCATTTGAAATAAATTTTCTTCACTTATTCAGTTCATTTCAAAATTCATTAATTATTGACTTAATTATAGTTGTTATTATTTTCCGTTTGATTTTAATCATTTAACCGAAATATAAAAATTTTAGCTTCTTCCCAAATTCTTCTTTATTCTTTTCAAAATTCAAATCTTAAATTTAAAATAAATGTTCTGTTCTTTTAAATAATATCACTGAAGATTAAAATTCATTCACTTTCTGTTTAGTCAAATATTCCTTTCCATATACAGAATTTGTTAGTTAGCATTTTGGAACACTAATATT
Organism: Allium cepa; assembly: GCA_030765085.1. Lineage (NCBI taxonomy): Eukaryota > Viridiplantae > Streptophyta > Magnoliopsida > Asparagales > Amaryllidaceae > Allium > Allium cepa. The sequence continues at coordinate 210,295,046 of CM060945.1, read as the reverse complement.
CTTATCCAATTCATTTAATTTATTTACATTCTTTATAATTATTTTCTTATAAATTCACTCCTTTTATTATTTATTTCCACAGATCCAATGCTATACAGTATGATAGCGCAGGGTACGAGAATAATCCAAGCAACTATAGCATTCAATATCCAATATAATTCATCACAGAATACCCAAATAATCGTAACAGAGAAAAATAAACAATTTAAATATATATTGAGGGACCCAGTTGGATACCTCCAACCTGTTTTCCCTGCATCCACAGACGTTAGCACAACATAAATTCCAAGTTCAAAATATACTATACTACAGCACATCAATCAATCCAGCCATTCAAACAATTATTTATATTTGGTCATTTAAATTTAAATTTAAATTTAACTGAGTGAGATTAACTCACCTTTTGCTTTTGCATGCAATCCATTTCCATTCCATATTGTTTTCTTCACATTTTTGACCTTGTAAAAACATTTATAAGGTTTTATTATTATTTGAAATAAATCGACCGGTTAATTACCATTTAAAAATTTAACTAATGATTTAATTTTTATTAGTAATTTCCTTTTTAAAACTACATATACACTTATACAAAAGTTAACGATAGATTTCAAAAATCTAACCTTTATAAAATCTCTACAACATGTTAAACTTTCTATATATTCCCAAAATCATATATATGTAATTTTCTTAAGCTACAAATAAAAATAATTTACATAGATTTTATATAAATCTATTTACATATATATATAAATAACTTTCAACATTTTTTAAAATTCCTATATATAATTTTATAAGTTCATCTTTCTCTGAATATCAAAATTCAAATTAAGAAAATCTCAGATACACTTATCTGTTTTACTATAAATAACCCAACAATTTACTTTACTATATAAATTTATCTAAGTGAATTGTTATATATATATATATATATATCTTTTCCTAATCTATATTTATTTACTTAAATCAAATTAAAACTAAAACTGCAATACCTCAGACAAACCATGTTCCCAAATCGAAGCCGTAGCTACCCCCACGAACACAGCCTCCACAAAGTCGACCCCTCCAACCAATCCTGTGAACGTTGCCATCGCTCACCTCCATCAATTCTATGCCGAGACGAATGGAGCCTCAAATCGTCGCTTCACCTCGCGGCAACCCCATGCCGACCCGACCTTGTGGCAACCCCATGCCGACCCGACCTCGCGACAACCCCAAATCAACCACTGGGTAGCCTCCAAATCGATCGATGCCATCACGATGTCGACGCTGTCCCAAATACGAGCCCTATCTGCCGAGCACCCTACTTCGAGTCGCACGACATTCGAGCGACCTTCCCCTTACTCAAAATCGTTCACGCGACCTCCCACACGAGCGCGGCCATAACGCGAGCCATAAATCGTTCACGCGGCCATTTCTTTTCGATTTTTTTTTAAGAAATGAGGGCCGGTCGTTTTGATTTTAAAGAGAGGAGAAAGATGGATTTCTTCGACTGGAAGAGAGGGCATTGATGTTCTACTGAGTTCTCACTATATTTTTTTTACTTCAAAATGTTCGGCTGAAAAGAAAGAAGGGCAACGTGATTAGAAATAAAGTAAGGAGGCGTATAGAAGAAGGCTCGACTTTTTAAATTTCATCAGATTATTTATCAATTTGAATTTCCAGCACGTTTATATTTCGTACACTCACACACTAACTCTGATCAAAACGAAATTTGAAATCCGATAATAATTCAATATTACGGACCAAATGGAACTGGTTTCGTTGAATTCCGAGACTGTGCCTCGGAAGGTTATTTTTAAATTCAATTTAAACGATAAAATTTCAAAACTAAACAAATCACTGTTAAATTCAATTTTATTATCTTCAATGTCATCAATATAAATTTTACAAGCCTACAAATTATTTTTAACAGGCTTAAAATTCTAGATTCAACAATTTACCCAATTTCTAATTATTAAATCCTATTATTTAATTATCAAATAAATAGCGATATTTGTAATTCAAGTTAAGATTGCTCTATTGAATATTTAAAATCAATTAAATTTTCCGATTTTAAATGCTTGAAAATTTCGGGTCGTCACATTCCTCCCCCCTTAAAAGAATTTCGTCCCCGAAATTACTAGTTATGAAGAATGGTCCAATACCCGTTTACTTATTCCCAAAACCAAACAGTTTTTAACAACAACCCCACAATCTTTATTAAAGGCACACCATCCATTTTACTAACTTTCCAAACTCTTTCATTAGGTTTCTACTAATATCATTGACCCAATCCATTCAAATTTAAATTTTAAACCCAATTTAAATTTTCAAAAATTTCTCTAAAGTTTTCTAACTCTCTAAATTTTCGAAAAATTTCGCCAGCGTCTCCTTTGCGCGGCTAGCTCGGTACAACTACAAAATGGCTCTACGGCCTCCCAAATCCAAAAGAAAACAAAAGCCAAGTGGCTAGATCCAAAAACCCAATCAAATTCCATATAGAAATTAAACACATACCTTTTGTCGAGCATTTTAATTTATCTTTCTGAAATCATACCAATGTTGTCTTTTACCCTTTATATTACCTACATATCCTGCTTAGCACTAATATCCAATCACGACTTTCAAAACATTCTATTGACTTCCTTACCAATGTCAATATCTATTCATCCAAATATTAACTTAAAATATATTTGCAGTATCAATTTCCAATTGAGAATACATCATTTCTTTCTTAAGTTAGCATAAACATTTTATATGCTTCAATTCGACATATTGAATTTTTATCTTCCATTTATAGTTGATTCATATCATTACTTTAAATTAGTTGCATTCACTAACTTGTTTCAAATTTCAGTTTGTAATTGTTTTATCGTTAACAAAATTTTCTAAAGTTTCCAAAAATATTCTAACTCCCAAAATTTCTGAAATTTTTTGGCAGAGTCTCCTTTGTACGGAGGGACTTCTGCGATATCGCAGGATGCACAGATATATATACATCAGCCTCAGGCCGGAAATCACAATATATATCAATATATGCAGTTCATATTTCCTATTTTGAATTCTTTTCCGTAGGCGTACCTTATTTAGCATTTATAAGCAAACGGCTTATTTATTTAGCAGTTAGCATGCCCAAAAATCCAGCCACACGGCTTCCAATACCTGTACTTACTCAATTTAAATATGTAACTGCCAAAATCATGTAACTGAATAACATTCTACATATTTAACTAACAAACATACGGGTTTTCATAAGCAATGCATGTTAAACCACATTTATAAGCAACTTGTAGGTTCCACATTTATTTTTAATTGTTTACAACCAATTTACACACAGCTTTATTCAATTTAAATAGTTTACAGCACAGTTGCTTACATTCAATCCATTTTAGCAAATCAAACTCATATTTAATTTAACTGATCTCAACATCAATTCATTTTATTTCTATCAATACATAGAATTTTAATTACTTCCATTTATATCAAATGACAATTTATTCTATGCAATTTGACGAGATCTATGGGAATAAATAAGTACTTATGTTTTATAACCAATTTAAATGGATTACAACTCAATATATACTTAATTCTATTCCATTTTTAAATTTATTCACGATCCATATATTCTCATTTTCATTGCATTTCAGATTTGAATCCATTCATTTACATTTCATTTTATTATCCAAACCAGTTCATTCAAAACCATTAACAATTTAGGTTCATCTTCATTGCCAATTAAATTTCCTTTTAATTTCAATTCATTCATGACCATTTATTTTAGCTCGACCTATTTAAAGCTTGCATATTACTACCCATTCCCGAATTAATTCAAACCAAGCCTTAATTTAATGGTCTTCCAATTTTAGTCGTAGTCGAGCTTCTAATTATTCTTAACTTAAGTTAATTTACTCAATTTATTCCACTTCAAACTTAAGTTCACTTCCATTTGATTCTTATTTATTCCTTCCATTTATTTATTCAATATAATTAGTTTACCCACTCAATCCATTATGAATTTCATTTCCTTGCATATTATTTATAACCCACCCAATTCTATTTCGATTCAAATTTATTTTCACTTGATTTAAATCCGATCCAACATCATTACTATTTTAATCCATTTAAATTTTTATTCGATACATTTCAATTATATTTATTTTGTTAACTCTCCAAATTAAATTTTAATTTATAACTCAAGTTCTGAATCCACAATCCATTTTCAATTTACCACCAAATTTCATGAACTCACAATTCAGTTACATTTACTTTACTTTACTGACAATTCAAGTCGAATTCAATTTATAACTTGAGTTTTATTTCCAAACTTCATCATAAATTCACAATTCAGCTTCTATTAAACAACATTACATTCCCATTTACACATTTTATTAACTAATTTATTATAAAATTAGTTCTCTCCTATTTATAGTTCAATACTTGATTTTTTTATTTCAAATATCACTTCATTTAATTTCTTAGTTCAATTTAGTTTATAATTCAAGTTTTGATTTTTATTTTATTCTCCAATTCATCAATAATATTTATTTTGGGTTTTCTATCCCATTTTCAATTTATAATTCATAACTTATTATTTTACACATTTCAATTTATTATAGGCTTGAATATATTCTTCTATTATTTTTAACTCAAGCCTTATGCTTATTTATAATTCTAATCATATTTTATTCCATGCAGTTTTAATCCTTTTACAAGTTATTTTAATTTATTTATTTCAATCCAATCCTTATCTAATTTATTTTCCCTTTATTCAGGTAAGGATTTAATTCCATTCAAATACCCAATTGAATTTTATTCCAATTAGATTTTATTTTAGCTCAGATTTATTTTCAGCCTATTCAATTTATTTCAATTCTTATTCCACTTATTACCATTTTTTTTAGGTAAGAATCTAATTCCATTTGATAACTCCACTGGATTGTTATTCCAATTCAATTCAATTTTCTTTATCAATCCAAGTTAATCTTATTTTTAAATTTTTACTTTAGTTTTAAATTCCAACATTCAAAGCTTATATTTCCTTCCTGAATTAAAACTCATCTCAATCTATAAGCTTACAATTTATCTCATCAGGATTTTTAAATTCCCGGCTTTGGTTTCAAATCATTTTGAAATCTTCAATATCCCAAATCACACTTATCAAATTTTTAAACCAATCCTGGTTTTTATTTCCAACAAATTTCATTTGAAATTTTCAAAAACCAACAGGTTTTCCTGAACAATTCAATTTGGTAGCAATTCGTCACAAAGAAATTCGAAAATGAATTCTGATGATGCGGCCGTCATCATTAGAATTATTTTCCAATAATCTAAGTGATTTCAATGCTATATCACTTTCAAAATCTCTTTAAAACAATTTCCTTTCAGAAATATCTTCAAACAATTGTGCTATTATTTATCTTCAAAACACTTCCAAAATCTCCGGGATTTAAATTTCCAAATCCTGCTGAAATCAATTTTACTATAATTCATTTGCATAGCTTATGCTCATACAAATTCTTATTTGATTATATGTCAATTTATAATTTCATTTATAATTCATATTTATGAATTTCAATTTATAATGAATTTATTCCTTATCCCTTTTTTATATTTTCAATTTCTAGTTAAATTTTTACTCTACGATGATAAAAATTTAATATTATCATTCCTAACATCCAAGCAACCATATATTAGCTAAAATAGCTTACAAAAACTTTTCTTTATATCAAAATATATGTTTGGGTAAAATTATTTCATTTACCCACATTTAAAACAATATTGTGTCAATTGTTCTATTCAAGTGTTTAGAAACCCCTTCGATATAGTTGCGCAGACTGTGTCGACGAAGGTTCATATGCTACTCAATAAACCAATCAACACAATATTAAAACGATTAATATTCACTAACAAATACGCGCTCATATCTATTAATGCGCTCAAACTCATTCTAGAGTACTACGGACTCAATTTAAATGAGTAATTCCCACCAGAGCCAAGGTTATCACCAACCTCGCTCTGATACCAACTGTAACAGCCGGCAAATCCGTACCCCTTGAGTCAACACTATTCTACATCAATCAACCCAAGTGGCACAGAAATACGAACCATTTGGGTTAAAGAAGAAGAGGTAGAAGAAGATAAAATAGAGAACAACATCAAAATCTAACCATCGCAGCGGAATAAAATATAATATATATGATAACAGATCTTTACACAAAGGAAAAATATATCTGTTTATATACATACATTATCAAAGTACATCAATCAGAGTCCACACAACATCAATCACATACAACTGGATACACAACTCTCAACACAGCGGAATATAAACAAGTACGATAATACGTATCGGCATCCAGCTCGTCTCCTGAGCTCCACAGCATAAATCCTGTATCCTATAATACTCGGTCTGACCCGAGCATTATAGTTAAATAACACCCGAGTCAGTCTGGAATACCAGCGTGAGAAAATCACACTCAATTAATTATTAAGGTTTCAAAAGTCCTTTTGAAAACAAAAGCATCTCGTAAGACCACGCCACAAATAAACATGTCGGGTTTTTACCTTACGATAGCTAAAACAATTTTTATAGAAATCCTCTGATATTATAATAGGGTCTATTCACAAGTACTTATAAAATAGCCGAAATTGTTACATTATTAAATTCCAGCTACTAGCCACAAAAGTGGGTAATACTAACAAAATTCGTACAAGGCACGTAGGAAGAATGGATTTCCAACAATGACGAGGCACTGTGGTACCACCTATCACAGTACGGGGCCTAGATCACCGTACCGAGGACTACTCCCTTCATCTCCTGCAACACAAGGCCGGACCCATTCCTTACTGAACAGTTCCGAATAAGATCACCCCACTGTTGGGATCAGCAACCGCACCACTAAGCCGAAATAAAAAGGGACATCTAGACAGGGATGACCTTACTCTCCAGTGGGTGCTACCCACGAAGCCTTGCTGCATATCCCCTGATTTTCAGTCATTTCCGGTTGATGAGGCGTGAGGCGAAGCGTTACCTTTAGAACGATATCCCTTAGAATGCTCATCGTCCACCTGACGATGTTTCGCAAGCATTCATCCATACAAGTCCGTCCCGGGCTCGAACGGAACCAAAGGCACTACTCCTACTACATCCATTTTGGAAATATCCTCAGGATTAGTAGCGACTAGCCCTTGCACTTTACTGCTCCATCTTCGCATCCAAACTCGTTTTGCCACGAAAACGTACAAACCGGATCGAAGTGGTTTTTCGAGACATAAATCTCGATCCCGGTCTCTTCGAAACGATCAGCGCATTGGCCAATATTGATAGTCGGTTGTTTAACTATCAATTAATATTCACAAACATCCATCAAACAATAAATAATTTTCAAATTATTTATTTGCCTCAAAATATCTTCACAAGATATATTTCTATTTTCAACCCTTTGAAAACATTTTTCAAACCACCTTTCTTTCCAGAATAAACTTTTCCAAATATCTTTTTATCTCTTCTGAAATTACCAAGCGCAAAACTAGAGTTTAAAAATAATTCTAAACACTTTACTTTGAAATATATACCTTTAAAACATTTAAGTTAAAACTAATACAGGAGTTTGTTATAAATACGTATTATAGGAATATTTAAAAATAAGGTTACTAAATAAAGTATACAACTAGATTTTCCATATTTAAAAACAGAATACTAAGTCATCCTTTAAATAATTACTACTATAATAGATTAAAGAAATTACTTACTTTAGAATTTTAAAAATTTAGAAATATTATATTTCCAAAACTTGCTTTTTAAAACAACTTTAAAACTATTAACTTATATTTTAAAATTTACTTTGAAAACGTACTTGGTTATCCAGGGAGAATTCCCAATCCCAATCATTTAAATCAATTTCCCAAATTGATTTCCAACTTATTTCATTTGAAATAAATTTTCTTCACTTATTCAGTTCATTTCATAATTCATTAATTATTGACTTAATTATAATGGTTATTATTTTCCGTTTGATTTTAATCATTTAATCGAAATATAAAAATTTCAGCTTCTTCCCAAATTCTTCTTTATTCTTTTCAAAATTCAAATCTTAAATTTAAAATAAATGTTCTATTCTTTTAAATAATATCACTGAAGATTAAAATTCATTGACTTTCTGTTTAGTCAAATATTCCTTTCCATATACAGAATTTATTAGTTAGCATTTTGGAACACTAATATTCTTATCCAATTCATTTAATTTATTTACATTCTTTATAATTATTTTCTTATAAATCCACTCCTTTTATTATTTATTTCCACAGATCCAATGCTATACAGTATGATAACGCAGGGTACCAGAATAATCCAAGCAACTATAGCATTCAATATCCAATATAATTCATCACAGAATACCCAAATAATCGCAACAGAGAAAAATAAACAATTTAAATATATATTGAGGGACCCAGTTGTATCCCTCCAACCTGTTTTCCCTGCATCCACAGACGTTAGCACAACATAAATTTCAAGTTCAAAATATACTATACTACAGCACATCAATCAATCCAGCCATTCAAACAATTATTTTTATTTGGTCATTTAAATTTAAATTTAAATTTAAATTTAACTAACTGAGATTAACTCACCTTTTGCTTTCGCATGCAATCCATTTCCATTCCATATTATTTTCTTCATATTTTTGACCTTGTAAAAACATTTATAAGGTTTTATTAATATTTGAAATAAATCGACCGGTTAATTACCATTTAAAAATTTAACTAATGATTTAATTTTTATTAGTAATTTCCTTTTTAAAACTACATATACACTTATACAAAAATTAATGATAGATTTCAAAAATCTAACCTTTATAAAATCTCTACAACATGTTAAACTTCTATATATTCCCAAAATCATATATATGTAATTTTCTTAAACTACAAATAAAAATAATTTACATAGATTTTATATAAATCTATTTATATATATATATAACTTTCAACATTTTTTAAAATTCCTATATATAATTTTATAAGTTCATCTTTCTCTGAATATCAAAATTCAAATTAAGAAAATCTCAGATACACTTATCTGTTTTACTATAAATAACCCAACAATTTACTTTACTGTATAAATTTATCTAAGTGAATTGTTATATTATATATATATATATATATATATATATCTTTTCCTAATCTATATTTATTTACTTAAATCAAATTAAAACTAAAACTGCAATACCTTAGACAAACCATTTTCCCAAATCGAAGCCGGAGCTACCCCCACGAACGCAGCCTCCACAAAGTTGACCCCTCCAACCAATCCTGTGAACGTTGCCATCGCTCACCTCCATCAATTCTATGCTGAGACGAACGGAGCCTCAAATTGTCGCTTTACCTCGCGGCAACCCCATGCCGACCTGACCTTGCGGCAACCCCATGCCGACCCGACCTCGCGGTAACCCCAAATCAACCACTGGGTAGCCTCCAAATCGATCGATGCCATCACGATGTCGACGCTGTCCCAAATACGAGCCTTATCTGCCGAGCACCCTACTTCGAGTCGCACGACATTCGAGCGACCTTCCCCTTACTCAAAATCATTCACGCGGCCTCCTCCACGAGCGCGGCCATAACGCGAGCCATAAATCGTTCACACGAGGGCCGGTCGTTTTGATTTTAAAGAAAGGAGAAAGATGGATTTCTTCGACTGGAAGAGAGGGCATTGATGTTCTACTGAGTTCTCACTATATATTTTTTTATTTCAAAATGTTCGGCTGAAAAGAAAGAAGGGCAACGTGATTAGAAATAAAGTAAGGAGGCGTATAGAAGAAGGCTCGACTTCTTAAATTTCATCAGATTATTTATCAATTTGAATTTCCAGCATGTTTATATTTCGTACACTCACACACTAACTTCGATCAAAACGAAATTTGAAATCCGATAATAATTCAATATTACGGACCAAATGGAACTGGTTTCGTTGAATTCCGAGACTGTGCCTCGGAAGGTTATTTTTAAATTCAATTTAAACGATAAAATTTCAAAACTAAACAAATCACTGTTAAATTCAATTTTATTATCTTCAATGTCATCAATATAAATTTTACAAGCCTACAAATTATTTTTAACAGGCTTAAAATTCTAGATTCAACAATTTACCCAATTTCTAATTATTAAATCCTATTATTTAATTATCAAATAAATAGCGATATTTGTAATTCAAGTTAAGATTGCTCTACTGAATATTTAAAATCAATTAAATATTCCGATTTTAAATGCTTGAAAATTTCGGGTCGTCACACTGTTCGTCCTGATATTTCTGATCCTGAAACTTCTTTGCCTGCCCTGGCTTCTGATATTCTGTGGAATCTTACTTGGATGGCCTGGATCCATGTTCAGTCCGACATGAGATACGACCCAACTAGACATGATTTCCATATTTTTGTTAGTGATGATAATGGTGAATCTAGGCGTTTACATTACTCTATAGATGGTGGTAGACTTGTTCTACCAGTGGATGGAGCACGTAGTAAGCAGAATAGATCTCTTCTCCTTGATGGTAGCTAGGATAGGAGATATATATACTATAGTGATCACCCGGGTTATGATTCGGATATTATGTCTCACTTTGCAGATTATTTGCATGTGTTAGGCCCTGATGGAAGTGATTCTTCCTCCTCTTGGGAGAGGAACTATTATTTCCTTAGTTCACTTTTATAGCTGTAGAAGCACCATTGCTTCTCACTTGTTATTTACTCTAAGTGGAATGGCTACTATAAAACCATATTTAGCTATTTCTGTGCATGTGTTAAACACCTTTTCTTCATTTATATACAGTTGCACGACCCACTATAAAGTCGACTGGCTTTGCCAAAAAAATATAGTTATTTTTGATGTGTTTGTTTATTAGGGAATGATAATATTCAGCTATTATTATTTAGAGTTGATTATTCATGCTCGTTCAGTTTTGAGCATTAACTATTGTTTGATGACTTATTTGTAATTTTTCTTTTTTAAAACCTGGGTTGGATAAATAGAAGTTATGGGAACATTAACACGAACACCTGCTGAATTAAGTTTCATAATTTGACTATAAGGTGGTCGATGATAATATTGGGTTAAAATTGGATTTTACTAAAATGTGGCTAATAAATAAAAGAGATTTTAGTAGAAAATTAGAGGACTTAAATTCTGGTGCTTTTTAAAATGATTTTTAAGGTATTTGGAAAAAGAATAATAGTATTATTTGAAAGTATTTATAAATAAAAATATTTCTGAGGGATTTTAAAAGAGATAGAAAGCAGTGGACTCTATTCTTTCACTGGAAATTAATTTCGATGATGACTACAACTTCATCGGCGTTCATTTTTGAGTTTCTAAGTGGGAAAATGCTACCATAAGTATTTTTTTGATAAAGCAGATTTTGATTTAATCCCAAAAGAATGATTTAACTAACAAAAGGAAATATGTATATTATTATTTCAAATGATTTTTGGAGAAAGTAATATAGCATTACTTAAAAGTTTTTACAAGTATGAATATTTTGGAAAGAAAATTGTAAGGAGTATTTTCTTTGGATTGGTTCAGAAAATGAGTCTCGATTTATTTTGTGATGATCTAAATAATCTTCTAAGTGACGATCGGATGTTTGTCTAGGTGAACGTTGTAGTGCACTTAGTAAATTATTCTCTTTATCATTGTACAATAGAAACAAGTTTGAATCTAAAAAAACACAAAGCAAGTTGGAAAAAGATATTTGTTAAAACTATTTGTATAGAAATATACACGGTATTGCTTCAAAAAAGGAAATTTTGAGAATAAGAAAAGTATTTTTATGTTAACTAGTCAAGTGGCTCGAAAATAACTAAAAATGGAAAGGAGATGTGTTCATATGGTAAGCACTTCTCTTATATATTATCCTTTTGGTAAGAAAACATATGATATTGTTTGGTAGTAACCAATTCCTAGGTATCATTTTAGGGTTACTCGGGCTATATACATACATACATACATACATACATGCATACATACATATACATATACATACCTTCAAACACACACACACACACACACACATATTCCATAAGTTAAAGTATATAACATCATCTCAAAAAGGGTTTTGAAATAAAAACCGAGTATTTGGATCTTGATCTTACTTAAGGATAATAGATTCAAAACAAAAAGGATTGGGATAGTTGTATATACCCTCAGGATAGTAAGATATTATACAAGTTTTAAAACTTGAGTGGAGATTTATGAAAATGTTTTCATAAATAGTTATGGGAAGTAAAATGGTTAAGTTTTTGTGTTAAATGCTTTGCTTCTTTGTTTGATTGAGATTGAAATTCGAGGTTGAAACTCTTTTAAGGGAGGAATAATTTAACAACCATAAATTTTTGACTTTGATTTGGGATATTTACTTATTTTGAGTATTGAATTAATGGTTTAATAGAAGGAAAAATCAATTTTTGTTAGTAATAAATGACTTGGTTTTTAAATGACGAACTATTATCCGGATTTATTTGATTTTTCCACAATTTTTAGATTGAAAAATATTTAAATTATCGTTCGACGTATTTCACGGTAAACGTTGGTATTTTTCAAATTTAACAGAATTTGATAACCAGTGTATTTTATAATTATTTTGTGATCATATCGCATTGTTATGCACGGTCATATTTTTATTTTAACGTTCACGGCCCATACGTGGTATGTGATTTTGTGTAGTTGGATACACAGATCTAACCAAATCTTAATTTGAGGGTTACTTTGCTTAGAAGCATTGTGTTTCTTTATTCTTACTCCATATCTCACATTACTTCACTTCACTCCCCCTCACATCACCTTTCTCACTTTCTTTTCTTCTTATGCTTTGTGCATTTGATGTTTGGTCATTGTTGTGTAAGGTGTAGGGATTCATCATTGTGACGACCCGACTTTCCACTCCCGGAAAATCGCATCATCTTTAAGAATGAAAGGGATAGAAAAGAGAAAAGATAGAGAAGAAGAAAGAAACGACACATCAGAATCTAAACAGCGAAATGAATAAATTATATTAATCACTTAATACTTTACATAGTATCATATACATCAGAGTTACACAGCATAATCAACTCATACTAGACAGTTATAAACACCTGTCTAGTTATACAACTCAATACAACAAACAATTCAGAGAACACACAGCGGAATACTCTATAGCTATACGCAGAAGCCTCCTGCTCCATTGCTCCTTCAGAATTCGTCAAGCTAACCTGAATCCTAACCTGAATTCCCTTGGCTACTCGTAAAAATTTGAGTACCCAAGAGTTTAAGAAAAACAGAATAAACTCCGGGTCAGACATGGGTCTGGTGTGAGTAAACGGTTAAAGTTGCTTAACTTTAAAAACCTTTTGAAAGAAAAGGTATCACGTAAGACTTCCCACACATAAACATGGAAAAGTTTTTACCTTACGCTAACCAAAACATTTGATAGGAAATCCGATGATATTATAATAGTGTCTAGGGTTTTCAAATAAAATACAGAAATAGCTGGAATGCTTACATCTCACGTTCCAGCATAGTTGGGCACAACTAATACGTACGGCACTTATTGGATTCTGGATTCCATACAATGGCAGGGCTACTGGGGTACCGCCCGTCACAGTACGTGGCCTAGATCACCGTACCGAGGAGCCACCCTAACTCCCCTGCAACACAAGGCCGGACCCGTTCCTTACTGAACAGTTCCAAATAAGACAACCCCGACGGTTGTAGCTATTCAACCGTCCCACACAGCCGAAATAAAAGGGACTCTAGACAGGGGTAAATCTTACTCTCAAGTGGGGGCTACCCACGAAGCCTTGCTGCACCTCCCCTGTTTTAGCCATTCCCGGTTGATGAGGCTTGAGGTTACGATTACCTTTATAGGACATATAACTTAGAATGCTCATCGTCCACCTGACGATGTGCTGAAAGCATTCAACCCATACAAGTCCGTTCCGGGTTCGAACGAAACCGAAGGCATTATCTCGTTACACTCATTTTGGAATCACCCTCAGAGTTAACGACAATAACCCTTGCACTCTAAACCACCATCTCGAATCTATAAGGTCTATTCCGTCAACTCATTACGGAATCACCCACAGAGTTATACTGACGTATAGCCCTTACACCTCGAGTCTTCACAAAGCTCCACTTTGACTCACGACCTAACGTTATTTGGAATCGATGTGGTTTTCGGATATCCAAATATGGAAACCCGATCCCGGTCTCATCGAAATCCAAAGCGTGTCTTTTAAGTCCAAGTTGTTTTAAAGGTTTTAAAACAATTAAATTCAACTATCTACATACACAGAATAGATAATTCACAGGCCACAATAGATAATCAACATCATCAAATAACAGGTAATCCACAATACCAATATCATAATAGATAATCCATATATCAACATCCAAATTGATAATCACAATTCAACCATGCATTCCTATCACACAACCATACTTATCTCATTACTGAGATCACACAGCATTCAAGACAATCAATGTCATCCAATCATTCATAAGCAATGATTAACTCAAACCATAACATAATTAATTTAAACTGAATTAAATTAACTATCTCTAATTAATTTAAAGTGAATTAAATTAATTACCGAAGCACTTAATTAATTTAAAATTAATTAAATTAATTACCTTCATCACAATAAATCTTGCTTAAATAAACATTAGTTAAACCAATTACTAATCACCACCCTAAATAATCAACCATGATTAATTAACTCTTAATCAAGTAATTAATCTTAATTGTCTTCATTAATCATACCAATTAATGAACCTTAATTAATCATACTTAGATTAATTGCTTTTAATTAATCAACTTAAATACAGTAATTAATTATTCTTAATTACTTTTAATTACTTTATAAATTCATTGATTTATTACACCAAGTAATAAACCTTTAATTACTCTAACAAGTAATTACTCATTAAAAATTACTTCCCAAATCAGTAATTACCTTATCTCAATTACCTCTGTAATTAATCAATTACTTATCTTAAATAATTAACCTTATCAAAACTTATTAAGTAAACCTACTTAATCTTTTATTAAGTAATCCTATTTAATTAATTAACAAATTAATTAACCTACTTGGTTTCAATCATCTCATAAAACATAGTCGAGTAATTCATCCTTCAATTACTTCTTAACCAAATTAATCTTCAATTATCAGATTAATTATCTTCAATTATTAATTAATAAACCTTTATTAATCAATTCTTTAATCAAAAGTAATTAATCATTAATTACTTTTATAATTAATTAATTAAACTTAATTAACTAATTAATTAACTCTTAATCATTAATTAATAAACTTAATTATTAATTAACAATCTTAATTACAAATTAATTAATCCATAATTACAATGAATTAATTCTTAATTATAATTAATTAACCTAAATAAAACAGTTAATTAATTCTTAATTAACTTTCATTATAAATTAATAATCCTTTAATTATTAATTATGGAAACTCATTTAAACTAAATAAATCCTTAATTAATTAATTAATTACTATTTTCATTAACTCTTAATTACTTAATTAATAAGTAATTAAAATTTAATTAATCCTTTAACATTAATTAAATCATCAACTTAATTAATAGTTAATTAAATAATTAATTAAACTTAATTAACTACTTAATTAAACCCTTTTTAAAATAATAATTAAATTAATTAATTAACTTAAACTTCTTTAATTAACTAACTAATTACAAACTAATAATACTTAATCATTATTTAAGATAAAATAATTATCTTAAATAAATCTTAGAAATCTTTATTTAACTTAATTCATAAATTAAATTATAAAGAAGTCATTAATACTTTTATTAATTAACAATTCTAATTCCAAATAAATTATCTTAATCTTCATTTGTTAATTAATAAATCATCTCCACAAAATTAATTTAAATAAAACTTTACTTAATATTCTCTTTAATATTCCAAAATAAGATTTGAAATAATGTTAAGATTTAACTTTAAAATACTTAAACATTATACAAGTTTATTTATAAAAACAATTCAATTCCCAAAAACAAGAATTTAATTTAACTTAAACTTTTCAAAGTTTAAAACTTACCTTATATTTTAAAACAAAATATCAGATTGAACAAGATTTGGGTTCAACTCATGTTTACATGAATCCCAGAACAAAGTACACTTTGTTCTTCTTCCTTATAGTTTCAGTTCAATGTTAATTAGGATTTAAATTTTTAAAATCTGTTTAAGTAAAAACTTAAAAACTGTTAAACCAGAACAATTTAACACTGCACATGAAAACCCAGAAACACGCGAGTTTTCCCGAGACTTACCCGAGCCACCACCACTATTACTCGAGTTCCTCTTCGAGTAATCCAACAGAACCCAAACAAAACCCAACAAAGAAAACTGCAGATACCACCAAGACGCCGTGCAACCTGCACCCCTGCCGGCTCCACTCCGACCAACTTCGAATCCACCAGCAAGTCATCAAAGCACCCTACATCCATCTACGACCCACCTAGCAACAACTCATGCCTTGAATCAAAATTTAGAACACCAGGTTGGACAACTCACACCACCATCAGAGAAGAAACCCAAATTCCACGACTTCGATCAACTACAACAGCCACATCTCCGACCATGGTTCCCTGACCCATCACACTATCCTCTCCCAGAATCATATCAAGCTCGATGCAGTAGGGATGATGCAGTGATCGATTTAAAATAGCATTCAAAAACTAGGTTTAAATTAAATCCCTATCAAAATCAATCTCTAAAATGATTTAAAAATCTTTCTGCTATTTTTTCTATACACTCTGATGAATCACCTAACTCCTTGAAGAATCTCAAGTATTCCAGTTAAAAAGATCACCAGTTACAGACCAAAGTCCAATTTGCAGGAAAAACCCAAATTCATACTTTGAATACTTTTAAAAATTTTGAATTTCCATTCAAAATTCATAATTACCAATGACATTCCCAATTATATAGTTATTACATCAAATTTCAATACTTGGTTTCACACTTTGATATTAATTTGTTCCAGTATTATTGTTTCCAGAGAAATTTACAAAACAAGAACTTAGCTTAATTTCTTTGTTCTTAGTTTATGCTTAACTAACTTTTTTTTTTTTTTTTTTTTTTTTTTTTTGAATCTGTATTTTAACTAGTTGTTTTAAACAAAAAAAATAGTTTGAAGTTTAGATTTAAACTTCATTCTGCAGTAAATAAAAACAGAGAGTTATTTATGCAACAAGCATACACAGGTTTCAAGCATAACAAACATAATAACACATATTTATACAGAGGTAAACATATATGTATGTAACATCTTCACAAACTTATAGCAACAGCTAATAACTAATTAAGTTTTAGTAAAAAGTTTACTCACCTTAATTATGAAGTGCAGAGCCTCATGAAGAAGAGCAGGAAATTGCAGAAATTTTGAAGATGACAGGAACATGAAGTTTTGCAAAAGACTTGAACTTGAAGCCTTATTGAAACAAAGAAACCCTCAGATATTCTTCAACAAATTTGCTTTCAGGTAATACTTTGACCCAGATTCATACTTGCATGTACTTGAATATTTGGTGCAGACACTTAAGTTTGAAGCTTTTTAAAACTGAAACTTTGCATGCATTTGAATATTTGAGGAATTTAAATGCAGATCTCAATTTATAGCTTGCATGCATTTGAAAATATGAGGCAGGCTACTTGAGTTTTGAGGAGTGTATTTATTTTGAAAATAAACTGCAGATGTGCAGTTTGATCTGCACTTCAACAAGAATTACAGGCTTTTTTAATCAGAGAGTAAATGTTTCAGGTATTGCTCACATAAATGTTTTGAGCATTGATTTGAAACAATATTTACATGCATTTCTAAATTGAGACAGATATAGGAAAATGCATTGGTCATAGCATGGTTTGAAGAAGGCTTTGCAATTGAAAGGTTACAGGTTTTGATTTCTGAAAGTGTTTGAGTTGAGGAGTGTTTTCAGGATTTATTTGAGTATTTTCTGGTTTTGGGAAGTAGAAGTGAAGATGCATGATGGATTTAGTTTTCTTTTAGACATGAACAAAGATTTGAGAGGAAAAGAAAATGAAAGGAAAGAATGTTGGTTTATATAATGTTAATTTCAGATTTTATAAATTAAAAAGAAATTTAAAACAAAATGGACACATGTCTCTTTACTTAACACTTGTTATATTAATGTTTTAGAAACTTAACACATGTCAAATTTAGTTTGTTTTAATTTTAAAAGAAATTTAAAAACCCATTTAAATAAATCTCCTAATTACTAATATGCTTTTCAATTTTTTTAAGAAATGTTTTTCTTATTAAATATCAAATAAACACATACTTATATATATATAAATGTATGCTAATTTATAAGTACAATTTTTGAAAAGAACATAAAGTAAAAATCAACCAAAGTTTAAATAAAGCTATATACAATATTTCAACTTACTTTAAAATATTATTTCAAAAGCCTTTCATTTATTTTTATAAAATAAATACAAATCAAATTTATATAGAACAAATCTTATTTTAAATTAAAAACATTATCTATATATTTAAAATCAAATCATATTATTATTTATATTTTAAGATGCATGTATATCTTTGAATTCAAATTTATATTCATCTCAAAGTCAAAGTTTTAAAAACCAAATCTAAAATAAATTTAAAAGAATAGAAACAACTATTTTAAAATAAGCTTATTATTATTTTCAAATAATAAATCCTATTTTGAAAATCAATTTAAAATACAGATTTAAATACATTTTAAACACACTTATAAATTTTGAAAACAATACACCAATTTAAAATTTATTCACACAAATAAAATAATTAATCTTATTACAAAACCAATTTATAATCAAAAATTAAAATATTACTTAGTTAATTATTTTTGAAAATAACAATTTATTAATTCAAACAATTTTAAATTAAGAGATTACCAGCATTTTAAACTCCTAGAAATTCCGGGATATTACAATCCTCCCCCCTTAACAGAATTTCGTCCTCGAAATTTAAAACAATGATAATCTAGAATTATATTTTATTTCAACCAATTCAAACATCCATAACAGCCATACACTATCAATCAAATAAACAATTCCATCCAAACAACCAATTCAATTAGACAACACTAGCTATCCGGACACATATCCAGATAAACTTCCTAAAATATCTCGAGTTTTCCCAGTACAGACACAGGGATACTCTCTCAAATAAATCCAAACTAGCTATACTTATAAGCT
This sequence comes from Allium cepa, assembly GCA_030765085.1. Taxonomy (NCBI): domain Eukaryota; kingdom Viridiplantae; phylum Streptophyta; class Magnoliopsida; order Asparagales; family Amaryllidaceae; genus Allium; species Allium cepa. Next base: position 210,275,791 of record CM060945.1, on the reverse strand, counting down.
ACTGAGTTCCCACTCAGCTAGATCTATAATCTACCCATGATACCAGACCATAGACAAGTCTGATCAACAACCAAAACTCATAGAACTACTGATCTTAAAACCAGTGATGGACCAATACACGTTCTCCCTCAGAGACACGTGAAATATCTTGAATTCCAGTCTTCCAAACTGGCAATTCAACTCTACAAACCAAAGCACTGATCTCTACAAAAACTCAGAAGAATCCTATATACTACGGAGCTCACCAAATCTTATAGCTTCCGCTGCACAACTCTGATCTGGAGCAGATGAAAATGCAGACTGAACAGTACATCCCAATAAAAAGGTTCAACATGAGTCCCAAGAAATACAGAGCCGCTTCACCCAACAATCAATCCTTGGAAACAATCTTCTATCCAACTGAATCACCGGTAGCACTCCTGACATCAAGTCGATTCAGAATTCAAACTCCAATGCGGGCAAAATCTATAACTTCCCTGAAGATATATCCAGAAAAATCTTCAGCAATCCCAAAACTCCTTCATCCTCTAGATATGCCACAAATCCAAGCAAAGACTATCTAATGTAATCACCAAACCATCGCAAGTCACTTTTGCGATCAGCCAATCCAATATCCAAGATACTGTTCTCTCTCCACTAATCAGAACAGTTTAAACTTAATTAGCCAACCCATCGAAGAAACGGGTCCACTAATCTGCTTCTGAACTCCACTTCAGAAAAACTGCTAAGCCAGAAGATCTCCCTGCTGAGACACGGAACATTTCTGAGTTGCACCGCTAGCACAGATGCCAAAGACTTCTTATCCAAAGTTCTTTGAGAAACTCGGACTTCCAACTAAACACATACACCCTGCTGAAATCAGCTACAACACCGAAGCAAACACACTTCATTAAACTTGCTCCGAAAGAAAACATCTTCAGAGACATCCATAGTCACTGCATCTCATCACGCAGCTATTACTTCCTGGGGTATCAAAATATCATCATTCTCTTCTGTCCAACCAATAGATCCAATTTTCAAAAATCCGCTCTCACGAGCGCAAACAAACATACACTTCAAAGGTGAACTCCGAACCTTAACAGGTTTCCTTCAGAGATCAAATGAAGTCTTACACCAAATACAAAGGTTACTCGAGACAGTATTAGGTCTACAGTCTCGACAAATACTTCCAACCTCAAACATTCAAACTCCAACCAATGGTAGTCGTGTTACACACACTACTACCCCATCTACCTTTATAACTTATATTGGAAAAACCTGAACAGGTAACCCAATAGATAGGTAGAAATAAATATATATATTTATTTAAAATTACAAATACGCTCTCTCAAGAAAGACACCACTACAGAGCATAGGTATTCACTCAACCTAACGCTCTGATACCAAGTGTGACGACCCGACTTTCCACTCCCGGAAAATCGCATCATCTTTAAGAATGAAAGGGATAGAAAAGAGAAAAGATAGAGAAGAAGAAAGAAACGACACATCAGAATCTAAACAGCGAAATGAATAAATTATATTAATCACTTAATACTTTACATAGTATCATATACATCAGAGTTACACAGCATAATCAACTCATACTAGACAGTTATAAACACCTGTCTAGTTATACAACTCAATACAACAAACAATTCAGAGAACACACAGCGGAATACTCTATAGCTATACGCAGAAGCCTCCTGCTCCATTGCTCCTTCAGAATTCGTCAAGCTAACCTGAATCCTAACCTGAATTCCCTTGGCTACTCGTAAAAATTTGAGTACCCAAGAGTTTAAGAAAAACAGAATAAACTCCGGGTCAGACATGGGTCTGGTGTGAGTAAACGGTTAAAGTTGCTTAACTTTAAAAACCTTTTGAAAGAAAAGGTATCACGTAAGACTTCCCACACATAAACATGGAAAAGTTTTTACCTTACGCTAACCAAAACATTTGATAGGAAATCCGATGATATTATAATAGTGTCTAGGGTTTTCAAATAAAATACAGAAATAGCTGGAATGCTTACATCTCACGTTCCAGCATAGTTGGGCACAACTAATACGTACGGCACTTATTGGATTCTGGATTCCATACAATGGCAGGGCTACTGGGGTACCGCCCGTCACAGTACGTGGCCTAGATCACCGTACCGAGGAGCCACCCTAACTCCCCTGCAACACAAGGCCGGACCCGTTCCTTACTGAACAGTTCCAAATAAGACAACCCCGACGGTTGTAGCTATTCAACCGTCCCACACAGCCGAAATAAAAGGGACTCTAGACAGGGGTAAATCTTACTCTCAAGTGGGGGCTACCCACGAAGCCTTGCTGCACCTCCCCTGTTTTAGCCATTCCCGGTTGATGAGGCTTGAGGTTACGATTACCTTTATAGGACATATAACTTAGAATGCTCATCGTCCACCTGACGATGTGCTGAAAGCATTCAACCCATACAAGTCCGTTCCGGGTTCGAACGAAACCGAAGGCATTATCTCGTTACACTCATTTTGGAATCACCCTCAGAGTTAACGACAATAACCCTTGCACTCTAAACCACCATCTCGAATCTATAAGGTCTATTCCGTCAACTCATTACGGAATCACCCACAGAGTTATACTGACGTATAGCCCTTACACCTCGAGTCTTCACAAAGCTCCACTTTGACTCACGACCTAACGTTATTTGGAATCGATGTGGTTTTCGGATATCCAAATATGGAAACCCGATCCCGGTCTCATCGAAATCCAAAGCGTGTCTTTTAAGTCCAAGTTGTTTTAAAGGTTTTAAAACAATTAAATTCAACTATCTACATACACAGAATAGATAATTCACAGGCCACAATAGATAATCAACATCATCAAATAACAGGTAATCCACAATACCAATATCATAATAGATAATCCATATATCAACATCCAAATTGATAATCACAATTCAACCATGCATTCCTATCACACAACCATACTTATCTCATTACTGAGATCACACAGCATTCAAGACAATCAATGTCATCCAATCATTCATAAGCAATGATTAACTCAAACCATAACATAATTAATTTAAACTGAATTAAATTAACTATCTCTAATTAATTTAAAGTGAATTAAATTAATTACCGAAGCACTTAATTAATTTAAAATTAATTAAATTAATTACCTTCATCACAATAAATCTTGCTTAAATAAACATTAGTTAAACCAATTACTAATCACCACCCTAAATAATCAACCATGATTAATTAACTCTTAATCAAGTAATTAATCTTAATTGTCTTCATTAATCATACCAATTAATGAACCTTAATTAATCATACTTAGATTAATTGCTTTTAATTAATCAACTTAAATACAGTAATTAATTATTCTTAATTACTTTTAATTACTTTATAAATTCATTGATTTATTACACCAAGTAATAAACCTTTAATTACTCTAACAAGTAATTACTCATTAAAAATTACTTCCCAAATCAGTAATTACCTTATCTCAATTACCTCTGTAATTAATCAATTACTTATCTTAAATAATTAACCTTATCAAAACTTATTAAGTAAACCTACTTAATCTTTTATTAAGTAATCCTATTTAATTAATTAACAAATTAATTAACCTACTTGGTTTCAATCATCTCATAAAACATAGTCGAGTAATTCATCCTTCAATTACTTCTTAACCAAATTAATCTTCAATTATCAGATTAATTATCTTCAATTATTAATTAATAAACCTTTATTAATCAATTCTTTAATCAAAAGTAATTAATCATTAATTACTTTTATAATTAATTAATTAAACTTAATTAACTAATTAATTAACTCTTAATCATTAATTAATAAACTTAATTATTAATTAACAATCTTAATTACAAATTAATTAATCCATAATTACAATGAATTAATTCTTAATTATAATTAATTAACCTAAATAAAACAGTTAATTAATTCTTAATTAACTTTCATTATAAATTAATAATCCTTTAATTATTAATTATGGAAACTCATTTAAACTAAATAAATCCTTAATTAATTAATTAATTACTATTTTCATTAACTCTTAATTACTTAATTAATAAGTAATTAAAATTTAATTAATCCTTTAACATTAATTAAATCATCAACTTAATTAATAGTTAATTAAATAATTAATTAAACTTAATTAACTACTTAATTAAACCCTTTTTAAAATAATAATTAAATTAATTAATTAACTTAAACTTCTTTAATTAACTAACTAATTACAAACTAATAATACTTAATCATTATTTAAGATAAAATAATTATCTTAAATAAATCTTAGAAATCTTTATTTAACTTAATTCATAAATTAAATTATAAAGAAGTCATTAATACTTTTATTAATTAACAATTCTAATTCCAAATAAATTATCTTAATCTTCATTTGTTAATTAATAAATCATCTCCACAAAATTAATTTAAATAAAACTTTACTTAATATTCTCTTTAATATTCCAAAATAAGATTTGAAATAATGTTAAGATTTAACTTTAAAATACTTAAACATTATACAAGTTTATTTATAAAAACAATTCAATTCCCAAAAACAAGAATTTAATTTAACTTAAACTTTTCAAAGTTTAAAACTTACCTTATATTTTAAAACAAAATATCAGATTGAACAAGATTTGGGTTCAACTCATGTTTACATGAATCCCAGAACAAAGTACACTTTGTTCTTCTTCCTTATAGTTTCAGTTCAATGTTAATTAGGATTTAAATTTTTAAAATCTGTTTAAGTAAAAACTTAAAAACTGTTAAACCAGAACAATTTAACACTGCACATGAAAACCCAGAAACACGCGAGTTTTCCCGAGACTTACCCGAGCCACCACCACTATTACTCGAGTTCCTCTTCGAGTAATCCAACAGAACCCAAACAAAACCCAACAAAGAAAACTGCAGATACCACCAAGACGCCGTGCAACCTGCACCCCTGCCGGCTCCACTCCGACCAACTTCGAATCCACCAGCAAGTCATCAAAGCACCCTACATCCATCTACGACCCACCTAGCAACAACTCATGCCTTGAATCAAAATTTAGAACACCAGGTTGGACAACTCACACCACCATCAGAGAAGAAACCCAAATTCCACGACTTCGATCAACTACAACAGCCACATCTCCGACCATGGTTCCCTGACCCATCACACTATCCTCTCCCAGAATCATATCAAGCTCGATGCAGTAGGGATGATGCAGTGATCGATTTAAAATAGCATTCAAAAACTAGGTTTAAATTAAATCCCTATCAAAATCAATCTCTAAAATGATTTAAAAATCTTTCTGCTATTTTTTCTATACACTCTGATGAATCACCTAACTCCTTGAAGAATCTCAAGTATTCCAGTTAAAAAGATCACCAGTTACAGACCAAAGTCCAATTTGCAGGAAAAACCCAAATTCATACTTTGAATACTTTTAAAAATTTTGAATTTCCATTCAAAATTCATAATTACCAACGACATTCCCAATTATATAGTTATTACATCAAATTTCAATACTTGGTTTCACACTTTGATATTAATTTGTTCCAGTATTATTGTTTCCAGAGAAATTTACAAAACAAGAACTTAGCTTAATTTCTTTGTTCTTAGTTTATGCTTAACTAACTTATTTTTTTTTTTTTTTTTTTTTTTTTTTTTTTTTTGAATCTGTATTTTAACTAGTTGTTTTAAACAAAAAAAATAGTTTGAAGTTTAGATTTAAACTTCATTCTGCAGTAAATAAAAACAGAGAGTTATTTATGCAACAAGCATACACAGGTTTCAAGCATAACAAACATAATAACACATATTTATACAGAGGTAAACATATATGTATGTAACATCTTCACAAACTTATAGCAACAGCTAATAACTAATTAAGTTTTAGTAAAAAGTTTACTCACCTTAATTATGAAGTGCAGAGCCTCATGAAGAAGAGCAGGAAATTGCAGAAATTTTGAAGATGACAGGAACATGAAGTTTTGCAAAAGACTTGAACTTGAAGCCTTATTGAAACAAAGAAACCCTCAGATATTCTTCAACAAATTTGCTTTCAGGTAATACTTTGACCCAGATTCATACTTGCATGTACTTGAATATTTGGTGCAGACACTTAAGTTTGAAGCTTTTTAAAACTGAAACTTTGCATGCATTTGAATATTTGAGGAATTTAAATGCAGATCTCAATTTATAGCTTGCATGCATTTGAAAATATGAGGCAGGCTACTTGAGTTTTGAGGAGTGTATTTATTTTGAAAATAAACTGCAGATGTGCAGTTTGATCTGCACTTCAACAAGAATTACAGGCTTTTTTAATCAGAGAGTAAATGTTTCAGGTATTGCTCACATAAATGTTTTGAGCATTGATTTGAAACAATATTTACATGCATTTCTAAATTGAGACAGATATAGGAAAATGCATTGGTCATAGCATGGTTTGAAGAAGGCTTTGCAATTGAAAGGTTACAGGTTTTGATTTCTGAAAGTGTTTGAGTTGAGGAGTGTTTTCAGGATTTATTTGAGTATTTTCTGGTTTTGGGAAGTAGAAGTGAAGATGCATGATGGATTTAGTTTTCTTTTAGACATGAACAAAGATTTGAGAGGAAAAGAAAATGAAAGGAAAGAATGTTGGTTTATATAATGTTAATTTCAGATTTTATAAATTAAAAAGAAATTTAAAACAAAATGGACACATGTCTCTTTACTTAACACTTGTTATATTAATGTTTTAGAAACTTAACACATGTCAAATTTAGTTTGTTTTAATTTTAAAAGAAATTTAAAAACCCATTTAAATAAATCTCCTAATTACTAATATGCTTTTCAATTTTTTAAGAAATGTTTTTCTTATTAAATATCAAATAAACACATACTTATATATATATAAATGTATGCTAATTTATAAGTACAATTTTTGAAAAGAACATAAAGTAAAAATCAACCAAAGTTTAAATAAAGCTATATACAATATTTCAACTTACTTTAAAATATTATTTCAAAAGCCTTTCATTTATTTTTATAAAATAAATACAAATCAAATTTATATAGAACAAATCTTATTTTAAATTAAAAACATTATCTATATATTTAAAATCAAATCATATTATTATTTATATTTTAAGATGCATGTATATCTTTGAATTCAAATTTATATTCATCTCAAAGTCAAAGTTTTAAAAACCAAATCTAAAATAAATTTAAAAGAATAGAAACAACTATTTTAAAATAAGCTTATTATTATTTTCAAATAATAAATCCTATTTTGAAAATCAATTTAAAATACAGATTTAAATACATTTTAAACACACTTATAAATTTTGAAAACAATACACCAATTTAAAATTTATTCACACAAATAAAATAATTAATCTTATTACAAAACCAATTTATAATCAAAAATTAAAATATTACTTAGTTAATTATTTTTGAAAATAACAATTTATTAATTCAAACAATTTTAAATTAAGAGATTACCAGCATTTTAAACTCCTAGAAATTCCGGGATATTACAATCATTTTGTTAGCAAATGTATGAACCATTTCATTTATAAGTATAGCACAAACTTCTTCTTGCTGCTGGCTGCCATTGTTTCCTTTCTTAATCTTCTCTCCGAGCATTCAAAAACAAAGAATTCAAACCTCCTCTCCACTTTAAAATTCAACATCTCCCAATCCATAGGCAATTAGCCAAAGTATTCAACATCAAAATTGTTCATTATAGCCTCGAATATTTTCTTAAAATAGTCGCTCGAAGTTTTGTCGAGCGTGGTGGCGGGAATTGCTCGAAATCAGTGGATGTCAAGAACTGGTGAAAATTTGACGATCACAAAATGCAGATTGGAGGGCATGTTGTGTTCGTGGTGTCGAATCATGATTTTTAGTAGTGGTCGCATAATTTTAGTGGCTGAGTTGATCGTGAGAGGAAGATGAATGTTTTCCATTTATGTTGCGATTTTCCGACGAGGTGGTGGTCGAGGGGAGGAGTGTAGGTGTTGGAGAAACGTTATGTAATTGTGGAGATGTGGATGGCGGCGGAAAAGCCTCCGGTGGTTGGAGTTGGAGAGGCGAGCTAGTTTTAGGGTTTTGTGTGGTTAGGGTTTGGCGTTCGAAAATGGGGTTGCTGGAGGTGATGGCGATGACGAGTGTGACGTGGTGAGGTCTAGAGGTGATGCAGAGAGTGGCAGTCATGATGGCATAAGCAATAATGGCTAACGTTGATCGAAGCGATGGTAGGTGGAGGCGGAACGTGCTTGGACTTGTTGGGTCATTTGGGGAAGCATGAATGGAAATTGATAGGGGACACCAAAGTCAAGGTGATGGGGTGCATTGGGACGAGCTTGAGATGTTGGGTTTGTGGGTGATGGTTGATCGACGAGCAATGGTGTGGGTGGTCGTGTCGCATGCACGCGTGCACATTTGTGCACTGGATATGTCGAGTTGGGGATAAGGGGGAGAATTTGATGTTTGAAGTGATGCGGGTTGTGGTTGGAGCGGCCTTGGGCTTGAATGTTTGGGTGAGAATTAAATTTTTGTGTTAATTTTAATTATATAAACTAAACATGTCAAGTTTTAATGTGATATCTCACTCATTTTAAATCCGTTTATCCTACGGATTTTTGCGTTAGACTCATATTGATGAGTGGAACAGTTTTGGGTCAATAGTTGATAGTTTGAAAGTATAATTTAATGATAAAATAATGTTGATTGTGTATAATTATGTTTCTCGAATAATAACGGAGTTTATATAATTGTACTCCATTGATGACATCTGCTTAGCAGAATAAAACACCGTTCTGCTAATTTAATTGAGTAGATTATTTTGAACATTTGTTTGGCAGAATGAATCATCATTCTACTATAATTAACTGAATAGATTATTTTGGACATCTATTGAGAGAATAAATTCTCGTTCTGCTATTATATTAATTTGGACTTTTATTTCTATGCCAATTGATTTATATTATATAGGTGATGAGTTAGCTATTGACCGCTAGTTGTGGATATTATTTACATGTATGCTTTTCTATTTAAATACCCATATTATGACTTGGAAAGTTAAATTTAAATAAATGATAGCTTGTTCGAGTACCATTAAGGTCGCTAAGCCTCCTTCCGAACTTGAAAGGTTAAGGATTTAAATTAACCTTTTACTTCAATGTTATAACAATTTGATGTAAAGTGTTTCATTATTATTAATATTGTCTGCAGATTAATTAATTATTTTATTAATTTTGTTTGAAGATTAATTAGTTATTTTATTAACATTGTTTAAATATTAATTAATTATTTTGTTAATGTTGTTAAAGGTAATTAATTATTTTATTAATGTTGTTTGAAGATTAATCAATTATTTTATTAATGTTGTTTAAAAATATCAATTAATTATTTTATTGATGTTGTTTAAAGGAAATTGATTATTTTATTATTGTTGTTTAAAGATAATCAATTATTTATTAAAGATTGTTTAAAGTTATTTAAATATTTTATTTGTGATGTTAGAAGGTAATTAATTAATTATTTACTAATGATGTTAAAAGTTAATTAATTATTTGCCGATGATGTTAAAGTTAATTAGGTGATTTAATTAAGGATGTTTTAAGTTAATTAATTGATTTAATTAATGATATTTTAATTTATGATGTAATTAATGATGTTTAAAGTCAATTAATTAATTTAATTAATTGTGTTTTAAAATTAATAAAATGATTTTCTAAAGGCGTTTATAAATAATTTTAGAGATTTATAAAAAAAGAGTTTTATAAATAATTTTAGAGATTTATAAAAAGAGTTTTATAAATAATTTTAGATATTTATAACATGACTTGTAAATATGGAATGAGTATATAAAAAGGAATTTTATAAAAGAAATTGAGGCCGATTTCCATTAACGATCTTTATAATTATGGCGGTATGGATAACATCTTTCCATACTTAACATCAAAATGGAAATCTTCCTCGATGTTTGTGAATATATGTATACCATTGAAATAAGTATATGGATACATTTTTTAAGTAGTGAAAATGTAGTGTTTGTGAATATACTTGTACTGTTAAGATAAGTATACAGATATATTTTCTAAGTAGTGAAAGTATAGTGTTTTGTGAATATACTTATACCAATGAGATAAGTATATGAATATTTTTCCTAGTATTGGAAGGAGTATAAAGGGTATTGAATATATCTTTTTGTGAAGATATTTCCAAATCAAGTATTTATAAAGTGATTTTAATTAATGAATGGATTAATTAAAGAAGCTTAGTGGTTTCCATGAGAAATTAAATTTATGTTTGATTGTTTGTTTATTTGATAGTTAAATAATAGGTTATCAAAGGTTGACCAAAATATAACTTTGGAAATATTTAGAGGAAACACGAAAATTATATGGTACAGTTATTTTCGATGATGCTATACTATGCGTATAAATTCGTTGTATTCTTCTAGTACAAATGAAAAGGAAATACGTCCGCTTAAATGGTTAGAAGGTAATCTCCGCTCTTATGCATCATCTGATTATTTCTAGAATAACCAAAGTTGAGTTTACTGGAATATATCGATTTGGTTTTGGAGTGCCCGGTAGGAGGAGGAGTGTATTTATATGAGATGACTCGAAACCGTAACCACTCTGAATCCATAAGCACATTATATGCATTGGAAAAGGTTTGTGATTGGTTCGAGATGATGGAATCAAGCTATTTGAGGTGCAAGGGCTACTTGCTACTAATCTTGAGGGTAATTCTAAAATGGATGTAGTAGAAGTAATACCTTCGGTGTGATCATATCCTAAATAACTTGTATGGAAGATTGCTAGCTTTGCATTGTTGCTTGGAGGGCAGTGTTCGAATTTCAAGTGGGAATTGCTAGGAGGAAAAGGTAAAAGCGTAACCTCACAAGCCTCACAACCCGGTAATGATTAAAACAGGGGATGCTCACAGAGCAATGTGGTCATCTACCTTTAGAAGCATCATTTCTCTATCTAGACGAAATTTTCAGATTTGGTGTGCATGTGGGGTGACCAAAGAGCAATGTTTGCAGTCTGATGCCTGAGGGATGATGTAATCCAGTATGTCATGTTAAAGGAGCAGCCGACTCGGGTTTAGCAAGGGGTCCATGTGTGGCCCTCGGGTAATTTTTCTCTAGAGTTGTATTGTACGGAAAGTTGTCTTTTACCTTGTCGTGCTGCAATCAAATACTCAATATATGCCTTTACAGACTTAGTTGTATACCTAATATGCTGGAATGTAATTAATGTAACCTTTTTAGCTATGATTAAATATTTATTTTAAACCCTATACATTATTATAATATGAGAAGATTTCCTATAAATGGTTTGGTTATCATAACGTAAAAACCCGTCCATTTTTGTATGCGGCATGGTCTTACGAGATACCTTTATTTATATAAGATTTTATAACATTAAAATCCATTTGATTGTGTTTCTTACGTTGGTTTTTCAAATTGATCTGGATAATATTTTCTTATAATGCTTGGTTCAGCCCGAGCATATTTTTAGATTTTTCTGGGCACTTTGAAGCTTCAAGTGACGAGATGGATCTCCAAGATGTTTTTTCTTCCGCTATTTATTTCTTTTTTTATTTATCAGCATTTGTAAGGAGAGGCTGTTATGACCATCTAAGATGATGATAGGTTAGTTTGCTTTGATGATAGCATGTGCGTTAAAGTTCTTTTCTTTTTGTAAAGATCTGCTGTATATTATATGTTACTCGTCAGGATGTGAGATTCTATTCTGTCTTTTCTTTACTTTCACTCCATGTAATGACCCACAATATTTACACAACTATGATATTGTGATTTAAACAAGTATAAAATGTTGAAATATATTTGTGCACACATTTGGTATGACTTGGGGGTAAATTTGTGATTTCCCAATTGTTAAAACACTAGCCGTGAGCGGATTATAAAAAGAAAAAAAGAAAGAAAGATGTGGCCCCTGTTTTTCATTCGACTCTCTCGTTTCAAAACAAAAACTAAAATGGCCGAAGCCCTAGAAAACAGATTGGGGGAAAAATTATCTTGCTGTATCGAATGGCGTTGGATTCGTGAGAAAAAGGGGGAAAGCTATGGCAATATCTAGGGGATTGACATCTCATATAGCTACGTGAATGTTCTTAAACTTGATTTGGCAATAAGTCCTATCTCAGGCAGCCGTAGTTATATTTCTGCTAATAAATTTGTGTGTATGGATGCTTTGCGTGTATTGATGCTTGTTAATGATTGTTTGATCCTTGGTTGCTTGCGTATCCATATATTGATGATGATTAAGTCTGATTATGTACATATCTGAACCTGAGATGATATCTATTCACCATTATGTCACAATACACTGATTTAACACTATGTATTACTGCCGAATGAATTGTTTAAGTGCACTCATACCAGACGTATCATGTCTGACCCTGTTGATTGTCTCGACAATCTCCTGGGGTGTCTCATTCAACGAGGCAGTTCGGGATGATGTTTTTACAGGTTGCTATGCACATTTTGATGAGATGATGACTTAAGAGATGGAGTTAAAATGATTTATCACTGCATGTAGATGATATGAAGAAAGTATTTAAGTATTTCATTGTCATTTTATATGTATTGCTGAACTAAAATATGTATGTAATACCAAGAACAGTGAACCATCATGTGTTAGATTGATTTGTATATAAATCTTGAAAACTGTATTGTCTTATATGTAATTGCAAGTTTGAAACTGAAACACTGGGATCGTTCAGTTTTTATATATATTCTGAAATTCGTATTTGGAGAATAAACTTGTGTCAAGGCAGTATACACAAGTGTTTACACTTGTGTATATGTGCAGACCTATAGACCTGCTGAGTTTTGTGATTTAAAGGATTTTTTTATGGATTTGGTTCGAGTTTCCTTTCAGATATTTTGGGGAAAATCTTTATAAACTTATTTTGATGGATTATTTCTATATTTATGCATAATCATATATGGATCTGGAGTTTGATTTCAGTATGTAATTATCATATCTGAAAATATATATATATTTTTATTTGTTTTTGGCAAGTTGAATGCCTTGAGTATGAAAAGCAAAGATGAGATTTATATATTTCTCTATGTTATGGTTTTTTTGAGATCAAGTTTCTTATGGTTTTAAATAGGAGATTATATGGATCTGAATCCACACTTTTGAGATATGATCTTTAATCTGAGCATCTGAGTTTTGATAGATATGTTTTCTTTGATATAAGATGTTTATTCTGGAAAGATGAAGTTTATGGGAGATTTGGATTTATATAAGAATTTGAAATAATTTCTGAAATGAGCTTGAGGACTTACAGTCCCATGTGCTTTATATATCTGAAATGTGTTTAGTTATTTTAACAGCATGACTTACAAGTCTGAACTATATTTATATGTTTTGGCATATTTGATGCCGTAGATCTTTGAAGGAAAAATGGATTTTAATGCTTTCAAATGCATTATGATTTTTTGAAATGAAATTTCTATGTTAAGTGGCTGTTGCCATTCGAATCTGAAAATAACATATAGCTAATACATGTTCATGTAATAGATTCTTGAATCGTATTGTGGACTTGCCATATAAATTAATATATGTGCATGCCCTTACTTTATATTTCTGAAATGAATGAGCTCAGTTTGAATAGTTTTGCAAAAGAAAATTAATTAGTAAATTGTTTTGATTCTCTTATGCTATATTCATAAGATTTCTAGAAATGGATTACAAATCCATGTATTATCTTGAGACTTTTATAAAAGGAACTTGTAAGCTTCCAATTGTTTATGTTAAAAATATTTGTATGATGCATAATGGCTTCTGTCCTTGCATCAGTGATATGTTTTCAGTTTTAAAGAAAGATAGTTGATGTAAATTCATCTTTTATGTCTGAATATAACTTGCATGAATGAGAAAGAGGAAAACTCGATGACCTCATTTTTGTATAGTTGGATTGGTAATCCTTTGTTTACACGTATATTTATTGATACTTTATTGGTGCCAAGGCTTCATTGCCTATTCATTAATACCATTGCTTGAAATTGTGTGTTGGCGAGGCCGTGCACACATGTATTTATATGTGTGTATACGTGCAGCCACACCTATAATTGTGATATAGCAAGAGATGAATTAAGTAAAGGATATCTATGACTTTTATGATATAATCAGGAATTCTGATATTTCCTGTCTGCTTGTGTATCTTTTGTGTCATATTGCAAATAATTTTCATAAGAAGGAAATGGGTTTATCTTTATATTAAAATGCTATGTGTGAATGCTTTAGCAAATTTTTCTTAAACTCTGATTTAATAACTAAAGAGATTGGTATATCTTCATATATACTAATCTATGTTTTAAGAATACACCAATATTTCTATATTGGTAATAGTGGATCCTGGTTTTGGTTTTGAAGATAGATGACCCTGTGTTTTCATTTAGCATATTTCTTTATGTCAAAAAGAAAAACAAATTAGTCCATGATTTGGCCACTAGAAAAGTAGGGTCGTCACATTTGGTATCAGAGCTATGTTGGTAGATAACATAGCAAAAATTTAATTTGTGTGAATTTGTTTGAATTGATAGCTTTGGATGATCTATTTGGATTACATCAATGTTAATGATGTTTCTCCTTTCTATTATTTTGTTTTGAAAATTGTTTAATCAATCATATAACCTGATTACAGAAATGAGTTTATGACTCAGTTTTTATAAGAAAATAATCTGATTAATTTACTGAGAAGTAGGGTATTGAATAATAATGGATTAGGCAGTATGGACAGAGAGGTTTATGCTCATGTCTAGTTCATTTAAATTTGCTATGAACAAAGAAGTATTATAAAAATTATTTAAATTTCTGAAGTGGTTTATTATGAATGAAATGGATGAGATGGATGTTTGTTTGTGCATTTCTATTTGGAGTTTTGTATGTCAGTTTTCCAAGTTAAAATGGTTTGAGCATTTTTATTATTCTATTCTTATTATTGTCAAGTATGGATTTAAATTATTTAGAACATAGGCAGCAAGATAGAAATCTGGCTCATGCTTATTTTCTAAATAATAAGGCAGGAGGATTTCTGAGTTTTTGGTAAATTTTCCTTAACAAATACCTCTGTCTATATTCTTCTTTTTATAATATAAAAGGATCATGATGTTTAAAATGTTTTGGGAAACTTGTTGCAAATTTCTACAGTAAGGAATATAAATGGAAAACAAGGGATTGAACTAGAAAGTAATTATGTTTTTCTAGAAACATGGAGGAATTGAGGATTTTATGATTAAACTCATAAACAGGTGCTTAATGAATTAAGCAGAAAACTGGAGGGGGAACTTATTAAATTAATAGTCCCTATGAATAAATGAAAGAAAATTAAATTGGTCATTTGGGGTTAGTCAATGATCTGCTTGCTTCAGGTGGGAGGAAGTATATGCATGGTGCAAATGCACCCTGAGGCCTTTGTGTGTTGGAATGAATTAAATAACCTGGGAGTTTCCTTCACAATGCATACTTGTGTTCATTTGACAGGGGGATTTAGACCATAAAATAAAATGGGGTATGAGATTTAAATCTCTGGGTTATAATATCTGAACAAAGATATAAATTAAACAAGGTTTAATGTGATGACCTGATTGAAATACTGGGAGAAATTGGGAGAACAAAACCTGGGTTTATTTATGTAAAAATGGAGTTATGAATGATGCATGGCTTACTGAACATTTGTTGCATTGATGCATTGCTTATTGATTACTTGTTGAATGATTTCTGATGGCAAGTAATTAGTTGATGTTCTTATAGATGTCTGGTTTTCTTTTAGGAACCGAGGAAAAAAAATGGATACCATTATTAAGTGGTTGTTTGCTGTTTGTATTGATTGAGTATTGTTTGTATAAACTTAATTCATACGTAAGTTTATGATATTTTGCTTTGATTGCCAAGAATGGGGTCTGTTTTGAATTAAAAAAAAAATTCATTTAAATAAAGACAGATTACATAAGGGTATTGATCCCTATTTTGATTTGCATATAGATGATATGTTTTGCATGAAGATGGTGTGTATGGCCATGGATGATTGAGCATTACATTTAAAATGACTTCAATATGAATCATGAGTAGGAATTGTATTTGTAAGCAACGTATAACCTGATGACAAAACATATGAACTGTTACTGAATTAATATTTGTTTGGTTCTGGTTGAGTAAGCTTGGTGTGTATAAATATGTTTGAGACATTAGAATTGCTTTGAAAAGCAGAAAGTAATATCTGTATTGATTCTAGAATTTACTAAACCAATTTGCCAATAGGGTTTAGTTTAAAACTGAATGTGATCAATATTATGATGAATGCAATGACACTTTTTCATGCTCTCACTTGTACATTGCTATATTTGTGCATATTCACTTCATCATGTGTGCACCCCTGAGTTGCACTGTATGCATGAACTTGGTCCAAACACTGTTGCATCTATATTATTACTGGTTTTGCTTGGTGGTCTTGTGCCACTGCTAAGTCTTTGCATGTGCATATCTTTGTGATCTGCCTTGTTGCTTGGCCTATCTGGTCTCTGTTGCTTACTGTTACTTATGCATTGCCTTACTGACTCGATTCATTTCATGTTTGTTGCCAGTTTACCTTGTATCACTGCTTCATTTTTGACTTGGTCTTTGTTGAACTTGTCATCTTCACTGTGTTCTCTTCATGCCTGACTTGATGCTTCATGTAGCTGTTGGATCTTGCATGCTTTACATACTGTATTGTCTTCAAGTATGTTGCTGTTGGGTTGTAGTTTGCATTATGTTGGTCGAGCTTGCATTTGTTACAGTATTCATGTACTGATGCATTTGGAATTTGAGTTGTCTGCTCTATGTTGTCATTTTGTGTTGTTGTCTTGCATTTGCCAAGTCCATGTGTAAGTTCCCATACATCCATCTGAGTTTGCTGTTTCCAGATGCACTGAGTTGTTTGAATATGTCGCTTTCTTATTTATGTTCTGTTTGTATGACAGTTGCAATTACCCTTGTGCTTGTTCATTTGATGATGAAACATGTTGATTGAAATTTGCTTGTGCACTCGAGTTGGCAAGGCAGTGCACACGTGTATATTTATACACATGTGTATTGCAGCCACTCCGCAAAATTTAATGAATATTTGGGATGCTAGAACGAGTAAGAGCGAATTGTGAGGACACAATTCCAAAAAGGTGGGGTATTTGTAATGACCCACAATATTTACACAACTATGATATTGTGATTTAAACAAGTATAAAATGTTGAAATATATTTGTGCACACATTTGGTATGACTTGGGGGTAAATTTGTGATTTCCCAATTGTTAAAACCCTAGCCGTGAGCGGATTATAAAAAGAAAAAAAGAAAGAAAGATGTGGCCCCTGTTTTTCATTCGACTCTCTCGTTTCAAAACAAAAACTAAAATGGCCGAAGCCCTAGAAAACAGATTGGGGGAAAAATTATCTTGCTGTATCGAATGGCGTTGGATTCGTGAGAAAAAGGGGAAAGCTATGGCAATATCTAGGGGATTGACATCTCATATAGCTACGTGAGTGTTCTTAAACTTGATTTGGCAATAAGTCCTATCTCAGGCAGCCGTAGTTATATTTCTGCTAATAAATTTGTGTGTATGGATGCTTTGCGTGTATTGATGCTTGTTAATGATTGTTTGATCCTTGGTTGCTTGCGTATCCATATATTGATGATGATTAAGTCTGATTATGTACATATCTGAACCTGAGATGATATCTATTCACCATTATGTCACAATACACTGATTTAACACTATGTATTACTGCCGAATGAATTGTTTAAGTGCACTCATACCAGACGTATCATGTCTGACCCTGTTGATTGTCTCGACAATCTCCTGGGGTGTCTCATTCAACGAGGCAGTTCGGGATGATGTTTTTACAGGTTACTATGCACATTTTGATGAGATGATGACTTAAGAGATGGAGTTAAAATGATTTATCACTGCATGTAGATGATATGAAGAAAGTATTTAAGTATTTCATTGTCATTTTATATGTATTGCTGAACTAAAATATGTATGTAATACCAAGAACAGTGAACCATCATGTGTTAGATTGATTTGTATATAAATCTTGAAAACTGTATTGTCTTATATGTAATTGCAAGTTTGAAACTGAAACACTGGGATCGTTCAGTTTTTATTTATATTCTGAAATTCGTATTTGGAGAATAAACTTGTGTCAAGGCAGTATACACAAGTGTTTACACTTATGTATATGTGCAGACCTATAGACCTGCTGAGTTTTGTGATTTAAAGGATTTTTTTTATGGATTTGGTTCGAGTTTCCTTTCAGATATTTTGGGGAAAATCTTTATAAACTTATTTTGATGGATTATTTCTATATTTATGCATAAGCATATATGGATCTGGAGTTTGATTTCAGTATGTAATTATCATATCTGAAAATATATATATATTTTTATTTGTTTTTGGCAAGTTGAATGCCTTGAGTATGAAAAGCAAAGATGAGATTTATATATTTCTCTATGTTATGGTTTTTTTTTGATATCAAGTTTCTTATGGTTTTAAATAGGAGATTATATGGATCTGAATCCACACTTTTGAGATATGATCTTTAATCTGAGCATCTGAGTTTTGATAAATATGTTTTCTTTGATATAAGATGTCTATTCTGGAAAGATGAAGTTTATGGGAGATTTGGATTTATATAAGAATTTGAAATAATTTCTGAAATGAGCTTGAGGACTTACAGTCCCATGTGCTTTATATATCTGAAATGTGTTTAGTTATTTTAACAGCACGACTTACAAGTCTGAACTATATTTATATGTTTTGGCATATTTGATGCCGTAGATCTTTGAAGGAAAAATGGATTTTAATGCTTTCAAATGCATTATGATTTTTTGAAATGAAATTTCTATGTTAAGTGGCTGTTGCCATTCGAATCTGAAAATAACATATAGCTAATACATGTTCATGTAATAGATTCTTGAATCGTATTGTGGACTTGCCATACTAATTAATATATGTGCATGCCCTTACTTTATATTTCTGAAATGAATGAGCTCAGTTTGAATAGTTTTGCAAAAGAAAGTTAATTAGTAAATTGTTTTGATTCTCTTATGCTATATTCATAAGATTTCTAGAAATGGATTACAAATCCATGTATTATCTTGAGACTTTTATAAAAGGAACTTGTAAGCTTCCAATTGTTTATGTTAAAAATATTTGTATGATGCATAATGGCTTCTGTCCTTGCATCAGTGATATGTTTTCAGTTTTAAAGAAAGATAGTTGATGTAAATTCATCTTTTATGTCTGAATATAACTTGCATGAATGAGAAAGAGGAAAACTCGATGACCTCATTTTTGTATAGTTGGATTGGTAATCCTTTGTTTACACGTATATTTATTGATACTTTATTGGTGCCAAGGCTTCATTGCCTATTCATTAATACCATTGCTTGAGCTTGTGTTTTGGCGAGGCCGTGCACACATGTATTTATATGTGTGTGTACGTGCAGCCACACCTATAATTGTGATATAGCAAGAGATGAATTAAGTAAAGGATATCTATGACTTTTATGATATAATCAGGAATTCTGATATTTCCTGTCTGCTTGTGTATCTTTTGTGTCATATTGCAAATAATTTTCATAAGAAGGAAATGGGTTTATCTTTATATTAAAATGCTATGTGTGAATGCTTTAGCAAATTTTTATTAAACTCTGATTTAATAACTAAAGAGATTGGTATATCTTCATATATACTAATCTATGTTTTAAGAATACACCAATATTTCTATATTGGTAATAGTGGATCCTGGTTTTGGTTTTGAAGATAGATGACCCTGTGTTTTCATTTAGCATATTTCTTTATGTCAAAAAGAAAAACAAATTAGTCCATGATTTGGCCACTAGAAAAGTAGGGTCGTCACACCCCAACAACATGTCTTTCCGATACTTGAATGTTCAACACATGAATACCGTGGATTGTATTACTGTTGACTTCTAAGGGTTGAAAAGGCTATCATTCCAATGGACATGAAAACTCATGAGTATAAAGGCCAAGATATGAAGATCTCAAGATTATAATTTACTGTATAGAGTCGTAATATTTATTGGTAAAGTATTTGATAGCAATCTTTGATCTCAATATCCTATTTCTAAATCATTTATATTTTAAAGCAAAATAAAATTTTCAAATAAATTTAAAAATATTATATAAAAGTTTTTTGAATTTCAAAAGGTTTATAAACTATGTTCAAACAATCTTACAAAATATCAAATTATTTTAAAAAGTAATGGATTTTCAGAACATTCTAAAAGAAACAAGTTTTCAAAATTTACATGCATATGTCGACATAGAATCTGCTGGTATGTGGACATATATGCTACCAATCTGTTTTTAAAAAATTGAATGGAAGTGTCTATTCGTCACAACTTTTTGCGAATGGACATGTCTGTTGATTTCCTATATAAAGGGGACCTTATACGTATTTTAAAGTTTTGATTTACTTACTTTCTTCTCTCCTCTTACTCTCTTGAAAATTCCATTGAAATTTATATTTAGATCTCTTCAAAATTATGTAGAATCAATTAAGACTTCTTTATATTGATTTAACAGTGCTTTCTTACTGTTTTGGAAACTTCTCTATCCTAATTCAAAGATCAAATTACTATCCTAGAGACTATAGGATACATTGTATGCAAAGTTAAAGAAATTGTCTTTGGAAAAATAATCAACTCTATTTTTATTTGCTTGGATGTGCTTGGATTTTCCTTCCGCCCAATTAAAGGTTGGCATTTGAAAAGAAATCCATACAAGCAATTGTATGGGACTTCATGTAGGAGAAATTCGAAACCAATATAAATCCCTGGTGTTATCTCTCTAACTCACACTGCATTTATTTTTATCCGTGATTGCATCTGTGTCTAATTATTACTATAATTACGTGTTGTTAATTTGTGATTTAATATAAAGATTGAAAGAATTATTAAAAGATTTACGTAAGTCAGAAAACATTATCTACCCCCTCTAGTATTTAAGCAGCCTTAGGATCTATAATTCTGCAACCGACATTAAACTTGCTTGCTTTTGGATTGCCTAGAACTTTAATGACTGCTTTTGCCAAATTATGCCACAATTTCCATATATATGAATACTATTATAATTCATATGGTTTATTAATGCATTTAAACCACTTTTAAACCAACTACATGTTTGAACCACTCTCTTTTTTTAAATTTGATAAAGAATTGCTCAAGCCCTAAAAATAACCGGGTGTAAATTTGCAACCCATATTGCAACAAAGTAATCCTATTACGTCACTTATAAAACCTAGCCACTTCCTTTTCCATTTTTTTACTTCTAGAGACAAAAGAATGCTCCAACCTTAGGAATTAGGACTTCTCTTTCATGAGCAATTTGCTCCAATTTTCCAGCTTCGATTAAAATCTTGCTCATAGAGGCTTCCAAATCCACTCGTTGCTAGGTTTATCTCTCTCGATTTGTAGATCTGCAGAGATAAATCTAGGGTATTCATTATCATTCGCAAATGGTTTATTTAGCTCTCGAAGCTTACTTCCTTTAGCTTTGGTATGCTCTATTCCTATGATTAGTGACTTTGATAAGCTTCTTTTGGGGTTGCCCAACATCTCATGTTCCTCCATAGTCGGCTTCACTTGAGGCTTGCTACTTTCTCCTTTATCAAAAATAAATAAGTGATAGTTGTAGTTGTTAAGTTTGCTTTTGTAAAAACTATCATTTATTCTTCGATTACTGATGTCAAATTACAAAATTCTTCCTTGCTACAGGAATCTGATCTCATCGGGCAAAGAGTTGGGTGAGTGGTAGTTCCTGGTCAAATCAAGTAAGAAAAGGGGTAAATCAGAACTATATTATGAATTATTATTCAAATTGCAATTAACTGATATATGTTTACTTCCCTTGCAGGAATCACTCTTGGTTTGAGTTTGTAATCGGCCGGCTCCGGTTGATAAACTCTCGAGATAGGTTCCACATTGGCCTTTTAGATGTTTCATTCAGTGATTGCCACTAAGGTGAAATGGCCTACCATGGAAAATGTCTGAATTGACTTTCCCGCTTTGTAAGTAGGTCTCGACTCTTTCCTCGTAATTATTCAAATCTTGAATGTCTGAGTTGAGGTTTTGGAATGCTGAGTTTTTACTTTTTTCTTTGTGATTTAGAATTTGAAAATCAATTTATATAAGTTTGCATAGTTATATGCTTTTTATCTCCTTTTTAGTGTGCAATCTTGCATTCCTTTCTTTCCATATGTGATATGTTGCTGCTATTAACATAATGCTGGCTTTGTTGAAGTCCTTTGATTTGGTTTTGAATCTTTGTTGAATGTATTGAATACTTGTTCTGATGTTATGCATTGAGACTTTTTGACTAAGATTGAGCTTTTTTTTTGCGATATACCATACATGTCTTGAGAAGATGCAATCAAAGAATATACGCTCTACTATTTCTGTTTCGCAAAGAATGCATTTTCTTCACTATTTTTACTCCATTTGCTGCATCTATCTCTCGCAGGCAATCTATTTAGCAAAGCAAAATAGCATAATGTGCCATTTTTAGGCAGTTTGCCCTATTCCAAATTGTTTTATACTAGTTCATTCTACTGCTGCACCTTTGATAAATTCCCATGGGTTTCTAAAGGAGAATTTTCCATTTGAAGACAATTTCTAACTTCAGCTGTCTTTATAAATACCTGAATCAATTTCAATACTTTCAATGGCTTTTTTGAAAATAGAGGCTGCTGGATGTGAGTTTGTATTCCATCTATGATTTTGAATGATGCTTTCTACTTTAAAATTTGTTCCTCCAAATTGCAATAAGTTGTACCATACAAGTAAATTTACCAAAGAATTTCCTTTAATTTCCTTGGCCAAGTAAATTTATCAAATCAAAGGCTAGTTGATTGTCCATCCTTTAATTTCCTTTCTTACAGTTTTTGGCCAATTAATCTACTTTTTAAAATGCTTTTCCATGAGTGAGAGCAGTGATTTTGAAAGGGCATGGTCCAAAAGTTTTTATTTTTAACATACTAATATCTCATCCATTTTGACCATAAAGAGTCTCCTTCCAAAAATTTCAAAAATAATTTGAGATTGCAAGCTTCATTTAAGTCTTTAATATTTTTTAAACCAAGGCCCTGCAATCTTTGTTTTACATACCGTGTCCCAATAAATGTTCGTCGACGGAAATTCTATCGGTTTAGAAAACCGTCGAACGAATTTAAATTAAAAATAACCGCAAGCGCACGGCGTACTATCGTAGTACGTGGCGAATACGGGTCGATCCATAGGGAATTGTTGATTTTAAAGTTCTATTCAATCAAATTATACCAAAGTCGAGAGTGAATAGCTAGAAATGTAAGAAACTAACAAAAACTAGCAAAAGAAAAATAGATAAAAATATGAGAGTTAAATGAAAATTTAGAGATAATTCCACTCTCTAGATCATATAGTTCAACAAATTATGAAATTATGATCTCTCTTTTGGTCACAAGTGAATTTAAATGATGTGTTTATCATAAGTATGACTCATTTGTGCTATTAATTAGCTCAACATAAGCCATCAAACTATAACACAACCTTTAAATGACTTACTAACTCTCATGAAAATGACAACAAAGTTGAAAGCAAAATCTATTTTAAGCATGGCCTATTAACTATTAATTAGAAATATAAGCCATCAAATTTCAATTTCAACAATCAATTCTTTGCCATAATCATATGTAGATGAAGAGGCAATTTGTGTTTTGTTTGTTTAAGCATAGCCTATTTGTTATGAACAACATAGACTATCAAAATCAAAGCTAAACAATATCATTAGACCACTTCAAGCATTGTTATTAAGCACAAAAAGAGAGCTATAATTATCAAAATGTTGAAGCTACATGATTAGAGGCTTCATTACCCCTAAATTGAAGGGATTAGCCTCTCATATTTGTTATCAAAACAACAAATGTAGCTTGCAACATTAAAGGAAAAGAGAAAGAAAAACAGAGCAAAGCAAAAAAAACTAAACTAATCTACTTGCATGAAATAAGAGAGATATACACTACTTGCATAAAAGGAAATGAACATATAATTAAAAAGAAACAATAATTAACATTGCATAAAAAAAAGAATTACATAAGAGAAGAAATGGCTAAGTAGCCATGGAAAGAAAGAGAGATTTTTTTTTATTTGATCTAAACTAACTAAAGAGAAGGAGGCCTAAAAGAGACTAAGAGAAGAGATTAAGAGATGGAGGCTACATGAAACATATGGGTATTTATACATGTTTAAAACCCTAATTCCTATTTTTGGGGAATGCCAAAAATGCCCATTAGAAAGTGTGGAGGCCAAGTTATCATTAGCATGTTTTAATCCCCACTTAAATGTACATGAAGCCATTAAATCCATAAGCATGTGCTTTAGCCTTTAATTTGTACATTAAGGTAGGTGGGTAGGTGGGGTCCTCCATGATTTTCACTTTGAATTATTTCCATCTTCATTCCTTTGTAATTATTTTGTGCATGCATATGTCTTCATGAACCCACCAATATGAGAAGCTAAATTCCTACAAAATATTATAGAAATTTCCAATTAAATTCTCTCAAATTAATATATGCACACAAATGACCATTTTTCCCTTATATGAAGATGAATATGTGAAAATTTGAAATCAATATGGATTTTGGTTAAAACAAGTTAAAATACCCAATATGATCATTTATTTAATTTAAATAGATTAAATATGGCGATAAATATGTGCACATTTACGTGCACATCAGATACCCCCACACTTATCTTTTTTATTCGTCCTCGAATAAAGAAAAAACAAACTAAGATAAATTCGTTTTCGTAGGAAGCACGATTGCATTGAGCGTATGCAACAAGCCGTTAAACCTCTGGGTGTCCCCAGTAGGACGAGTGTTGTCTCGTGAGGGTTTTCAGCGGATACTACCCACAAAATCCAAATGCAAAGTGAAAATATTTACAAAACGCAAGATTTATTTACAAAGAGATGAATGCGAGTTTTTGAAAATATTTACAAATGAAGGATCTATTTTTAAATTGACACGAATAAGTTAAATATAGGTTTTGGTCATTATCTTGAAAATTTATGCCATTTACTCGTCAAAATTTCCAATAAAAATCAAGTTATCATAACAAATAGACAATAGTTTAACTCGTTGTTTTGGTTAATAACACATTGTAACTATGAAATGGATCCTTAGTTGATTATCAAATTTTATCAAAGTGGTATTTTCATTTCTTTTCAATAACAAATCTAATCAACTAAATAAAAGTAATGCTAGGATTTCAATTGCTTGCTCTCTCATTATTTGCAAGAAAAATTACACACCTAGCTCAGGTAAATTGAGGCCAGATATGCCACCCATGCACTGCCATTCGGACTTATGTGAAGGGAGTACAGAGCATGGCGAGTGCACACACTTTCGTGCATACACCTATCGACCGTAGGTGATTTTTATTAAGTATGTTTTTTTTACATGTGTTCCATACATCATAACCGTGAGGACTTTTAAATGAGTATGAAATCACATAATCAAAAATTCCAAGTAATTCACCCATGCATAACCGTGAGGACTTTTAAATGAGAGTGAATACTTTGGATTTTTAATTTATTTTTTATTTTATTTTTTTAAGAGGGAGAGGGAGTTTTGCAAAATTATCTTAGCACCATTTAACTTAGAAGACAAAAAAAAATGTTACATCCTTTACTTTAAATCAACCACTTTTTAAAACGAAGATTTTCAATTAGGATGTACTTCATAATTAACACGTATGAATCTTCCTATATACCAGTTAAACCATTATTATTTGTAATCAAACTTCATTTTTATTTTTGTTAAGACCAATAAATTTTCAAAAATTTCAATTTAATAAACCAAAGCCATATATTTATCTTATGGTATTTCTTTTAAAAATAAATCAAAAGAAAATTTGTTTTTGGGATTTTTTTTTTGAGTTTTTAAAAGAAAAAGCAAAAATAAACCATGAAAAATAAAATAAACAATGAAGATGAGTCTCCTCCCACACTTGATTTTGACTGTGTCCCCATAGTCAACCCAAGTGGAAGGAGGTAAAAAAAATAAAAAAAATCCTATATTTACATGAAAGATTATTATTTACAAGAGATGAGAAAGTATACAGTCAAAAAGTAAATGAATCTGTCTTCTAAAGACTGATTCATTTGTCTCGTCAAATGTTCGAGACACAGCTTAAGCGCAGAAAACCAAACCGTAAAAGATTTCAAAGTTGAACGTTGATTTGGAAAAACGAATTTTGTTTTATTAAAAATTGAATGAGTTGTTTTGTTTTCAATGATTTTTGAGTTTGATAAAACAATTGATTGAAATTCACATTTATTTTCACCAAATTGAAATTCAAGTTTATCATTGAAAACTTCTTCCAAATTATCGATTTCAAAGTCAAAACGGTGAACGAAATCTTCCCCATCAAAATTTAATGACTCATTTTCGTAAATTCCATAAAACTCGTGTTCGTTAATTTCATCTTCCTTTGTTGGATTATCAACAACTTCAACGCATATATCCATTTCAAAATCCAAAGTTGTTGTATTCAAATTTTCAGAAAAAGGAAGATCGAAATTTAAATCGAGTTTCTCACCCTTAAAAGAATTGAAATCCAACTCAAGTATCGTGTTTTCAACAACTTCATTAAGATTGTTATTTTCAGTTTCAAAAATTATTGTTTGAAAATCGTCAATTGTGGTAAAAGATGGATTATCACTTGACTCATCACACGTTGGAATTTGATTTTGTTTATCACGTTGTTTCATATATGTTTCAAAAAACAAATCCGTGTGATCATCGTAAACAAAATCCAATTTGTAGTTATTAAATTGAGAATTTTCGATTTGGATTTGTTGAGAACAAAAAATTTCACTCGTAACATGGTGAAGATTATTCTCATTGCCAAATTCGTTTGAAAAGTTGTTCCCATTTTCATGTTGAGTTTGAAATTCATTTTGGAGTTCGAAATTAAATTGGCATGGGTTATAATCGTAATCGTTTGAATTTTGAATTGAATTCAAATTTTGAAATTCTTGACTGGAGTTATTACATAAATCATTTATCTCTTGATTTTGTCGTATAGAAAGTTCGAGTAAAGATGAAATCATTTCAATGCTATTTTCAAGAGTCGAAGGTTGGTCATCGTTTTGAAAATTTTGTTGTTCGAAATTTGAATTATTTACAGAGTAGTTGTTGTTAAAATATCCATACGAATTTGGACTGAAATCATATGGATTATCTTGATTTTCACAACTATTGTAAAATTCAAGTGAATATGGAAATTCGGACATTTTCACTAATGTTTTTTTTTGTTTTTTTTTTATAAACAAAAAATATTTACAAAGAAAATTTATTTTTGAAAAGAGAAATCGATTTTTGTTTTTTTTATATATTTCAAATTTTTTTTGAATTTTGGTTTTTCTAATTTTTTTTGGATTTTTTTTTTGAAATTTCAAAGAAAAGGATTTAAAAATTTCAAAGGAAAAAGAATATTTACAATTTTTTTTAGTTTTGGATTTTGAATTTTTTTCTTTTTTTAAATATGCATGAACTAATGCAACTAAATGAATGCAGAGGTCTAATTACAAATGATTTATCCTAAGTTAACTCCAAATTGTATAATCACACTCTGTCTTAAATCAACAAAAATATTTCTCAGCCAGGTAACGGGCAGGGGTTATCGGTGCACCACGAATCACCGTTGCAATGCAGTCGAAGGTTTAAGTACCTTCAGAGGAACAACCACTATAATATTTACGAATCACCGTAATATTTATAAATGGTCATTACTCTGCCGTAGCCTAGACACCAAGAAATAAAATTGTTCAAAGAAAACAATTGTGAATATACAATTAAGAGCTATCGTTATTTTTAATCAAGATTCTAAGATGAAATGCAAAGCTGATATAAAACGTGTATTAACAATGCAACTAGAAATTTTTTTGTTTTTGTTTTTGTTTTTGAAAGGAAACTAAAAAGTAGGGTTTTACTTAAAAAAAAAAAATTTATAAAATGCAAATGCAAGCAACCAACAATGCAAAATGGATAAAAACAAGAAATATAGAAAGCAAGCAAGCTTTTTTTTTGGCAAGTAAGGCGAAGCAATTATTTTTGGCAAGCGGCTCCTTCCTTTATCTGCTTGGGCAACCTGAAACAAAACAAGATATATACACAGTTTTTTTTATATATTAAAGAAGAAACAAAACAAAACAAATTAAACTAAAAACAACCGAGAACAACCTAAGTTTTTTTTTAAATCAAACAAAAGTAAACTAAACCTAAAAAAAGAAGTTCAAAACGAACAACAAATTAAAACAAAACAAAATTTTGAATTGAACCCAATTATATAAATCGAACAACCCAAACAATTTTTTTTTAATAAGGGAAGAAATGAAAAAAAAAGAAAACTTGTTTTGTTTTTTTTTTAAAATGGAAAAAAAAAATTATAACAAAACCAAATAAAACAATATAAACAAATAATAAGGAAAATGTACTCAGCCTACAAACAAGCCCGGCCCAAAATTTCAAGACATCAACAACTTCACAAATAGATAACTGCGTAACTTACAAATCAACAAAATCAAATTCTTCTCAATCCCAATTCCGAAATCAAGAAATTCAACACACCAGAACTCCAAAATCAAATAATACCTCACCAATCCAAATTCCGAAACCAATAATGATTTGAATCAGGCAATTTGGGGATGTTTAATGTAGTAGCGGGTTTGGATTTGAGGGTCGCGATGGTATGGCTGCTGCGATTGATTGCGAGTTCTCTATTTAGGGTGTTGTTCGAGAGGCGATGGTTGCTAGTTTGAATTGCCGATTGGGATCAGGCAGAGATGTTCGAGGTGTTGCGATGTGTTCGATTGGTTGATTTGGTTCAGATAGGGGCTCGAACTACTGCAGTGGGCTAGCCAGGAAGTGGATGTCGAGGGTGGCAATGGAACCAGCGGAGAGGGTGGTCAAACTATGGTTGAAGTGATGGAGGTGAAGTGGGCTGGTGGTGAATGATTTCGTTTCAGGCGATGATCAGGTAGGTCGGTTTGTTGATGAGCGGAAATGCAGTTTTTTTTTTTTTTTTTGTTTTGGTTGAAATCGGATTGAAAGGAGATGATTGAAAGGATTGGTGGATGGTCTGCTTTGATGAATGGTGGTTATGTATGTCAGTGGGATTATTGGGGATGTAGATGATCTGAAGTGATGGAGGAATGTTGATTGTTGTCTGGATTTGTTGTAGAAGTGGTTGATGTTTGCAATGCAGTCAAGTATGGTGGTTGTAGGAGTGGCTTCAGCGGTGTTTTGGGATGTATGTGCAGTTGAAGGAACTGATGATGGAAGTCAGAAGTGATGGTTTGTGCAATTTTCAATGGTGAATGGGGATGAATTGGTGGTTGGTCAGTATGATGGAGGAGTGGCGGGATATGGAGCAGTGGGTATTTGCAGTTGGTTATATTGAGATGATTGTGAGCAGAGGCTATTTGAGGCAGGGAAGGTTTATGAACAGAGGGGAGATGTATGATGGATGTTCTGCAAAGGGAAGGAGCAAGTTTGAATGAAGAGGCAGTGGGTTGAGAAGTGAAATGGTGAATGAAGTAAGTGACAGCAGCAGTTTGTAGGGGGTGAGGAAGTGACAGAGGAAATTTTTGTCGGAGGGGGGTTGACGGATGAAATGTAAGGTTTTGTGATAAATGGAACAGTGAGATGCTCTGAAGGTAAGCTCGGAAATTCAGGTATGCTTTTGTGATAGTGCTGCTAGTTGGTTTGGAAGAGATTGTAGGCAGTAAGGTCAGAGGAGTGTGATGAAGTGTGGTATTGAAGTGGGTGAACTGGACTGGCAATAATGATTTGTGATGGTCGGAGGATGTAGTGTGCACTGTTTGTATGTTGAGAAGCCAGCTCTGTGATGAGTTGTTTGAATTATGGATGGCAGTCTGTGTAGTAAGGAGTGGACGTGCGGGTTGTTCGACTGAGTATGGTTGATGTGAAGGGAAGAGTGGAGTGGCAGTTGTTGGTGATATTGGTGAAGGGAAGATTGTTACTGAAGTAGAGTAGAAGTGCACTGTAGGACAAAGGCAGTAAGCAAGTGAGGAAGGTGCTGTGACTGGAAGAAGAGGTGTACAGTGGAAACAGTGAGTAGTTGTGAACAGTGCACAAATGTATATTTTTTTTGGAAGCAATGTAAAACAAAAATTTGTAAAAATAAAAATGAGATGTAAATATAAAAGGAAATAAAATATTTCTGTTTTTGTTCGGAAATTGTGAATTTTGTTTTCTTTTTTCTTTTCTTATAGAGATGGAAATGGAATTGAAACTAGAGCAACTACAAGCCTACACATGAAATCACTAAACAAACATACACACAATAATTTTTTTTTCTTTTCCATGCAAACACACAAAAAAAAGAAAAAAGAAAAAAAACACACACAAAAAAATCAAACGAAAATAATTCGAAGAATAGAAAATTGAAATCAAAGCATTTCCCCGGCAACGGCGCCAAAAACTTGTTCGTCGACGGAAATTCTATCGGTTTAGAAAACCGTCGAACAAATTTAAATTAAAAATAACCGCAAGCGCACGGCGTACTATCGTAGTACGTGGCGAATACGGGTCGATCCATAGGGAATTGTTGATTTTAAAGTTCTATTCAATCAAATTATACCGAAGTCGAGGGTGAATAGCTAGAAATGTAAGAAACTAACAAAAACTAGCAAAAGAAAAATAGATAAAAATATGAGAGTTAAATGACAATTTAGAGATAATTCCACTCTCTAGATCATATAGTTCAACAAATTATGAAATTATGATCTCTCTTTTGGTCACAAGTGAATTTAAATGATGTGTTTATCATAAGTACGACTCATTTGTGCTATTAATTAGCTCAACATAAGTCATCAAACTATAACACAACCTTTAAATCACTTACTAACTCTCATGAAAATGACAACAAAGTTGAAAGCAAAATCTATTTTAAGCATGGCCTATTAACTATTAATTAGAAATATAAGCCATCAAATTTCAATTTCAACAATCAATTCTTTGCCATAATCATATGTAGATGAAGAGACAATTTGTGTTTTGTTTGTTTAAGCATAGCCTATTTGTTATGAACAACATAGACTATCAAAATCAAAGCTAAACAATATCATTAAACCACTTCAAGCATTGTCATTAAGCACAAAAAGAGAGCTATAATTATCAAAATGTTGAAGCTACATGATTAGAGGCTTCATTACCCCTAAATTGAAGGGATTAGCCTCTCATATTTGTTATCAAAACAACAAATGTAGCTTGCAACATTAAAGGAAAAGAGAAAGAAAAACAGAGCAAAGCAAAAAAAACTAAACTAATCTACTTGCATGAAATAAGAGAGATCTACACTACTTGCATAAAAGGAAATGAACATGTAATTAAAAAGAAACCATAATTAACATTGCATAAAAAAAAGAATTACATAAGAGAAGAAATGGCTAAGTAGCCATGGAAAGAAAGAGAGATTTTTTTTATTTGATCTAAACTAACTAAAGAGAAGGAGGCCTAAGAGAGACTAAGAGAAGAGATTAAGAGATGGAGGCTACATGAAACATATGGGTATTTATACATGTTTAAAACCCTAATTCCTATTTTTGGGGAATGACCAAAATGCTCATGAGAAAGTGTGGAGGCCAAGTTATCATTAGCATGTTTTAATCCCCACTTAAATGTACATGAAGCCATTAAATCCATAAGCATGTGCTTTAGCCTTTAATTTGTACATTAAGGTAGGTGGGTAGGTGGGGTCCTCTATGATCTTCACTTTGAATTATTTCCATCTTCATTCCTTTGTAATTATTTTGTGCATGCATATGTCTTCATGAACCCACCAATATGAGAAGCTAAATTCCTACAAAATATTATAGAAATTTCCAATTAAATTCTCTCAAATTAATATATGCACACAAATGAACATTTTGCCCTTATATGAAGATGAATATGTGAAAATTTGAAATTAATATGGATTTTTGTTAAAACAAGTTAAAATACCCAATATGATCATTTATTTAATTTAAATAGATTAAATATGGCGATATATATGTGCACGTTTACGTGCACATCAATAAACTTTGTGGGCTTTCTCCCTCCAAATGAAATTTACACACATTTTTTCTATTTTGCATATTGCTTTGTTTGGAATATTGTGAGTCTGGATCCAGTACTAATCAAACAAATATTATCATAACACAAGTACGTATTTTTATTCATACGGGATGAAATTTACCAATGATGTCCAACACATAATCATAGCCTTATGCTGATTTTTCTTTCTTGACGGACTCAAAGTCCTTTCCATTGCCTTTCAGATGTAAAACCTATTAACTTTTATAGGTGAACCAAAAAAAAGGGGAGGGGGTGGTAAAGAAGAAGAGGAGGTTGACAGGTTTTTTTCTTTCTTTTTTCTAACAAAACTAAAACATTACTTTGGCTGAAAAGGGTGAGTAGTCTATGTTTGATTCTCCTGGCAGCTGTTGGGTAATAGATGCCTTTCCTCTAGTAAACAGTATAGTTTTAATTTTTCAAAACTATAATCGTCAGTATAACATTAATTTTCACATCATCACATAATGAGTTTTAATCAATTGCTGTAATACTCTGATGACCTTATTGAACTGGTAATCTGGTCAATCAAACATAGTTTAGTCGTGTACCACCCATTATAAGAATTTTCTACTAACTTGATGCCATAACTTGAAATGTTGCTTTTTTGGTTGCCAAGCTTTTCACTTATTTTATAATATATGGAACACTATTTTATTTTAGAAATGTGTTGCGGAGCCAGTGTATGTGCTTTCAAAATTTTACTAACAGTCTATACATTATATGGGGCAGTGATGATTCTTGGCGTTTACAGGAAGGTATTATGCATTAAAAAGGTATCACTGCATTACATTAAGTTATATTTCTACTTAAGCTTATAATGATATACATCGTATTTTCTGGAAACAGAAAAAGCTATTTATTACCTAAAAGGAGATGTTGCGGACAATGCTATTGAGGTCAGAAAACAAAGAGTGAACAAGAGAAGAATTACCTAAAAGAAAAAATGTTGTATGTATGTATGCTTATGTGTGTGTACACTATACGCACACATATATTAACACTCAGTTCCTCTGCTATTGATTTTTAAACATCATATTTACAAATAATAAAATGTAAATTTATCAAGTGCTCTTAGGTACTAGCAAATGATATGTTCAAATTCATATCATCGGTAGAAAAGTCTTCTTTGTTTTTGTGGTTGTATCTAGGTTTCCAGTCCAGTTCCCTGATACCCTTACCTGCAAAAATCACATTTTTCCTTCATTTTTCTGTGTACATAACATATGATTTAACCATCACAAGGTCACAAAAAATGACTTGGTCATTGGGTGGAAAAGCTTTTTTTTTTCAAAATTGAATTCCTTGGGATTAGTGTATGAAATAACCATTCTTTTATAGGATTGTAGTTAAGAATTAAATATGCTTTTTGTCTCAATCTTTCTATCTACTCTTTGGATAATCCGCATCCATCTATTATAAGTCACAGGTAAAACTAGTTTAGTTTCAATGGCTTTAGAAATAATGGTTGCTAAATTTAATGTAGGATTCCACTCATACTACCTCAACTGTTGCTAAATCCATCTAGTACTCACCAAGAAGATAGAACCACAATCTCATACTGATACCCTTCATCATCCATAACCAAGCTCCTCCCTAAACCATGCCACCCTGCGGCACCTAGCACTTCTACGAGTGAATCAAGTTCGAGAAATGCTTGAACTTCTCAAATGGCAATGCTTTAGTGAACATATCCGCCGTGTTATCCTTTGTATGCACTTTCCCAAGATATACTTGCTTATCTTCATCTATGCCTACTAAAAATGACTCTCTCACTTCAGTATGCTTAGTCTCTGAGCTAAATGCCAAATTATCCGCCAAGTAAATAACACTTTTTCTATCACATTGAACATCAATGCTATCATGTTTAAATTCCAAGTCACACAACAGTCGCCTCAAATAAAGTGTCTCCTTTGCCGCCTCCGCCACGACTATCAAATCCGCCTCTATAGTGGATAAAGCAACTACAATCTACAATCTCGAACTCCAACTTATGGCCGTACCACCAAGTGTGAAGACATATTCGAAAGTTGATTTTCTCTGATCCCTATCACCGGCGTAGTCTGAATCACCGTAACCAACCAACTTGCTATTCATCTTCTTATTATGACAAAAAACAAGACCACAAGATGTATACCTCTAAGTATCTCAATATAAGCTTCACGGCTTCCTAATGCGATTTCCTCAGATTAGCCATATACTGACTAACCAACCCGATGACATTTGCAATATCGGGCCTTGTACACACCATAGCATACATTAAACTTCCAACCGCACTAGCATATGGTACCTTTGCAATATAAGCCTTGTCATTCTCCAAGATCCCTTGCTCAAAAGCTTCATATGCAAAGGTAAAGTTGTATTTGACGCCTTTGAATTCTCCATACTAAATCGGAAAAGCACTTTCTCTATATGCTCCTTTTGAGTCCATTTCAATTCGAAAAGCTTTCGATCCATTTCTATTTCCATGCCCAATATCCTCTTTGCTTCTCCAAGATCCTTCATTTCGAATTCCGATTTTAGACCCAATTTCAACTTGTTGATTTCATTCTTATCCTTAGAAGTAATAAGCATGTCATCCACATACAAGAGTGAATATACCTAACAATCATTTTTCAACTTCTTGGAAAAAACACAAGCATCCTTGATGCTTCTATCAAAACCATTTTCAAGCACAAAATGATCAAATCTCTTGTACCTTTGTCTAGGTGATTGCTTTAAACCATATAGGGATAACTCAAGTTAACGCTCTTTCCCTTCCATACTTCCTTCGGAATTGTTACAAATAGCCGAGCACGGAATTCGATTCACAATATACAACCCGGTTGACAAAGCTTCAGCCCAAAATCCCTTAGATAAACCTGATGTCAATCTCAAGCATCGAGCTTTCTCAAGTATAGTACGGTTCATCCTCTCTGCAACTCCATTCGACTATAGATCTTTCGGTGTAGTAAAATGCCTCCGAATACCATGATGCTTGCAAAACTCCAAGAACTCTCTGGAAACATACTCTCTGCCATTGTCGGACCTTAGAACCTTCGAGGACTTTCCACTCTCATTCTAAACAATTGCTTTCCATGCTTTGAACTTTGCAAATGCCTCCGACTTGGCCTTCATTACATACATCCATACCTTTCAAGAAAAGTCATCAATAAAAGAAATATAATAGCGAGCTCCCCCCAAAGAAGCTACTGGTGCCGATCCCCAAACATCCGTGTGAACATACTCAAGAACTATTCTTGAATCATGTTTCCTTCACCGAATGAAACTTTAGTTTGCTTCCCCATGAAACATTCTTCGCAAAATCTAGTTTGTTGAAACTCTCACCATCGATTATCTCCGTCTTTCGAAGAGTATCCAAACTCCTCTTCGAGACATGACGTAACCTCAAATGCCACAACCTAGTCACATGCAAGTGACAAGAACTAACTTTCACCTTCTATAGTCACACCTTGAAGCAAATAAACACCATGAGTCCTAGCACTCTTAATCACCACAAGCGCACCCTTTGAAACCCGCAAACTATTACTCTCAATAGTTATCTTACATCCTAAATAATCCAGCTGCCCCAAAGAGATAAGAGACTTCCAAAGTCCTGGAACATAACATACATTAGTGAGAGTACAAATTACTCCGTCAAACATCCAAATTAGCACGGAACCAATGCTCTTCGACTTACAAATAACATCATTACCCATAACAATTGAATTTCCTTTTTTGTTGACATAAGAAGAAAAATAATTTCTATTCGGCGTCATATGATAAGATGCCTCCGAATCGAGTATCCATTCACTGCCTGAAACATTTGATGCTACTACCGTCAAAACATCTATGTCTCCCTCACCAACTCCACTCTCCACCCTATGGATGAAGATGATACTTCCTTCTTTTCCTTGTCCTTGTCCGGACACTCATTCTTCCAATGATCGGGTTTCTTACAAATAAATAACTTGCCATTTCTTTCCTTTGACTTTCCTCTCCAACCTGGCTTCCTTGATCTAGAATGCCGCCAGTTCCCTTTATCCTCATATCTCTCCTTCTCCACAAATAAACCGTGACCACTACTAGCACCACTATTTCCATCACCTAATCCTTCATTTGATCCTGCAACTTCTTGCTAAGATGACCGCTTTTGACATCATCTAGAGTCAAAGTATCTTGGCTATCGATCAAACTATTTGAGAAACCTGTATAACGGTCCGACAACGAGCACGATAATATCATCGTCTTTTGCTTTTCCTCAATCTTCAAATCTACCACCTTCATCTTCATTAGAAAATCATTAAAGACATTCAAGTGTGCCTTTAGCGAAGTACTGTCCTTCATCTTATAGTTAATGAATGTTCACAATAAGATGAAATGATTAGTTAGTGATTTTTACATATACAACTCCTCTAACTTGTCACAAATACCCTTAGTGGCAATCTCACCACTTATTTCGAAGATAACATTCTCCCCCATAGCAAGTTGAAGTATAGTGGATGCCTTTCATTTCCTCTCTCTCAACATCTGAGATGTCAGCCGGTAGCAAATATGTACCAAACACTACCGGATGCACTCGATTCCGCCTAAGAACCGCTTCCATTGCCACTTTTCAAAATCTTTATCGCCATTCCACTTGTGTAAGACCAACTGTGATCCCGAAGCCACGTATAAGTTACGTACATACAGCGCTACACCACTTGGACTAACCATTGAGGGACTATTTGAGGTATTATCTAATTCTGGCATTTCTACAATACCTACCAGCACCAAAAGCTCTGATACCAAATGTTATGGAAATTCTAACTCGGGACCGCTTAAATCAAAACCCAAAGCATAGCGGATAATGAGACTGTGGTAAGAAGTGCAAAAACAAATAATCAATATCTTAGTCAAATTCAAAATCAATCATAATCACCAAGCAAGTAATAAAAAACCAAAGAAATAACCATAAAATAAATCACACATTGATTTATAGTGGTCCCACTAAAGTCTAGTTAGTGTACGTCCACTTTGAGAGAGAGCCTTTATTAATACCAATGAGAAGAGTACAAATGATTTATTACAATGATTAATATTCAAATAGAATAGATTTGTGGAGTAGAGAATTAAAGAAAACTAGGTTTTGATAAACCCTAGTTAATGGAGGATAAAACTCTAAATTATACCCTTAGAATCCTTTAGTCCTCTTGCTTTGAATCCTGAAAATAGCTTATATAGTGAACCATCCTTCCATGAAAAATACTGGATTTTTCTCCTGAAGCCCTACAAGCAAATTTACAAATTCTAGGCCAAAAAAAAAAATTGCACCGCGTCAGACGTCTGTCACAACCTCTCAGACATCTGTCGCAACTTTCGGGCTGTAGTAAACCTGCTGACAGACATCTAAGGATTCTTGTCAGATGCCTGCTACAACCTCTCAAACTTCTATCGCAACTTTCGAGCTACAGTAAACCTGGTGTCAGAGTCTAAGGATTCCTGTCAGATGTCTAACACAACTTTCAACCTATGCATCTTCAAATCATGATAACTTAAGCATCCGAGCTTTAATTCGCGTGTCCTTTTCACTGTTATCAAGCTATTCTCGACCTCTTCAATTTACCATATAGTGTCGCTAAAATTCAACAGGTGCATCTGTTTCATGTAGACTCCAGTTGAGGAGTAGTATTAGTAGTATCTGCAGTTATGTTAACAATTATCTCAATGCAGAACACCTTTTCTACATTTATATACAGTGGCACGACACACTAGAAAGTCGACTGGCTTTGCCAAAAAGATATGGCTATTTTTGATGTGTTTGTTTATTAGGGAATGATAATATTTAACTATTATTATTTAGAGTTTGATTAGTCATGCACATTCAGTTTTAAGCATTAACTATTATTTGTTGATTTATTTGTAATTTTTCTTTTTTAAAACCTGGGTTGGATAAATAGAAGTTATGGGAACATTAAAACGAACACCTGCTGAATTAAGTTTCATAATTTGACTGTAAGGTGTTCAATGATAATTTTGTGTTAAAATTGGATTTTACTAAAATGTGGCTGATAAATAAAAGAGATTTCAGTAGAAAATTTGAGGACTTAAATTCTGGTGCTTTTTAAAATGATATTTAAGGTATTTGGAAAAAGAATAATAGTATTATTTGAAAGTATTTATAAATAAAAATATTTCTGAAGAATTTTAAAGGAGATAGAAAGTAGTGAACTTACTTCTTTCACTGGAAATTAATTTCGATGACGACTACAACATCATCGTCGTTCATTTTTGAGTTTCTAAGTGGGAAAATGCTACCATAAGAATTTTTTTGATAAAATAGATTTTGATTTGATCCCAAAAGCATGATTTAACTAACAAAAGGAAATATGTATATTATTATTTCAAATGATTTTTGGAGAAAGTAAAAATAGTATTACTTGAAAGTTTTTACAAGTATGAATATTTTGGAAAGAGAATTTTAAGGAGTATTTTCTTTGGATTGGTTCGGAAAACGAGTCTCGATTTATTTTGTGATAATCTAAATAATCTTCTAAATGATGATCAGATGTTTGTCTAGGCGAACGTCGTAGTGCACTTAGTAAATTATTCTCTTTATCATTGTACAATAGAAACAAGTTTGGATCTTAAAAAACACAAGGCAAGTTGGTAATAGATATTTGTTAAAACTATTTGTTTGGAAATATACACAGTATTGCTTCAATAAAGGAAATTTTGAGAATAAGAAAAGTATTTTTATATTAACTAGTCAAGTGGCTCGAAAATAACTAAAAATGGAAAGGAGATGTGTTCGGATGGCAAGCACTTGTCTTATATATCATCCTTTTGGTAAGAAAACGTATGATATTGTTTGGTAGTACCCATTTCCTAGGTATCATTTTGGGGTTACTTGGGCTATATACATACATACATATACATACATATATACATACATACATATATATATATATTCCGTAATATAAAAAATATAACATTATCTCAAAAAGGGTTTTGAAATAAAAACCGAGTATGTGGATCTTAATCTTACTTAAGGAAAATAGTTTCAAAACAAAAAGGATTGAATCAGATAGTTGTATATACCCTCAGGATATGGTAAGATATTATACAAGTTTTAAAACGTAAGTGGAGATTTATGAAAATGTTTTCATAAATAGTTATGGGAAGTAAAAAGGTTAAGTTTTTATGTTAACTAGTTTCCTTCTTTGTTTGGTTGAGACGGAATTTCAGGGTTGAAACTCTTTTAAGGGAGGAAGAATTTAACAACCATAAATTTTTCACTTTGATTTGGGATATTTGTTTATTTCAAATATTGAATTAATGGTTTAATAAAATGAAAAATCATTTTTTATTAGTAATAAATGACTTGGTTTTTAAATGACGAACTATTATTCGAATTTATATGATTTTTCCACAATTTTTAGTTTGAAGAATATTTAAATTATCATTTGACGTATATCACGGCAGACATTGGTATTTTTCAAATTTAATAGAATTTGATAACCAGTGTATTTTATAATTATTTTGCGATCATATTGCATTGTTATGCGTGGTCATATTTTTATTTTAACCTTCGCGGCCCATACGTGGTATGTGATTATGTGTAGTTGGATACACAGATCTAGCCAAATCTTGATTTGAGGGTTGCTTTGCTCGGAAGCATTGTGTTACTTTATTCTTATTCCATATCTCACATCACTTCACTTCACTCCCCCTTACATCACCTTTATCACTTTCATTTCTTCTCTTGCTTTGTGATTTGATGTTTGGTCATTGTTGTGTAAGGTGTAGGGATTCATCATTTTGTTAGCTGATTCTCACCTTTCTTTTCTTCTTATGCTTTGTGCATTTGATGTTTAGTCATTGTTGTGTAAGGTGTAGGGATTCATCATTTTGTTAGCCAATGTTTGAACCACTTTATTTATAAGTATAGCACACACTTTTTCTTGCTGCTAGCTGCCATTGTTTCTTTTCTTCATCTCCTCTTCGAGCCTTCAAAAACAAAGAATTCAAACCTCCTCTCCACTTTAAAATTCAACATCTGCCAATCCATGGACAACTAGCCAAAGTATTCAACATCAAAATTGTTCATTATAACCTCGAAAATTTTCTTAAAGTAGTCGCTCGTAGTTTCGTCGAGCGTGGAAGTGGGAATTGCCCGAAATCAGTGGATGTCAAGAAATGGTGAAAATTTGACGATCACAAAATGTAGATTGGAGGGCATGTTGAGTTCGTGGTGTCGAGTCATGATTTTTAGTAGTGGTCGCGTAATTTTTAATGGCTGGAGTTGATCGTGAGAGGAAGATGAATGTTTTCCATTTATGTTGCAATTTTCCGATGAGCTGGTGGTCAAGGGGAGGAGTGTAGGTGCTGGAAGCAACGTTATGTAGTTGTAGAGACGTGGGTGGTGGCGGCAGAGCCTCCAGTGGTTGGAGTTAGAGAGGCGAGCTAGGTTTAGGATTTCTTATGGTTTGGTTTTGGCGTTCGAAAATGGGGTTGCTGGAGGCGATGGCGATGAAGAGTGTGACGTGGTGAGGCTGGAGGTGATGCAGAGAGTGGCAATCACGATGGCATAGGCGATAATGGCTAACGTTGATCGAAGCGATGGTAGGTGGAGGCGGAACGTGCTTGGACGTGTTGGGTCATTTGGGGAAGCACGGACGGAAATTGGTATAGGACACCAAAGTCAAGGAGATGGGATGCATTGGGACGAGCTTGAGAAGCTGGGTTTGCGGGTGATGGTGGATCGACCGGCGAAGGCGTGGGTAGCCATGTAGCGTGCACGCGTGCACATTTGTGCACTGGATATGTCGAGTTGGGGATAAGGGGGGAGAAGTTGATGTTTGAAGTGATGCGGGTTGTGGTTGGAGCTGGCTTGGGCTTGAATGTTTGGGTGTGAATTAAATTTTTGTATTAGTTTTAATTATATAAACTAAACATGTTAAGTTTTAATGTGATATCTCACTCATTTTGAATCCGTTTATCCTACGGATTTTTGCTTTAGGCTAATATTGATGAGTAGAACATTTTGGTGTCAATAGTTGATAGTTTTAAAGTATAATTTAATGATAAAATAATGATGATTGTGTATAATTATGTTTCTCGAATAATAACGGAGTTTATATAATTATACCCCATTGATGACATTTGTTTAGCAGAATAAAACATCGTTCTGCTAATTTAATTGAGTAGATTATTTTAAACATTTGTTTAGCAGAATGAATCATCGTTCCGCTATAATTAATTAAATATATTATTTTGGACATCTATTGAGCAGAATAAATTCTCATTCTGCTATTATATTAATTTTGACTTTTATTTCTATGCCAATTGATTTATATTGTATAAGTGATGTGTTAGCTATTAACCGCTTATTGTGGATATTAATTACATGTATGCTTTTCTATGTAAATACCCATATTATGACTTGGAAAGTTAAATTTAAATAAATGATAGCTTGTTCAAGTACCATTAAGGTCGCTAAGCCTCCTTCTGAATTTGAAAGGTTAAGGATTTAAATTAACTTTTAACTTCACCTTTCACAAATTAATTATTTTATTATTAATCAATTATTTTATTGATGTTGTTTAAAGGTAATTAATTATTTTATTATTGTTGTTTAAAGATAATCAATTATTTATTAATGATTGTTTAAAGTTATTTAAATATTTTATTAGTGATGTTAGAAGGTAATTAATTAATTATTTACTACTGATGTTTAAAGTTAATTAATTATTTGCTAATGATGTTTAATTAATCAGGTGATTTAATTAAGGATGTTTTAAGTTAATTAATTGATTTAATTAATGATATTTTAATTTATGATGTAATTAATGATGTTTAAATTCAATAAATTAATTTAATTAATTGTGTTTTAAAATTGATAAATTGATTTACTAAAGGCGTTTATAAATACTTTTAGAGATTTATAAAAAGAGTTTTATAAATAATTTTAGAGATTTATAAAAAAAAGTTTTATAAATAATTTTAGAAATTCATAACATGACTTGTAAATGTGGAATGAGTTTATAAAAAGGAATTTTATAAAAGAAATTGAGGCTGATTTCAATAAATGATCTTTATAATTATAGCGGTTTGGATAACGTCTTTCCATACTTAACATCAAAATGGAAATCTTCCTCAATGTTTGTGAAAATATGTATACCATTGAAATAAGTATATTGATACATTTTCTAAGTAGTGAAAATGTAATGTTTGTGAATATACTTATACCGTTAAGATAAGTATACAAATATATTTTCTAAGTAGTGAAAGTGTAGTGTTTTGTGAATATACTTGTACCAATGAGATAAGTATATGAATATTTTTCCTAGTATTGAAAGAAGTATAAAGGGTATGTGAATGTATCTTTTTGTGAAGATATTTCCAATCAAGTATTTATAAAGTGATTTTAATTAATGAAAGGATTAATTAAAGAAGCTTAGTGGTTTCCATGAGAAATTAAATTTATGTTTGATTGTTTGGTTGTTTGTTTATTTGATAGTTAAATAATAGATTATCAAAGCTTGACCAAAATATAACTTTGGAAATATTTAGAGGAAACACGAAAATTATACGGTATAGTTATTTTCGATGATGTTATAGAGTATAAACTCGTTGTGTTCTTCTAGTACAAATGGTAAGGAAATACGTCCACTTAAACAGTTAGAAGGTAATCTCCGCTCTTTTGTATTTTGTCTGATTATTTCTAAAAT
Source organism: Allium cepa (assembly GCA_030765085.1). Taxonomy (NCBI): domain Eukaryota; kingdom Viridiplantae; phylum Streptophyta; class Magnoliopsida; order Asparagales; family Amaryllidaceae; genus Allium; species Allium cepa. The sequence continues at coordinate 210,232,910 of CM060945.1, read as the reverse complement.
AACCAAAGTTGAGTTTACCGCAATCTATCGATTTGGTTTTGGAGTGCCCAGTAGGCGGGGGGAGTGTATTTATATAAGATGACTCAAAACCGTAACCACTCTGAATCCATATGCGCATTATATGCATCGAAAAAGGTTCGTGATTGGTTCAAGATGATGGAATTAAGCTATTTGAAGTGCAAGGGCTACTTGCTACTAATCTTGAGGGTGATTCTAAAATGGATTTAGTAGAAGTAGTACCTTCGGTTTGATCATATCCTGAATAACTTGTATGGAAGATTTCTAGCTTTGCATTGTTGTTTGGAGGGCAGTGTTCGAATTTCAAGTGGGAACTGCTAGGAGGAAAAGGTAAAAGTGTAACTTCACAAGCCTCACAACCCGGTAATGACTAAAATATGGGATGCTCACAGAGCAATGTGGTCAGCTATGGGGCGACCATAGAGCAATGTTTGCAGCCCTATGCCTGAGAGATGATGTAATATGGTATGTCATGTTAAAAGAGCAGCCGACTCTGGTTTAGTAGGGGGCCCATGTGTGGCCCTCGGGTAAATTTTCTCTAGAGTTGTATTGTACGGAAGGTAGTCCTTTACCTTGTCGTGCTGTAATCAAATACTCAATACGTGCCTTTATAGACTTAGTTGTATACCTAATATGCTGGAATGTAATTAATGTAACAATTTTGGCTATGACTAAATATTTATTTTAAACCCTATACATTATTATAATATGAGAAGATTTCCTATAAATGGTTTGGTTATCGTAAGGTAAAAACCCGTCCATTTTTGTATGCGGCGTGGTCTTACGAGATAACTTTATTTGTATAAGATTTTTTAACATTAAAATCCATTCGATTGTGTTTCTCACGTTGGTTTTTCAGACTGATCTGGACAATATTTTCTTATAATGCTTGGATCAGCCCGAGCATATTTTTTAGATTTTTCTGGGCACTTTGAAGCTTCAAGTGACGAGACGGATCCTCCAAGATGTTTTTTTTCTTCCACTGTTTATTTCCTTTTGTATTTATCAGCATTTGTAAGGATAGACTGTTATGACTGAAAGTGACTACCGTGTGGCTAGTTATCACTTAGGATCGTGTAATATGGAATGTATTATAATCTAAATGCGGAAATAGATAATAATAGTAAAGTAAATAAGAATAACCACACCAGGAGTTTTTATACTGGTTCGAACTTCCCATTCTACATCCAGTCCTATACTTCCCTCTGGAATTTCACTCAATAACCCCTCACTTAACCCGAAGGAATAGGTAAACAACACCTGAATAGCCAAACAAGATTTTTCGGCCTCAACAGCCGAAGAGGACTTTTCCGCCTGATACAAACTAACAGGACTTTTCCGCCTGATACAAACTAACAGGACTTCTACAATTTTAATAAAGTTGTTTGACACTTTGTGTTCTTGATAACACTGATTTTTCTTCAATAGTACACCCTTCCTATAACCTTTTCCTCCAGTATATATTATGTGTGTAAAGATTAGAAAGAAAGATATTGCTTTGAATCGAAGAATATGTTAATTAATTTAGAGATTCAAGCAGTATATAGATTGTGATTGCTTCTAGATTGCAGAGATAGATAGATAGAGAATATAACAAGAATCAAAATGGAAATTGGTGTTTTGAGAAGTGATTCTAATGTGTTTATATAGTGAACAAATAGTTACAACTATTCATGAAGAGTTTCAATCAAAATATGCAGCCATATCTCTTCAAATTGAATCATAACTCTTCGCAGATAGAAGTGTCTCTTCAGAAAAAATGACTGTTAGAGTCAGTCAGTCGATTGAGCAAAAACGATCAATCTACTGAATATTCAAAGATAGTAAAAAAACAGTGCATATCTGTGTACTGAGCATGATCAGTCAATCGGCTATTTCCGGTCAAACGACTGACCTGGTTGTCAATGCACAGTTTGCTTATTTTCTTAAAAATTTGAATCTTAAAACCACTTTGATTTTGTGTAAACTACTTAAGGATAGATTCTAACAATTTCAAACTATATCTAAGACTTAAAACTTCAATAAATAAACATACTATACTTAGATTTGAAGTCTTGTCTCCTTTGTAGTTTAATAGCATGTCTCATTTTCATTTTGTCGCTTGATCGTATAGTCTCATCACTGATTTTAAGCTTTTTGTCATGAATCAAAACTCATGATTCAACATTCTCCCCCTTTTGATTGATGACAACCTGTTTTAGATGATACTATATTTCAAGAATTAAATAACGGAAGTTATATATATCTCCCCCTGAATTTTTGGCGACATATCTAATCCGGCAAAAAAATTGGTTAAGCATACAAATGTCTCCCCCTTTGTCATCGATAAAAAGGAGATAAACAATAATTTCATCATCATAACAATCACAAATTTTTTTTTTTCAAATTTTACCAAGCTATTTATACAAGCTCATAAAAAATAAATAGTAGTAGAATGTTTGTGAAATTAAAAGAACAGTAGCTTACTACCACCAAACAAGAAATATCAACATCACTCATCAGAGTCTGACTCTGTTTCTTCTTCCACTTGCATTGGTCCTTTGCCTCGTGAAGAACTTTCCACAAATTGTCTACCACCCTCATTTCTATTAGTGTCAGAACTTGTGTGTTCTTCAGATGTAGACCAAGCAAAACGAGGAGCTGGACGTTTGCCCGGATCACGATGTGAAGTGTCCGCAGTTATGGAGGAGGAACAAGAGATTGCATCCCATATAATCCCGAAAAAGCTTTTGATCTTGTAAAACTTCTTATCGATCCTCTTGTCGAGATTTTTGACGCAAGAATCCAAAATGACTTGATTACGCACAAGTAGATCAATGGACTCTCGGGTGCTTTGGGATGGGGTTGGGGTACGAATGTCATCTCTTTATTGCTGTAGAGTAGTAGCTTGCTGACGAGGTCTTGATTGCCAATCTTGAAAAGACATGATAGTGAGAGGTCTAGGAGGAAATTTCATTAGGCTAATTGTGCGGCTATTTAGAGTTTTAGTAGTGGAGGTATCAGATTCTGGAATCAGAACTTGTAGCTTCATAAATAGCCGCATAATATACTCGCCGTAATAGATGATGTTTATTCGACTTTTGTTGAAAGACAAGAACTCGTCAAGAATAAGCTTAGGCCAATTGATTTGAACATCTCCCTAAATTGCATATAACGCCCTATAATTTTCCGGATATACAAGATCATAAGAACCAGTATGAGGAAGAATTGTACGCATTAAGGCTCGATGCATAATTCGAGCTGTAGGGCGTAAGGCGATAGATTTTAATTCAGTCATGTCATCTTCCAAAAACCTATGACTTACTTCATCTCGTTCGCCTATATGAACATTTAAATCTTATAACGGAATACCATTAGTTGGTGTTTGAAGAATGTGTCCAATTCTATCTAATGACAAGAATACTTATTGACCACAAACTAAACTCCATACGCAATTGTCACGATTTCATGGATTTTGATGACCCAAATTTAAATTAGCATAAAAGATTTTTACCATTGTATGATTAATTTTGAGATTGTTCTGATTGTGGTCAAGAAGAGATTCTTGACGACTTCTTCTTACAAGCTCCTGAATTCTATACGTAGCAAAGTTTGGAAACACAACAAAAGATCCTTCTAGAAAATGAGCTTCCTTCATCTTTGAACAGCAGTGGCATCATAAAGCCATTGAGCTATTTGGGTATCAATAGGTTCAGAGGAAGAGGACGAGGCTTTTCTAGATCGTTTAAGTTGCCTTGGAGCCATTTGAAAGTATAATTGAGTAAAGATATTTGAAAATTTTGAGAACAAGGGTTTTGAAATTCTTATGAGGGAAAGTAAAAGTAAAGAGTGAAAAAGAAGTAGGTAGGTTAAATGGGTAAAAAGTAGATGAAAACAGTGATCACTGGACCCAGGTAGCCTATTCAGTCGACTGATCGATTTGGGTCAATCGACTGATGTAATTCCCGAAACTTTCTGTTTCCAGATTAAGCGGACTGGCCTAATTTGTTCAGCCGACTGAATGTTCTTTTGCAGTATTATCAATCTTTTTGTATGCATTAACAAATAAATTAAATATATTAAATATATTAATAAATGAAGCATACAAAATAATTTGAAATAAATAAATTAAAAATTAAAAAACTTAGTTAGGTGAAGAAGAAGTGGATGAATGCGGAGTTTTGCAATCTTCTGGTTTAACTTTAGTCTTTTCTTTGTATGGTTTTAATGGAGACCAGTGATTTCCACGTTCCCATGAATTTGGAGACATAGGAGGAGGTTGTGGTGACTGATGATAAGAAGACATTGTAGGTTGATGAACATTGGATGAAGACGAGCCGCAAAATTTCTAGCCAAGTTGCTCCAGAAAGCAAAGTCGTTTTGAATTTAGCTTTTGTTCATAGTACATTTCCCGTTGAATTGCTATTGATTCCCTTTGATAATGATGTAAACCATCAATCTTTTTTTTTTGTTAATGGAGAACCAAAGAATAAAAAAATGACGTGCCTTCTTTTTTTTCTGGAGTATAACCAATATGATAGTTGGATGGTCTGGCCGGTTCATGACATGGAATAGGTGCAGGTAAATTAGAAAATCCAGAGGAAGGTGTGGAGAAATCGACATAGGAATATTCAGAGCCATGTGGAGAGTTTTTTTTGGGAGGACATTATTGTAAGTAGGGAATAATATATGATTATGCAAAATGAGATGGAGAGATAAACAGATACTCTTCAAGTATATATAATAATAAGAAGATAAAAAATAGTAATAGATAGACAGAATAAAGGATAACCAGAAAATAATAAGAGGAGGAAAATAATTAGAATTTTCATGGTTGAGAATTATCCATGAGAAGAGTGAAATAAATAAGGAAAAATGTATTATAAAAATAGTTGTGAAACAATAAATAGTGAATGGTAGAGACATAGAATTTCCAAGCTAGAGGTGCTGAGTTCAAGTACTAGCAAAAAAGATTTTTTTTTAAAATTTATTATAGAAATTTTATAATTCTTTTAAAGAAATTATACCTAGTTGTCTTCTCAATTTTATAAAACAATTTTCATTGAGTGGTTCAGTGAAAATATCAGCTAATTGATTTTCAGAATTTACAAATTCTAAATTTACTATATCCTTCTCAATATTATCACGAAGAAAATGATGACGAATGTCAATATGTTTAGTTCGTGAGTGATTGACAGGATTTTTAGATAAATTTATTGCACTGGTGTTATCATAGTATATTATAGATTTATTTAATTTTATATCAAAATCTTGCAGTGTTTGTTGCATGTAGATTACTTGAGCACATGCTAAAGCTATATATATATATATATTTTGCTTCACATGTTGATAGTAAAACGCAGTTTTGTTTCTTGCTAAACCAAGATACTAAGGATCGTCCGATGAAATGACAAGTTCCACTTGTACTTTTTCTATCTGTCCGACTTCCTCCAAAATCAGCATCACTATAGGATATTAATTCAAAATGACATTCTTTTGGATAAAACAGACCTAAATCGTTGGTCATGCTAAGATAACGAATTATATGTTTTACTGCTCGCATATGTGATTCTTTAGGATCTTCTTGAAATCCAGCACATAAACAAACACTCATCATAATGTCAGGTCGACTAGCAGTTAAGTAAAGTAATGATCCAATCATGCTACAATATAGTTTCTAGTCGACACTCTTACCATTTTCATCTCTGTCGAGATGCATAGTTGTACTCATAGGAGTTGGCTTGGCAGAAGTGGTTTCCATACCAAAACGCTTAATTAGATTATTACAATACTTTTCTTGATTAATAAAAATGCCATTTTGCAATTGCTTGATTTGTAGTCCAAGAAAATATGATAGTTCTCCCATATGCGACATTTCAAATTCATTTGTCATGATAGTTGAAAATTCCTGACATAATTTTTCATTAGTTGAACCAAATATAACATCATCAACATATATTTGTATAATTAAAATATCTTGTTTAGTTTTCTTAATAAATAAAGTTTGATCAACTTTTCCAATTTCAAAACCAGAGTCTATTAGATAGCTTTTAAGTCGGTCGTACCAAGCATGAGGTGCCTATTTTAAACTGTATAATACTTTCTTAAGTTTATAAACATGATTTGGTAATTTTTCATGAGAAAAAAGAGGAGGTTGTTCAACATAGACATTTTCTTTTATATATCCATTTAGAAAAGCACTTTTAACATCCATTTATATAATTTAAAGTTATGAAAACATGCAAAAGCCAATAGAATACATATAGCTTCTAATCTCGCGACAGGAGCAAACGTTTCTTCATAGTCTATTCCCTCTTCTTGATTATATCCTTGTGATACTAATCTAGCTTTATTTCTAGTTATATTACCTAGTTCATCGGCTTTTTTTTGAAAACCCATTTCGTACCAATGACGGAGTGATCACTTGGTCTAGGAACTAATTCCCAGACTTCGTTTCTTTCAAATTGGTTTAGCTCTTCTTGCATAGCTATAATCTAACAGTCATCAGTGGAGGCTTCCTTAATATTTTTAGGTTCTATATTAGAGAGAAAAGCTATATTGCCCATTTGATTTAATTGATGTCTTGTTCTTGCATTTGAATTTACTTCTCCAATTATATTTTGAACAGGGTGATCTCTAAGAATTCTTGGAGGAGATCTTACAAGATTTTCATTATGAACAATGTTTTCATCTTCTCTAGTATTATTAATGTTATCATTTTGAAAAATAATATCATCATCTTCTGAATTATTTGTTATGATTTTATTAGAATTATTTTCCAAGTTTGTAATTTTAGAAGAAATTTTGACATTTTCATCGAATGAAACATGAAAAGTTTCTTCGATTACTTTAGTTCTTATATTAAAAACTCGATAAGCTTTGCTTCTTTCTGAATAACCTATGAATATTCCTTCATCAGATTTTGGATCAAACTTGCCAAGCTGATCTTTAGTGTTAAGAATAAAACATTTTGAACCAAATACTTTGAAATAGGGTAAATTAGATTTTCTACCATTTAAAAGTTCATATGGGGTATGTTTTGTTAGTGATCGAATAGAAACACGATCCAAAACATAACAGGCTGTTGCAACAGCTTCTGCCCAGAAATACTTAGGCAGAGTGCTTCCATTTAATAAAGTTCTTGCATATTCTTGCAATGTTCTGTTTTTTCTTTCTACAACTCCGTTTTGTTGTGGTGTTCTAGGAAAAGAAAAGTTATGATTAATTCCTTTCTTGTTACAAAAATGTTCAAAAACTTCATTTTCAAATTCACCTCCATGATCACTTCTAATATTTTTTAACTTTTAAATTCTTTATATTTTGAATTCTTTTTACAAAAATTTTAAAATTCTCAAAAGTATCACTTTTATGTTTCATGAAAATAGTCCATATATATCATGAAAAATCATCTACAATGACAAACGCATATCTATTGTGATTAATAGATTGAACTTGAGTACGTCAAAAGAGGTCCATATGTAGTAATTCAAGTGGTTGTGTTGTATATATGATTTTCTTAGATTTAAAAGAAGACTTTGTTAATTTTCCTAACTGACATGCATCACAAATATTATCAATTTTGAATTTCATATCAGATAGTCCTTTAACAAGTTTATTTTTAGATATTTTATTAATAGTATTAATATTTATATGGCAAAATCTTTTGTGCCATAGCCAAGAATCATTTTCTGTAGCTACTAAACACATGTTTGTGTTGTAATTTATATTCATATTTAAAATATAAATATTTCTATCTCTTATACCTTCAAAAATTAAACTTTGATTTTTATCAGAAATATTGCATTTATTTTCTGAAAAGGATATACTAAAACCTTTATCACATAATCGACTTATGCTTAATAAATTATGTTTTAAGTTTTTAACTAATAAAACATTAGAAATGAGAGGTAATTTAGAGATACCGTAATTGCTTACATCACCTTTGCCGATGATATAACCTTTTGAATTATCTCCCAAAGTGACTGATCCTCCATTTGAGTAGACAATGTTAGTTAACATGTCCTTATTACCGGTCATGTGTTTCGAGCAACCGCTGTCTAAAATCCATTTTCCTCTCTTTTTAAGTGGTACCTGCAAAAAATAAAGATTAAATTGGTACCCACTTTTCTTTTTAGGATCCTTAGAGTTAGGTCTTAGGAAACCAAACCCAAGCGGGTTCAGAATTCCCTTTATAAATATAATTCTTATGTTTATGAACAGTTTCCATAAATGTTTTGATATGTCTATTTTTAATTAAATTATTATTTGTTTTAGGAATCCATATTTTAATAGTTTTAAGATCTTTAGAAACTGTTTTCTTAATATCTTTCTTAATTTTGTTTTCAAACTTATTTTTAAAATTTCCAGATTTCTTTGGATATTCAATTTTCTTATATCCTAGTCCCATTTTATTTGAAGTAGACTGAGAATTTTCTATTATTATAGAAAGATTTTCTCGTCCTTTATTGAAGTTAGAAATATTTTTATTAATATCTTCTAACTTAGTTTTGAGACTAGATTTTTCTAACTCTAATACTGTAACGACCCAGAATTTTGAACAATTTAATTTGAAAATATTTAATTTATTTTAAATATTTGAATGATGGTTTGAACTGAATTCCAAATTTTCATAATAAATTGGCGATTAAATTCTAAAATTTAATCTATTGAAAGTTGAATAAAAATTTGAATCTTAAATTCTAAGCTGATTAAAAATATTTCAAAGGCTTATAAAATTTATATTGATAATATTGAAGATAACATAAGCTTCAGAATTGAATTTGAAAGTGATTTGTTCAGTTTTGAAATTATATCGTTTGAATCTATAATTAAAAATAGTCATTTTTCATACAGTCTCGGAATTCAACGAAATGAGTTCCATTAGGTCCGTAATATTGAATTATTACCGGATTTCAAATTTCGTATTATTCGAAGTTGATATGTGAGCACACGGTGAGAAAACGCATTGGAATTCGAATCGAATTCAATTTAAAATTAAAAATATAATGGGTCAAGATCAAATCAACATCAGCCACCCTAGGTTTTGTAGGCAGACCTATTCCCTGCAAAGAAAGAAAATCGCGTACCTCCTTGTCTCCCCTTTGTTCTTTTATCACGCAAAAGTCTTCAAATCCAAACGCAGAAGAAAAAAAAATCTTCGTTTTAAAATAATAATGGCCGACACTCCTATTTACAGAAGCAAGCATCACAAACGAAAACAAATCATGGCCGAAGCCTGTAAGAAAATTTTTTCGTTCAATTCGAATACCATGGAGCCGCATTCACCCCCCTCTCTCTCAGTTCATTCACGAAAAAAATAAAAATCAATCAACGGCCGAAGCCTTAAATTGAAATCGCGTATGGGAGTCGCGATGAGGAGGGTCGGCTGCTCGTTCAGGGCACGCGTGCCACATGGAGGAGGTCGCGACTTAGAGAGGGGATGGCTGCAGTTTCACGGTGGAATCGGCGGCGGCATATGGCATCTCGCGACTTGATTGAAGGAGGCGTAGGGCAAGGGCGCGGCGGCGAACGAAGCTCGCGTGCGCGAGCATCTGGAGGGTTCGAATGGTGCTCGTTCGATGGAGGCGGCCGCGCGTGGGGTTTGGAAGTGGCGAGGGTCGTGGGGTGGCGCGGCGTCGATGGAGGAGCGGCGGCGTACCTTGGTTTCGAGCGCAGCGATGGGAAGTCTGCTGCAATGAAGGTATTTTCCGTATTTACCTAATTTGAAAATAATTTTTGTTTTTGTTTTGTGAGTCTAAAATGGGAAAGAAATTTACGGAAAATAAAATAGATAATAGTTTTATTTAATAAAACTTATTTAATTATTTTTACTAAAAAAAAGTTATTTTATTAAAATTTAGTTTTGAAAGTTAAAATTTTCAGTTTGTATAAAATTTACACTAAACAAGTTTTAGTTTAAAAATACATATGTGTGTGTGCATTAAAACTTTTGCAGTAAAATAAAAATCCCGTAAGTTAAATAATTGAAAGAATATATATATATATGTAAACTGTCATTAAATTTATGTTTTAGTCTGGGAAAAAAAATTGTTTTCAAATCCAACAGTATTTTTTTTTAGTTTATTTGAGAAGTTATTAAACATATATACCCGGCTTTGAAATTTATGATTTGGTCAGAAATTATATATATATATATATACAGTGAAATTACACTACAATAAATGTATAAATATAAATAAGCAGAAAGATAATTTATAAAAGAAAATTTGTTAGAAATTTAATTTGTTAGGTGAAATCATTTATTAAAGGAAAATTAGTTAAAATAAAATTTTGGTTAAGTAAATAAACTGAACGATAATTTAAGTGTTCGATTTAATTCGAATATTAATGAATTGTATAATTATTTATACAAGGTATAATCTGTGAAGAAAACAACCTGAAAAGGGAATGGATTGCAACTAATAGCAAAGGTGAGAACTCCTCACTAAAAAGGGTTATTTAAAATTTTAAATAGTTATATTTAAAATTTGTTGATTGATTGCTTGATTGTGATATTAGATATAGTAGGATATATGTATATATAGCAATATATATATATATATTGGCATATGTATATATTGCAGTTGATTGATTTCCCGCCTTGTATAGCGGATGAGACCCTATTGCGCCGTTAGTAAGCGGATAATATTTTATAAAATCCCATATACCGCGATATTCCACCTCGAAGTGGAATTGGTATTGTGCTAACATCTGTGGATGCAGGGAAACAGGTTGGAGGGATCCAACTGGATTCCTCACAAATATTTATTTGATTATAGATATTGTGTGACTGTTGTTTATCATATTGATATATGATATTTGTTGCCACGATTGACTATTGGATGTTGTGGCATCATCGGATCCATTTTTTTAAAAAAAGTTAAAAATAACGATTTTTATTTTTAAAAGGATTTTAAATTGATTTTTCAAGTATATGTTTTTATTTAAATTTTGAATTGATTCATTTTAAATAAATTTAAAATTTCAATTTTTAAAGTTATAGAATTTAAGATTTTTGCAAAATATAACAAAAATGTTATTTTTGAGATAAGTGGTTAATAATTTATGAAATGGATTAAATTTGGATTTTGAATAACTATTATAAACGGTTTATATAAGAGATTTTAAAATTTATATTTATAAATTAAAAATATTGGAATTATAAAACAAGTTGATGAAGTGTTAAGTTGATGTATAAAAATAAATTTCATTGAAGTTTATAAATTTATAAACTGTGAAAGTTATAAAAAAAGAATAGATATCGAAAATAAAGGATTTATAAGAAATTAAATTATAAAACTGGGGTTTGGGCATTTAAATGGGATATTTATAGAAATTGTAAATAAAGGAGATTTTATAAGTTGAAATTGTTATAAAATATAAAGGAATCTTATAAGTAATAAGATTTAAAATTTGTGAAGTTTAAAGGAACGATTTGGTAAATGAATGAATTATAAGTACTTAACTTATAATATGGAATGTTGGTATATAATTGGGTTATATAAATTTAATTGGATTAATAAAAGAGGTTTATAAATCGAAGTTATAAATAGAAATGGAATTTATAGACATTGTTTATAAATTCGAAATCAATTAAATTTGATAAATTGAATATAGAAGTTTATTTAACGAAGTATATTCACGATTTTGGACAGTGAATATATTATTAAATAAAATGGTTATGTTTTGGGAAAGCGATATTATAAGATGAAATTAATTATTTTAAAAGATGTTTTAAAATGTATTATAAATCGAAACCATAGATTTCAACATTCATTGTTGAAATAGACGTTTTCGAGAAATAGAAGGAAATGGTGGACTATAACACTGTTGTTATAGTAAATGGTTTCCGAAAGGAAATATTTTATGTAGTATTGGGATTTATATTTTTATTTTAATTTCGAATCGCTATACTAGTGTTTTTGGGTTGTCGTAACGATGTTTTACGCAACATTCGTTTTGACCCAAATAAATGTAAATAAAAGAATGTTTTCCTTAAATAATGAAATCTATACTTAATAGTGATTTAAGTATATTGAATATTTTCAAATTGTTGAAAATAAATAAGATTTGTGAAGTACTTATTATTAGAATAAGTATGGAAATGCTTTTCCAATATGAAATGAAACGTTTTTGAGAATTTATCTTTTTAAAAGATAAATTGAAAATGAATATTAGAAATCGATTTGAGATCGTATATTCATAAATATTTTGAAATATAAATTCACTATGGAATTTATAAATGGAAAGGGAAAATTTGTTTTCAAAATAAATATTGATTTATTTTTGAAGTGTGGAAATTTTATATCTAGTAATGATATTTTTAGGAAATTAAATAATTTGGTAAATTATTTGGAATCTGGTGATGTGGCGCATCTTTATTGATAGTTAAATAACCGACTATCAATATTTACCTTTAAATAGGTATTTGTTGTGATTGTTTGAATTGAATGCCACACTTATTTTAAAATAAGCGCTCACTATTCGGATTAACCGGGAAAGGACCATGGGGTCGTATAACCCACTCTGAATATGTGATACGTCGTTATGAATTGCATTTGAAGACCGGTGTTGAAGACCGGATATTTGTGAAAACAGATGGATTTCCATCGTATGTTTCTGCATCGGCTGATCCCCGATATAGAAATTTATTACCCTTTGTGATGGGAAGTCCGGCTGTGATTAGTGAATATCCGGATTGCAAGGGCTTCTTTGGAAGTGCCTTCGGTTTCGTTCGATCCCGGAACGGACTTGTATGGATTGTATGTCTGACATTACAATTTGAGATGTAAAGCTGGTTTCTATCAAATATATTTCCGTTGGTGGCGGAGAATTTATTCTCTTAGCTTAATACCCTAGAGGTTGTAGAGTTGATGGTTACTAGCGATATATTCCCAAATTAGTAACGTGGCATGCTGAGTGTTGTTGTGAAATGGTCGTTGAGTGATCATTTGTGATAGGATCATTTGTTTGATCGTCTATCTTGATGATCATTGCTTTGATCATTTGTTGACCCAAAGCACTGCTTTTGTAAAGCGTGGCTTTGTGGACGAGACTTCATCGAGCCTCACACCCCGGAAATGGTCAAAACAGGAAAGATGCGGCTAGGTTATTAGGGGGTAGCGCCCCTTTAGTGTATGTCATTCCTTCTGGATAGAGGTGGTATCATGGTATGGAGCCCAGATACTTAACCTATGTGGTTACTGCAAATTTATTACTTTGTGGTTGTTGGAAATCGGGGATCCTCGGATATAGATCGGTTACGATCGGGGAATGACATATTCGTGTCAGTTGTTACCCAGTTAGGGGTAACCCGGCCTTGTGTTGGCAGAGATCCGGTTAAGTTCTCGGGACGTCATTCCAGAGGCGTTTCCATGTGGCAATGGAAAGTTCCTTGGCTGACCATTTGTTGGAAATCCAAAGAAACAATACGAGCCTTGTACGGTTTTAGTTGTAGAACCTATCATTCACTTATGGTGGCGCCCCACTGTTTGGATGGTAGCTATAGTAGGCATAAGTGCGAAATGCCTATGCTGGCTAAGATTTATATTCTATTTTCGAAATTGTTGTAACGATCCTGAATTTTAATTTATTTTAAATTGATAATTAAATTTACTTTTGATTTAAAATTGTGAAATTAAATGATAATCGGTTGGAGTTTTTCCAAATTCAAATAGTTTGTGTTATTTATTAATAAGAAAACGGTTTCTTTTGTAAATTATTTTTTTTAAAGTTAATATTGAGTTATTTTGATAAATAAAATACAAGACTATAAGATAAATTAGGAAAAAAATATAAAATAAGACATATAATACAATATAAGCACAAAAGTAATAAATACACTTAAACTTGAAAACAAAACTTTAACAAAGAATACCAAAACAAAGTATGTATACAAACAAGTAATAAAGTATTTGTAGGCAATATAATATGTACATAAAGTAAAATAAATATCTATTAAACATATAATTAACTCAAGCAAAGTACAAAGAAAATCAACAAGTGATCTACAGCCACCCAAATAAAATGCAAGTATGTACACTTAAAACAAAACCAAAGCAACATCTTCTCAGCCGAAGTCAATAAAACAAAATAAAATATGTTTGTACAAAACAAAGCATAAGACAGTAAATATCTATTGTACAAGCAAAATTGAATAAGTATAGGCTAGAAAGAACAAAGTATTTAGGCTGAGTAGGGAAAACAAAACACAGCAAAATAGGATGTGTATATAGCAATACATACAGATAGGTTATGTTGTAGCTAAGCAAGGGGGACATGCATTTATTTCCATCATCTCAGTAGCACAAATAGTCAGTTCGAATTGTTTAAAAATATAATGCAGCCATAACTTTAGTACAGGGAAGAGATAACATCACCTGTACACTTTCTACTTTATATCAAAAATCCTCATCTCAGTTCATTTATCACAACTGAGTAAAATGGAAGCAAACCAAAAATAATAGAAGTCAAAAACAAAGAAAAAAAAACAATGCAAATCTTCAACCTGGGATTGTAGATCACAAACAAACTCAATCAAAGTAAAAGCAAATCAAAGCAAGCAAGTTTCCAGGCCTCTGTTTCAAAACCCATAGGTGAGCAAATTCACTAAATTATCTATGTTTCTTGATTTTCTGGATTTATGATGGAAGTATGTCAGGAGAATGTTTTGTTTGTTTGCCTGCATGGTTATATGTACATTGGATATGATATTTGCATATCAGGATATATGAATTCTTCAGCCTCTGTTTGTTTTTCTTCCAGACCAAATTTGTTTTAAAATCAAATTCTCTTCCTCCAATCTACCATAGAACCTAATCTTCAAAAGAATATGTTAATACCAACCAGATTTTATTTTTAAAAATAATTCCAAAAAGAAATATTGTGAAACTATTTCAGAAAATAAAAATAACAGTAAGGTTATATATATAGGGTAAAAATCAATAAATTCAATTTCTGTCTTGAAATACATGAATGTGTTCATGATCGAAAATCATGGTTTTTAATATACATTTTGTAATTTTTAAATTGATAATCGATTGGGAATTTCGAAAAGTTTGTTTTGGGTATTTTGGGCGATTGTTGATGATCAACGTGATGGAGTTGGCCAATTCTTGGTCTGAAGGTGGTTCGTTTGATGGCTAGTGTAGGAAAAATAATAGAAAATTTTTCGAATGAATGAATTGTTGGGTTGAATCTAAACTAGGGTTTAAGAACTGTTTCTGGTTCACGTTGTAAACGTGATCGCCGCTCCGCCTATGGGTGATCGGAATTCACGTCTCCGATGCTAGTCGAGGCATCACATCTCGATGAAGCTTCAGTTAGATTTTCGTGGCTTCTGATGGCAATACGTGGGAAGACGAGACGGTTTCGTGGTGGTGTGCCGTTGGGTTTGTTCGATCGAATCACCTGAAGTTGAACCACGGTGATATCAAGACTTCTGGGTGGTCGGCTAGGTTGAGATAGTCGTCATCGACTTGCCGATAGTCGCGAGGAGGGTCGGAGCATCACTGTTCAGGCGTACACGTGCGCGCGTATCATCGTGTATCTGAACAGTTTTTGGTTATGGAAGAAGAAGTGGCATGGAGGAAGACTCGAAGTATTTCTCGGGGGAACTGGGGTTAGACTCGAAGGGAGACTCGTGTCATTTTAGTGGAATGTCGAGTAGGTTTCTGGGACTTAGAAAAATAAAGGAAAATATTTTCTCTCGGGTTAAATTTCTGAGTAACCCGAAGCAAAGACAAGTTTGTCTCAGGGGTAACTCGAAGTAGTTACAGGAGCCACTCAAAAACAGTTTGTATTTTGAAGTTTTTCCACTTTTCAACAATTTTAAAATAAAACCCAAGTTTTAAAATAAGGAGATGATTAAAGTTTTAAATAAATTAAATTTTAAATAAAGGATTTTCAAAATGATTAAGTTTTAAATTTATTTAATCAAGATACATTATTTTACAAAATTGTTTAATAAATAAATAATGTAGTTTAAAATGAAAATTAAGATAAAATGTTGTTTAAACTAAATCTTAACCTTTTAAGGTATCTAATGTGATAAAGGTGATTTATTAAACAAGGTTTAAAAGGATAATTAAAGTAATTAATTAAAGATAATTAATTTAATAGTGAATTAAATAATTAAAGGTTAATTATTTAATAATTAAAGGTTGATGAATTATAATTAAAGGTTAATTAATTTATTATTAATGGATAATTAATAACTAATTAAAGAATAATTAATAAAAAATGGTTTATAATTTATTAACATTTAATTAACCAGGATTAGTAATTAATTCATAAGTAATTAATCTAATTTGAATTAATCGGACAATTTAATTGATCTTACTTATGGATGTTTGGATTCTATTGGATGACTTGATTGTTTGATATCCCTAATATATGATGCTTTGTGATACATCCTGATTTATGTGGTGATTTGTAATTTACTATCTGTGACATATATATTTGTGATCTGTATATAACAGATAAGCGTTATAGTTTATATCGCTTATCAATTATATTCCTGTATTCTGATCTGTGATAATTGTATGATGTTGCTCTACTGTGTATAACCCCTAGACTACACCATACACACACAAATATGGATTTCACGAGAAAATCGGTTAAGTCACAGATAATTTAAATTTAATGTTTTTGAAATTAAAGTTTTAATTTCAAATTGATTTTGAAAATGGATTTGGGTTAAACGGTAAAGCTTTTGAAAAAGGTTTTCACAGATAAAGGCTATTTGAATAACTCGGTAAAATCTCCAATTTAAATAATTCAATTTGAATTTGAATTCGATATTTGGAATTGAATTCGATGATTGGAAATTATGGTTAAAGATATTATAAACATGTTTGTATGAATTTAAACCATTTTAAAGGTATGGTTTTGGGAATTTGAATTTAACCCAAGGATTTCAACTCGTATAAATGAATCAGATTTCCGAAATGAAAACTGTTGTTTTCAAATGATAAACACTTTTAGATAAGAACTGAGATTCCAGTTAATTAGGGGAATTTCAAGATTGAATAGAAAAATGATTTTCCTAAGTTATGAATGAATTCTTTTTGAAAGCTATGAATTAAATCTGTTTATTTTTAACAGATTTAAATTGATGATTTGTTTAAATCAAATTGAAATGAAATTGTTTTGAAGGCTATAAGTTAAATCTTTGATTTAAAGATTTAACGAGTTAATCAAATTGAAATGAAAATTGATTTGGAAAATCTGTGAATGAATCTTTTATTTAAAAGATTAAAATGTGAAAATTGTTTAAACCGTTAAAGGTTGTGAAAATGAATCTTTTTGTTTAAAGATTGAAAATGGTAATTTGTTAAGCCATTTGAAGAAAGGCTTTGGGTAATAAGTTGTGACTTAATTGAAATCCCATTATCCATTTGTTTTTGAAATATCGTGCTCACTATTCGGTTTAGCCGGGAAAGGACCTTTGTGTCGTATAACCCATTCTGAATATGTGATATGTCGTTATGGATAGCATTTGAAGAACGGTGGTGAAGACCGGGTATTTGCGAAAGCGATAGGATGACCTATCAATTGTTTCTGCACCGAGTCGCGCCGGTATAGAGACTCCCTAAGTGATGGGAAATCCGATCGGGATTGTGAATATCCGGATTGCAAGGACTTCTCTGTAAGTGCCTTCGGTTCTATTCGAGCCCGGAACAGACTTGTGTGGATTGTATGTCTGACATTACAAATTGAGATATAAAGCTGATTTCTTTCAAATATATTTCTGTTGGTGGCGGAGAATTTATTCTCTTAGCTTAACACCCTTCTCTGAGACGTACGAGCTCAGAGGTTATGTAGTTGAAGGTTATTAGCGATATATTCCCAATTTGGTAATGTGATATACTGAGTGTTGCAGTGAAATGATCATTGTGTTGATTATTTGTGATAGGATCATTTGTTTGATCGTTTATCTTTGTGATCATTTCTATGATCATTTGTTGGCCCAAAGCACGGCTTTTGTATAAAGTGTGTTTTTGTGGATGTGACTTCGTCAAGCCTCACACCCTGAAATGGTCAAAACAGGAAAGATGCGGCAAGGTTATGAGGGGTAGCTCCCTTTAGGGTGTGTGCATTTCCTTCTGGAAAAGGGTGGTATCATGGTATGGAGCCCAGATACTTACTCATGTTGAAACACTTTATTTATGATTGTGTGAATTGATTACGAGCGCTCGGCTAAAGGTCCCAAAGGATCGGGGGATGGCATACTCGTGTCAGTAGTTACCCAGTTAGGGGTAACCCGGCCTTGTGTTGGCAGAGATCCGGTTTGGTTCTCGGGGACGTCCTTCCAGAGGCGTTCTCATGTGGCAATGTTAAGTTCCTTGGCCTGACCATTCGTTGGAAATCCAAAGAAACAATACGAGTCTTGTATAGTATTAGTTGTATAACCTGCCATCTAATATGGTAGCTATAGTAGGCATAATATAATGGTACCTATGCTGGCTAAGATTTATATTCTACTTTCGAAATGATTTGTTCTACACTATGCGCTAGTAATAATATCAAATGTTTCTTTTTAATGCGTATCAAACATCTTTGACTAACATAAGAAGAAATCTCCTCCAAGTCTGCGTTTGCATTGTGTGTGTGGTAGGAGGTCTTATGGTAGTCTCATTTCTAAAAAGCATTGCGAATTGACTTTGAAAATCTTTTGTTGAATGTTTTAAAAGATAAACTGTTTTTGTTGCTCACACCAGTCCCACGACTGATCCGGAGTTTATTGTTTCTTTCCTAAACTCTGGGTGCTCATTATTTTCTACACGAGCAGTCTAGAGTTGGGTTTTTCAGATAGTCAGATTAGTAGGTTATCTGGAGTTAGTTCAGTCTTTGGTTCGCACCAGTCTTGTTTAGCTTGGTGCATTGTTATGGGGAGTTCGTGCTATAGCTGGATTGGTTCTTGGAGATGGAGTTGCAGTTCTCGGAGTTCTCTTTTGAAGACTATCTTAGAGTTATATTGTTTCGCTACTAGATGTTATCTATTTTCTTTTCCTCTGCTATTTATTGTATCATATCTCTGATGTATATTGATATCTATTGGATCATCTGTTGTATCAGATATTGTATCAAAGCTGTATATAAATGTATTATTCTTTTATTCCGCTGTGTTATTTACTTAATGTTGTTATAAGCTCCGGCGAATCGGATTTGAACGGTCGAATCTATGGCATTCGAATATGATTTGAAGTATGGATGTCGATTTTCGAGCGGGCAAAAATCTGCGTCGTCACATTTGGTATCAGAGCTAAGGTTGAACTTTAGCTCAGGAGTGTAACACATTAAGTAGCTCATTAGAGATAGGGTGAAGTAAATCCTAGAATGAGTAATCCCTAAGATATCTGTTTTAACGCCTCAGTAAATTCTCTTACTATCCACTGATAGTGAGTATGAGTGCAAGAAGATGACAAGATAGGGGACAGGAAAGTACGACTATAATTGGTCGATACTCTGTAACAACAGTTGAAACAATTTTCTTATCAATTTCCTTTGATTCGTCTCTAAATTCTTTTGATTGATTCGTGACAGCTCCAAAAGAAGTTTCGGTGCGGTGATAGCCATACAAATCGTTGTAGAAAATCCTTATTTCGTATCTCCATCGAGTTCTTATCAGTTTTTTATTTAAAATCTTAATGAATATGAATTTGAAATTTGAAATTTAAATAAATTCGAAATTTTAAATTGAGTTAAATTGGTTAATAGAATATAAGGATAGAATTGAAGGGTATCAATAAAACGATTTCGTTTAAACCCAAATTTAAAATTCTATTGTAATTCATTGTAAATATTGAAGTCCGAAGAGGGATAAATTGGTATGTATTCTGAGATATTCCGACTTGAATTTGGAATCCATATCTTGTGTTTGATGAATTGTAGGAGATTGAATCTATCTATCTCTGTCTTGTTTTCGTGCCTGCGAATTTCGAGGACGAAATTCTTTTTAAGTGGGGAAATCTGTAACGATCCTGAATTTTAATTTATTTTAAATTGATAATTAAATTTACTTTTGATTTAAAATTGTGAAATTAAATGATAATCGGTTGGAGTTTTTCCAAATTCAAATAGTTTGTGTTATTTATTAATAAGAAAACGGTTTCTTTTGTAAATTATTTTTTTTAAAGTTAATATTGAGTTATTTTGATAAATAAAATACAAGACTATAAGATAAATTAGGAAAAAAATATAAAATAAGACATATAATACAATATAAGCACAAAAGTAATAAATACACTTAAACTTGAAAACAAAACTTTAACAAAGAATACCAAAACAAAGTATGTATACAAACAAGTAATAAAGTATTTGTAGGCAATATAATATGTACATAAAGTAAAATAAATATCTATTAAACATATAATTAACTCAAGCAAAGTACAAAGAAAATCAACAAGTGATCTACAGCCACCCAAATAAAATGCAAGTATGTACACTTAAAACAAAACCAAAGCAACATCTTCTCAGCCGAAGTCAATAAAACAAAATAAAATATGTTTGTACAAAACAAAGCATAAGACAGTAAATATCTATTGTACAAGCAAAATTGAATAAGTATAGGCTAGAAAGAACAAAGTATTTAGGCTGAGTAGGGAAAACAAAACACAGCAAAATAGGATGTGTATATAGCAATACATACAGATAGGTTATGTTGTAGCTAAGCAAGGGGGACATGCATTTATTTCCATCATCTCAGTAGCACAAATAGTCAGTTCGAATTGTTTAAAAATATAATGCAGCCATAACTTTAGTACAGGGAAGAGATAACATCACCTGTACACTTTCTACTTTATATCAAAAATCCTCATCTCAGTTCATTTATCACAACTGAGTAAAATGGAAGCAAACCAAAAATAATAGAAGTCAAAAACAAAAAAAAAAAACAATGCAAATCTTCAACCTGGGATTGTAGATCACAAACAAACTCAATCAAAGTAAAAGCAAATCAAAGCAAGCAAGTTTCCAGGCCTCTGTTTCAAAACCCATAGGTGAGCAAATTCACTAAAATTATCTATGTTTCTTGATTTTCTGGATTTATGATGGAAGTATGTCAGGAGAATGTTTTGTTTGTTTGCCTGCATGGTTATATGTACATTGGATATGATATTTGCATATCAGGATATATGAATTCTTCAGCCTCTGTTTGTTTTTCTTCCAGACCAAATTTGTTTTAAAATCAAATTCTCTTCCTCCAATCTACCATAGAACCTAATCTTCAAAAAGAATATGTTAATACCAACCAGATTTTATTTTTAAAAATAATTCCAAAAAGAAATATTGTGAAACTATTTCAGAAAATAAAAATAACAGTAAGGTTATTTATATAGGGTAAAAATCAATAAATTCAATTTCTGTCTTGAAATACATGAATATGTTCGTGATCGAAAATCACGGTTTTTAATATACATTTTGTAATTTTTAAATTGATAATTGATTGGGAATTTCGAAAAGTTTGTTTTGGGTATTTTGGGCGATTGTTGATGATCAACGTGATGGAGTTGGCCAATTCTTGGTCTGAAGGTGGTTCATTTGATGGCGAGTGTAGGAAAAATAATAGAAAATTTTTCGAATGAATGAATTGTTGGGTTGAATCTAAACTAGGGTTTAAGAACTGTTTCTGGTTCACGTTGTAAACGTGATCGCCGCTCCGCCTATGGGTGATCGGAATTCACGTCTCCCATGCCAGTCGAGGCGTCACATCTCGATGAAGCTTCAGTTAGATTTTCGTGGCTTCTGATGGCCATATGTGGGAAGACGAGACGGTTTCGTGGTGGTGTGCCGTTGGGTTTTTTCGATCGAATCACCTGAAGTTGAACCACGGTGATATCAAGATGGGTGGTCGGCTAGGTTGAGATAGTCGTCATCGACTTGCCGATGGTCGCGAGGAGGGTCGGAGCATCACTGTTCAGGCGTACACGTGCACGCGTATCATCGTGTATCTGAACAGTTTTGGGTTGTGGAAGAAGAAGTGGCATGGAGGAAGACTCGAAGCATTTCTCGGGGGAACTGGGGTTAGACTCGAAGGGAGACTCGTGTCGTTTTAGTGGAATGTCGAGTAGGTTTCTAGGACTTAGAAAAATAAAGGAAAATATTTTCTCTCGGGTTAAATTTCTGAGTAACCCGAAGCAAAGACAAGTTTGTCTCGGGGGTAACTCGAAGTAGTTACAGGAGCCACTCAAAAATAGTTTGTATTTTGAAGTTTTTCTACTTTTCAACAATTTTAAAATAAAACCCAAGTTTTAAAATAAGGAGATGATTAAAGTTTTAAATAAATTAAAGTTTAAATAAAGGATTTTCAAAATGATTAAGTTTTAAATTTATTTAATCAAGATACATTGTTTTACAGAATTGTTTAATAAATAAATAATGTAGTTTAAAATGAAAATTAAGATAAAATGTTGTTTAAACTAAATCTTAACCTTTTAAGGTATCTAATGTGATAAAGGTGATTTATTAAACAAGGTTTAAAAGGATAATTAAAGTAATTAATTAAAGATAATTAATTTAATAGTGAATTAAATAATTAAAGGTTAATTATTTAATAATTAAAGGTTGATGAATTATAATTAAAGGTTAATTAATTTATTATTAATGGATAATTAATAACTAATTAAAGAATAATTAATCAAAAATGGTTTATAATTTATTAACAATTTATTAACCAGGATTAGTAATTAATTCATAATTGATTAATCTAATTTGAATTAATCGGACAATTTAATTGATCTTACTTATGAATGTTTGGATTCTATTGGATGACTTGATTGTTTGATATCCCTAATATATGATGCTTTGTGATACATCCTGATTTATGTGGTGATTTGTAATTTACTGTCTGTGACATATATATTTGTGATCTGTATATAACAGATAAGCGTTATAGTTTATATCGCTTATCAATTATATTCCTGTATTCTGATCTGTGATAATTGTATGATGTTGCACTACTGTGTATAACCCCTAGACTACACCATACACACACAAATACGGATTTCACGAGGAAATCGGTTAAGTCACAGATAATTTAAATTTAATGTTTTTGAAATTAAAGTTTTAATTTCAAGTTGATTTTGAAAATGGATTTGGGTTAAACGGTAAAGCTTTTGAAAAAGGTTTTCACAGATAAAAGCTATTTTGAATAACTCGGTAAAATCTCCAATTTAAATAATTCAATTTGAATTTGAATTCGATATTTGGAATTGAATTCGATGATTGGAAATTATGGTTAAAGATATTATAAACATGTTTGTATGAATTTAAACCATTTTAAAGGTATGGTTTTGGGAATTTGAATTTAACCCAAGGATTTCAACTCGTATAAATGAATCAGATTTCCAAAATGAAAACTGTTGTTTTCAAATGATAAAAACTTTTAGATAAGAACTGAGATTCCAGTTAATTAGGGGAATTTCAAGATTGAATAGAAAAATGATTTTCCTAAGTTATGAATGAATTCTTTTTGAAAGCTATGAATTAAATCTGTTTATTTTTAACAGATTTAAATTGATGATTTGTTTAAATCAAATTGAAATGAAATTGTTTTGAAGGCTATAAGTTAAATCTTTGATTTAAAGATTTAACGAGTTAATAAAATTGAAATGAAAATTGATTTGGAAAATCTGTGAATGAATCTTTTGTTTAAAAGATTAAAATGTGAAAATTGTTTAAACCGTTAAAGGTTGTGAAAATGAATCTTTTTGTTTAAAGATTGAAAATGGTAATTTGCTAAGCCATTTGAACAAAGGTTTTGGGTAATAAGTTGTGACTTAATTGAAATCTCATTATCCATTTGTTTTTGAAATATCGTGCTCACTATTCGGTTTAGCCGGGAAAGGACCTTTGTGTCGTATAACCCATTCCGAATATGTGATATGTCGTTATGGATAGCATTTGAAGAACGGTGGTGAAGACCGGGTATTTGCGAAAGCGATAGGATGACCTATCGATTGTTTCTGCACCGAGTCGCGCCGGTATAGAGACTCCCTAAGTGATGGGAAATCCGATCGGGATTGTGAATATCCGGATTGCAAGGACTTCTCTGTAAGTGCCTTAGGTTCTGTTCGAGCCCGGAACAGACTTGTATGGATTGTATGTCTGACATTACAAATTGAGATATAAAGCTAATTTCTTTCAAATATATTTCTGTTGGTGGCAGAGAATTTATTCTCTTAGCTTAACACCCTTCTCTGAGACGTACGAGCTCAGAGGTTATGTAGTTGAAGGTTATTAGCGATATATTCCCAATTTGGTAATGTGATATACTGAGTGTTGCTGTGAAATGATCATCGTGTTGATTATTTTTGATAGGATCATTTGTTTGATCGTTTATCTTTGTGATCATTTCTATGATCATTTGTTGACCCAAAGCACAGCTTTTGTATAAAGCGTGTTTTTGTGGACGTGACTTCGTCGAGCCTCACACCCCGAAATGGTCAAAACAGGAAAGATGCGGCAAGGTTATGAGGGGTATCTCCCTTTAGAGTGTGTGCATTTCCTTCTGGAAAAGGGTGGTATCATGGTATGGAGTCGGATACTTACTCATGTTGAAACACTTTATTTATGATTGTGTGAATTGATTACGAGCGCTCGGTTAAAGGTCCCAAAGGACCCGGGGATGGCATACTCGTGTCAGTAGTTACCCAGTTAGGGGTAACCCGGCCTTGTGTTGGCAGAGATCCGGTTTGGTTCTCGGGGACGTCCTTCCAAAGGCGTTCTCATGTGGCAATAGGAAGTTCCTTGGCCTGACCATTCGTTGGAAATCCAAAGAAACAATACGAGCCTTGTACAGTATTAGTTGTAGAACCTGTCATCTAATATGGTAGCTATAGTAGGCATAATATAATGGTACCTATGCTGGCTAAGATTTATATTCTACTTTCGAAATGATTTGTTCTACACTATGCACTAGTAATAATATCAAATGTTTCTTTTTAATGCGTATCAAGCATCTTTGACTAACATAAGAAGAAATCTCCTCCAAGTCTGCGTTTGCATTGTGTGTGTGGCGGAAGGTCTTATGGTAGTCTCATTTCGAAAAAGCATTGCGAATTGACTTTGAAAATCTTTTGTTGAATGTTTTAAAAGATAAACTGTTTTTGTTGCTCACACCAGTCCCACGACTGATCCGGAGTTTATTTTTTCTTTCCTAAACTCTGGGTGCTCATTATTTTCTACACAAGCAGTCTAGAGTTGGGTTTTTCAGATAGTCAGATTAGTAGGTTATCTGGAGTTAGTTCAGTCTTTGGTTCGCACCAGTCTTGTTTAGCTTGGTGCATTGTTATGGGGAGTTCGAGCTATAGCTGGATTGGTTCTTGGAGATGGAGTTGCAATTCTCAGAGTTCTCTTTTGAAGACTATCTTAGAGTTATATTGTTCCGCTACTAGATGTTATCTATTTTCTTTTCCGCTGCTATTTATTGTATCATATCTCTGATGTATATTGATATCTATTGGATCATCTGTTGTATCAGATATTGTATCAAAGCTGTATATCAATGTATTATTCTTTTATTCCGCTGTGTTATTTACTTAATGTTGTTATAAGCTCCGGCAAATCGGATTTGAACGGTCGAATCTATGGCATTCGAATACGATTTGAAGTATGGATGTCGATTTTCGAGCGGGCAAAAATCCGCGTCGTCACAATTGTTTTCTACACTATGCACTAGTAATAATATCAAATGTTCTTTTAATGCGTATCAAGCATCTTTGACTATCATAAGGAGAATCTCCTCCGATTCTGCGTTTGCATTGTGTGTGTGTGCGGGAGGCCTTATGGTAGTCTCATTTTCTAAAAAGCATTGCGAATCTATTTTTAAAAATTATCATATTCTTTGTTTTAAAGATAAATAACTGTTTTAAGTTCTCACACCAGTCTTGCTTGTCTTAGTGAAATGTGATGGGGGATTCTCGCTTCGCGGTTTGGTGGCGAACGGGAGACTCTTGCCCCCACACGGCCTCTTTACGGGGTTGGTTAGGCGTAAGCCGTGACAGTCGAGAGGCTGGCCGTAAAAGCAAGGTCTGGGGTACCGGTGTAAGCCACGGTGGGGCTGGGATGGTTGAAAAGCCTACCGATCGCCACTGCCGCAAACGTTACATTTGGTATCAGAGCATATGGTTAAGCGACAACCATGGCTCTGTTGGGTGTTACTCATTAGAGATAGAGTCAGCAGTACTCTAGAATGAGTTTGAGTGTAATAATAGATATGAGCGCGTATTTTTTAGTGAATATAAAATTGTTTTATATTGTGATGATTGGTTTGTTGAGTGGTATATGAACCTTCGTCGGCGCAGCCTCGAAACTGAATCGAAGGGGTTTCTAAACACTTGAATAGAACAATTCGACACAATATTGTTTTAAAATTGGGTAAATGAAATAATTTTACCTTGACTATATTTTATATTAAAAGAATAATTTTTCAGAAATTAGTAAAGTGTATATAAATTGATTGTTAGGTTGTTTGCATAAATTAAATCAAAACAACAATGATAAAGGAAATGAATTGTATAAACAAATGAATTATAAAAATGAAATTATAATTAAAATGGTTTACAGTTGTGAAATAATCTTGTATATGGAAGTGAAACTAAATGAAAAGATTTATGAAGGTGATTTATAAATAAAAAGAAAGATTTTAACTTTGGAAAAGTTGAAACAAATGTGAATAAGCACAATAAAATTTAACTATAGGAAGTTAAATAAATAGAATTGGATTTCTAAGTGGAACTTAAGTTAAGTTAAACAAATGATGTTTGAAAAAGAATATAACTTAAGTGAAATTGAATGAAATTGATTTTGGTATCGAAGTAAAATAATCAAGTGAATTAAATGATGTGAACTTGAGTTATATAAATGAAATTCAACTTGAAATGTTAAATGAATTAACAATTGAATTGATAAGAAAAATTGAATGTAAATCGATTAAATGAATTTTTTTTTGAATAAATTGGAAGTTGAATAAATTGAATGGAAGTCAATTTAATATTTAACCAAATTGAATATAAAGAAGAGTAAATAAATTTGGTTGTATGGTGTATACATTGGTTGTTAGTTTGATTGTTAGTTGATTATATAAAATTCATTAAGTGATAATGAAACTGAATTAGCGAAGTTGAAAGTTATGAAATTAAATTCAAATTGGAATGTAAATAAAATTGAATAAAGATGGTATGTGAATTGGTCGTAAGCAATTTAATTTGTATTGAAACTTTATTAATTACAAATGGAAGTAAATTGTGAATGAATAAACAAAATTTGCAATTGCAAGTAATTAAAATAAAATATGAGATTGAATGTTGAAATTCATTTCAAATTTGTAAGCAATAAAATTGAATTGAATAATTATAAATGAAAGATGAATTAAAATTCGTATGGGAATTAAAATGAGTTAGTAAATGAAACTAATTTAAAATAGTGATACGAATTAGTTGTAAATGAAGCTAATCAATAAAAGTTCAATATTCAGAGGAAATTAAATTTGAATAGAATTGAAATTGTGAATTGAATTCAAATGAAATTTGAAATGCAAAATTGATTGAAATGTAAAATTGAATAAGAATAAATATGTAACTTCAATAGTGAAGTAAAAATGGTATAAGAAGCATATATTGAATATTTTTTAATGGAATGTGCAAAATGATTTGAATGTTGGAATTGGATACTACTACTAGCAGGTTATACAGGTATATTAAAAGAAATGGAAATGGGATTTTGATTTCAAAGATAAAATTGAATTGCCCGACAAAAAGGTACGTATTTCAATTTCAGTATGAAATTTGGTGATTTTCTTCTCCAGCCACTTGGCTTTCTCTTTTCTTTTTGATTCTGAGGGGCCGTGGTGCCATTTTGTAGTCGATCCGATCGAGCTACGCAAAGGATACGCTGGCGAAATTTTTCGAAAATTTAGGGCGTTAGAAAATTTTTGAGGAAATTTGAAGGTTTGAAATTTGAATTTAAATTTAAATTTAAATTTTGAAGTAAACAATGTTGTTGAAACCTATAATTAAAGTAGGAAAGCTAGTTGAAATGAAAAGGAATCTCTAATAAAAAGATTTAGGTTAGTAAGTTGATAAAACTATTTGGATTGTGAAAAATAGTAGACGAGTTAAGGACCATTCTTCCTAACTTGTAATTTCGGGACAAAATTCTTTTAAGGGGAGAAGATTGTAACGACCCAGAATTTTGAACAATTTAATTTGAAAATATTTAATTTATTTTAAATATTTGAATGATGGTTTGAACTGAATTCCAAATTTTCATAATAAATTGGCGATTAAATTCTAAAATTTAATCTATTGAAAGTTGAATAAAAATTTGAATCTTAAATTCTAAGCTGATTAAAAATATTTCAAAGGCTTATAAAATTTATATTGATAATATTGAAGATAACATAAGCTTCAGAATTGAATTTGAAAGTTATTTGTTCAGTTTTGAAATTATATCGTTTGAATCTATAATTAAAAATAGTCATTTTTCATACAGTCTCAGAATTCAACGAAACGAGTTCCATTGGGTCCGTAATATTGAATTATTACCAGGTTCCAAATTTCGTATTATTCAGAGTTGATATGTGAGCACACGGTGAGAAAACGCATTGGAATTCGAATCGAATTCAATTTAAATTTAAAAATATAACGGGTCAAGATCAAATCAACATTAGCCACCCTAGGTTTTGTAGGCAGACCTATTCCCTGCAAAGAAAGAAAATCGGGTACCTCCTTGTCTCCTCTTCGTTCTTTTATCACGCAAAAGTCTTCAGATTCAAACGCAGAAGAAAAAAAAATCTTCGTTTTAAAATAATAATGGCCGACACTCCTATTTACAGAAGCAAGCATCACAAACGAAAACAAATCATGGCCGAAGCCTGTAAGAAATTTTTTTCGTTCAATTCGAATACCATGGAGCCGCATTCACCACCCTCTCTCTCAGTTCATTCACGAAAAAAATAAAAATCAATCAACGGCCGAAGCCCTAAATTGAAATCGCGTATGGGAGTCGCGATGGGGAGGGTCGGCTGCTCGTTCAGGGCACGCGCGCAACATGGAGGAGGTCGCGACTTGGAGGGGGGATGGCTGCAGTTTCACGGTGGAATCGGCGGCGGCATATGGCATCTCGCGACTTGATTGAAGGAGGCGTAGGGCAAGGGCGCGGCGGCGAACGAAGCTCGCGTGCGCGAGCATCTGGAGGGTTCGAATGGTGCTCGTTCGATGGAGGCGGCCGCGCGTGGGGTTTGGAAGTGGCGAGGGTCGTGGGGTGGCGCGGCGGCGTACCTTGGCTTCGAGCGCAGGCGATGGGAAGTCTGCGGCAATGAAGGTATTTTCAGTATTTACCTAATTTGAAAATAATTTTTGTTTTTGTTTTGTGAGTCTAAAATGGGAAAGAAATATACAGAAAATAAATAGGTAATGGTTTTATTTAATAAAACTTATTTAATTATTTTTACTAAAAAAAAGTTATTTTATAAAAATTTAGTTTTGAAAGTTAAACTTTTCAGTTTGTATAAAATTTACAGTAAACAAGTTTTAGTTTAAAAATACATATGTGTGTGTGCATTAAAACTTTTGCAGTAAAATAAAAATCCTGTAAGTTAAATAATTGAAAGAATATATATATGTAAACTGTCATTAAATTTATGTTTTAGTCTGGGAAAAAAAATTGTTTTCAAATCCAACAGTAATTTTTTTTAGTTTATTTGAGAAGTTATTAAACATATATACCCGGCTTTGAAATTTATGATTTGGTAAGAAATTATATATATATATATATGCAGTGAAATTACACTACAATAAATGTATAAATATAAATAAGCAGAAAGATAACTTATAAAAGAAAATTTGTTAGAAATTTAATTTGTTAGGTGAAATCATTAATTAAAGGAAAATTAGTTAAAATAAAATTTTGGTTAAGTAAATAAATTGAACGATAATTTAAGTGTTCGATTTAATTCGAATATTAATGAATTGTATAATTATTTATACAAGGTATAATCTGTGAAGAAAACAACCTGAAAAGGGAATGGATTGCAAATAATAGCAAAGGTGAGAACTCCTCACTCAAAAGGGTTATTTAAAATTTTAAATAGTTATATTTAAAATTTGTTGATTGATTGATTGATTGCTTGATTGTGATATTAGATATAGTAGGATATATCTATATATAGCAATATATATATATTGGCATATGTACATATTGCAGTTGATTGACTTCCCGCCTTGTATAGCGGATGAGACCCTATTGCGCCGTTAGTAAGCGGATAATATTTTATAAAATCCCATATACCGTGATATTCCACCTCGAAGTGGAATTGGTATTGTGCTAACATCTGTGGATGCAGGGAAAAAGGTTGGAGGGATCCAACTGGATTCCTCACAAATATTTATTTGATTATAGATATTGTGTGACTATTGATTATCATATTGATATATGATATTTGTTGCCACGATTGACCATTGGATGCTGTGGCATCATTGGATCCATTTTTTTAAAAAAGTTAAAAATAACGATTTTTATTTTTAAAAGGATTTTAAATTGATTTTTCAAGTATATGTTTTTATTTAAATTTTGAATTGATTCATTTTAAATAAATTTAAAATTTCAATTTTTAAAGTTATAGAATTTAAGATTTTTGCAAAATATAACAAAAATGTTATTTTTGAGATAAGTGGTTAATAATTTATGAAATGGATTAAATTTGGATTTTGAATAACTATTATAAACGGTTTATATAAGAGATTTTAAAATTTATATTTATAAATTAAAAATATTGGAATTATAAAACAAGTTGATGAAGTGTTAAGTTGATGTATAAAAATAAATTTCATTGAAGTTTATAAATTTATAAACTGTGAAAGTTATAAAAAAGAATAGATATCGAAAATAAAGGATTTATAAGAAATTAACTTATAAAACTAGGGTTTGGGCATTTAAATGGGATATTTATAGAAATTGTAAATAAAGGAGATTTTATAAGTTGAAATTGTTATAAAATATAAAGGAATCTTATAAGTAATAAGATTTAAAGTTTGTGAAGTTTAAAGGAACGATTTGGTAAATGAATGAATTATAAGTACTTAACTTATAATATGGACTGTTGGTATATAATTGGGTTATATAAATTTAATTGGATTAATAAAAGAGGTTTATAAATCGAAGTTATAAATAGAAATGGAATTTATAGACATTGTTTATAAATTCGAAATCAATTAAATTTGATAAATTGAATATAGAAGTTTATTCAACGAAGTATATTCACGATTTTGGACAGTGAATATATTATTAAATAAAATGGTTATGTTTTGGGAAAGCGATATTATAAGATGAAATTAATTATTTTAAAAGATGTTTTAAAATGTATTATGAATCGAAACCATAGATTTCAACATTCATTGTTGAAATAGACGTTTTCGAGAAATAGAAGGAAATGGTGGACTATAACACTGTTGTTATAGTAAATGGTTTCCGAAAGGAAATATTTTATGTAGTATTGGGATTTATATATCTATTTTAATTTCGAATCGCTATACTAGTGTTTTTGGGTTGTCGTAACGATGTTTTACGCAACATTCGTTTTGACCCAAATAAATGTAAATAAAAGAATGTTTTCCTTAAATAATGAAATCTATACTTAATAGTGATTTAAGTATATTGAATATTTTCAAATTGTTGAAAATAAATAAGATTTGTGAAATACTTATTATTAGAATAAGTATGGAAATGCTTTTCCAATATGAAATGAAACGTTTTTGAGAATTTATCTTTTTAAAAGATAAATTGAAAATGAATATTAGAAATCGATTTGAGATCGTATATTCATAAATATTTTGAAATATAAATTCACTATGGAATTTATAAATGGAAAGGGAAAATTTGTTTTCAAAATAAATATTGATTTATTTTTGAAGTGTGGAAATTTTATATCTAGTAATGATATTTTTGGGAAATTAAATAATTTGGAAAATTATTTGGAATTTGGTGATGTGGCGCATCTTTATTGATAGTTAAATAACCGACTATCAATATTTACCTTTAAATAGGTATTTGTTGTGATTGTTTGAATTGAATGCCACACTTATTTTAAAATAAGCGCTCACTATTCGGATTAAACGGGAAAGGGCTATGGGGTCGTATAACCCACTCTGAATATGTGATACGTCGTTATGAATTGCATTTGAAGACCGGTGTTGAAGACCGGATATTTGTGAAAACAGATGGATTACCATCGAATGTTTCTGCATTGGCTGATCCCCGATATAGAAATTTATTACCCTTTGTGATGGGAAGTCCGGCTGTGATTAGTGAATATCCGAATTGCAAGGGCTTCTTTGGAAGTGCCTTCGGTTTCGTTCGATCCCGGAACGGACTTGTATGGATTGTATGTCTGACGTTACAATTTGAGATGTAAAGCTGGTTTCTATCAAATATATTTCCGTTGGTGGCGGAGAATTTATTCTCTTAGCTTAACACCCTAGAGGTTGTATAGTTGATGGTTACTAGCGATATATTCCCAAATTAGTAATGTGGCATGCTGAGTGTTGCTGTGAAATGATCGTTGAGTGATCATTTGTGATAGGATCATTTGTTTGATCGTCTATCTTGATGATCATTACTTTGATCATTTGTTGACCCAAAGTACTGCTTTTGTAAAGCGTGGCTTTGTGGACGAGACTTCATCGAGCCTCACACCCAGGATATGGTCAAAACAGGAAAGATGCGGCAAGGTTATTATGGGGTAGCGCCCCTTTAGTGTATGTCATTCCTTCTGGATAGAGGTGGTATCATGGTATGGAGCCCAGATACTTAACCTATGTGGTTACTGCAAATTTATTACTTTGTGGTTGTTGGAAATCGGGGATCCTCGGATATAGATCGGTTACGATCGGGGAATGACATATTCGTGTCAGTTGTTACCCAGTTAGGGGTAACCCGGCCTTTTGTTGGCAGAGATCCGGTTAGGTTCTCGGGACGTCATTCCAGAGGCATTTCCATGTGGCAATGGGAAGTTCCTTGGCCTGACCATTTGTTGAAAATCCAAAGAAACAATACGAGCCTTGTACGGTTTTAGTTGTAGAACCTATCATTCACTTATGGTGGCGCCCCACTGTTTGGATGGTAGCTATAGTAGGCATAAGTGCGAAATGCCTATGCTGGCTAAGATTTATATTCTATTTTCGAAATTGTTTTCTACACTATGCACTAGTAATAATATCAAATGTTCTTTTAATGCGTATCAAGCATCTTTGACTATCATAAGGAGAAATCTCCTCCGATTCTGCGTTTGCATTGTGTGTGTGTGCGGGAGGCCTTATGGTAGTCTCATTTTCTAAAAAGCATTGCGAATCTATTTTAAAAATTGTCATATTCTTTGTTTTAAAGATAAATAACTGTTTTAAGTTCTCACACCAGTCCCATGACTGACCTGGAGTTTATTGTTTCCTTTCCTAAACTCTGGGTGCCCACCAATTTCCACACGGGCAGTCTAGAGTTCGGTTATCAGGTCATTCTGGATTCAGGTGTTGCTACAGATATCTGGAGGCAAGCTGGATGACATAGCATATTATCTATTGTATATAGTATTTCTTTTCCGCTGTTTGTTGTTGTACACTCTGATAATGAATGTATTGTGATGTAATATATAAATTATTCAGTTCTTTGTTTTAATGAATATTCATTTATCTATTATATGTTGTTCCGCTGCGAATTGTGAGATTCTGATATTATTCTATTGTTCTTTCTGTTGTTCTGTTGTTGTTCTTTTCTTTGTTCTGTTCTATCTTTTTCTCTCTTCTTCTACCTCTTTCTTCTTTCTTAAACCCTAACATTTCTGTTTTTCGGCAACGAAAAATCGCATACGTTACATATACTTTAGTGTTAGATTTTAAATCGTTAATTTCTACCGATAAATCATCGTTTTTATTCTTCTGAATTTCTAATTCCTAAGTTATCATAAAAAGTTGAGATGCTAAACTAGAATTAGATTCTTGAGATATTTCAAGTTCTTCTTCCATAATTTTCTTTTCATCTCTTAGCATACTAATTTCTGATTCAGATCTATTTGGTTTTCCTTGTAACTCTTTATTTTGCCTTTTATTTTTTTTACAAAGTCCACTAGTTCTGAATTAATTTCAACCAAATCTTCAAAACTTAGTTCACTTACATCATCACTTGTAGCCATGAAGCATACATTTGCTTGCTCTGTGTCACTGTCACTGTCACTCTCTGATGATGAAGAAGAATCTGAATCATCCCATGTTACTGAAAATGCTTTCTTCTTGAATTTTTCCTTCTTGAATTTATTTTTCTTTTTCTCTGGACAATCTTTCTTCATATGACCCTTTTTATGACATTCATAACATTCCATGACAGAGGATGATGGTTTATTGCTATTATTGTTGTAATTAGAGTTATTTTTGTAACTCCTGAACTTGTTATTATTTTTGAATTTCAAAAAAATTTTGAAATTTTTAGCAATAAGTGCCATATCCTCTTCATCTGAATCAGAATCATCTTTTTCTGCTTGAAATGCTAGATTCTTCTTATCCTGTGCTTGAACTTTCTTTGCCTGCAAATTTACTTCATATGACATTAGATTTCTTATTAACTCTTCTGGTTTCATAGTTGAAAGATCGTTTGCTTCTTCAATAGCTAAGACCTTTCTTTCCCATTCATCTGTTAAAGAGTTTAGGATTTTTGATACTATATCAAAGTCAGAAATTTTTTCTCCTAGTGCCAATAGTGAGTGATATATATCTTGAAATCTAGAGTACATGTCATTTATAGTTTCGTTTGGTTTCATTTTGAAATTTTGGAACTGATATTTCAACATAGATATTTTTCTTTGTTTGACTTTGTTAGTTCCTTCATGAGTTACTTTTAGAATTCTCCATATCTCATAAGCAGTTGTACACATACTGACCCTATTAAACTCATTTTTATTTACTGCACAGAATAACATGTCCATAGCTTTAGCATTTGAAGTAGCATTAGTTTTTTGTGCAGTAGTCCAAGTTGAAAAATCTTTTGTTAGCATGGTATATTCCTTTTGGGTATTATTCCAGGTTTCAAAACCATTAGCTTGCATATATATTCTCATTCTAGTTGATCAGTAATTATAGTTGAGACCATTAAATAGTGGTGGTCGAGAAGTTGACTGACCTTTTGTGAAACTAGATTTAACGTTAATGCAAGAATTGGTGTTACTATACATATTACAAAAAATAAATCAAATAACTGTGTTACGATTATAGGATGTTCTGCTCTGATACCAAATGAAAGTGACTACTGTGTGGCTAGTTATCACTTAGGATCGTGTAATATGGAATGTATTATAATCTAAATGCGGAAACAGATAATAATAGTAAAGTAAATAATAATAAGCACACCAGAAGTTTTTATACTGGTTCGAACTTCCCGTTCTACGTCCAGTCCCAGACTTCCCTCTTGAATTTCACTCAATAACCCCTCACTTAATCCAGAGGAATAGGTAAACAACACCTGAACATGTTTTTTCCGCCTCAATAGCCGAAGAGGAATTTTCCACCTGATACAAACTAACAGGACTTCTAAAATTTCAATAAAGTCGTTTGACACTTTGTGTTCTTGATAACACTGATTTGTCTTTGATAGTACATCCTTCCAAAAATATTTTCCTCAAGTATATATTGTGTGTGTAAAGATTAGAAAGGAAGATATTGCTTCGAATCGAAGAATATGTTAATTAATTCAGAGATTCAAGCAATATATAGATTGTGATTGCTTGTAGAATGCAGAGACTGATAGATAGAGAATATAGCAAGAAATCAAAATAAAAATTGGTGTTTTGAGAAGTGATTCTAACGTGTGTAACGACCCGATATTTTCAATCATTCGCATCCAAACATGCTGGAATTGAATTGTTCAAAATACCGAATTGTAATTTAAATTTGGCAATACTCAGAACATACAGTAAATAAATTAATTACAGATCACAAACACAGAGTAATAAAATGCAGCGGAAGAAAAATATAGTAGTTCATGAAGCTACTATATATATCAGAGTTAAATAAGATACAACAGAAATAACAAGGTACAACAAGGAGTTTCAATATGATAAACAAGCACAAGGCTGAATACATCCCTGGAATCAACTGAATAACTGGAATCAATAGGATAACTGAAGCGAAATAGATAGCTGGATCTTCAAGCAAAGCTCCAACTCTGAAGGTGAGTCTCAAATGCTGTATCACTCAGTCTGACCCAAGCGTAAAGCAAAACATAAAACAGTCGAGTCAGGACATACATACTTATACAATGTAAACCAACTCAAGTGAATTGTAATATAAGGTACAAGTAACTTAAAGGATGCTTGGGACCGCCCATTATCTAAGAATCCATTAAATATTTACAATGTAGTAATATTTTGCTATTATAATAATGTCTACTATGTAAAATAAACTTACTTTTAAATAGCGTTAAGGAGTTACCCATATCCCCCTTAACACGTAATAGTGCCAATAGTCTATATAGTACCTGCATATCTCCTGATCGGGAGACTACAAGAAGATACTCCATAGATACAACAAAAATCAAACTCGTAGTAAAGCTCGCTAGGGTAGGTGACACGGCACAACGAGGCAATGCCAGGGTATATATACCAATTACTATACAGACTGGTGGTAACGCGTAGCAGCTACTACCGCCCACCTCGAGCCACACCCCCAAATCAAAAAAATCAAAAGTGGCCACTGAATCAATCTCAAAGTAAGAATATAATATCGAAGGAGTGTGTCTGATCAGAGGAGCGACCTCATTGGCCCGGAATCGCTCCTGTTTTAGCCACTTATGCCAACTCACTGGAGTCGGGTCCACGTTCATACCTCAAAGGACGTCGCCACCATCCTACTTCATTTTGGAATCTCCGCCGCATACACGGTTGTTAAAGTGGTTTTCGGTATCGACGGAGAGTATGCCCATATCCGATCCCGGTCTCTTCAACAACCAACCAATATTATAACCCGTGGATATTTATTTCAAAATCATTTATACTTCAAAACCAAAATATCATATCCATTTATTTCAAAATAGTTTATACTTCAAAACCAAAATATCATATCCATTTCAAAACTGAATACTATACCAAATCAATATATCATTACCATTTCAAAAACCAAAGTGATAATATTATTTAAATTCCAAAACCAAATCAATATATCATTTAAATAAACCCCAAATTTTCAAATCACTAAATATTTCCTTCAATTTATTAAACTTGAAATATTCCTTTAAATCATTTAAAACCAAACCACATTACAAAGTCATATTCTTAAATCTTCAATTTCAAATCAATATATTCAAAGACAATTCTTAATTAAATTTAATTCCAAATAAATTCATTTCAAAGCTGTAACATTTCTAAATTCATTCACTTAATTATAAAATTTCCAATACATTGTAAATTTCAACTACAACAACATTTATAAAGTGTTACACTAGATATACTAGTATTTCTAAAACATTGTCAAATTTAGAAACAGTAGCACTAACAAAGTGCTATAGTAGGTATTAGTAATTTAAAACAATTCAGTTTCATTTTAGCAATAACAACACTTACTAAGTGCTGCAGTAGCTATTTAGTTATTCAAAACAGTTTACTTTCAGCCACAACAGCACTTACCAAGTGCTACAGTAGCTATTTAGTTATCCCAATATATAGTTTAGTTTCAGCAACAACAGCACTTACAAAGTGCTGCAGTAGCTCTTTATTATTCCAGAACTTCGTTTATTTTCAGAAATGATAGCACTGAATAAATGCTGTCTTAAAACCACAGCATTTCTGAACTGCTACCAATACTAATTCCAGATTTAATATAAAATTTCAGAAACATTAAAACTTCAATTTTAACCATTTTAACTTATCAAAAATCATATTTCCCGCTTCAAAAAATATTCATTTGGATACCATTTATCTTATGATTAAATAAAATAAAATTTATGACTAAAATATCCAAATTAACTATAATTCATTTATAATTCAAAATTACACTATTTTACTTAACCTTTATTTTTAACAAATAACTTGGCACTTTATTTTAAAATATCCATCTCATAAATAAAATATTTCTATCACTAAATTATCTTAAACTTTCGTTTGAAACTAAATTTTCAATTTACAAGTTAAGTCATCTTTAAGTTACATTTTCCAATTAGGTCATAATCATTTATTTTTACAAAACATGACCATAATAAAATATTTTATCATAGTAAATATAACAATCCAATTCTCTTTATAAATCTGTCCATTTAGACATCAAACAACTATAATTTCAAATTACATAAATTTTATTACAAAAGTCCAATCAAAACTGCATTTTATTTTATCACTTCAAAATACATTACTTATTATACAAACCATGTTCATTTCAAAATTAAAAATTGATTTCAATTAATAGGTTAGATTTTAAAATTCCATATTAGTCAACTCTAATTATTAAGTTATTTCTCACAATTAAAGTTCTTTAAATTACCATTTAATACCAAGTAAAGATTTTTAAATTATAATTTAAAAACAATTGTCACTTATAGAATTTTAACTTGTTGGAAGCCAATATCTCTTTATTTTTTTAAAATCATTAAATCAACTTTTTAATCAAAATTCCATATATTTAAAAATTCAAAGTACTTAATAATTTTAGAAAACTACTATAAAAATTTATTCATGGGCCTGAATAATATTTCTAACCTAGGTCAAGTGATACAGATATGTATCATTTCAATCCGTAATTTAAAAAGAAAAATCTGGGTTCTATCATTTCAAACCCGCACTCCCAAGTAAAATAAATACAATAAAAATCACTCGAGCCTATCATTTCAGCCCATAATGATTTTCCTTATTCTAAAGTCTGTTCGGGTATGTATCGTTTCAACCCATAGTGATAAGGAACTTGCAGTGTGATAAACAGGAAACAAAATAACAGTATAGCATATAATATCTTATCAGATGATGTAACAGGTATATAAACAACATTTAACATCATATAAACATATCACAGGCAAGTATGAACGTAACATATTAATTTATACAATTCATTTGTCATCATTTCATAATCATATAAGTACGTAATGTCTAGAGTGAATGACTCGCCTTTTTAAAGGTTGAAGATCAAATTCAAAACACAATTCAAACTTCGCAAAGCACGAAAAGGTACGAAAAAGCACGACTATATTTTTGAGTGGATGAAGAGTCAGATCCAAATCTTGTATGAAAATAAATACAACATATACAAGAATATATTTCAATACAAAGAATAGAAATTAAAACAATGGAAAAATATGAGATAAAAGTGACACAACCTTTGCTCTAACCCACAAGTGGGCTCGGCCATGTTCAAGTGGGCTTGACCACACCACAAATAAGCTCGACCATGATACTTTTATGGCAAGTAGGCTTGGCCAAAGTAGCCTTGAAGCACGACTATGGCAAAATAATATGAAGAGGTGGAAGTTACAAAACAATGGAAGGTAAAAAGGCAAAGGTTAGGCAACATATGGTTCGACCCTAAGGCTTCATGTGCTCGGCCTTATGGCTAGGCATAGTCATGGTTCACGGCAAGGATGTGGATCATGGCATGGTATGGAGGAGGTGGTGAAACAAGGAGTGGCCGAGGCCAAGGAGGAAGGGAATGGAATACATGTGCTCGGCTAGGCTTGAAACAAGGAGATTAGGTGATGTTTGGCATCTTAGTGGTCACGACCATGGCATGGGGTGATGGAGGAGGTGGTGATCGTCGGCATGGTGGTGGTGGAGTGGTGGTGAAGTCGGCTAGGAGAGGTGTGGCCGAGCATAGTTAGTAGAAAAACAAAAGAAAAATGAAAAGAAGGAAGAAGGAGAAGCCATGGAATTAGAGCTTGTAATTTTTTTTGTTCATGCAAATGAGAAAGTGAGGAGATGAGAAATTTTGTACGTGATTTAGAAAATTAGATGGAGGCTAGGGTTTAGTGGTGAACGGCTAGAGATGTGGGCAATGAACGGCTATGAAGGTGGAAGGCTAGGGAAAAGGAAAAGACCCAAATAAAGGAAGGCAAACCAAAGTCTTTTGAAATTTCCAAAGCTATTACTGAAAATAAAACCAATCAAAAATAAAATAAATAAAATCAAAGTTTATACTAATAAAAATAGAAAATAAAATTTAGAGAAATAAACATAGGAAAAATAAAAAATAAAATACAGAAATTAATTGCGTGAAAAACGCTGTATTTTATCCAATTTAAAAAGTATGAAACGAAATTTTACGAAACGAAAAGCAGTACTGATATTAAAATAAAATACAGTTTCACAGAAAAGATTAGAATTTAAAAATTCTGATTTAAAATTTTCATCTGTGGTCAAACTTTGACTTTCAGTTGACCAAAATATAAAAATTTCAAAGATTGCTTATTTTTTGATATTTGGAAAACAATTTCCAAACTTACATTGGAAAATTCTAAAATTTAACTTTTAAATGATTAAAAATCAAAGTTTTCAAATAAAAATTTAGTTAAAAATATTTACAAAATTATGGGCTGTTACACTCTCCCACACTCAAAACTTTTCGTCCCCGAAAAGGAACGAAGCAAGGAAACAGGAAAAAACAAGATAGAAGGAGATAGGATTAAGACAAGATGAAGAAGAAGATTGAAATTATACATGATAACTTTTGTTTTAGGTAAATCAACAAGATAGAGATGATTTTCCCAAGATTCCCATAATAAAAAACACCAACACGAAAAGATCCTCTAAAATCTGATTCTCTCTTTCCGTTTGACCGTTGGTCTGTGGATGGTAAGCAGTGCTCAGATTCAGATGAGTACCAAAGATTCTTTGAAAAGTTTCCAAACTAACAGGTGAAGATAAGTTCTTCTGGAAGGAAGAACTACAGGATGAACTTCAGGGATAAGATCAATTCGGAATTCAATCTCCTGCTTAAGATGCAGGAGAATAGGAACATACCGAAAGAAAAGAGATTGGAAAACAAGATAAGATAATAAATTTAAAACCATGAAAATTTCAGCATAAATTAATACTTGTTTTCTCCTAAGTTAAATAAATCTTAACCATTTCTAATCTCATTCTCTTTTTGTCTCTTGATCATATAGTCTCATCACTGATTTTAAGCTTTTTGTCATGAATCAAAACTCATGATTCAACAATGACCATCCAGGGCGATGATAGGTTAGTTTTCTTTGATGATAGCATGTGCTTTAAAGTTCTTTTCTTTTTGTAAAGATCTGTTATATATTATATGTTACTCATCAGCATGTGAGATTCTATTCTGTCTTTTCTTTACTTCCACCCCATCAACATGCCTTTTCGATACTTAAATGTTCAACATGTGAATACCGTGAATTGTATTACTGTTGACTTTTAAGGGTCGAAAAGGTTGTCATTCAAATGGACATGAAAACTCATGAGTACAAAGGCTAAAATATAAGGATCTCAAGACTATAATTTACTGTATAGAGTCATAGTATATATCGGTAAAGTCTTTGATAGCAATCTTTGATCTCAATATCATATTTCTAAATAATTTATAATTTAAAACAAAATAAAATTTTCAAATAAATTTCAAAATATTGTATAAAAGTTTTTTGAATTTCAAAAGGTTTATAAACTATGTTCAAACAATTTTACAAAATATCAAATTATTTTAAAAGGTAAAGGATTTTTAGAACATTCTAAAAGAAACAAGTTTTCAAAATGTACATGCATATGTCGACATAGTGTCTGCTGGTATATGGACATATATGCGACCAATCAGTTTTTAAAAATTTAAATGGAAGTGTCTATTCGTAGCAACTTTTTGCGAATAGAGATGTCTGTTGATTTACTTTATAAAGGGGACCTCATACATATTTTAAAGTTTAGATTTACTTACTTTCTTCTCTTCTCTTACTCTCTGGAAAATTCCATTGAAATTTATATTCAGATCTCTTCTAAATTATGTAGAATCAATTCATACTTCTTTATATTGATTTAATAGTGCTTTCTGACTGTTTTGGAAACTTCTCTATCCTAATTCAAAGATCAAATTAATATCCAAGAGACTATAGGATACATTGTATACAAAGTTAAAGAAATTGTCTTTGGAAAAATTATCAACTCTATTTTTATTTGCTTGGATGTGCATGTAGCTCATTCAAATCAAGTGGGTGTACTTAGTAGCCCAAAAATATAGTAGGTTAGTTTGTTGCCTAGTTAAATCAAGTGAGTCTACCATGAGCTTGGAAATTCAAGAGGGTGTGTCTCATAGCCTCAAAATTGAGATTATGTTTGAATTTTCCTTCCGCCCAATTAAAGATTGTCATTTGAAAAGAAATCCATCAAGCAATTCTACGGGACTGCATGTAGGAGAAATTCGAACCAATATAAATCCCTGGTGTTATCTCTCTAACTCTCACTGCATTTATTTTTATCTGTGATTACATCTATGTCTAATTATTACTATAATTATGTGTTGTTAATTTGTGATTTAATATAGATATTGAAAGAATTTTTAAAATATTTATGTAAGTCAGAAAACATTATCTACCCCTTCTAGTGTTTAAGCAGCCTTAGGATCTATAATTCTGCAACCGACATTAAACTTGCTTGCTTTTGGATTGCCTAGAACTTTAATGACTGCTTTTGCCAAATTGTGCCACAATTGCCATATATGAATACCAGTATAATTCATATGGTTTATTAATGGATATAAACCAATTTTAAACAAATTACATGTTTGAACTACTCTTTTTTTTAAATTTGATAAAGAATTGCTCAAGCCCTAAAAATAACCGGGTGCAAATTTGTAACCCATATTGCAACAAGGTAATCCTATTACATCACTTACAAAACCTAGCCACTTCCTTTTCCATTGTTTTTGCTTCTAGAGACAAAAGAATGCTCCAACCTTAAGAATTAGGGCTTCTCTTCCAGGAGCGATTTGCTCCAATTTTCCAGCTTCGATTAAAATCTTTCTCATAGAGGCTTCCAAATCCACACCTTGCTAGGTTTATCTCTCTCGATTTGTAGATCTGTAGATATAAATTTGGGTATTCACTATCATTTGCAGATGGTTTATTTAGCTCTCGAAGCTTACTGCCTTCAGCTTTGGTATGCTCTATTCCTATGATTAGTGACTCTGATAAGCTTCTTTTATGGTTGCTCAACATCTCATGTTCCTCCACAGCTGGCTTCACTTGAGGCTTGCTTCTTTCTCCTTTATCCAAAACAGATACGTGATAGCTGTAGTTGTTAAGTTTGCTTTTGTAAAAATTATCATTTATTCTTCGATTATTGATGTCTAATTACAAAATTCTTTCTTGCTGTAGGAATCTGATCTCACCGGGCGAAGAGCTGGGTGAGTGGTAGTTCTTGGTCAAATCAGGTAAGAAAGAGGTAAATCAGAACTATATTATGAATTATTATTCAAATTGCAACTAACTGATATATGTTTACTTCCCTTGCAGGAATCACTCCTGGTTTGAGTATGTAATAGGCCGCCTCTAGTTGATAAAATCTCGAGATAGGTTCCATATTGGCCTTTTAGATGTTTCATTCAGTGATTGCCACTAAGGTGAAATGGCCTTTTATATTGTATTTTATTCACTTAACCTTTTATTCTATTTACCTCTATTAATCTTTTTATAACTAAAATTTAAGTGTATAACATTTATTATAATCACTCAAATTTTATTTATAAATTCCCTTTTATATTGTATATTATCCAATTACATTGTTAACTTCTAATAATTAAGGAAAGTTATATTGGTATGCAATAGAATATTATACAAATATTTTTTTTAATTCAATTATCCAAGCTTAAATATTTATTCAAACCTTTGGTTTCAATTTATAATTGAAAGTATCCTTTAAGACAAAGTTTAAGAACTAGATTTTCGATTAACTTCAAACTATTTTAGAGATAAATAAATATACACAATATATATCAAATCAAATTTTAAATCGTATATCACATATATTATAAAGCAAATCATATTTTAGAAATTCAAATCAATTTAATTCTCCAAAACCAAACCGTAGAAATGCTACAGAATGGTCTCTTCACTTCGAAACTCGAAAATGAATGTCGATGATGCTGCAGTCATCGCCGAAATTATTTTCCAACGACAAAGAAAAGAGCACTATTTACAAACTAAAAATTCTTTGAAACAATTTTCTACTTGAAATACTTTAAGTTATACACCCTTTAAA
The DNA here is from genome assembly GCA_030765085.1 of Allium cepa. NCBI lineage: Eukaryota > Viridiplantae > Streptophyta > Magnoliopsida > Asparagales > Amaryllidaceae > Allium > Allium cepa. Next base: position 210,188,701 of record CM060945.1, on the reverse strand, counting down.
ACTTTAAACACAAAGTTTGAAGCCATCGAAAATTATATTCTTAGTTTCTTGTTTTAGATTCATTTAAATTTCCAAATTAATTTATAACCCTGCTTTATAGTTCAATTATTTATATATGAAACAAAAGCTAATGGTCACAAGCTATATACATAGTCAAATATTACTTCTCAACATCCAATTCAATTAACTATCAAAATTCAAAAAATTATATTTATATACATATACAATATAATTATACAAACTTTATTTCATTTACTAAATTTGAAACCTATATTGTGTCAGTTTGCTTTGTTCAAGTGTTTTAGAGATCATATAGATAGCGTTGATAAGATGAATTGATCGGAAACCCAAATCAACATCAACAACTCAAACAACACAATATATAAAACATTTTAAATATAGATTTACAAAGCAAGGATAGAGATTCAAATTTGATTAACTCAAATCAAAGATAATTTTGATTTGAGGATAAGTTTGAACAAAAGATAAGATGATTAACTAACCGAATAAGGAATGGATAAGCTTATATAAATCTAGGGCAACCTTAATCGGGTCAACTGTGGCTTCAGAATTAGATCGATGTGGGATTCTGAGGTAAATCTACATTCGATCTCAAGAGATAGAATTCGGCACAACAAGATATACTAGCATCTAACCGAGGGTATATAGAAATCTACGGTGAATCAATGCCAATTGTAAAGGAGTTTCATCCCTTTACAAGTCATTTGGAGATTGGAGAGACCGCCTACTCATGATATATATCATTCGACGTGGAGTTATGGGATACTCCAGAATCAAAAGAAGATGAATAGTGAGGGACAAGGATGGATTTTGGAACCGCAGGGAACGTTCCAAAATTCAAAGGAAACCGAGTCAAAGAGGAAGAGATTCAAGCTCGAATGAAAGTGATTCTGTAAATAAATTTACCACATATGCTAAGTTTTGCCAAATCCAAAGCTTTGATACCAAATGTAATGACCCGATATTTTCAACCATTCGCATCCAAACATGCTGGAATTGAATTGTTCAAAATACCGAATTGTAATTTAAATTTGGCAATACTCAAAACATACAGTAAATAAATTAATCACAGATCATAGACACAGTGTAATAAAATGCAGCGGAAGAAAAAGATAGTAGTTCATGAAGCTACTATATACATTAGAGTTAAATAAGATACAACAGAAATAACAAGGTACAACAGAAGTTTCAATATGATAAACAAGCACAATGCTGAATACATTCCTGGAATCAACTGAATAACTGGAATCAACATGATAACTGAAGCAAAACAGATAGCTGGATCTTCAAGCAAAGCTCCAACTCTGAAGGTGAGTCTCAAATGTTGTATCACTCAGTCTAACTCGAGCGTAAAGCAAAATACAAAACAGTCGAGTCAAGACATACATACTTATACAATGTAAACCAACTCAAGTGAACTGTAATATAAAGGTACAAGTAACTTAAAGGATGCTTGGGACCGCCCATCCTCGAAGGATCCGTTAAACTATTTACTATGTAGTAATATTTTGCTATTATAATAATGTCTACTAGTAAAATAAACTTACTTTTAAATAGTGTTAAGGAGTTACCCATATCCCCTTAACATGTAATAGTGCCAGTAGTCTATACAGTACATGCATATCTCCTGATCGGGAGACTATGAGAAGATACTCTATAGGTACGACACAAATCAAACTCGTAGTAAAGCTCGCTAGGGTAGGTGACACGGCACAACGAGGCAATGCCAGGGTAGATATACTAATTACTATCCGGACTGGTGATAACGTGTAGCAACTACTACCGCCCACCTCGAGCCACACCCCCAAATAAAAAAAAAAAATCAAAAGTGGCCACTGAATCAATCTCAAAGTCAGAATATAATATCGAAGGAGTGTGTCCGATCAGAGGAGCAACCTCATTGGCCCGAAATCGCTCCTGTTTTAGCCACCTTGTGCCAACTCACGGGAGTCGGGTCGACGTTCATACCTCAAAGGACGTCGCCACCATCATACTTCATTCTGGAATCTCCGCCGCGTACACGGTTGTTAAAGTGGTTTTCGGTATTGATAGAGCGTATGCCCATATCCGATCCCGGTCTCTTCAACAACCAACCGTTATTATAAGCCATGGATATTCATTTCAAAATCATTTATACTTCAAAACCAAAATATCATATCCATTTATTTCAAAATAGTTTATACTTCAAAACCAAAATATCATATCCATTTCAAAACTGAATACTATACCAAATCAATATATCATTTCCATTTCAAAAACCAAAGTGATAATATTATTTAAATTCCAAAACCAAATCAATATATCATTTAAATAAACCCCAAATTTCCAAATCATTGAATATTTCCTTCAATTTATTAAACTTGAAATATTCCTTTAAATCATCTTAAACCAAACCACATAACAAAGTCATATTCTTAAATCTTTGATTTCAAATCAATATATTCAAAGAAAATTCTTAACTAAATATAATTCCAAATAAATTCATTTCAAAGTTGTAACATTTCTAAGTTCATTCACTTAATTATAAAATTTCCAATACATTGTAATTTCAGCTACAACAGCATTTATAAAGTGTTACAGTAGATATCTTATTATTTCAAAAACATTGTCAAGTTCAGATACAACAGCACTTACAAAGTGCTATAGTAGGTGTTAGTAATTTAAAACAATTCAGTTTCATTTCAGCAACAACAGCACTTACCAAGTTCTGCAGTAGCTATTTAGTTATTCAAAACAGTTTACTTTCAGCCACAACGGCACTTACCAAGTGCTACAGTAGCTATTTTGTTATTTCAAAATATAGTTTAGTTTCAGCAAAAATGGCACTTACAAAGCGCTATAGTAGCTCTTTATTATTCCAGAACTTAGTTTATTTTCAGAAATGACAGCACTGAACAATTGCTGTCTTAAAACCACGACATTTCTGAACTGCTACCAATACAAATTCCAGATTTAATAAAAAATTTCAGAAACATTAAAACTTCAATTTTAACCATTTTAACTTATCAAAAATCATATTTCCCGCTTCAAAAAATATTCATTTGGATACCATTTATCTTATGATTAAATAAAATAAAATTTATGACTAAAATATCCAAATTAACTATAATTCATTTGTAATTCAAAATTACACTATTTTACTTAACCTTTATTTTTGACAAATAATTTGGCACTTTATTTTAAAATATTCATCTCATAAATAAAATATTTCTATCACTAAATTATCTTAAACTTTCGTTTGAAACTAAATTTTCAATTTACAAGTTAAGTCATCTTTAAGTTACATTTTCCAATTAAGTCATAATCATTTATTTTTACAAAACATGACCATAATAAAATATTTTATCATAGTAAATATAACAATCCAATTCTCTTTATAAATCTATCCATTTAGACATCAAACAACTATAATTTCAAATTACATAAATTTTATTACAAAAGTCCAATCAAAACTGCATTTTATTTTATCACTTCAAAATACATTACTTATTATACAAACCATGTTCATTTCAAAATTAAAAATTGATTTCAATTAATAGGTTAGATTTTAAAATTCCATATTAGTCAACTCCAATTATTAAGTTATTTCTCACAATTAAAGTTCTTTAAATTACCATTTAATACCAAATAAAGATTTTTAAATTATAATTTAAAACCAATTGTCACTTATAAAATTTTAACTTGTTGGAAGCCAATATCTCTTTATTTTTTTAAAATCATTAAATCAACTTTTTAATCAAAATTCCATATATTTAAAAATTCAAAGTACTTAATAATTTTAGAAAACTACTATAAAAATTTATTCATGGGCCTGAATAATATTTCTAACCTAGGTCAAGTGATACAGATATGTATCATTTCAATCCGTAATTTAAAAAGAAAAATCCGGGTTCTATCATTTCAAACCCGCACTCCCAAGTAAAATAAACACAATAAAAATCACTCGAGCCTATCATTTCAGCCCATAATGATTTTTCCTTATTCTAAAGTCTGTTCGGGTATGTATCGTTTCAACCCATAGTGATAGGGAACTTGCAGTGTGATAAACAAGAAATAAAATAACAGTATAGCATATAATATCATATCCGATGATGTAATATGTTATATAAACAGCTTTTAACGTTATATAAACATATCACAGGCAGGTATGAACATAACAGATTAATTTATAAAATTCACTTGTCATCATTTCACAATCATATAAGTACGTAATGTCAAGAGTGAATGACTCACCTTTTTAAAGCTAGAAGATCAAATTCAAAACACAATTCAAATTCCACAAAGCACGAAAAGGCACGACAAAGCAAGACTATATTTTTGAGTGGATGAAGAGTCAGATCCAAATCTCGTATGCAAACAAATACGACATATATAAGAATATATTTCAATACAAAAGAATAGAAATTAAAATGATGGAAAAATATGAGATAAAAGTGACACAACCTTTGCTTAACCCACAAGTGGGCTCGACCATGTTCAAGTGGGCTTGACCACACCACACATAGGCTCGGCCATGATACTTTTATGGCAAGTAGGCTCGGCCAAAGTAGCCTTGAAGCATGGCTATGGCAAAATAATATGAAGAGGTGGAAGTTACAAAACAATGGAAGGTAAAAAGGCAAAGGTTAGGCAACAGATGGTTCGGCCCTAAGGCTTCATGTGCTCGGCCTTATGGCTAGGCTTGGTCATGGTTCACGGCAAGGATGTGGATCATGGCATGGTGTAGAGGAGGTGGTGAAACAAGGAGTGGGCGAGGCCAAGGAGGAAGGGGATGGAATATATGTGCTCGGCTAGGCTTCAAACAAGGAGTTTAGGTGATGTTTGGCATCTTGGTGGTCACGGCCATGGCATGGGGTGATGGAGGAGGTGGTGATGGTCGGCATGGTGGTGGTGGAGTGGTGGTGAGGTCGGCTAGGAGAGGTGTGGCTGAGCATGGCTAGTAGAAAAACAAAAGAAAAATGAAAAGAAGGAAGAAGGAGAAGCCATGGAATTAGATCTTGTAATTTTTTTTGTTCACGCAAATAAGAAAGTGAGGAGATGAGAAACTTTGTACGTGATTTAGAAAACTAGATGGCGGCTAGGGTTTAGTGGTGAACGATGGAGATGTGGGCAATGAATGACTATGAAGGTGGTAGGCTAGGGAAAAGGAAAAGGCCCAAATAAAGGAAGGGAAACCGAAGTCTTTTGAAATTTTCAAAGCTATTGTTGAAAATAAATCCAATCAAAAATAAAATAAATAAATCAAAGTTTATACTAATAAAAATAGAAAATAAAATTTAGAGAAATAAACATAGGAAAAATAGAAAATAAAATATAGAAATTAATTGCGTGTAAAACGCTGTATTTTATCCAATTTAAAAAGTATGAAATGGAATTTTACGAAACGAAAAGCAGTACTGATATTAAAATAAATTATAGTTTCACAGAAAAAGATTAGAATTTAAAATTCAAATTCAAAATTTTCAACTGTGGTCAATCTTTGACTTTCAGTTGACCAAAATATAAAAATTTCAGAAATTGCTTATTTTATGGTAGTTGGAAAACAATTTACAAACAAATTCCAAATTACATTGGAAAATTCTAAAATTTCACTTTCAAATGATTAAAAATCAAAGTTTTCAAATAAAAGTTTAATTAAAAATATTTACAAAATTATGGGATGTTACACTCTCCCCCACTCAAAACTTTTCGTCCCCGAAAAGGAACGAAGCAAGGAAACAGGAAAAAACAAGATAGAAGGAGATAGGATTAAGACAAGATGAAGAGGAAGATTGAAATTATACCTGATAACTTTTGTTATAGGTAAATTCAACAAGATAAAGATGATTTTCCCAAGATTCCCATAATCAAAAACACCAACACGAAAAGATTCTCTAGAATCTGATTCTCTCTTTCCGTTTGACGTTGGTCTGTGAATGGTAAGCAGTGCTCAGATTCAGATGAGTACCAAAGATTCTTTGAAAAGTTTCCAAACTGACATGTGAAGATAAGTTCTTCTAGGAGGAAGAACTACAGGACGAACTTCAGGGATAAGATCAATTCGGAATTCAATTTCCCGCTTAGGATGCAGGAGAATAGGAACATCCCGAAAGAAAAGAGATTGGAAAACAAGATAAGATAATAAATTTAAAACCATGAAAATTTAAACTTAAATTAATACTTGATTTCTCCTAAGTTAAATAAAGCTTAACCATTTCTAATCTCATTCTCTTTTTGTCGCTTGATCGTATAGTCTCATCACTGATTTTAAGCTTTTTGTCATGAATCAAAACTCATGATTTAACAATGACCATCCAGGCCGTTGATAGGTTAGTTTTCTTTGATGATAGCATGTGAGTTAAAGTTCTTTTATTTTTGTAAATATCTGTTGTATATTATATGTTACTCATCAGGATGTGAGATTCTATTATGTCTTTTCTTTACTTTCACCCCAACAACATGTCTTTTCGATGCTTGAATGTTCAAACGTGAATACCGTGGACTGTATTACTGTTGATTTTTAAGGGTTGAAAAGGCTGTCATTCCAATGGATATGAAAACTCATGAGTATAAAGGCCAAGATATGAGGATCTCAAGATTATAATTTACTGTATAGAGTCATAGTATATATTGGTAAAGTCTTTGATAATAATCTTTGATCTCAATATCCTATTTCTAAATCAATTATATTTTAAAACAAAATAAAATTTTCAAATAAATTTCAAAATATTATATAAAAGTTTTTTGAATTTACAAAAGGTTTATAAACTATGTTCAAACAATTTTACAAAATATCAAAAAAAAAATTGAATTTCTGAACTTCCATTATTCAGATAATATTTTCTAAACTTTCCTACTCATTACTAGGAACATATTTCTAATTTTTCTATTATTTCCGAACAATTGTTCCCTGACTACTTTCATGTGAATTTATGGCCTTCGGCTAATTTGCGAAAGAAAATTTTTGGCCTTCACTCGTTAATACCCGAATCTGGGTTTGGGGCCTTTTGTTATTAATTTCAAGATCTTTATTATGGACTTCTGATCTTCTACTAATTTTAGATCTAGCTTACTAATACACGAATATGGTACTTTGGTGTTCTACTATTAACTTTTAGACAACGCTTGTCAACACCCGAATATGGGTTTCAGGTCTTCTATTATTATAACCAAAATTGAATTTTCGGTCTTCTCTCATTATTATCAAAGTTGGATATCGAGATCTCTATTATTAACGGACAAGAATTTCCGGTCTTCAATCATTCCCAACTGTGGATTTCTCATTACTTATTATCTTTAGATAATGATCTATTAACTTCCGTTATTCCCAGATTTGGAATTTTGGAATTCTATTATTAGAAATTCTAATATTAGCACCAATAATATGGACAAACTATTGGACATATTCTTGCATAAACTTTAAAAAATGGTAAGAAATTTTGTCTACTTTATACTTTACTGGAAAACAAGATTGATGAGAAAGACCAAATGATTCAACAAACAAAAAAGAGAACCTTAGTCAAAAATATCAAAAAGCAAATTCAAAAATGACTGAACAAGTACATATGAGGGCTACAAGCTAGGTGATATTTACATAATCTTCAAAATTATTTACAAAGCATACTATACAACATAAGGGTATGTCTAAAAGATCTTGAACAACCTTATCTAAATTCTCAACAATCAGAGGATCACGATATGGCGTATTGCTATACAAAGAATTTTTCTGAGTTTCTTTTTCCTTCTTCCTAATTTCATCAGTGCCATCAATAGACTTGATATGAGTCTTCAAAGCATGACCGAAAGCTTTGTTTGCACCTTTAAGAGTCTTGTTCTACCTTTCCAAATCTGCAGGTATCTTTTGTATTCGAGTTTTTGAATTTTAGCTACATACTCATTAATGTTTTTTGAGTATCTTTCTTTTTGCTGATTTTCAAAATATTTCATCATTTCAAACTTTACTTTTCGGCACCATTCGCCAATTGCTTTTTCATCAAACCCGGAGGAGGGTTAGTTGTAGTAGGAAATTTTTGAATGGCTAAGGAATGAGACCTTGTTGATTTACCAACAGTGATTGGAGAACTTGGTAAATTAATATTTGGAATATCACCTTCCATTATAACTTCTAATGATTTACGTTGAACTTGACTATCCTTTAATTTTATTTCCAAATCACTCACCTAATACAGTTAATCAAGTACTTGCTTTTAAGTATGTAGTAAAAGTAAAGCAAGTGTGATTGGAGAACTGTATTTCCTATTTAAGTTTCTCTAAAGGCAACGTGCGAGGAATTGAGTTGACCCATGGTAAGTTCTTGCAGGCCCTCGGGTGAGGATCAGACCCAAACTATTCTAAGTATCTCTTATGCAGGTATGTAAGTATACCCCCACTAAAATCACCCAAGTATGAAAAATCTACAGTCAGATGTCTGCAGTAACCTTTATATAGAAAGTCTACTAGGATATCTCCATTTTCGATTAGTATCCAAAAGGGTGTCACCAATTCTATGTTCTCTTTCAAAAGCTTGTCATAACGAAGACGTGCCCTTTTAAGTCGAGGGGCGGCTTCTTGAATTTTAAAAGACGTTAATACTGCAGCGCTTTTGTTAAGCTTATAATACTTGTTAGAAAGTGCATTATGTTCTTTTAATTGTTTATCTAACTCCCTATACATGCTATTTATTTCCGCCTATTTTCTTTCAAGCTTTGTTTTTTAAAGGTGTATGGATATCTTCCTTATCTAAAATGAAGGATATTAGCCAATGTTGTCTTGAAAGTGAGAGGCGTTTTGACAAAGAACTCCATACCTGAGAAACTAGAATTGAAGTTTTAGGGTCTGCTTCTTCCCTTTTTGCTCCCCAGCATCAAAATCAGCGTCTTCTCTTTGGGGATCGGAGAATTTAGGTAATTCGGTCTGACCCACTTCGAGGGTAGTAGGATCAGGGATAACTTTATCTAACGCCTTAGAAGTGTCACCATCACCCCTCGATGAGGATCATCGCGATTACCCTCTTCACCACCAGTACCCTGACCTTTATCATCGTCATTAGGGTTGTCATCATCATTATCATCGTCATTGTCATCCTCATCAACAACAATTCCATTGCCCTCTTCATCTTCCTCCTCATCTAAATCAGAATCTTCTTCTATAAGAGGGACTTCAAAAGATAGTAGCTTGGTGGCATCAATTTCTTATCTATTAGGGACCTCAATCCCTTGCTCCATTTCCTTGATTATGGCTATAGATCTTTTAACCAGCAAAGGACCGAGTGAGGGAAACTTAAATCTAGGCACTTCTCTATATTATCGGAATAAGCTAACATGAGTGCATCATTATAAGAATTTACGATGATATCATTTATAGAAGCGCTTAGAAATTAAGACACTTTTTTTAGCCTCAGAAATGGTTTTGATGGCCTTAGATAAAGAAACCTTTTTCTTCACCAACTTCTTTTTGAAAGAAGTACACTTATTCTTAAGAGAAACATGTTTAGCATTAACCCTGGCCTTTTCATCCTCATACTCTTTCAAAGTCATATTCAAAGCCAAGACTTCATCGGCTAAGATCTGTTTAGCCTTCCTCTCCTCAAAAATTGTAGATTCTGCTTGAGCAAGAGAAGCGCTCAATCTTTCCTGTTTCCTCACTACGTAATCTTTGGCACTAGTCAGGGAAGTGATCTGATTATTTAGGGTTGAGACTTCTTATTTGAGCTTGTCTCAGTAGAGGACTTAGAAACATTTTCTTGAAGAGAGTACCAGCTTTCTGAGATCTAAAAGTAAAAGTAAATCATGAGTCGAGATTCAGTATAAAAATAGTAATGAGAAAATCAAGCGGTGTGGAATATACCAGAAGTGGTTGTTCAGTGAGAGATCAACAATAACTCGATGGATCAGGTACAGAGGTAGCGACTGAATAGCAAAAAATGATTGAGAGCTCATAATTAATCATACAGCGTTCTTAAAATCATTAGGAGGCACTTGTAATGAGAGTCTAGAGGGATTCAATTGCTGAGAAGAAGTTGAAGTACCTAAATCCTTCAACTTTTGCTCGATAACGCTTAGAGAAACAGATACGACTATATAAGACATAAAGTCGTCCTTTAAAAGAATCATTCTGGTTTGATCAACAAATGTAGAAGGTAAATCGTCCACAGAAGAAGTGGGATCAAGACTGGGAACCTCTAAGATTTACCTGCACCAACAAATTCACCCTCTTTTGGGAGGAGAGAAGACTGGATGTCAGTAATTTTGGCCTTCTTGGAAGACGGCAGTCACTCTACTTAATTTTCTTTTAGTAATCATTCTTGACCTAGAAATGGCTTGAGTTAGAGATAGAGCGTCAGGTTCTGAAGATGAGGGAGTGGATCCCTTGTAGTTAATTCAGTTGGAGGAGCAGCTATTAAAACCAAAAAGTATAAATTATCAAAAATAATCTAAAGAATAACATGACGGCAAGTTATAAACAATACACTAAAGTTTACCCGGTTGATCGGGACAAATTAGAGACAAAGGTGAAAAACTCTAAGGGTCAGCCAAAGTTGGGAAGCATTTTCTTTTTGAGGTATGTTACACAAGAGGAGGTTGTTGAAGAATCCTCTGTCCTTCTGGTAGAAGGGAATGTGCTGGAGGTTGCTGGGTGTCAGTAATGTAAGCCTGTTCCCAATGCGGTTTGAGGCAGCAATCAACAACTTTACAATTCTTTTGCCTTCGTCATCGAGATCCTTAGGAGCAGGGCTAATAAGAAAACGTTATTCAGCAAAAGAAAATAAGTTAATAGAAATAATAGTAATGGTCTACTTACGAGGAGAAGAGAAGGCTATATTAATACTTGGAAAGCATTTGATATAGAAGAATTGTGTTTCCAAATCCTTAAACTTTTTTATTCCCTCTGAAACTAACATTTTGAGAGGGTTAGCCCAAAAAATATGGCTATTCAAATTGCTAAGTTTGATGAGGCGTACTAAGTAGTTAAGAACTTTAGCACTTAAAGAAGGAATTCCTGACTCTAAGGCCATAAGCTCCAAGGAGATGAGGTACGTATATACGTTGGGTGATAATTGGATAGGAGCTATGCCAAGATGACTTAGAAATCTCAATAAAAACTCTGGAAATGGAATAAAAACCCCATGTCAAATATGGATGGCAGTGCCAGCAAAATATCCCTCGGGAGGATTTTGGGTAATGTCATTATCGCTAGGAGGAATAGCTTCAACTCTTGTAATCCAAAAGACATTGAGGATCGTGTCAACTTCATCTTTAGAAGTTATAAGAGAATGCCTTGAAACTGCTTCAACCTTCTTTGAAGAAGATTCTGATTCCAGGACTATATCCATTTTAGGTCTCTTAGAAGTTCTTTAATGTCTATGATTCTGTCAAGTGATATAATTTCATCAAAGTTATGATTTATCCACTACTAACACCTTCCGAAGGTGTTGGAAGCCTATTACAAAGGCTTAAATACCTGTCGTTGTATTTGATTCCATGCCTTTGAAAGGGGGTCAAAGTTAATTAAAAATATATGAATCAGTAAGCTTTCGAAAGTATCGAAACCAATGTCAACGTCACCCATTTTATGGCATATGTAAAGATCCGATTTTTCGACTTCCGAAAATTGACATTAATACGTCCACTGTATCAAATGCCGAACAATCGAACGCCGGAAAACCGAACCATTAGGGTTTAAGAAGAAGAAGATAGAAGAAGAAAACAGAATCCACAACAGAATCTCACATTTCGCAGCGGAACAATATATAATAGATAAATGAATATCTTTAAAACAAAGAACCATATCTGTTATTACAATACATCATCAGAGTTTACAACATCATGATACAACACTTACGACAACTAATCCATATGTAAACTGATCTTGCAGCAAAAGCGATCCCAACACAGTGGATAATACATAGTATAATGATACTCCTCGTCATCCAGCTTGAACTCTAGATCTCCACAACACATCTTTTACGACTTCGCTCCAGAATAACTGATAACCTGACTCTAGGCTGCCCGTGTGGAAAATTATGGGCACCCAGAGTTTAGAAAGGGAACAATAAACTCCAGGTCGGTCATGGGACTGGTGTGAGATCTTAGAAACAGTTATTTTCAACAAAAGAAAACAAAAAAAACAAAAGAATTTAAAAGAAATCCACAATGCTTTTGGAAAATGAAACTACCATAAGGCCTCCCGCCACACACACAACGCAAACGCAGAATTGGAGGAGATTTCTCCTTATGATAGTCAAACATGCTTAATACGCAAAATCCTTTCAATATTATTATTAGTGCATAGTGTAGAAAACATTTCGAAAGTATAATATTAATCTTAGCCAGCATAGACATTCCGAACTATGCCTAATATAGCTACCATCTAAACAGTGGTGATCGCCACAAGTAAATGGCAGGTTATACAACTAAAACCGTACTGGGTTCGCATTGGTTTATTTGGATTTCCAACAAATGGTCAGGCAAAGGAACTTCCCACACAAAAATGGAACGCCTCTAGAGGGACGTCCCTAAGAACATAACCGGATCTCTGCTACAGAAGGTCGGGTTACCTCTGTGACTAGGTAACAACTGACACAAGTATGCCACCTCCCGGTAGTTACCAACCTTTTTCCGAAGCGCTTCTCAACCGACAACCACAAAGCAATAAGTTTGAAGCAACCACAAAGTAAGTATCCGGGCTCCATACCATGATACCACTTATAATCCAGAAGGAAATGGACATACCCCCAGGGGGTGCTACCCCCAAATAACCTTGCTGCCACGATTCCTGTTTCGGCCATACCGAATTGTGAGGTTCGATGAGGTCTCGTCCATAAAGCTACGCTTTACATGAAAACCATGCTTTGATCACAAATGATCATCAACACATAGCAGCACTTAGCATGCCACTCTATCAAATTGGGAGTATATCGCTGATAACCTTCAACTACATAACATATGAGCTCATACGTCTCAGAGAAGGGTGTTAAGCTAAGAGAATAAATTCTCCACCACCAACAGATACGTATTTGAAAGAAATCTGCTTTATATCTCAAAGTGTAGTGTCTGACATACGACCATACAAGTATGTTTCGGGTTCGAATAGAACCGAAGGCACTTCGTCCAATAAAAGAAGAAGCCCTTGCAAATCCGGGTATCCATAATCCCGATCGGACTCCCCATCACATGTGGAGATCTCTATACTGGAGCAACTCAGTGCAGAGACATTTGATAGGTTATCCTATCGTTTTCGAAGACACCCGGTCTTCACCACCATCTTCAAATGCTATTGATTTCGTCGTATCATTACTTGAAATGGGTTTTATGACACAAAGTCCTCTCTCGGCTAATCCAAATAAAGAGAACTTATTTTAAAAAAAACAAGTGTTCAATCAGATTCAACAAATCACAACAAATTTCCACTTTGATCTTTTATATAAATGATCCATCACAATCACAAAGGTTCGAGGTGGTTTTTGGATAACCGTTTGGAATCCGACCCTCGATCACATCGAAATTCAAATGCCATAAAAAGGCCATATTGGTAGTCGGTTATTTAACTATCAATCAACATTCATAACAATCACCAAGATTTAAATAATTTTTCCCCTAATTATTATTTTCAAAATATCTTCGCAAGATAAAATTTTAACACTTCAACCATTTGAAAACAAATTTCAAATTACTTTCCACATTTCAATCCTTTGAAAACAAATTTCAAATCACTTTTCCTTACATGGAATACATTCCCAAATATTTATTTATTTCCACTGAAAATCTGCCGAGTTCAAATGCTTTAAAATAATTTAAAATACTTATCCAAATATACTTGGAACAATCAGAATAAAAACTATTTTAAAACACTTTATTTAAAACATTAGTTATGAAGATATTATTTAAAATCTCATATAAAAATTCAAGTCCCAACTAATTTTAAAATAAAATTACTAGATAGGATATAACTATTTAAATATCCATTTTCTAAAACAAATATCAATTAAAACTTTAAATAATCACTTCTATAATAATTTAAAATATATCTTTACTTTAATGATTTTCAAAATAACCCAAGTAAATAATTTCTCCAAAATAATCTTTCCTTAAAACCATCTTCATAACTTCAATTTCATATTTATAGACTATATTGAAAACATACTCGGCTTTCTAGGGATAGTACACCTTCTATTCTAAAATGGTTCATTCAAATCAATTTATAAATCCTTCTGGATTTACTTTAAATTTACGTTCCAAATCTATAAATTTCTTTCCACACTTTTTAAAAATAACCTAATGTTTATTTTAAAAACAAATTTCCCTTTCCTTTATAAAATTTCCATTGTGAATTTAAATTCCCAAATATCCACTGATATATGATTTTTAAATCGATTTCAAAAAAAATCGTTTACAAACACCAAATCAATTTTTTTAATTTGATTTACAAATTTATTGCCTTAAAAAAATTCCTTTATCTCTTCCAAACTATTTAAAAATCGAATTTTAAATAAATCCTTCAACTTTAAACAATATTACTAAGAATTCCTTCATTAAATCTTTTCCCATTTTTTTGGAATTCATTCAATAAGGTTTCGCTATAGATTTTCTACTTAAATTTAAAAATCTAATTTTTTATTTTTGGTATCTTACGATACCATAAATATATTCGGCTAAATTTTAGCCTTCAACGATTTCAATCACAGTATAATCACACACATATTATAAACAATCAACACACAATATTGAAACAAATTCAATCATTTGAGGAATCCAGTTGTATCCCTCCAACCTATTTCCCTGCATCCACAGATGTTAGCACAACAATTAAATACCAATTCCACTTCGAGGTGGAATATAGCGGTATATGGGATTTATAAATTATCATCCGCTATTATGCGACGCATAGGGTCTCATGCTATATAATGCGTGAAATCAATCACTCCAAATACATATATAATACCAATTCCACTTCGAGGTGGAATATCGCGGTATATGGTTTTAATAAAATATCATCCGCTATTATGCGGCGCATAGGGTCTAAACTAATATAACTAATAATAAATTAATCATCCAAGCACACAATCAACAATTTTAAAATTAACTATTTAAAATTTAAATCATAAAATTTGATTGAGTGAGAAGATCTCACCTTGCTTTTACTTTTGCAATCCATTTCCCATTCTGGCTTGTTTTCTTTCAGATTTTGACCATGAATAAATAATTATGTGATTTATTAATATTCGAATCGGTCGAACAATTAACTGCCATTTTTAAATTTTATTTATCTAATGATTTAATTTTTTTTAAACTAATAGTTTAACTTAAACTATTATTCCTTTTAACATATTATTTTTAGTAAACTAAAATATGTATATTTATTTTATTTTTCATCTTGAAACGACATTTATAATTATAAAAATTTATAGATTTCAAAATCAAACTTTATATAAACTTTCAAGGTTTTAAAACTCCATAAGTCAAGACATTTTCTTTTTAATGTATATATATACTAATATATGCTAAATGAAAATAAAAATCAATTGTATATCCTTTGCAAAATTATAATGTTATTACTGTAAATATTTCCTGTTTGCATTTTTTCTTGAGTACCTATATAATGTATAAATATAAATCTAAATAAATAAATAAATAAAACAATATATATATCTCTCCAACAAGAATCGAATACGAGAAGAACCTACTGCAAATGCCATCACCATCCAGCACGACACCTCCAGCTACCCTACGCTAGCTACAAACCCTTTACGAGCCATTGCTCCGCCCAAAACGTAACGTCTGTTGTGCCAAGCGCCGCTCGCGAATTCGCCGTGACCTGTCTTGGCCTTGGGCCTCCATACGTACGCGCACGAGCACGCGACTACTACCGCTACAGGCTTCGCCACCAGGCCTGTGTCGACGACCATCCCAAACCCTAGCCTCACTTCCAATTCGCGACCCTAAATCACCTGCCTCGCAAATCGAAATTGACATCCCCAGATACTCGCACACACGAGCGTGACTTCACTTGAGTTCCCCCCTTCGCCGACGCGATTCAGACATCCCGATCCCCCCCGATATAGCCACCATCAACGCGCTCCAATTAATAGCCCTTTTTTTCTTAAGCCGATAAGGATAGAACGAGCGATTTTAAATATAAGGGGAGGGTATATGATACTTTATCTCGTGATTGGCAGAATTGAAATTTGAAGGGAAGGAATGCGTGTTTGAGAAGGGAATGAGACATATTACGGCTTGACCTGATTTTAATTTGACTTTGATTTGATTTAATAAAGTTTTATTTAATTTTTAAAATATCTCGTTCTAGCAACTTAGAATTTTGGTCTCCTATCGTGACGTGCCGCTAGGCGTTTATAATGTTATACGCCTATTCCGAACGCAATGGGAAAGGTTACGAGTCCAAATTTGATCGTATGGAGAAGATAGCTTTTTGAACCCAATTATTAAATTAAAATTTTGAATTAATTTTTAGCGCGTTTTCTGTTCGTACAGCCAGACGATCACTCCAAACATTTCGAAAATTGAAATCCTATAATAATACAATATTACGGATCCAATGAAACTGGTTTCGTCGAATTCCAAGATTGTGCCTCGGAAGGCTATTTTTAAATATCGATTTAAACGATATAATTTCAAAAATAAACAAAACATTTCTAAATTAAATTCTAAAGCTTCCATTAATCTCAGTATTATCAATATAAATTTCTAAGCCATCAAATTATTTTTGCCAAGCTTAAAATTGAAGATTCAAATTTTTACCCATCATTAATAAATTAAATTTAATAATTTAATTGCCGAATTCATATTATATTTGAAATTCAAGTTAATCTAACCTCCAGATATTTAAAATCAATTAAATATTCTATTTCAAATGTTAAAAATTTCTGGGTCGTCACATCCTTCCTCCTTAAAAGAATTTCGTCCCGAAATTACTAGTTAAGAAGAATGATCCTCAAGCCGTTTAATATTTTCCAAACCTAACAGTTTTATCAACTTTCCAAAACAAATCTTTTTATTAGAGCCCCATTATCATTTCAACTAATTCTCCAAATTCAATCATAAGTTTCCAAACAACATTGTTTACTTAACCAATTCAAATTTTAAACTTTCAAAATTTTCACAAAATTTTTCTACCTCCCTAAATTTTTGAAAAATTTCGCCAGCATCTTCATTGCGCGGCTAGCTCGGCACGAATACAAAATGGCACCACAGGCCCCCAGATTCAAAAAGAAAAGAAAAGCCAAGCGGCTAGACAAGAGAATCATCAAATTTCATATTGAAATTCAAATACATACCTTTTCGAGCAATTCAATTATCTTAAAAATCAAATCCCCGTTTCTTTTCCTTTTTAACACACCTGTATATCATGCTTATCACTTTGCACATTCCTTTACAAAATTTTCAATATACACTTCTTATACCCTTTTTACTTCAGTATTGAAGTTATATATCCATTTTCATTCAATCTTACTCTTTCAATTTTATTTGAATTCAATTTACCTTCTGAATATTGAATTTTTATCGACTATCTTTCATTCACAACTGATTCATATCACTATTTTAAATTAGTTTCATTTACTAATTCATTACAAATTCTAATTCATTTTATCTCAAACAATTTTTTTTCTTTTTTCCACCTTTATTATCTTTAGTTCACTTCAAACTAGTTTTACAACTTCATTTTTATTTTACACAATTCAAATTGATTTTCAATATTCAGTTTCAATTCCAGTTTTATTCTTTTGCTCACTCCCAAAAATTTATTTTCAATTCACCATTTTGGTTTATAACCACTTATATTTAAACCGGATTTTAAATTCCATATAAATTCAATTTACCTTTTATTTATAAATATTGAATCCAATTCATTTCAACCTATATTAAATTTGTTATTCCTTCAATTAGTTTTACTTACTTACAAATTCAAACCGAATTTCAACATTTAGTTTTGATTTCATTCACTTTCATTTCAAATTCATTTGAATCCATATCACCTTTTTTTTGACTCAAATCTTCCTTTATTCAAATTAATCCAAGTTAAATTCAGTTTCAATCTGAATTTTTTCTTCTTCTAAGTTTCCAAACTTATTTATTATTCCATAACTATTTTTATTCGATTCCAGAGTCTTTCCAATATTTCAAAAATCATTTTTTTTTGAAATCAATTCAAATTATCTTTTGAATTTCCAAAACCCAAACCCAGTTTTGCAAATAACTCCCTGTTAAAATAATTTGGCAGCAATTCCTCTCCTGGAAACTCGAAGATGAACACCGATGATGTCGTGATCATCATTGAAATTATTTTCTAGCGACCGAAAAGAGTTTAGAGCTTTTATTCCTTTAAAACATTTTTCCAAAACCTTTGAAACTCATTTTCAAACTCAAGGAATTTAAACTTTTTCAAATCTCCAAAACTTCAAATCTTTTCAAAACATTTTCAATATTTCTCTGGAATTCTATTTCAAATTACAAATCACATTTTCAATTTACAATTCTCATTTGTATATGGATTTTATTTTCTTAGCTTTTGGTTATGCTTTTAATTTCTATTCAATAACCAATGATAATAATCTAATATTATCACTTCCTAACAACCAAGAAACCATATACTACTATAATAATTTACGGAAAATTATTTCTTTCATACACGAAAATAGTTTGGGTAAAATTATTTCATTTACCCGATTTTAAAACAATATCGTGTCGAATTGTTTTGTACAAGTGTTTAGAGAACCCTATCGATAGAGTTGTACAGATTATACCGACCAGAATCCATATATCACTCAACAAACCAATCATCACAATATAAAATATATTTTTTTATATTCACTAACAAATACGCGCTCATATCTATTATTACACTCAAACTCATTCTAGAGTACTGCTGACTCTATCTCTAATGAGTAACACCCAACAGAGCCGAGGTTATCGCTTAACCAAATGCTCTAATACCACATGTAAAGACCCGATTTTTCGACTTCCAAAAATCGACAATAATACGTCCACTGTATCAAATGCCGAACCATCGAACGCCGAAAAACCGAACCATTAGGGTTTAAGAAGAAGAAGATAGAAGATGAAAACAGAAACCACAACAGAATCTCACATTTTATAGTGGAACAATATATAATAGATAAATTAATGTTTTTAAAACAAAGAACCATATATGTTATTACAGTACATCATCAGAGTTTACAACATCATGATACAACACTTACGACAACTAATCCATATGTAAACTGATCTTGCAGCAAAAACGATCCCGACGCAGCGGATAATACATAGTATAATGATACGCCTAGCCATCCAGCTTGAACTCTAGATCTCCACAACACATCTTTTACGACTTCGCTCCAGAATAACTGATAACCTGACTCTAGGCTGCCCATGTGGAAAATTATGGGCACCCAGAGTTTAGAAAGGGAACAATAAACTCCAGGTCAGTCATGGGACTGGTGTGAGATCTTAAAAACAATTATTTTCAACAAAAGAAAACAAAATAATTTACAAGAAATCCGCAATGCTTTTGGAAAATGAAACTACCATAAGGCCTCTTGCCACACACACAATGCAAACGCAGAATTGGAGGAGATTTCTCCTTCTGATAGTCAGACATGGTTAATACGCAAGATCCTTTCGATATTATTATTAGTGCATAGTGCAGAAAACATTTCAAAAGTATAATATTAATCTTAGCCAACATAGACATTCCGAACTATGCCTACTATAGCTACCATCTAAACAGTGGTGACCACCATAAGTAAATGACAGGTTATACAACTAAAACCGTACTTGGTTCGTATTGGTTTATTTGGATTTCCAACAAATGGTCAGGCAAAGGAACTTCCCACACAAAATGGAACGCCTCTGGAGGGACGTCCCCGAGAACCTAACCGGATCTCTGCTACACAAGGTCGGGTTACCTTTGTGACTAGGTAACCACTGACACGAGTATGCCACCTCCCGGTAGTTACCAACCTTTATCCGAAGCGCTTATCAACCGACAACCACAAAGCAATAAGTTTGCAGCAACCACAAAGTAAGTATCCGGGCTCCATACCATGATACTACTTATAATCCAGAAGGAAATGGACATACCCCCAAACATAATCCAGAACGAAAGCCATGCTTTGATCACAAATGATCAACAAATGATCATCAACACACAGCAACACTTAGCATGCCACACTACCAAACTGGAAGTATATCGCTGATAACCTTCAACTACATAACCTCTGAGCTCGTACGTCTCGGAGAAGGGTGTTAAGCTAAGAGAATAAATTCTCCGCCACCAACAGATATGTATTTGAAAGAAATCTGCTTTATATCTCAAAGTGTAGTGTCAGACATACGACCATGCAAGTCTGTTCCGGGTTCGAACAGAACCGAAGGCACTTTGTCACATAAAGGAAGAAGCCCTTGCAAATCCGGGTATCCACAATCCCGATCGAACTCCCCATCACATGTGGAGATCTCTATACTGGAGAAACTCAGTGCATAGACATTCGATAGGTTTTCCTATCATTTTCGAAGATACCCGGTCTTCACCACCGTCTTCAAATGCGATTAATTTCGTCGTATCATTACTCGAAATGGGTTTTATGACACAAAGTCCTCTCTCTACTAATCCGAGTAATGAGCGCTTATTTGAAAAAACAAGTGTTCAATCAGATTCAAAAAATCACAACAAATTTCCACATTGATCTTTTATACAAAAGATCCATCACAATCACAAAGGTTCGATGTGGTTTTCGGATAACCATTTGGAATCCGACCCCCGGTCGCATCGAAATTCAAATGCAATAAAAAGGCCAACATTGATAGTTGGTTATTTAAATATCAATCAACATTCATAACAATCACCAAGATTTAAATAATTTTTCGCCCAATTATTATTTTCAAAATATCTTCGCAAGATAAGATTTTAACACTTCAACCATTTGAAAACAAATTTCAAATTACTTTCCACATTTCAATCCTTTGAAAACAAATTTCAAATCACTTTTCCTTACGTGAAATACCTTTCCAAATATTTATTTATTTCCACTGAAAATCTGCCGAGTTCAAATGCTTTAAAATAATTTAAAATACTTATCCAAATATACTTGGAACAATCAGAATAAAAACTATTTTAAAACACTTTATTTAAAACATTAGTTATGAAGATATTATATTAAAATCTTATATAAAAATTTAAGTCCAAACTAATTTTAAAATAAAATTAGTAGATAGGATATAACTATTTAAATATCCATTTTCTAAAACAAATATCAATTAAAAATTTAAATAATCACTTCTATAATAATTTAAAATATATCTTTACTTTAAAGATTTTCAAAATAACCCAAGTAAATAATTTCTCCAAAATAATCTTTCCTTAAAACCATCTTCACAACTTCAATTTCATATTTATAGACTATATTGAAAACATACTCGACTTTCCATGGAAAGTACACCTTCTATTCTAAAATGGTTCATTCAAATCAATTTATAAATCCTTCTGGATTTACTTTAAATTTACGTTCCAAATCCGTAAATTCTTTTCCACACTTTTTAAAAATAACCTAATGTTTATTTTAAAAACAAATTTCCCTTTCCTTTATAAAATTCCCATTGTGAATTTAAATTCCCAAATATCCACTGATATATGATTTTTAAATCGATTTAAAAAAAATCGTTTACAAACACCAAATCAATTTTTTTTAATTTGATTTACAAATTTATTGCCTTAAAAAAAATTCCTTTATCTCTTCCAAACTATTTAAACATCAAATTTTAAATAAATCCTTCAACTTTAAACAATATTACTAAGAATTCCTTCATTAAATCTTTTCCCACTTTTTTTGGAATTCATTCAATAGGATTTCACTATAGATTTTCTACTTAAATTTAAAAATATATTTTTATTTATTTATGGTATCTTACGATACCAGAAATATATTCGGCTAAATTTTAGCCTTCAACGATTTCAATCACAGTATAATCACACACGGATTATAAACAATCAACGCACAATATTGAAACAAATTCAATCATTTGAGGAATCCAGTTGGATCCCTCCAACCTGTTTCTCTGCATCCACAGATGTTAGCACAATAATTAAATACCAATTCCACTTCGAGGTCGAATATCGCGGTATATGGGATTTATAAAATATCATCTGCTATTATGCGGCGCATAGGGTCTCATCCGCTATATAATGCGGGAAATCAACCACTCCAAATACATATATAATACCAATTCCACTTAGAGGTGGAATATCGCGGTATATGGGTTTAATAAAATATCATCCGCTATTATACGGCGCATAGGATCTAAACTAATATAACTAATAAGAAATTAATCATCCAAGCACACAATCAACAATTTTAAATTTAACTATTTGAAATTTAAATCAGAAAATTTGATTGAGTGAGAAGATCTCACCTTGCTTTTAGTTTTGCAATCCATTTTCCATTCCGGCTTGTTTTCTTTCAGATTTTGACCTTGAACAAACAATTATGTGATTTATTAATATTCGAATCGGTCGAACAATTAACTGCCATTTTTAAATTTTATTTATCTAATGATTTAATTTTTTTAAACTAATAGTTTAAGTTAAACTAATATTCCTTTTAACATATTATTTTTAGTAAACTAAATATGTATATTTATTTTATTTTTCATCTTGAAACGACATTTATAATTATAAAAATTTATAGATTTCAAAATCAAACTTTATATAAACTTTCAATGTTTTAAAACTCCCTAAGTCAGGACATATTCGTTTTACTGTATATATATACACTAATATATGCTAAATGAAAATAAAAATCAATTTTATATCCTTTCCAAAATTATAATGTTATTACTGTAAATATTTCATGTTCGCATTTTTTCATGAATACCTATATAATGTATAAATATAAATCTAAATAAATAAATAAAACAATATATATACCTCTCCAACAAGAATCGAATACGAGAAGAACCCCACTACCAACGCCATCACCGTCCAGCACGACACCTCCACCTACCCTACGCTAGCTACAAACCCCTCACGAGCCATTGCTCCACCCAAAATGTGACGACTGTTGTGCCAAGCGCCGCTCGTCGCCACGACCTGCCCTGGCCTTGGGCCTCCATACGTACGCGCAAGAGCGCGCGACTAATGCCGCTACAGGCTTCGCCCGCAGGCCTGTGTCGACGACCATCCCAAAACCCTAGCCTCACTTCCTATTCACGACCCTAAATCACTTGCCTCGCAAATCGAAATTGACATCCCCAAATACTCGCACACGCAAGCGCGACTTCACTTGAGTTCCCCCCTTCACCGACGCGATTCAGACATCGCGATCCCCTCCCCTCCGATATTGCCACCATCAACGTGCTCCGATTAACAACCCTTTTTTTCTTAAGCCGATAAGGATAGAACGAGCGGTTTTAAAAACAAGGAGAGGGTATACGATACTATCTCGTGATTGACAGATTTGAAATTTGAAGAGCAGGAATGCGTGTTTGAGAAGGGAACGAGACATATTACGGCTTGACCTGGTTTTAATTTGACTTTGATTTGATTTAATAAAGTTTTATCTAATTTTCAAAATATCTCGTTCTAGCAACTTAGAATTTTGGTCTCCTATAGTAACGTGCCGCTAGGCGTTTATAATGTTATACGCCTATTCCGAACGCAATGGAAAAGGTTTCGAGTCCAAATTTGATCGTATGGAGAAGATAGAATTTTGAACCTAGTTGTTAAATTAAATTTTCGAATTAATTTTCAGCGCGTTTGCTGTTCGTACGACCAGATGATCACTCCAAACATTTCGAAAATTGAAATCCGATAATAATACAATATTATGGATCCAATGGAACTGGATTCGTCGAATTCCAAGACTGTGCCTCGGAAGGCTATTTTTAAATATCGATTTAAATGATATAATTCCAAAACTAAACAAAACATTTCCAAATTAAATTCTGAAGCATCCATTAGTCTTAGTATTATAAATATAAATTTTCTAAGCCATCAAATTATTTTTAACAAGCTTAAAATTGAAGATTCAAATTTTTACCCATCATTAATAAATTAAATTTAATAATTTAATTGCCAAATTCATATTTATATTTGAAACTCAAGTTAAACTAACCTCCAAATATTTAAAATCAATTAAATATTCCATTTCAAATGTTAAAAATTTTTGGGTCGTCACAGCATATATGCACCTAGACATACCCTTCGACAATGTCCAAACCTATAGATTTTACTCTATTACAGTAAGTACAGCTATCCATGCAACATTAATTTGCAAATTTACATTGTCGAAATGCCATACCCTAGTTAAGTTGAAAGACTTGAAATAAAATGGCATTGACACTAACGAAAGGACATTGATACGTTTCGACAATGTTTATTTTGAAAAAGTGATGATAGCTACATTTCAATTTACTATTATGGGTTTCGAATGAGTTGAAAGGGCGTAACAGAATTTTGAGGCATCAACACTAGATTGAAATAATAACAAAAAATGTGATTATCTCAATTTTGGGGTTTCGATTAAGTCAAAAGGTTGATTAAGGGTTTCGACGATAAAGAAAAATGTATCATTCTCAATTCAATTAACAGTAGGAGACATTAATTTTTAACTTTTAATACCCTCCAAGGTAAATTAAAATTGGGCATAATAGGTGTTGATCATGAATCTGCATACAACAGCGACACATTGCTCCAAATTTGGCAAATTCAAGTTCAAACCTTAATGGGTACCATAGATTAATCGAAATCAGCATTGAAAATGAATTTAAAATCATCTCACATGCACGAAAAACTTGAATCAATTTCAATAATTAAACAACAACATGAAATTAAACCCTAAAAATTTGAAATCAAAATTTAACATGAAAAATCGATTTTTAATATGAAACAATGGATACTCACCTTAGATTTGAATTTGCGACTCTTGAAATTACGAATTTAATGAGAAATTGAAATATCTGATTCTTGCTTCAAGATTTTTAGTTGCAGGTAAATGAGAAAGGGGGACGAAGGAAGCATAATTTATAAGCAAAAAATACACAAAAGGCCATTCGATCAGATTTAAATACACGGTCAAGATTAATTCGGGAATATCAAAAGGCGGGAAAACTTTATGCCGAAATAATGATGGGTGTCGAAACAGTTGACTTGAAAAGTCAAGAGCATCCCTTTGCTAGGGGGGCAAATGTTATCATAAAAAATCTTTTCAACCTTGTCGAAGCCTAAAAGAATGAAAAAGAAGGCTCCTTGAAGAACAATGGTGATCAAGACCTTTCAAAAGAGTCGAAGGGATGCTTCTGCAAATGCTAGATGAGCTATGGGCTTTCAAAGAGGTCAAAAGGGGACAAGGCTACCCTTCCACTTCAATTGATCTCTTTCGAAATAGTCGGTTCTGCATGCATAAATGGGTTACGCATGTGTTAAAAATGCCTTTCGAAGGAATCAAAAGAAAGGTTCCGCATTAATCAAGGGATTATTTTCGAAAGCTACCTTCCACAACCATCTTCTGTCCACCAAGAAGCCTCCTCTATTACAATTGACCTTTCATAATTATCCATCCACCACCATTGAATCCTTTCGAAACCATCCAAATGCCCTTCCTCACTCATTCAAGTAGCAACATATCATGTTGGCACCAGATCTTAACAACAATGAAGAAGTCCAGGAAGCCTTCTACTATGCTACAACCCTTTCGAAACAATGGAAATACCCTTTCGACAACGTCGAAAGCCACCAAAAATGAATATAAATCGAGTGCAAACCAATTCGATGCCCAATGATGGAAGGAAGATTTAAGTGTTTTGAAAGCTTAAAGGAAGAAGGCATCATTACCTTTTGCAAGCATTGGATGTGTACCTTTCAAACAGTTTGAACATCCTTTCATGCTTATCCAACATTTCAACGAAAAGATAAGGGTCATTCTCATACCTTCCGATGAAGTCGAAAGCACCCAGATCCTATTCAAAAGCAATATTAAAGAGGCGCTTTGAATTCAATAGCGACGGAAGGATACCACAAATGAGCTCCAAAGCATCCTAACCTAAATCTGTAATACTCGTTCTGACCCTTTGCATAGATCACCCATGACTAGTGCAACTCGCTGCCACATGGAAACACTGCAAAATCTTCTAGTTCAAAATTTCGAACATCTCATCGAAAACTGGAACGAAACCTTGCCACCAAACCAACTCGCCTCACCACTCATGACAGCCACCCATCACTAGAAATTATCCAGAGCTCCACCATCGATCTCTCTACCAACCCATACTATGTGCATGTCCCTATGCCTCTCTCGTCATCGCCATTTCCCTTGAACCCGAGACCAAACAAAAACACTATAAAACCCTAATTTGAAGTCGATCAGCCCACACGAGCCACTAAAAATCACCACGCCATTTTTCCTTGATGCGCCATCAACTGAGCATCCTCCACGCTAGACGTCTTGCCTCAAAATCAACTACGTCGCTGTAATTTGATGAAACCCCCAAAACCATTCATCTCTCAATCTCTACCTACATACAGCTATAAAAATTTCCCAACCACCTATAAAAATCGAGTTTTTCAACAACGATCATAACTGTATAATCCACTTATCAAATTATGAAAATCAAATTTCGACTATAGTTGACCTGTTCACTAGAAAATGTTGTTTACTCTCTCTCTCCCGACTTGATGAAATCGAATGAAATAAATTTTAAAATGTTCTGCATTCTAGAACAGGCAACTTTGATTTTGTAATCATGTTTTAAAACTGAGTAGATGGTACGATAATGATTTTCAAAGTTAAGGTTTTAACTGTTTTTAATAAAAAGCAAATAACTGAGAAGATTAAGTACAGGGATTTTGATGTAAAGGGGGACTATCAATGTCTAAACACACATATACATCTACATATTAACATAACAATCACATATACATTTGTTATAGATCAAGGATGCATCCATATTTCTAGACATATACATATATAGTAATAACTTGTCAGCATGGCAAGTGTTTTACTCACTATTTTTAAAAGATGATGAACACTGTAATTTATTTCTTGCTTCTAGCTTTTAGCAACCTAATTCCCCTTTGATTTAATTGCAGCTCTTTGTTGTTATTTTTTTATAAGCAAGTGAACAAGGTGGATGTGTGTATATATATGAAAGGAAATTGTACAGTGTAAATCTGGAGGCTGAAACATACATATAGGGTGGCTGCCTATCCATGAATGTACAGACCTCATTTCATTCATTTTTTTCTTTTATCATTTTCTTTTCAATCTCTGCTGATTTGATTTCATTGTATGCTGATTACAAATATTATGAGCTTGATTCAAGGTTTGTATGCTTGACTTGAAGTTGACATGATGATGTTTTCCGATGTATATATATACATGCATATATATAGATATATACACTTTCATGCACATATTCCCACCATATATATACATTTATATATATATATATATATGCATACATTCACGTATACACATTTATCCTATTATATATATATATATATGTATGTATGTACGTATATTTCCATATCCACTATATTTTATAAACATATACCCATATATATGTATAATCATAAGTTTGAAATTTGTCATTATGAAGTTTATACATTCATGTATATATATTTATTTGCATATACAAGAATTTTATAAACATATATGCATGCATAAAAACTTATGTATATTTTTGTCATCAAAATGGAGCTTGAATATATTTGTATATAGATATATAGATATTTTATCATGAGTTTGAAATGGTGAAGTTTAAATACATACATATATATCAATTAATTTTCCATATTCAGAAATTTACATTAAAAATTTTATATAGTTTAATCAGTTTATAGATTTAGATATCTCAATTATCAGAAAATTTATTTATTTGACTTATAAAAATTATTATTTCAATAATTAAAATTTTTTAGTTACCCCAATATCAGATAGCTAAAAATCCGATAGTTTAAAAATCAATAGGTTCCAAAACTATTTCAGTTTCATTCTCATATACATATAAGATCATCCTTTCCAAATTATTTAAGGATCAATAGTTTTTTTTGGATCCGCTTCATATTTATATAAACTCCTTTCAGTATTTTCAAATACCTACCGAAGATCATTTCCTTTTGGTTATAAATTCAACCTGGGGAGTTTGAATATATAACTAACATATAAAATCTCATTAATGCCAAATCAAAAATTTCCAAGTTCGATTTCTTTATCAAGTTAATTGTAACATTCTTACTTCCTAAAGTACATTTCAGTTATAGTTACTATTCAATCTTTATACTAAAATATCTCCACATTTGTGTTTTAAGTAATTTCAATTTACGTTCAAATCAGTATGAAAAGTGATTTTTACATAAGATCATATTTCTTCAAAAATATTTTACAACATCGATGACTACGACAACTAGTAAGTTCAAAAATTACATCCATTCATCCACCAATTTATTAATTCAGTTCGTTCCAATAATCCATCTCTAAATATCATCGATTGGATCTTCGCGTCCCAATTCTATATTTATTCCATAGAGTTATTTCAATTACAATTCAACTTCATTTGGCTCCAACTCCATTTCAATATTCAATTCATTACAAAATAAATTTAATTTCCTTTGACTTCCTTATTTACTTAGCATAAGTTAAATTTCAATATCTAAGGTTAAATTTTACAATTCAATCCACTAATTTGATAATTTGGTTCATTACTAATTTCCAGAATTCAAAACTCGTTTTATTTAAAAAATTGTTTTGAAACCATTCATACATAACTTCTTTTGCACCTTTTATAAAATCTATACCTTTCCTTTTACAATTTAATTTATTCAATTTCCATAAGTTAACTTTTAATTTTATCTTGAAATTTCCAATTTCAGGTCATAAGCTCAAAGCCTGTTAAACTTAGCCTGAGTTAATTCCCAATTCGTTCAACCCATTTAAACTTACTCAATTTAAATTTTACATTCCAAAATTTAATTCTTATTAATATCACTTCCCACTTATAAGTTCAAAACTTATTTTTCCTTTGGTTCTACTCCTCGTTTCACTGGGAATCCTAGAATTCAAACACCCGGTATTCATTTCAAATCACCTTGAAATTATATATATATATATATATATATATATATATATATATCCCTTTATATACCAAATCACACTTTTAAATTTTAAACCAACCTTGGTTTTTATCAAAAACAAATTTCTTCGAAATTTCCAAAACAACCCTTGTTTTTAAAAATTTCCATATCAAATGACTACGGAAGTAATCCATCACCTAAAAACTCGAAAATGAATATTGATAATGCTGCAATCATCACCAGGCTTATTTTCCACTGACTACAGTGAGTTCAGTGCTCTATCACTTTCAAAATCTCTTTAAAACAATTCTCATTCGGAAATATTTCAAAACAATATTACATTTTTTCTCCAAAACAACTTGAAACACATTTCAAAATTTCTTAGACTTAGATTCAAAATTTCTCAATTTAAATACATTTTAATTTATAAGTCACATTTTTAAATTATGCTTATATAATTTCACTTCCTTAAAACATTTCACAATGCTTTATCATTTTTTATTTTGTAATAAACATCTTTTATTAAGGCACGACAACTGATTTATGATAATAATTAACATTACCATACCTAGAAACCAAACACACTATAATTTCCATAATAATTTTCTGAAAATTATTTCTTTATATATAAAAATATAATCAAGTTAAATTATTTCATTTCAAATACCTTAAAAACATTTCCGAAATTTCCAGGATTTAAATTCTGGTTTGAATCTATTTTTAACTTAACCCATTTGTATAATTCATTCTTATCTAATTTATTTATTTGGTTATATATATAAATAACCACTTAAATTTTGTAATCTTATTTTGTAATCTTATTTTGATTATAATAACAACAACCAATCACCTCAATATACTATAATAATTTCCAAAAATTATCCTTTATAATAATTATATAAGAAAATAACAAGTATGCTCTCATATATAATAATACACTCAACTCATTCTAGGGTACCACTGACCCTATCTCTAATGAGTAATTCCCGCCAAAGCTAAGGTTCTCACTTAACCTTTAGCTCTGATACCACATGTGACGACCGAGGAATTTCGACCCACGAAAATCGACATACATACGTTCACTATATAGAATGCCAAGCAATCGAGTGCCGAAAATACCATATCATTAGGGGTTAAGAAGAAAAGAGGTAGAAGAAGAAATAGAAATTACAGCAAAAAAGAATCTCACAATCGCAGCGGAACAAAATATAATATATGATAACTGATTTTTATACAAAAGAATCTACAACTGTCAATATACATAAAATTTATCAGAGTACAACCATCAACATAGAAATTTGAATAGTTATAATAACTTGTCCACACAAGTGCTGAATAGGCAGCCTACAATACACAGCGGAATATAACAAAGTATGCATAATACGCCTCTACCATCCAGCTCTGTCTGACCCTCTGCACAGATCGCCTACAACAAGTGCAACTCGCTGCCACATGGAAACACAGAAAATCTTCCGGTTCAAAATTTCGAACATCTCACCGAAAAATGGAACGAAACCTTACCACCACGCCTAGCCACTCACGACCACCATCCATCACTAGAAATTAGCCAAAGCTCCGCCATCGATCTCTCTGCCAAATCCACCCTATGCGCACGTCCCAATGTCTCCCTCGTCATTGCTATTTCCCTTGAACCCGAGACCAAACAAAAAAACTACAAAACCCTAGTTAATGTAACGACCCAGAATTTTAGGTCGCCAGATTTGAACATTTAATTCATTTTAAATGTTGAATATGGATTATAATTTGAATATTTAAATAAAATAATTTGGTAAAAATTGATAAACTTTGTTTAAATTTCAAATATGGCAATTAAACTGAAATTTGAATAATAATAATTTAATATTAGGATTGAGTTAATTGGTAATTCGGAGCGTAAATAGATATGTAAATGAGTTTAAAATTTATTTTAAGACTATTTGGTCATTAAATAGTGTGGTTGGATTTTTAGATGAATTTAAAAGTCGATAAATTAATATTTGGAATTTTATATTAATTTAAAAATGAATTTAATATTATTAAAATGCATTTATTCAGATTTTAGTCCGGAATGAGTCAAAATGATTTTTAATGTGGTTATAAATTCAATAGGAATTATAATTAAGTTAATAAAATTTTAAAAGCAAAATTTTAAGCGTTTTCGTCAATTTCAGTAAATCGCCCGATTTAATAGACGAGTTAAAATAGCCTTCCGGGGCACAGTCTCGGAATTCGACGAAACAAGTTCCATTGGATATGTAATAGTTAGTTATTACCGGATTTCAATTTTCGTAGCAATCGGAGTTGTCGTTTGACCGTGGAAGCTCGAAACGCATCGAAATCGTTTTAATCAATTTAATTTTAATTGATCGTTTAATTCCGTAACTCGCGCATACGATCAAATTAGCTTACGAAACTTGTTCCATTGTATCCGGAACATGGAAAACCCTAGGAATGCCTGTCAGAACGCGTAGTTTGGAGATCATTTGCATAAACTGTTAAATTGAGAAATTTTATTAATTAAATATTATTAAACCATTATATATCTCAATATTTTATTCAAAACCCTAGTATCTTCGTTGCCGCCGCAGTTTACATTTAATGGCCGAAGATTATCGACGTTCCTCTTTGATTTGAAATTAATCCATCAGCTTTTGTGGATCGACTTCAACTGGAAAGTTGTAGATCACCTCGTCATCTACCCATCCAATAGTAGATCTTGCCTATCGTCACCGTATGGAGCTGGAAGGGGGATGATTGTAGCCGCCGATCGTTCGCGTTTTCTCCATCAGGTGATGACCGAGCTGCGTGTGTTCTTGGGCGAGGGTAGAGGAGGTGGAAGCGATTGTGGCGGCGCCTTCTGATCGAGCTCTCGACGTTCATGCGTTGGGCGACGGCAAGCCCTAGGGTGCGTAGATGGGTTCGTGTTTTATCTGGAGGACGCGCGATAGAGAAGATGTAAGGGCCGGCTGTGATTTATTTGTTGGATCGAACGGCTGCGATGTGCTTTGGTATAAATATATATATATATATATATATATATATATATATATATATATATAATAATTGTGTAAATTTTATTCAAACTTTAAAATTTAATATCTAGTTCATACGTGATCAGATTTGTACGAAATTTATGGCGTTGGAATCGCAGAGATGCGTACTACGCAATGGTGCAGTTCGGGAATCATTCTGGGCAAGTAGTAATTTGAGTTAAATCGAACGGCGTTCGATTTAATTTAAATTTCGAACGCTCGCCGAAACTCAAGGTGAGTTATTCTCACTCACATCTGGATGCTAGCTAATTTAAATAGTTAATATTTAAATATCTGTGTGTTTGGTTGAATATAATTGTTGTTATCAGTCTGGATTGATATTTATATATGTGATGTGCTAATATTTGTGGATGCAGGGGAAAACAGGTTGGAGGGATCCAACTGGATTCCTCACAATGTAGTAATTATTTTTATAATTGATGATGATGCTTGTTTATATATTGTGATTGATAAATTTGCAATTAAATTGTATTGTGATATTGTGGTATAAACTACAAACCCAAAATGTTAATTATAAAGAAATTTGGAGTTTTAATTATAAAGAAATTAAATTGGGTTTTCAAAGAATTAGGAAGTTCATAAATAAGGAATTTAAAGGAATATAAAAATTAGAATTAGTTGGATGGAAAACTGAAATAAAATTGTATAGAAATATTGCTGGATATATTATAAATCTATAATTAATTATAAATGGATAAATTGAATTTTAGAGAAATAAAAGATATTGTTAAATAATGAATTTAAAAGAATTAAAATTTGAAAACTATTTGGAATGAAAATTGAAAATTGGTAAAATCTGGAATGATAAACAAAGAGAAACGTTATCAGTGATAAATGTGAAAGTAA
Source organism: Allium cepa (assembly GCA_030765085.1). NCBI lineage: Eukaryota > Viridiplantae > Streptophyta > Magnoliopsida > Asparagales > Amaryllidaceae > Allium > Allium cepa. The sequence goes on along the minus strand of CM060945.1, from coordinate 210,155,723 downwards.
ATTCATGTTACTAAAACTTAAACCTGAATCTAAATAAATTGATAGCATTTGTAAGAAGGATTTTTGGGATATTTGAATGGGAATGACCTTCCTTGGGAAAACCAAGTTCAAGTTTTAAACAGATTTTATCAAAATAAGATTTGAAGTTCAAACTTGTTTTAAGAGCGTTTTGCAAATTATTATTTTAAAGTAACTACTAATAAATTAGAAATAGTAAATTTTATAAATACCTTAATAATTATTTTTACAAATGGATTTGTTTAAAAGACTAGTTTTGAACTAAGTTATTGAAATTAATATTAACCTTTTAAAACTCTACTTATAAGTTTAGTTTAAACTAATCCCTTATTTAAATTCAAGATTTATATCCTAATAAATAGTTTTATTTTAAATATTTTGAAATTATATTTTTGAGTAATAACTAGCAGTAATTTACATATTTTAAAGTATATTTCAGAATTGAGTATTTTAACTGTTTTAAATTTAAATTGTTTTGAACGTGGTTATTTCCAATGGGAATATATGGCAAAGGATTTACCTTGTAAAGGAAGAGTTTGGGAAATTGTTTTCAAATGAGTTTCGGAAGTTGGAAAATATATCTTTTAAAGATATCTGAGGTAAATAAATAATATGGAATATTATTTATTATGTGATGGATGCTTATGGATGTTTGTGAATATAAATTGATAATTAAATCACCGACTATCAATATTGGACAAATGCGTTGATCGTTTCGAAGAGACCGGGATTGAGTTTTATTCTCGAAAACCACTTCGATCCGGTTTGTACGTTTTCGTGCGAAAAACGTGTTCGGAGTCGAAGATGGAGCAGTGAAGTGCAAGGGCTAGTCGCTACTAATCCTGAGGATATTTCCAAAATGGATGTAGTAGGAGTAGTGCCTTCGGTTCCGTTCGAACCCGGGACGGGCTTGTATGGATGAATGCTTTCGAGACATCGTCAGGAGGGCGATGGGCATTCTAAGTGAAATGTTCTAAAGGTAACGCTAAGCCTCATGTCTCATCAACCGGGAATGACTGAAAATCAGGGGATATGCAGCACGGCTTCGTGGGTAGCACCCACTGGAGAGTAAGGTCATCCCTGTCTAGATGTTCCTTTTTATTTGTCTTAGTGGTGCGGTTGCTGATCCCAACCGTGGGGTGATATTATTCGAAACTATCCAGTAAGGGATGGGTCCGGCCATGTGTTGTAGGGGATCGGGAGTGGTCCTCGTTACGGTGATCTAGGCCCCGTACTGTGACAGGTGGTACCCCAGTGCCTAGTCATTGTTGGAAATCCATTCTCCCTACGAGACTTGTACGAGTTTTGTTTGTATTACCCACTTTTGTGGCTAGTATGCCGGAATTTAATAGATGTAACAATTTCGGCTATTTTATAAGTATTTGTGAGTAGACCCTATTATAATATCAGAGGATTTCTATAAAAAGTGTTTAAGCTATCGTAAGGTAAAAACCCGACATGTTTATTTGTGGCGTGGTCTTACGAGATTCTTTTGTTTTCAAAAGGATTTTTGAAACTTTAATAATCAATTGGATGCATTATTATCAGCTGATATTCTAGACTAACTCGGGTGTTATTTCATTATAATGCTCGGGTCAGACCAAGTATTATTTGTCCAGGACAGGATGCTAAGGAGCAGGAGAGGAGCTGGAGTCCGAGACGTATTATACGTACTATATATCCGCTGCTATGATTGTATGGTATGTCTGATTGATGATTGTTGATGTATGAGATACTCTGATGATATGATGTATAAACAGTTAAAGATTTCATTTGGTGTAAAGATCTATGTTTACTATTATATTTTACTCCGCTACGACAGTGAGATTCTGATATTGTTTAGTTTCTTCTTCTTCTTTTATCTCTTCTTCTTTAACCCTAATGGTTTGTATTTCTGTGCCACTTGAGTCAATTTGTATAGAATAGTGTTGATTCAAGGGGTACGGATTTGCGGGCTGTCACACTTAGTATCAGAGCTTAGGTTGGCGACAACCTAGGCTTTGGTGGGAAAATTACTCATTAAATAGAGTCAATAGTACTCTATAATGGGTTGAGTGTAATAATAGCTATGAGAGCGTACTTGTTAGTGAATATAAAAATTGTTTTTATACTGTGTTGATTTATCGGTTGAGTGTTTATGAATTCTGGTCAGTGCGGGAAGTACAACCGTATCGATAGGGGTTTCAAAACTCTTAAACAAGATAAACAGACATAGTATTGTTTTTAAAGTGGGTAAATAAAATAATTTTACCCAAAATTATATTTTGATATAAAAGAAATGGTTCCTAAATTATTTTATATATACACTAGTACAAAACTGGTCATTTGTGTCGGTTGTGTAACCCCTGTTGTGTCGGTTTTACAACCGACTCATATGAAGACGACACAAAATACATTTTTCTGTTGTGTCGGTAGTACGACCGACACAAATATCAATCATTTGTGTCGGTTGTTATTAAAGAACCGACACAAAACTATGAACAGTAGTGTCGGTCTTTCTAAAAGGACCGACACAAATCAGCGTGGATAGTGAAGCACACCGCCTTTTATTGTGTCGGTCCTTTTATAAAAACCGACACAACTGTTCATAGTTTTGTGTCGGTTTTTTAATAACAACCGACACAAATGATTGATATTTGTGTCTGTTATGTTTGTTTTTTCAACCGACACAATTGATATAAAGTTGTATCGGTTCCCTTTGAAGTAACAACTGACACAAGTAATATCTGAAGCAAAAAAAAAATTATTACCGTTTAATATTATAGAAACAGTATGAAATTGAATTTTAATTTTTTATAAACCAACGTTACTATGAACTGATTGAACAAAAAATATAATTATATTATCCATCAACATAATTCATGTTTACAGACCAAAATAGAATATAATCTATCACAAACATAACGTACATAACAAAATACCAATGTATGTTACAAAAGATCAGCGTACACAACCAACTACATCCAATTATACATGATATAACTAGCTAAATTCTCTCGAACCTCGTCTATCTTTTGTTGGTTATAAGAACCGTCTCGTACAAAGTCCTGCAATTAAGAGAATTAATTGTTATACAAAAGACAATAATTAAGTCAGGAATACTCTGCAATATATATAAAAGATCAGTCTGAGAGGAATTTAATTCAAACACAGGTTGAACCATGCATAAGCTGAATATTGGAAACAAATTAAATGATAGCTCATCGGATACATTCTCAGTGATTATAGCAAACAAATTAAATGATAGATCATCGGATACATTCTCAGTGATTATAGCAGAGTACTTGAGGTGGGTGTTTTTTTATCCTGGAACGTATGCTAATGCAATTTATAAATGGTTGATCAACTGATCTCGTTATAATTAATTTTATAATAAAGATAAAGGTTGCACAGAGCAACACTACCTCCAATTCATTTACTCTGACCAACCATATACGGTACACAATCATTCACCACTGCATTGCCTTGCATCACTGCAGTTTCAACCTCCCTGCAACATGACATAAAAATCAGCTTTCACATACAACTTGCACACTGCCATCTACTTCAACTACCTACATATCCTTCACAACACTTCATCCTATACATTCTATTAACATACAACATCAACTTCTACTTCCATTTCCTACACTGCTGCAATTACCTTCACTGCTGCAAACAACCCCACACTTCTGCTCTGCCATCAACTTCTGCTCTGCCATCAATTTCTGCTCTACCATCAACCCCATATTTTGTGCATCAATCGTCAACTGCTATCAACACAAACACCCATTCTCCAACCATCACAAACATTCATCTTTTGTTACATAAAACAGTTCACCCATTGCACTACATCCCCATCCCCCTGTTGCCAGTATCATCAACCATCCCTGTTAACAGTCTACTTCTACAAACCATCTGCTGCAAGCACTGCAACTTACCACCTGCTCTTCTCCTCCTCGACATCAATTCTTTCATACATTCCTCCAGACAGGCAGACAGTAAGTCTTCATCCCCATTTCTACGGCTTTCCCCCTATACTCACCAGCAACCCTCTGCTCTACCACTACAAACAACAAACTGCCATCTCACAGTTATCCATTAACATATCACATGCATATCACCATTACAATATCATCACCGCCATATCACAAAACCACAAAACAACTGCTCATTTCAAATCCACAGCTCACTAGCAACACTTGCCTACCATTTCCATAACATCCACCGACAACATACCACAATACTTCTCCAACACCTGAAAACTTCCCCAACACCTAAAAACTTCACCACCTCACTGACATCTCTGCCACTGCATAACAACCTCCCACTGCATAACTTCACCTGAAAACTTCACCATACCATATCAAACCACCCACCGCATAACAGCTCCTACCACAAACATTTCCTCTGACTTCCAGTGCACATCATTGCTGCAGATCGATAAAACTTCCCCCATATCACTGCATATCTTCCCCATCAAACTCAAAAACCATAAACTATACACTGACTACCCCATCAAACTCAAAAACATCATCAACAACTTCTGCTAAACATCTTCACCTCATCACATTCAAACATCATCACCCTAACCAGTCCACACCACTAGAAACCACAGCCACAGTGCAATCCCCTACCCCCAACAGTTCACTCTCCATATCACCTGAATACATCAACCCCGTCATCCTAATATCCCATCAAAAATGCTGCTTGATTACAGTTCCTCCCTTACACTTCAACAAAGCATAACAACCAACCCGGTCCCTACACTGCCATTGCTGCCTCCACTGCCATTGACATCAACTACCACCCCAAAACTGCAGCATCACCTAAATACCAGAGCGACCTGCCACCATCACAAGAACCAAGTTTTTTAAACCAAATTCCTCCACTTACCTCCTGCACACAACACCCCAGCAACCTCACTACCAATCGAACTCCACTGCCCCTCATATCACTGCCACCCTGCATATATCATCCATCAAATTCCTCTACAACTACAACTCCAGCCACATATGCACCACAATACTGTCACCATCAACAAAACTACTTCTACAACTCCATTCATCCACATCTACATCTACAACTACAACTCCAGCCACAGATCATCAATATCTATATCTACATCAACAAACCACCACACCAACCCCACATTGTACAACTCAAAGACCACAGCAAATCATTGCTTTGAACAACCCCAGTCAACAATCCACCTTACTGCCAACACTTCCATCCACCACCATATCACAACTCATTGACCAAACTGCCACTACCATACAAACTACCCCTCTGATCAACTTCCTCACTTCTGCACGGTGCTTCAAACAATTTGCATCCTGTTACTTCATTTCACATTTCCTTGCTGCCACATTTCTCAACAATAATTCCTTCCTTGCAAATTATTACTTCAATAAACACTATAGACCATCACTGGACTTCAGCTACAATCCCAGTCTGACCTCCATTACAAACCAAACTCATCACTAAACCATCAACAAGCCCCTACATTCAACTGCTCCATACCCACCATCCATAACAAACTGCACTTCACTGCATCACTCAAGCTCCAACATCATCACTCTAATAGCACTGTCAAAGAACTATTCACATTTTTCTATCTACCATTTGCTAACTGAACATCCCTTCACCAACAAGTCCTACTGTCACCACACACAGCAGCTATACCAAAGCACTCAACATAGCATACTGCCACCATTACCGACCACATCAAAACCATGAACTGAACAGTAAATAAAGACTTGGCATTTAACTAGCATTGCAGCAATGATTTGATCGAAATATAACTATAATGTAGCTAATGTATAATATGAAGGAAAAAAACTAAAGTAGTACCTTTTGTAAATCGATGCTTTGATTGTGGTTTTTCACTATGTCATGCATATACCTCATCACATAATATACACAGTCAGTTGCTCCTAATTGTTGAGGACACTACAGCAATATTACAAGAGAACTTAATAGTTAGTTTAAAATGAATTCATATGCCAAACAATATATAGTATTTATTTTATTTTTTGTTCGAAAATCAAATCACCTTAACATGCTTCCATTTCAAGGTACTTCCTCGAGACTTGCCACCTAATGACTTGTAAATTTTGAAGGCCTTACACATGCAAGAAAATGTTAAATAATAACTACTCCGGCAACCGCATTTACATACACTAATTTCATGTATAAATTTTTAATTTTACCACATATACTAACTTCATATAAGAGAGAAAATATATACAACTTACGTGCTCACTTGCGGTTTAATTTAAAGTTTATGTTTGCGTTCGGCCTGAGGATCAAAAACATCAATCTCATTCATTTCTACATGGAAAACCAGCAGTATACAATGTTTCCTGCGTTACAAGATTTATAGTAAGTTAAAATTGGCATCAAATTTGTAAACTAGTTACTAAAAGTTTAATGTTCATACCCTTCGTACTGTGGGGCTAAAAGTAAGTTTTTAGATTGCAATGCTTTCCATGTGTTCGACAAATATGTATTTGTCGCATCTGGATGTTTTCGCATTTGGGAAAGCTTTTTGGGACACATAAACCCAATGGTCTCCACTTTGAGATCATTGCACATATGATTTAACCACCTAAAAAAATTTAAACATATATTATTAGTTTTTTAAAAATTGACTATTCATCAAAAAACTAAGATGGTTATATATAAAAAAGTTGCTAAGGAAAAAATACTCACATGATGTAAAGTTGCAACCATGATGCATTCAACCATGAAATACTAAGGAATTGGATAATGTCGTCCATCGTGATATGAATTTCAAAGTCCTCATCGTATGTGAATAAATCCTTTTTCACTTGAATTGCATTGATGGCACTATCATTGGATAACATTTGAAGTATTAGGTCATGGAAATATCTGCACTCGCTCGTTAAAGTTCTGAGAATCTCTTCATCCACGATTGATTTGCGTTTTGCAGACTCATCTGACATTGTATTCACGACCTTGTCATTACTATTTTCAAACAAATCCTTGTTTGGTTGAGATGTAGGCACCTAATTCAAAATTTTAAGTAGATGTTTGAAATGATGTTGTTAAAAGAATGGACGAATGCTAAGAACTCAACTTCATATGTTAACTACTTTCCGATAAGTTTATAAGTAGCTAAATTAAGGAAGAAAAATGCATTCATTACCGTATCATTATCTCTAAAAAGCACAAGGCTTTTAGGCCATTGAACAAAACTCCCGACTGCTTCTCCTATCGTGTTGTGATGTTTAGTTGGAACAGGAAGTGAGGTTCCTTCATGACTAGACTCCACTGCATCAATTCTAACTTTTACATGATCGACCAATATTTTTTGATTATGACATTGATCTCCGGACCTTAAAGCGGGAAATACCATGCCATGACCCACTACAACAATTTTGGAGTCCATATTCATGGCCAAACGACATTTAATCGGTTTCTAGAATGGCAAAGTACAAAACCAACATTTTTCACTTAGCACTTGTCAAATACATAAAATCGTATACGTTTATAAATTCAACTATGAATTGTTTGCCTGCAAGTCTGCAAAGGGATCCGTCTCTTGAGATTTGTTTGCATATTGTAATTTGCTCGGGTGCGTTGATTGACAACTACTACGATGATCAGTTAATGGTGTGCTGATCTCCACCTCCTTCGGCAAATTCATAGTGTTCAAAATGTTTGCAATCTGCTCTTGAACCATTGTACTCATCTCTTGTCTCAATTTTTGGCTCACTTTAGCCTCTATTTCCTGAGTGATAACATGCAGCTCATCAGCTGATATTACACCACTTCGACCTTTCCTTTTCTCTACATCCCCAAATACGTTTTTTATACCAACCGTCCCACCAATCCCTCTAACTCGACCTGGATGCTCTCTTTTTTCAAGACCACGACTCAAGACATCATCATACCTATCTAGAACCCATGACCCTTCAACGGCTTTTCCTCTCCAATCATTATGTCAACAAAAAAAAGCTAAAACATAAGGTGACATGCTTTTCACTATAATATGAAGATTAAAAAATTAAAATAGTGCTATAGTATCATGCTTTTTACTAAAATGTTAGCACCACACGTTTGCTGAAATGATGTCATATTACGTGTCATATTTTATCTAATAATAAAGAATGCTGGGTCGTGTGTGTTTTCAGTTTAAAACATGTAAAGCGATAAAACACATGGAAACTAGTCGTACCATTTTATCTGCAACCATCTTAGTTTTCTCATTAGGGATGACATAATTTCCATCGGCTCCTTTTTTTGATCGTGCCAAAATCCAATCAATACTCCAATCCAAAACAGGTCCACCTGGCAATATGGTCGAGGAACTATGGCCTTCAATTATCCATTTAGCCTTCTTCCCTGCATATCCAGCTTGTCCTAAATAGTGAGGATGCTCATTGCATGCCTGACTCTTCCTAGCCTTCTCACTTATTTGCTGTTTTATGACATTGCAAAATTTAGCAAAACAGAATAACAAAAGCCACGGAACAGTTGCAATTTTTAAATCACCAATTCTATAACCAAATTACATTATAGTGTTGTGCTAATCTACATTGCAAGAATGAAAAAATCCATGTGCAAATCGGACTTAACAAGCAAGATACAGAATTTGAATTCTAACTCATAATTTAATAATTTAAAATTGTTGAAAACTTAACGCTAATTAAAACTTAACGCTAATTCTAACAATTTAGCACTGGCATAAAATCGAATGTGCATGAAAACTTAACGCTAATTAAAGAATATAACCACAAGTCAAATGAAAAGCATTCTTCGAAAAAGCTTATATGGTATAGCTTGATCCAACGAGGACATACATAATCTTGGCAACATTTACTTGTCACAAACAAATTTTTAATGTTAGGTACCATCAATTATACATATATATATACATACATATATATATATATACACACACACACATATATATATATATATATATATATGTATATAAACACACACACACATAATACAAATTATATTTCTTTGGATGTGTGTCTTATTCATCCGACCCATGCATTCATGAAGCAAGACAAAACTAAATAATCTAAATAAGTGTAACTCGTATGTAAGCCTCTTTTTACTAAACGTCAGTCATACATCTTTAATTTTGTTTCATTAAAACTACAGTCGAAAGACAATAGATGCACGTGAACCAGTGATTCCAATGGAGCTTAACTCATTAAACAATTTAAATAAGTAGTTAAAGGACATGAAAAAAAGAACATATGCTCGATCAAACTAATCCAAAACAAGCATAGAAAATCTTCTAAAGCTTCGGCAATGGCTTTCAGCTTTTGTACAGGAGTAGGTAGTTGTAAGCAACTGTTATGCAACTATTGAGAGACGGAGACAATAGCATTAGATTATGGTCCACCGGCAGATGTTCATTCAAGCAAGCATATCACACACGCGCAAGTGTTCTACAACAGACAAAATGCTAAAATAGCAAAGGAAAAAGCCAGGACTGACGACGGATGTTTTCGGATGCAGATATTGTGAAGCAAGCAACAAATGTTGAAGGCAATATATTATGATCAGATGTGCACTGTGAATCAATGTATTCAGTGGGAACAGTATGGTAAGAAGGAGGGGCAAGGAGGTAACACAATGGAATGTAGGCAGTAAAGAAAGCAGGTGATGACTTGTAGTTCAGATGGGTTTTGTGATGGTATTTTGTATGAAAATGAAGCTAGAGATGTTTTAATGTAAATGCAAAGTTAAAAGAAAAGAAAGTGAAATTGTAAAAATGAAATTGTAAATGAAAATGAATAAAAAAAAATTGTACTTGAAATTGTGTATTTCTTTTAAAATATGAAAATGCAAAAGGAAAAAAACTAGAACAACAAGCACACAAACAAATGCACACAAAAATGAAATAAACACACAATATTTTTTTTAAATGAACACACACAAAAATTAAAATACATAAAAATCAAAAGAAAATAATCCGAAGAATAGACACAAGCATGCCTCCTGGCCAACTCGCGTCGAGCTCAACAAATGAAAGAAATAGCGTGTGACTTGTGGATATGGCATAAAAAACATACCTTAAACTCCTTGGTTTCACAATACTGCTTAAATGTTTCCCATTGTGTTTTTGTAACCCCATCATAACATTCGTATGGATCTTTATGGTTTGCTGGAAGCTCTCTAGTCTTCGTAATCCAACCACTAACCAATTTTGTTTTGAAACCCTTCCATGCTCCACAAACATTTTTCAACACATTATTTTTCATTTTTTCATCGATGTGATACTCGGTCTGAGGTAATAAAAAATAAAAAATAAACAACGTCAAAGAAGTAAAAATGAATTCGATAAACAATGAAAGCGGTTTATGACTCCAAACACAAAGGCTCCAACTGACAATTTAATAAGCGAACGAATGAATTTATAATACCTTAATGTCTTCCCAGATGGTATCCTTAAGCCCTTGACTAACGCTAGCCCAATTCTTGATATTGATATCAATTCTAGATCTAGCTGTATCGCCTACGTATGCCTTAAAAGACTTCACCCATTTTCCAGTAGGTTTGCCATTATCACACCACTCAATGAACTTTGGCTCGGATGTTCTGTATTTCTTTCCCGTTGTTAGACCTCTTTGCCTCCTCTTAGATGACGGTTCTGAAGCGGTAGCGGAAGTGTTTTGCTCTTCAGTGTGTTCATATAGTTGCATTTCCATTATTCCTGTATCACAGATGTGCACCCGAAAGTTATAAAATATTTCAACAAATGAATAATCACTTAAATATCACAGAATGCAAGACGACATTATGATACCATGCACCTTTTTTCGAAAGGAATGGTTGACTAATTTATATTTATTTCGGAGGGGACCCGTCGAAATGGCTATATGTACATGCCTTCCTCCGAAATAATTGAAGTAAAGTATTATAAATAAAAGTTATTTAAAGTCGCTACTTCTAAAGTGATACAATTTCTCTTGTACGCTACTTCTTCAGAAACAAAAATAGAACTTTCGTTGCATCTTTTCAAGGGTCTTAAATTATTACTTCAAAAATAACAATTATTGAAAAAATTTACATCTCGTCTAGAATGTTGAATTATTACTAAAGAATAATTATTACTAATTTGTAATATAAGCAAATAACTTATCTATAAGGTTTAACGATTATAATACATAAAACAAACAATTCAACATAACATTTTGGTTGAGCTTTTATGCTGATGATGTGTTGTAAAATTTACTTATATTAGAACAAGTATATGAACATAATATTAGAACTGGTAGTATCAAATAATACATGTGAAATCTGTCATCACTTTCAAACCATAAATAGTTGGTCAAAAAAACAGGTTCTGAATGAAGGGGACGACAGGATGTTGGGTGTAGAGCAATTGGAAGAAGATACAGACGACCTTGCCCTCCAAAAGGCCAGACACTCAGTTGGGTCGTGATAATTTACTTTAAACAAGTTTTTTGAACGCATAGTGTCCTCCTATCTCGAAGAAATGATACTTATAATATGACTTGAAGTAATGATAATGTAACTGTGAGTACGCCTCGAAGCAGGAAGCAAGTATAGCAGATGGTCAACTATAACAAAAGCAATAACAAGAATGAAGTTATAAAGGGAAAGAACAGTAGTCAGAACAAAGTTGTGAAGGATTTTGTTTTAGAAAATGAATTGTTGGAAGACCAAAACAATATAAAAAAATCATAGTGACATTGCCATCTGATAATAATCTTCCTTCTAAAAGTATGAACTTGACAACCAACAAATACAGTTCATTGGCAGACTTAAGTGACTATGATGACTGTGCTATCATCACTGGTAAATTTTTAGCTGAAGTTATGACAACTCCTGAAGACAATAATGCTTTAGATGGTGAGATAGCCTCTACTAAATGTAACAAACCCAGTGAATGAAGTATCAATTGCATTACTGCTGAATTTACTGCTGTGCACATGCACAAATTCTGTACAGATGCACAAGCAAAAGCCATGAGCACACCAGTGAAAAAACCAATCATTTCCTTGTCTCCATAATTTGAAAATGCTTGGTGCACTAAACTGGAATCTCAGATAACTCAGATGATCTTCTCCTTGCATGATAAAGAGGAAGATGAACCCATGACCATGACAGCAGCTGCTAACAGCACAGGCTTAAAACTTCTTGCTAACAGCAGCAAAAAACTTCTTGCTAACAGCACAGGCTTAAAACTTCTTAAAACATAGAAACCATTGTCTATGTCATTGATTTGGAAGTCTCCAACCAGTTTCCATATACTTTTGATATAAGATTTAAATAGTGAAAATAACTACATTTAAATATGTGTATTTAACTGCATTTAAATATGTGTATCTAACTGAATTTAAATAGGTGTATTTAACTGCATTTAAATATGTGTATTTAATTGCATTATCAAAATACACTTAAAAAATGATATGTAAAATTATGTTTTTCATAATTTTATTTTTAGATATTAACAGTGGACATTATTAGAATCAGAATCAGAATCAGCTGATATACACATTCCAAATAAATGTACACATATGAACAAATTAAATGGTGACAGTATTAGAAGGTTAAAAAATTACCCTGCTATCCAAACCCCTTCATCGTAATCAGTACGTGCATAATTTGCATTTAAATCAACTTCTTCTTCTGATAGACTTACGCCAATGGAAAAAGGTGGATTCTCGTCAAATTTATTATACTCTTCTTCATCTACCACGCCGTCGATCCCAACAATGTGTCTTTTTCCAGGAAGGACAACAAACCACTTATGATCAGCTGGGTCGGTGACATAAAAAACCTATTTCACTTGAGATGCCAAGATGAGTGGATCGTTATCATGACTCACTCGATCAAAGTCAACAAGTGTGAATCCATGTTCATCCACTTGTACAGCATGATGGTTATCGGCCCATTTACATTGAAATAGAGGAATTGTGAAGTCCCTATATTCAAGTTCCCAAATATTCTCAATTACTCCGTAATATGACATTGTCGCATTTATTGGTTTGTTATCTTTAGCACTAGCAAATTATCTTGAAGATGCTACGACACTTACTCCACTATTTTGCATTTTGCTCTTTTAATCCTAACGCTTCGTATGAAAGACATTAATAGCGTATACTTCATAAGAGCTAACTTGAAATTTAGGCCCATACGCCAACCATTTTATTATATCGGAAACATTATGATTTGACAATTGAGACATTACCCTATCTTTAAACCATATGACGAATGAGAGGTTATGTTCATTTGTCAACCATCTTTCGTTCTTTGAAGGATTTTGAGACTTTAGAATTGTCATGTGCTCTTCCAAGTAAGGATGAACCTCACTAAGGTGCTGTAAAACAAGTAGATGAGCTTTGTGAAACATATCATCACCAATTGACATCAATTTAAACCCAATTATGCCTTGACCGTCAAGTCACCCTTCATGTCGAGACTTGCAAATCCAATAGGTTCAACGTCAGTTAGGTATTGAGTGACAAATTCAAATAACTTCCTCGGCTATAGTACCTTATACGATACTAGCTTTAGGTCTATATCGATTCTTTGTTTTTCTTTTTAAAATTCCCATGTGCATTTCGAACGGATACATATACCTCATAAAAACAGGACCGCAAATCTTGATTTCACTTACCAAATGTACAATCAAATGCACCATAACATCAAAAAATGAAGGGGGAAAATACATCTCAAATTGACACAAGGTAACAATAACATCAGCTTGTTGATCATCCAGCATATCAGGATCAATCACCTTACTACAAATTGCATTAAAAAAAATACAAAGCTTTGTAATAACATGTCTAACATGTTTAGGCAATATACCTCGAATAGCAACAGGCAACAAATGTTGCATTAACACATGACAGTCATGAGACTTCATGCCCATCAATTTCAAATCCTTCATTGATACATGACTGCTAATGTTCGAAGAATAACCTGATGGAACCATGACACCACGAAGACACTCGCATAAACTAGTTTTCTCTTTTTTGGACAATGTATAACATGCAGGAGGCAAATAGATACGTTTACCTTTCTCCACTGGTACTAACTCCTTTCGAATACCCATTTTCAACATATCTTGTCTAGCTTTCTCACCATCTTTTGTCTTACCAGGTATATTCAAGAGTGTTCCAATGATACTGTCACAAACATTTTTTTCTATATGCATTACGTCTAGACAATGCCAAACTTGTAAATGTTTCCAATATGGAAGTTCCCAAAATATAGATTTTTTCTTCCACATGCCTTCTTGAAGAGGAAAGGATTTGCCAAATACATTTTCAATATCCTTGATCCGTTCATATACATCATTTCCTGTTAATGGCAAACGAGCAACTCCGCTTTCTATCTCCCCATTGAAAGGTTTCTTCTTTTTACAATAAGGATGATTGAGAGGGAGAAATCTACGATGATGCATATACACATTTTTCTTGCAAAAATGCAAGCGCTCAACAGCCATGCCGTCTTGACAAATTGGGCATGCTCTAGCACCTTTTGTACTATATCCAGACAAATTACCATATGCGGGAAAATCATTTATGGTACAAAAAAGCATGGCGCGTAATGTAAATTCACTTCTACTATATGCATCAAATACGCGCACACCTTTATCTCACAAAAGTTTTAGATCATCAATAAGAGGAGCTAGATAAACATCGATGTCATTTCCTGGTTGTCGTGGTCCCGAAATCATAAGAGACAACATAATGTACTTGCGCTTCATACTTAAGTAAGGTGGAAGATTGTAAATCACCAAAAGAACCGGCCAAGTACTATGTTGACTGCTAAGATTGCCAAATGGATTTATGCCATCTATGCAAAGACCAAGTCTGAGATTTCTTATTTCTTCACCGAAACTAGAATACATGGTATCGATATTTCTCCACTGCGGAGAATCGGCTGGATGCCTTAGTAATCCATCATCCTTCCTCACATCTGCATGCCATCTTAAGTTTTTTGCATTTTCTTTATTTGCAAATAAACGTTTAAACCTTGGTATAATGGGCAAATACCATAAAACCTTTAATGGAGACCATTTCTTATCTGGGTCGTTATGCACATTTTCTCGCGACTTGTAACGGGATAATCCACACTTAGGACACTCATGCAAGCTCTTATATTCATTTCGATACAATATACAATCATTTAGACATGCATGTATCTTTTTGTATCCTATGCCAATTGGACACATAATTTTCTTTGCCTCGTAATTAGAAGTAGGAAGCTCGTTACCTTCCGGTAGCATGTCTTTCAAAAGTTCCAACAATGATGTAAAACTTATATCACTCCACCCGTGTTTTGCTTTTAAATTGAAAAGCTTGAGCATAGCAGTCAATATTGTAAACTTAGCACAACCAGAATACAAAGGCTTCTCAGCATCAAGTAATATTTTTTCGTACAATTTTGGCTCTTCCATCAAATGTTCTTGAACATCATCAAACATCTCATTAACATTGTCGATCTCATCAGTCTCATCATTTACCTCGTTATTCACGGTACTTTCCTGGTCATCCTCATCAGTGTAATGATTACTAGAACTAGGTGTACTAAGTGTGCTTTCACCATGCCATATCCACTGTGTGTAATTTTGCTTGAACCCATACCGAATTATGCGATCCCTGATCTGATCTATGTTACAAAATCTCCTCCTATTCTGGCAACGTCTACAAGGACAAAAAATTGTTTCTTCTCTTCTTGTTAATTGATCATTCAACGCACACTTGATGAATCCTTCCATTTTGTTCAAGAACTCATCATCACTACGTTTAACGTTATACATCCAATTACGATCCATGTGAAATTGCTAGAGACGCACTACATAAGCAAAAAAAAATCATAAGTGTTCTTACGATCCACGCTATATATGTTGTTTTTCAAGTGTGAAAAAGAAGTAAAATAATTATAAATAAATATCTAAAAAAACATAGGAACGTGAATTTTCTTTTAAACATGCATCAGTATGGTTAATTGAGGAATTCTTTACGCAAATTTGGCACTTCATTCGAAATTAGTATGTTAATGTCATGTATCGGCGTGAACATATAATTATAGCATTTAGTAGTTTTATTTTGTATTTTTGCACAAGATTTCTAAAAAGAAAATGTTCATTTGTTGGCATGTGACGTTGATTCTTGTTTTCCATTTGTTGAAAAGTTAAGTCGAGCTGCCAGTTATACAAAGAAGCAGTTGACTTCTACTGTGACTTTTATGGTTGGTTTGTTCAATTTATTTGTTTTAAGGGAAAAAGGTTGAAAGCAGATGAAGTTGATATATAAAGCATATTAAATTGTAAAAAGCAACTCGTTTGATTTAATTTCTATTCTTCGAATTATTTTTGTTTGATTTTTGTGTGTTTTGATTTTGTGTGTGTTTGCATAAAAAAAAATTGTGTTTGTGTGATTGTTGCTAGCATTTGTTTGTGTTTTTATTTGCATTTGTTGCTTTTCTATTTTCATTTTCTAAAAAAAATAAGGTACACAATTTCAGTAGAAAACGAAAATTTTTTATTCCATTCCATTTTCATTTACATTTTGCATTTGCATTTATACAATTTTCAAAAAAACACATTTTACTGTTGCATTGCCTACTGTTCATGGTGCACACCTGATCAATTTCCTTCCAATGCCTATTGCAACTTCATGCCTTGCACAGCCTCTTCTCCTCAACTGACAGTGTACATCCACTTGAAACTCCCCTGCTAAGCAATAGCTTCAAACATTTCCATACAACTACAACTAACTTCCATCAACCCAAACCCATTTCAACTCACTGTCACAAACCCTCATACAAGTTTCTTCCTGCGACAACTTCTTCCTGCCACAATCATACATATCACAGTCATATCCCCCGTCAAACAACAACCATCACTCCCATCATCTACCTTCAGACCACATCCTCCCAGTACTCCTTGCTGCAAACAAATAACCTGGTTCAACAACACCGCTCTCTGGCCATACACTACCAAACATCTCAAACGGTTCAACATCCTTGTAAATTAATTTTTGAAAGTAATTATCACCTTCAAACAACCTTCAGCAGCTGGTTATGATATACGATGCTTATATTTAAGGTCGAAAATGCAATCATTACCAACTGGATATTGTTGTATATCTAGTCAGAGCATGTATTATTGGTTTGATGTATGCTTTTCGAAGATTACAAACGAAACTTGGTTCGATAGATCTTAGAAAAGGTCATCAACTTCAAACTATGATTATATAATATAATTTACTTAAATAATACTTCAAAATATACCTCAATGAGGGATCACCACAGATAATACATGCAAGAGATGTAGAAGAAAAAGGTGGATAAGCTATGATAAAACGTGAAGGCATGTTAAATAGATGTTCTGTACACTTTGTTTAGGTTTCTAAATGGCACCCTGGTTCTCCCGATTACTCATAAAAGAAAATCCAGTGTGAATCTTAAAACGCTAAATTGCCAAACTCACCCTAAATTATTATTTGTTAAAAAATTCACACGTGAGCAAGTTTGTTTGAAGTTATTATCGTGCCAAACAATTCTCCATAATACTGCATCCAAGATTTGTTAATATTTCACTATGCGCGACTCGCACTTATTGGTTTATAAATCATATCATTCTAAAGAGAGTAAAATAAAAACCAAATACATTCAAAATCAGTTATCGCAACAGCAAAAGTCAAATACATTCAAAGAAAATGTTCGGCATTAGCAAATTAACTTATCAGACAGTCTACAATAAGGCAAATCGAAAAAACCCGAAATCACAAATCAAAAAAACAAAATTCTTCAATAATTCAATAAGGCATACCTAAAAGATCGAAAGTCTTGATCAAGAAGCGATTGTTGTTTTCTCTTTTTTTTTGCTAGAGAGAACGGGAGAAACAAAATTTAATTTTAGCGTTGGCGGTAGAGAGAAGAAGGAATAAAATAACGAAGAAGAAAAGAAGAAGATGGGTCGGGCGCGTGATGCCAAATTTTTCCTCTAAAAATTTATGTTCGCGGGAAAAGATTGTGGCGGCCGAAAATGGGAATGGTGGGAAAAGTTGTGTGCCTATTGTGTCAGTTTTTGGACAACCGATGCTATTGTGTTTAATTTTGTCGATTGTTCAAACAACCGACACGAATAGATCTATTGCTTCTCTTCAATTGTGTCGGTTTCTTAAGAACAACAGATGCAAATTACATTTTTAACATTTTCTTCTTACCCCATTAGTCAATAGTTTCGGTTGTTAATGAACAACCGACACAAATTACACTATTTGTGTCGGTTTTATGGACAACCGACACAAATGAGGCGAAGCAACTGATCTGTTTTGTACTAGTGATATTGGATGTTTGATTGTTCATGCAATGATCAAATAAGAAATTTAGGATAGTAAAATTAAAATGGTTCATAACCAAATGCAATTATCTGAAATTTAATCTAAAACTTGAAATTTGTTATAATCAAATAAATTCCATGAGTATAAATTATATAAAAGAAGAATAATTAAATTTAAATTTAACCAGAATTTAAATTCCGGAAGTTTTGAATAGATTTTAAATGTATTGAAAACCAAGTTTGGAAATTGAAAATCTTGGGAATGTTTGGGAATGTTTTCCAAAGTTTTTGAAGGCAATAATGGAGTGTTGATTTGGGAAGTATTTTGAATGGAAACTGTTTGAAAAGAATTTAGGAGAGTAAGAAGCACTGAACTCACTTCAGTCGCTGGAAAATAATCCTGATGATGTTGGCTACATCATTAGAATTCATTTTCGAGTTTCTAAAGTAATGGATTGCTTCCCTAGTACTTAGTTATGATATTGTTTGGATTTGTTGGGTATACTAGTTGTTTTGGGAATTTCAAAGGAGGGAATTTGTTTTGGTATAAACAAATTGTTTTGAAAATCTAGAGACTTGATTTGAAATACCAATGGGTATGAGTTGATTGTTATTTCAAAATGGTTTTGGAATAAAACCGGGTAAAATGAATTCTGGGAAAAATTCTAATTACATAATGTGTAAAGTTGAAATGAATTAACTATTAAACTTATTTAGTAAAGTAATATTAATAAAAAGGGAAATGAAAATTTTGATCTTGGAATTAAAATTTAACTTAAGTAAATGGAAGTGAATAAAATATGTTGAAGTGAATGGAAATTTGAAATGAACTTGGATAAGTCAAATAAATTTGGACTTAGAATTAAATTGGATTTAGAGTTAAATTGATTTGGATTAAATTGAAATGTAAGTTGACTTTGAGATTGTGGGTTATTGTGTAATGAATTATCCCCACAAGCTATTAAATGTTATGCTTATAGTTTAAAATTGTGAATTTGAAATTGAATTAAATCTAAATCAATTGGAATTAAATTGAATTGGACATAAAGGTGGAATGTAAATTGCTTATAATTGCATAAAGAAATTCATATTCTTAGATATAGTTTGAAATTTGTGATTTTAAAATGGAAATGGACTTAAATAAGCAACCTAAACTCTTGATTAGAAATGAAATTGTAATTCATTAATGGAAAGAGCTGAATGGTGTGGCAAATTCAAAACTTAGCCATAAATAAAATGTGAAGTGAAATGAAGTAAGGTGAGAATATAAAGGTGGATGTTCTTAAGTTAGCAAATAGTCTTGAACTTATGTATTGGGGAAGATGAAATCTGTTTTGATAAATGAATTGAAATTAAATTTCAGCTGTGTAATAAATAAAATTGAAAGATTTTAGATTCTATTTAAAGGAGTAAAAAGGAAAGCTAGAAAATTTAAACTTGCAAAATGAAATAATTGGAAATGGTAATATTATAAATAATTCAGAGTGAATTGAGGAAGTGAATTAAAACCTAATATGGATTAGGTTAGTGACTAAATTGAATTACAATTAATTGGAATTTGTATTGTAATGGAGAATTTTGATAGTTTGGTCAAAATTTGGAAAGTAAATAGAAATCCAGTTGTGGCATGGGATTTAAATTTTGGAAATAAATATTGGAAATGTGGATAAATAACGAAATTAGATTATAATGGTGATAGTTGAATTGTAAATAAATTCCAATGAGTGAAATAATATAAAATGGCTCTTTGTTAATAAAATAAATCTATAAATATATATATATATAATGAATAAATAAACAAAGTGCATTAAAGTTTGCAAATGGATTTGAATTGATTTATAAGAAGATAATGAAAAGATTGTGAAGGAACTTAAGCAAATTGAATAATAATTGTGATTAAGCATTATAATGTGGTTTTAGATAAATTGGTTTAGATAATAAAAGTGAAATGCAAGTGAAATGAAATTTAATTAATCTTTGTGATGAATTAAAGATGTATGCGAATTGGAAATAATATGGAATGAGATGTTATTAATTTGAACTTAAGCTGAATGTATAAGCTAGTTGGATTAAAATTTGTGAATGGTTTGATTGGGCAAGAATCAATCAAAATGGAAATAAATTGAGATATTATGGAATTGAAATCATTTGAGAAAATGATCAGATGGTTATTTTTTTTAAGCTTATGAAATAGCTTTAAATGAAATTTGTTTGCAAAATAAAATTTGGATGCAAGCAAATGACTTTTAAGATTGTTATTGTGGGGAAGAAAAAAATATATGAGTTGTAAATAAGAATGGAATGATAAAAGTGGACTTAAGTTGAATAATGGATTTGAAATATGAAAATCAAGACTTGGTTTAAAATAATAATAATAATAATAAGAATAATAATAAAATAATAAAAATAAACTTAAGATAAATAATAAATTTTGAAGTGTGACTAAGAATTTGATTTAAAAATTTCAATGAATAATTCCGAATGGAATAAAATTAATATAAATTTAAACTAGAATTAATTTTAATGGTTATGAGCTTAAGTGGTGATTATTTTTGCTTGAAAGACATGAGAAATTGCATGTATTCAGAATTGAGTTGTTTAAACAGCAACTAAATTGGTTTTGAATAAATTGGAATGGATTGAAATTTTATTAATTGACTTTGCATATGAATGAAATTGGATTACCATAGTAATGCAAATGTTTCAAATTTAAATGAAATTTTCTTAGTGAACAATTCGAAATTTGGGTAAAGTATGAATTGGAATGGTAAACTTGTATGTAACTCATTTGTGTGAAATTAAATGGAATTTAGCATTTGAAAAGAAACTTTGTGCATGTTAAAATATGGATTACTTATGGAACCATGCAAATTGTTGGTTGGATTATGAAATTGATAAGTTTGGCTTATTTTTATATTGGAAATGTTGTTAAAATGTTCATATCTTTGAAAACTGATGAGTTTGTTGAGTAAGTGCAGGAATGCGAGGCGTTCAAGAGAGTTGGAGTGCGTATATGCGATAATATTAGCCGCTCGCTATTAAAATTTGCTAAAAAGGTATGCCTACGCTAATAAAATTGGGAAATGATATATTTGGTGTGATATATTTTGGTTTCCGACCGTGTGGGTCGATGTATATATATTTATTTGTATCGCGATATCGCGAAAGCTCCTCCGTACAAGGGAGACTCTGCCAAAATTTTCCGTAAATTTTGGGAGTTAGAATATTTTTGGGTTTTGGGAAAAGTTAAGTAACTTGGGAAGTTATAAGTTAAAATTAAAGCTTTAGAGTAAGTAAAGCAAATGAGTTTGGGGATTGAGCTAAAGAATTTTGGGAAGAGTATATAAGCTTTTAACTAAACAAATTAGGTAAGTAATTTAGTTTGAGAGTATTTTCTACCTTAGCAAATTTCGGGGACGAAATTTTTATAAGGGGGGAGGAATGTAACGACCCAGAATTTTGGGGTCGCCAGATTTGAACATTTAATTCATTTTAAATGTTGAATATGGATTATAATTTGAATATTTAAATAAAAGAATTTGGTTAAATTGATAGCCTGTAACGAAAATGAATTTTGCCCGCTTGAAAATCGACATCCATACTTCAAATCGTATTCGAATGCCGTAGATTCAACCGTTCAAACCCGATTCGCCGGAGCTTATAACAACATTAAGTAAATAAAAAGAATAATACATTGATATACAACACTGATACAACAGAGTGATACAATGAATATCAATATACATCAGAGATATGATACAATAGCAGCGGAACAATAAAACTCTAAGATAGTCTTCGACGAAGAACTCCAAATCTGAAACTCCATCTCCAAGAACCAATCCAGCAATAGCCCGGATTCCCCATAACAATGCACCAAGATAAGCAAGACTGGTGCGAACCAAAGACTGAACTAACTCCAAATAATCCACTATATCTAACTATCTGAAAAACCCAACTCTAAACTGCTCGTGTGGAAAATAATGAGCATCCAGATTTTAGGAAAGGAACAATAAACTCCGGATCAGTCGTGGGACTGGTGTGAGCAACAAAAACAATTTTATCTTTAAAACAATCAACAAAAGAATTTAAAAGTAAATTCGCAATGCTTTTGGAAAATGAAACTACCATAAGACCTCCCACCACACACACAATGCAAACGCAGACTTGGAGGAGATTTCTTCTTATGATAGTCAAACATGCTTAATATGCAGAAAATTTCTTTGATATTATTATTATAAGTGCACGATGCAGAAAACATTTCAAAAGTAGAATATAAATCTTAGCCAGCATAGGTGTGACGACCGCCCATGACTCCCGCACCAAAACAAGGGAATAATGCGCGTGCCAGGCAGCCATGGACGATAGTCAGAGTAAAATAAAACAGAAACTCTATCGCATAACTCACAGCGCATGGATAAAATACAATAGAGAAATATAACATAGTGAAGCTCCATAGAACAGAACATCATCATATAAGCATCATAGTAGTTTGATACAATCATCCAAACAAATCCATACATCAAAACCTCACTACATAGCACTCAGAATTTATACAAACAGCGGAACACCCAGTACATAAAGTAAGAAAACTAATATGCAAAGCCTCCTGCTCGACTTCGTCATCATCAGCGTAGATCTCCAAGAACAGCACCTGTCACCTGCTACCTAGTCTGCCCATCCCATCATGGATGAACAGCCCAAGGTAATAAGAGGAGACATAAAACCTTGAGTCAGACAAAGTCTTAGTGAGCAGTAAATTAACTATCAAACATACCAAAAGAGCATAAGGGATAAAAGGAATAGGAACCAAACCATCCCACTCCACCTCTTTCTACAGTGATAGCCCCCAGACACACACTAAGGAGAAGCAAGCTTAACATAGCAGGTAATTAAAGTAAAGCAATAATCACTCGAGTCAAGGACGATGTTTCCCAAATACAAACCCCCAAGGCCTAAACCAAGATCAGATAAGCACCCAGAAAACACCGCTCTTGAGACCGAATGATGGTACAACCAAACATCCATGACTCTGGCTATCACTGTTATCATTGCCTTGGTATCACCGTTAGTTGAATGACCACCTGTCAAGGGCTAATGGTAACCCCGGTTCTAGACATAACTCCGCACGTCGTCGCAGCCCGTGCCTAGGAATTTTCGCAACTACCCAGAGTACTAGCACGTCGTCGCAGCCCGTGCTTGGAACGTCGTCGCAGCCCGTTCTCTTGCTTTGAGCATGCTAGAACCTTCAACAACGATAAGATCTCAGCCTCCTAGTCTTCCTCCTCGATGACTATCTCCATACTAGCTCAAGCGCCTCTCAAGCTAACCATTATCACCAACCCGGATCGCATCACCGAGTTATCAACATAACTTTGCACGTCGTCGTAGCCCGTGCTTGGAACGTCGTCATGACCCGTCCCATCTCAACATCACACTTTGCCTCATCGCATCATAGCAAAGTCCATCTCGATCTCATGCTTTGCCTCCTCGCATCATGGCAAAGCCCATCATAATCGAATCCATCCATATGAGCTTCCACATCCGCTTCATATGCCATAGGCAGCTTTCAACATTCAAGAGCCTTTCCTCTTGGCTTTTGAATCACCTTCAACCCTCTTGTTCCAAATCAACCACTATCTAACTTGAAACAATCAAATCAATTCATACATCCAAACATTCAAGCATTCAAACAAGATCTAATAAGCAATATCAACTATAATGGCAATTTCGTAAATAATTGAGCATAAGTCCAACATGCATGAATCATAGGTTTTTAACATAGATCTATCAAATATAAAACATGGGTTTTGTTTCTATAACTTAATAAATGAACTTGCATAGGTAAACATCTTCATAAATGATGGATCTACACTTAGATCTAAGGAAAATGCACAAAATCACTATCTACAACACTCCAACAAACCACCAATCCAATATACACCTTTGGGTCCGCGTGAGAGATAACTACCACTCACCAAATCACCCAAACACCTCAAAAACAAAACACTTCAGATCTGGACAGCTAAGATCAAGGCTTGATCGGGCAATATCTCGCTTCAATCGATGAAATTTAGCTCAAACGGATGAAGATCTTCAACTTTGGCTCTTGGATCTTCGATCTTGATCTTCGATCTTGGATGGATGTTAGAACTAGATTGGAATGGAGAAAAGAAGATGAAGAAATGTTGGAGTCGAGTTCCAAAATGGCAGCACTTCGTCGCTTCAAAAACCGGTGCCAAAAAGTGAGCCAAACCCCTCTATTTATAGGCTGAAAACCCCTTAGGTCGTCCGCCCCTTAGGTCGTCACCGACCTAACCATAAGTCGTTTCACGACCTAACGACCTAACCCTTAGGTCGTTTGCGACTTAGCGTCTCAACCACCCCAACCTACGACCTAACCAACACAACACACAGCCGACCTAAAGACATGGCCGACCCAAGACTCATGCGACCTAACCACTAAGTCGCTAACTTCTTCCTGCCGACCTAACAATCCAACGTCCTAACGACTATACACGATACAAAAGCCTCCGACCTAACTTAGGTCGCTGCCGACCTAACAACAAAACACCCTATGCCGACCTATCGACTCAACAGTATGGCCGACCTACGACTTATACCATAACCCGTCCACGACTTAACTACACACCTTATCACCATAAGTCGTGTACGACTTAAGCCTTAGGTTCCAACTCCTATAGGTCGGTCGCGACTTACCTCCTTAACCCACTAACTACCTTAAGCCGGCAAACACCTTAGGTCGCTAGCTTCTATAGGTCGTCCAAATCCTTAGACCGCTAACATCTTAACCCGGTCAATCACTTAGGTCGGTCACCTTCCTTGAGTCGTTACCTATGAGTCGCTTACTATCCTGACTCGGTTCAAACCTATAGGTCGGTCAGAAACCCATAACCTGCTCACACGACCTAAGCTAACTCGCTCACGACCTAAGCTAACTCGCTCACGACCTAAGCTAACTCCCTAAGGTCGTAAACCTCTTAAGTCGGTCCAAACTATCCACGAGTTAACTCCCCACACGACTTAGGTTATGGACGACATAAACAACACTAACAACCTAGTAATTCTACGATCTATCGATCCGTAAAAATACGGGTCGTTACATTCTCTCCCCCTTAGGAATTTCGCCCCCGAAATTCCAAGCAAACAACAGCAATCAAAACTATTCCGCATGCCTACCATCCATATCAATCAACAAACCATGCATCCAATTCTAGCCTAGCATGCAGAATTCTAAGACTTAGAACAAGCTACAAATTCATGAGATGTCGCGACACTTTAGGGCCATACCTCGAAGAGTCCGGGATGAGCTGCCTTCATCCTCTCTTCCTCCTCCCATGTACAGTCGTTAACATCATCACTCCATTGTACCTTGAGCAACGTAATCGTCTTCCTCCTAAGCTGTTTCGTGTCGGTTTCAACAACACGAAGCGGCTTACGAGGTCTCGTAACCACTGGATCAACCTCTAAATCTTCACAGCTATCAGCAGAAACCACTGTAGTTGAGTCATGCACATACTTCCGTAGATAAGATACATGAAAAACATTGTGCACACTCGCCATCTTTTCTGGTAACTCCAATCTATAAGCGAGCTTTCCAATTCGCTCAATAATCGGGAATGGTCCAACAAATCTCGGAGTCAATTTTCCTTTCTTCCCGAATCTAATAACATTCTTCAATGGAGAAATCTTCACAAAAACCATATCACCTACGTCGAATTCCAAATCCTTACGACGATTATCGGCATAACTTTTCGGACGATCTTGGGCTGCCTTCATTCGTTGCCGAATGATCTCTATACAATCCGAAGTCTGTCGAATCATCTCTGGCCCAAGTATCAATTTTTCTCCAGTTTCCAACCAACATGTCGGAGAGTTACACGGTCTTCCATACAGTGCTTCATATGGTGCCATACCAATACTCGACTGATAACTGTTGTTATACGCAAATTCCACCAAATGAAGGTGATCTTCCCATGATCCTCCG
Source organism: Allium cepa (assembly GCA_030765085.1). Classification (NCBI taxonomy): domain Eukaryota; kingdom Viridiplantae; phylum Streptophyta; class Magnoliopsida; order Asparagales; family Amaryllidaceae; genus Allium; species Allium cepa. The sequence continues at coordinate 210,129,405 of CM060945.1, read as the reverse complement.
AAGTCCAAAACACATGCTCTAAGGAGATCTTCCAAAACTCGGTTGACTCTCTTAGTCTGACCATCTGTTTGAGGGTGATAAGCTGTACTCAAACATAACTCGGTCCCCAAAACTTCCTGGAAGCTCTTCCAAAATCCACTAGTGAACAATGGGTCTCGATCGCTCACTATACTCTTCGGAATACCATGGAATCGAACTATCCACTTAACATAAAGCTCAGCCAGCTTCGATGTAGTCCTAGTTGATCGAACAGGAATGAACCTTGCACTCTTGGTCAAACGATCTACTATGACCCAAATCCCCTCATTTCCTGCCCTGGTTCTAGGTAAACCATCGATAAAATCCATCGACACTTGCTCCCACTTCCATGTAGGAACCTCTAATGGCTGAAGCAATCCACTGGGCTTCTTCTGCTCAGCTTTCACCAACTGACAGTTCATACACTTGGAAATAAAATTTCCAACATCCTTCTTCATACCTTTCCAGTAATAGGTTCTCTTCATATCCCGATACATCTTATTTCCACCTGGATGAATTGTCAACTTCGAGTGATGACTTTCCCTCAGAACTTCATCTCTCAGTCCATCTATATCGGGAACAACTAGTCGTCCTTGCTTCCGAAGCCAACCCTCTCGATCGACTTCAAATCCTTTATCCTTTTCTGGATCCAGTCCAGATTCCAAATCACAGATAATCTTGACAAGCTTATCATCTCTCTTTTGGCTCTCGCCAACCCTTTCCACAAGAGTGGGTCTTATCGATAAGTTTGCCAACATCTCAGGTTCTAATTCACATCTAGGCCTGAAGTCAAATTCAGCCAAATACTCGAGACTCTTCCATTCTGAAAACAAGGCTCCCAATCCTGCATGTCTTCGACTCAACGCATCTGCCACTGCGTTACCTTTTCCCGGAGTATAGGCTATACCAAAATCATAAGATGCTAGAAACTCTAGCCACCGTTGCTGTCGAAGATTCAAATCCTTTTGGGAAACAGATACTTTAACGACTTATGATCTGTAAACAACTCGAATCTAACTCCCAATAGATAATGTCTCCACATCTTCAAAGCAAACACAATCGCCGCTAACTCCAAATCATGAGTCAGGTAATTCCTTTCATGCGGCTTCAGTTGTCGACTTGCATACGCAACAACTTTATCCTTCTGCATTAGCACTTCTCCAAGTCCAGTGCCACATGCATCGGTGTAAACCACCATCTCATCATTCCCACTTGGAATAGTCAAAACAGGAGCACTCGTCAGTCGCTCTTTCAGGATTACAAAAGCTTGCTCACACTTATCATCCCATCTGAACACTTGGTTCTTTTTCGTCAATCCTGTTAACGGTGCAGCTATCTTGGAAAAGTCTTTGATAAACCGACGATAATATCCTGCTAATCCAAGAAAACTTCTCACATCAGTTGCATTCTTAGGTCTAACCCAATCCTGGATTGCTGCCACCTTAGCGGGATCAACCGTTATTCCATTTCCAGAAATAACATGGCCTAAGAACCTCACTTCACTCTTCCAGAAGTGACACTTCGAAAACTTAGCCTTCAGCCGATGTTTCCGCAAAATTTCCAAAACAATTCTCAAATGCGTCTTGTGCTCTTCCCCAGTTCTGGAATAAACCAAAATATCATCCACGAACACAAGCACGAACTTATTCAACTGATCTCTGAATACCCTATTCATAAGATCCACAAAATATGCTGGCGCGTTAGTCAATCCAAACGGCATTACCAGCCACTCATAAAATCCGGATGGTGTCCTGAAAGCAGTCTTCGGCACACTATCCTTCGCCACTCTCAACTGGTGAAATCCCGTTGCCAAATCCATCTGAGAAAACACCTTAGCCTCGTGAAGCTGATCAAACAAGTCATCTATTCTTGGCAATGGATACTTGTTCTTCTTAGTCACTTTATTCAGCTCATGATAATCCACACACAACCTCAGCGATCCATCTGCTTTAGTTGCGAACACAACCGGTGCACCCCATTCGGACACACTACGCCCAATGAATCCTTTCTGCAAAAGGTCATCAACCTGCACCTTCAACTCTAACTGCTCCCTAGGCGCCATCCGCCTAAGAGGCATCACAACAGGTCTGGCTCCCTCAACTAGATCGATACGAAACTCGATCTCCCTATGCGGCGGCAACCCTTTGACTTCGTCAAAGACATCCTCAAATCCATTCACAATAGGCACTGATGACAGTCCATCCCGTGGAACAACCAGCGAATACATGAAGCTCATGAAGACGCCTTCCTCATGCTTACATCGTATCACAATCTTTCGCCCTTCCACATTCCCGACTGTCACCTCAAGCCTCTCACAATCAATCCTTGCCGCATACTTCCTAAGCCAGTCCATACCCAAAATAATTCCGAACCCCGCAAAGTTCAGAACAAAGCAATCACAAACAAACGAGCAATCATGACTCGATACAACTAGACCACGGCATATCATACACAAACATGACGAACCCCCAACCGGATTAGTCACAACCAATGGCCTATCAACAATATTCGGTTTCAAACCTAACCGGCCTACCAAATCATCACAAACAAAAGAATGCGACGCTCCAGTATCAAACAACACTCTAACTGGAACACCACAAATGGAAAGAGTACCTTGAACCACCACACCCTTCCCCTTCCCTTCAGCAGTAGGAGCCTTTGAAGACGACGGCACAGCTCCCAAAACATAAGCTTGCACAATCTGCCTATCCTTCCTCGGCTCTGGACAATCCTTCCTGAAATGCCCTGGCTTATCACAGTTGTGGCATTTCGCCGGCGCCTTTGGATTCCTACAATCCTTGGAGAGATGGCCCTTATGCTGGCAATTATAGCAAGTTACCTCTCCTTTCGGTTTCTTCTGGCCATCCCTACTCTTCTGCTGCTGCTGCTTCCTCTTCCTATTGCCACTCTGCTGTGGTTTAGATCCTTCCCTGGTTACAGCAACAACAGAACCTTCCCTAGGAAACAAACTCTCATGCCTAAGAGCTTTCTCCACAAGCTTCTCAAACGGATCATCCAAATGATCCACCAATTGCCTTCCAAGATAAGCATCCAGACCAGTCACAAACTTCTCATTCTTCTGATAGGGAGAATCAATGTACGATCTGGCATACTTGGACAAAGCTTCGAACTCAGAAATATACTCAAGAACTGGTCTCCCACCTTGCTTGAGCTCCACAAACCTCTTGAACAAAACAGAATTTAACTTGGAATTGCTCCCAAGAAATCTCTTCTTCTGGGGTATCTATGGTGATAGAATTCCACCAATCCGCAGCTCTCCCTTGAAGCTGTCTCGATGCAAGCTTCCTTTTGGTTGCATCCTCAATTCCTAAATCACCAAAGATCCTTCGGCAAGCATCAATCCATCTCTGCACTTCAATAGTAGATTCCGTCCCCAAGAAAACTTTTCCTCCAAGAGAAGTATAATCCTTACAAAGCTTAGCAAAATCCACCGGTCTTGGAGCTTGGACTTGAACTCCCACATCCACTGATGATCCTGAAGCTGGTACCCTTCTCATGATCGAAGTCATCATAGCTTCAAACATAGGAGCATAATCAACAGCTTCCCTAGCAGCACGGCTATCCCTCGCAGCTTGTCTCTCACTTCGACTCATCCTTAGTATCTGTAAAAAGAATGATTGGAACACCTTGAGAAACAACTGCATAAGGAGTTCAAATCCTTCTAAGCTACTATATTATATATAGTAATCATCCATCAAAATACAATTATGTCTCTCATACGTAGTTATGTCAGCGAGCGTTGGCTAAAATCGACTAACCAAAGCTTTGATACCAAATGTGACGACCGCCCATGACTCCCGCACCAAAACAAGGGAATAATGCGCTAAAAGGCGTGCCAGGCAGCCATGGACGATAGTCAGAGTAAAATAAAACAGAAACTCTATCGCATAACTCACAGCGCATGGATAAAATACAATAGAGAAATATAACATAGTGAAGCTCCATAGAACAGAACATCATCATATAAGCATCATAGTAGTTTGATACAATCATCCAAACAAATCCATACATCAAAACCTCACTACATAGCACTCAGAATTTATACAAACAGCGGAACACCCAGTACATAAAGTAAGAAAACTAATATGCAAAGCCTCATGCTCGTCTTCGTCATCATCAGCGTAGATCTCCAAGAACAGCACCTGTCACCTGCTACCTAGTCTGCCCATCCCATCATGGATGAACAGCCCAAGGTAATAAGAGGAGACATAAAACCTTGAGTCAAACAAAGTCTTAGTGAGCAGTAAATTAACTATCAAACATACCAAAAGAGCATAAGGGATAAAAGGAATAGGAACCAAACCATCCCACTCCATCTCTTTCTACAGTGATAGCCCCCAGACACACACTAAGGAGAAGCAAGCTTAACATAGCAGGTAATTAAAGTAAAGCAATAATCACTCGAGTCAAGGACGATGTTTCCCAAATACAAACCCCCAAGGCCTAAACCAAGATCAGATAAGCACCCAGAAAACACCGCTCTTGAGACCGAATGATGGTACAACCAAACATCCATGACTCTGGCTATCACTGTTATCATTGCCTTGGTATCACCGTTAGTTGAATGACCACCTGTCAAGGGCTAATGGTAACCCCGGTTCTAGACATAACTCCGCACGTCGTCGCAGCCCGTGCCTAGGAATTTTCGCAACTACCCAGAGTACTAGCACGTCGTCGCAGCCCGTGCTTGGAACGTCGTCGTAGCCCGTTCCAACGTACTCTTGCTTTGAGCATGCTAGAGCCTTCAACAACGATAAGATCTCAGCCTCCTAGTCATCCTCCTCGATGACTATCTCCATACTAGCTCAAGCGCCTCTCAAGCTAACCATTATCACCAACCCGGATCGCATCACCGAGTTATCAACATAACTTTGCACGTCGTCGTAGCCCGTGCTTGGAACGTCGTCATGACCCGTCCCATCTCAACATCACACTTTGCCTCATCGCATCATAGCAAAGTCCATCTCGATCTCATGCTTTGCCTCCTCGCATCATGGCAAAGCCCATCATCATCGAATCCATCCATATGAGCTTCCACATCCGCTTCATATGCCATAGGCAGCTTTCAACATTCAAGAGCCTTTCCTCTTGGCTTTTGAATCACCTTCAACCCTCTTGTTCCAAATCAACCACTATCTAACTTGAAACAATCAAATCAATTCATACATCCAAACATTCAAGCATTCAAACAAGATCTAATAAGAAATATCAACTATAATGGCAATTTCGTAAATAATTGAGCATAAGTCCAACATGCATGAATCATAGGTTTTTAACATAGATCTATCAAATATAAAACATGGGTTTTGTTTCTATAACTTAATAAATGAACTTGCATAGGTAAACATCTTCATAAATGATGGATCTACACTTGGATCTAAGGAAAATGCACAAAATCACTATCTACAACACTCCAACAAACCACCAATCCAATATACTCCTTTGGGTCCGCGTGAGAGATAACTACCACTCACCAAATCACCCAAACACCTCAAAAACAAAACACTTCAGATCTGGACAGCGAAGATCAAGGCTTGATTTGGCAATATCTCGCTTCAATCGATGAAATTTAGCTCAAACGGATGAAGATCTTCAACTTTGGCTCTTGGATCTTCGATCTTGATCTTCGATCTTGGATGGATGTTAGAACTAGATTGGAATGGAGAAAAGAAGATGAAGAAATGTTGGAGTCGAGTTCCCAAAATGGCAGCACTTCATCGCTTCAAAAACCGGTGCCAAAAAGTGAGCCAAACCCCTCTATTTATAGGCTGAAAACCCCTTAGGTCGTCCGCCCCTTAGGTCGTCACCGACCTAACCATAAGTCGTTTCACGACCTAACGACCTAACCCTTAGGTCGTTTGCGACTTAGCGTCTCAACCACCCCAACCTACGACCTAACCAACACAACACACATCCGACCTAAAGACATGGCCGACCCAAGACTCATGCGACCTAACCACTAAGTCGCTAACTTCTTCCTGCCGACCTAACAATCCAACGTCCTAACGACTATACATGATACAAAAGCCTCCGACCTAACTTAGGTCGCTGCCGACCTAACAACAAAACACCCTATGCCGACCTATCGACTCAACAGTATGGCCGACCTACGACTTATACCATAACCCGTCCACGACTTAACTACACACCTTATCACCATAAGTCGTGTACGACTTAAGCCTTAGGTTCCAACTCCTATAGGTCGGTCGCGACTTACCTCCTTAACCCACTAACTACCTTAAGCCGGCAAACACCTTAGGTCGCTAGCTTCTGTAGGTCGTCCAAATCCTTAGACCGCTAACATCTTAACCCGGTCAATCACTTAGGTCGGTCACCTTCCTTGAGTCGTTACCTATGAGTCGCTTACTATCCTGACTCGGTTCAAACCTATAGGTCGGTCAGAAACCCATAACCTGCTCACACGACCTAAGCTAACTCGCTCACGACCTAAGCTAACTCGCTCACGACCTAAGCTAACTCCCTAAGGTCGTAAACCTCTTAAGTCGGTCCAAACTATCCACGAGTTAACTCCCCACACGACTTAGGTTATGGACGACATAAACAACACTAACAACCTAGTAATTCTACGATCTATCGATCCGTAAAAATACGGGTCGTTACATTCTCTCCCCCTTAGGAATTTCGCCCCCGAAATTCCAAGCAAACAACAGCAATCAAAACTATTCTGCATGCCTACCATCCATATCAATCAACAAACCATGCATCCAATTCTAGCCTAGCATGCAGAATTCTAAGACTTAGAACAAGCTACAAATTCATGAGATGTCGCGACACTTTAGGGCCAAACCTCGAAGAGTCCGGGATGAGCTGCCTTCATCCTCTCTTCCTCCTCCCATGTACAGTCGTTAACATCATCACTCCATTGTACCTTGAGCAACGTAATCGTCTTCCTCCTAAGCTGTTTCGTGTCGGTTTCAACAACACGAAGCGGCTTACGAGGTCTCGTAACCACTGGATCAACCTCTAAATCTTCACAGCTATCAGCAGAAACCACTGTAGTTGAGTCATGCACATACTTCCGTAGATAAGATACATGAAAAACATTGTGCACACTCGCCATCTTTTCTGGTAACTCCAATCTATAAGCGAGCTTTCCAATTCGGTCAATAATCGGGAATGGTCCAACAAATCTCGGAGTCAATTTTCCTTTCTTCCCGAATCTAATAACATTCTTCAATGGAGAAATCTTCACAAAAACCATATCACCTACGTCGAATTCCAAATCCTTACGACGATTATCGGCATAACTTTTCTGACGATCTTGGGCTGCCTTCATTCGTTGCCGAATGATCTCTATACAATCCGAAGTCTGTCGAATCATCTCTGGCCCAAGTATCAATTTTTCTCCAGTTTCCAACCAACATGTCGGAGAGTTACACGGTCTTCCATACAGTGCTTCATATGGTGCCATACCAATACTCGACTGATAACTGTTGTTATACGCAAATTCCACCAAATGAAGGTGATCTTCCCATGATCCTCCGAAGTCCAAAACACATGCTCTAAGGAGATCTTCCAAAACTCGGTTGACTCTCTCAGTCTGACCATCTGTTTGAGGGTGATAAGCTGTACTCAAACATAACTCGGTCCCCAAAACTTCCTTGAAGCTCTTCCAAAATCCACTATGAACAATGGGTCTCGATCGCTCACTATACTCTTCGGAATACCATGGAATCGAACTATCCACTTAACATAAAGCTCAGCCAGCTTCGATGCAGTCCTAGTTGATCGAACAGGAATGAACCTTGCACTCTTGGTCAAACGATCTACTATGACCCAAATCCCCTCATTTCCTGCCCTGGTTCTAGGTAAACCATCGATAAAATCCATCGACACTTGCTCCCACTTCCATGTAGGAACCTCTAATGGCTGAAGCAATCCACTGGGCTTCTTCTGCTCAGCTTTCACCAACTGACAGTTCATACACTTGGAAATAAAATTTCCAACATCCTTCTTCATACCTTTCCAGTAATAGGTTCTCTTCATATCCCGATACATCTTATTTCCACCTGGATGAATTGTCAACTTCGAGTGATGACTTTCCCTCAGAACTTCATCTCTCAGTCCATCTATATCGGGAACAACTAGTCGTCCTTGCTTCCGAAGCCAACCCTCTCGATCGATTTCAAATCCTTTATCCTTTTCTGGATCCAGTCCAGATTCCAAATCACAGATAATCTTGACAAGCTTATCATCTCTCTTTTGGCTCTCGCCAACCCTTTCCACAAGAGTGGGTCTTATCGATAAGTTTGCCAACATCTCAGGTTCTAATTCACATCTAGGCCTGAAGTCAAATTCAGCCAAATACTCGAGACTCTTCCATTCTGAAAACATGGCTCCCAATCCTGCATGTCTTCGACTCAACGCATCTGCCACTGCGTTACCTTTTCCCGGAGTATAGGCTATACCAAAATCATAAGATGCTAGAAACTCTAGCCACCGTTGCTGTCGAAGATTCAAATCCTTTTGGGAGAACAGATACTTTAACGACTTATGATCTGTAAACAACTCGAATCTAACTCCCAATAGATAATGTCTCCACATCTTCAAAGCAAACACAATCGCCGCTAACTCCAAATCATGAGTCGGGTAATTCCTTTCATGCGGCTTCAGTTGTCGACTTGCATACGCAACAACTTTATCCTTCTGCATTAGCACTGCTCCAAGTCCAGTGCCACATGCATCGGTGTAAACCACCATCTCATCATTCCCACTTGGAATAGTCAAAACAGGAGCACTCGTCAGTCGCTCTTTCATGATTACGAAAGCTTGCTCACACTTATCATCCCATCTGAACACTTGGTTCTTTTTCGTCAATCCTGTTAACGGTGCAGCTATCTTGGAAAAGTCTTTGATAAACCGACGATAATATCCTGCTAATCCAAGAAAACTTCTCACAGCAGTTGCATTCTTAGGTCTAACCCAATCCTGGATTGCTGCCACCTTAGCGGGATCAACCGTTATTCCATTTCCAGAAATAACATGGCCTAAGAACCTCACTTCACTCTTCCAGAAGTGACACTTCGAAAACTTAGCCTTCAGCCGATGTTTCCGCAAAATTTCCAAAACAATTCTCAAATGCGTCTTGTGCTCTTCCTCAGTTCTGGAATAAACCAAAATATCATCCACGAACACAAGCACGAACTTATTCAACTGATCTCTGAATACCCTATTCATAAGATCCACAAAATATGCTGGCGCGTTAGTCAATCCAAACGGCATTACCAGCCACTCATAAAGAACAGCTTATGAAATAGCTTTAAATGAAATTTGTTTGCAAAATAAAATTTGGATGCAAGCAAATGACTTTTAAGATTGTTATTGTGGGGAAGAAAAAAATATATGAGTTGTAAATAAGAATGGAATGATAAAAGTGGACTTAAGTTGAATAATGGATTTGAAATATGAAAATCAAGACTTGGTTTAAAATAATAATAATAAGAATAATAATAAAATAATAAAAATAAACTTAAGATAAATAATAAATTTTGAAGTGTGACTAAGAATTTGATTTAAAAATTTCAATGAATAATTCCGAATGGAATAAAATTAATATAAATTTAAACTAGAATTAATTTTAATGGTTATGAGCTTAAGTGGTGATTATTTTTGCTTGAAAGACATGAGAAATTGCATGTATTCAGAATTGAGTTGTTTAAACAGCAACTAAATTGGTTTTGAATAAATTGGAATGGATTGAAATTTTATTAATTGACTTTGCATATGAATGAAATTTGATTACCATAGTAATGCAAATGTTTCAAATTTAAATGAAATTTTCTTAGTGAACAATTCGAAATTTGGGTAAAGTATGAATTGGAATGGTAAACTTGTATGTAACTCATTTGTGTGAAATTAAATGGAATTTAGCATTTGAAAAGAAACTTTGTGCATGTTAAAATATGGATTACTTATGGAACCATGCAAATTGTTGGTTGGATTATGAAATTGATAAGTTTGGCTTATTTTTATATTGGAAATGTTGTTAAAATGTTCATATCTTTGAAAACTGATGAGTTTGTTGAGTAAGTGCAGGAATGCGAGGCGTTCAAGAGAGTTGGAGCGCGTATATGCGATAATATTAGCCGCTCGCTATTAAAATTTGCTAAAAAGGTATGCCTACGCTAATAAAATTGGGAAATGATATATTTGGTGTGATATATTTTGGTTTCCGACCGTGTGGGTCGATGTATATATATTTATTTGTATCGCGATATCGCGAAAGCTCCTCCGTACAAGGGAGACTCTGCCAAAATTTTCCGTAAATTTTGGGAGTTAGAATATTTTTGGGTTTTGGGAAAAGTTAAGTAACTTGGGAAGTTATAAGTTAAAATTAAAGCTTTAGAGTAAGTAAAGCAAATGAGTTTGGGGATTGAGCTAAAGAATTTTGGGAAGAGTATATAAGCTTTTAACTAAACAAATTAGGTAAGTAATTTAGTTTGAGAGTATTTTCTACCTTAGCAAATTTCGGGGACGAAATTTTTATAAGGGAGGAGGAATGTAACGACCCAGAATTTTGGGGTCGCCAGATTTGAACATTTAATTCATTTTAAATGTTGAATATGGATTATAATTTGAATATTTAAATAAAAGAATTTGGTTAAATTGATAGCCTGTAACGAAAACGAATTTTGCCCGCTTGAAAATCGACATCCATACTTCAAATCGTATTCGAATGCCGTAGATTCAACCGTTCAAACCCGATTCGCCGGAGCTTATAACAACATTAAGTAAATAAAAAGAATAATACATTGATATACAACACTGATACAACAGAGTGATACAATGAATATCAATATACATCAGAGATATGATACAATAGCAGCGGAACAATAAAACTCTAAGATAGTCTTCGACGAAGAACTCCAAATCTGAAACTCCATCTCCAAGAACCAATCCAGCAATAGCCCGGATTCCCCATAACAATGCACCAAGATAAGCAAGACTAGTGCGAACCAAAGACTGAACTAACTCCAAATAATCCACTATATCTAACTATTTGAAAAACCCAACTCTAAACTGCTCGTGTGGAAAATAATGAGCATCCAGATTTTAGGAAAGGAACAATAAACTCCGGATCAGTCGTGGGATTGGTGTGAGCAACAAAAACAATTTTATCTTTAAAACAATCAACAAAAGAATTTAAAAGTAAATTCGCAATGCTTTTGGAAAATGAAACTACCATAAGACCTCCCACCACACACACAATGCAAACGCAGACTTGGAGGAGATTTCTTCTTATGATAGTCAAACATGCTTAATACGTAGAAAATTTCTTTGATATTATTATTATAAGTGCACGGTGCAGAAAACATTTCAAAAGTAGAATATAAATCTTAGCCAGCATAGGCATTCCGCACTTTTGCCTACTATAGCTACTATGTTCAATAGCAGGTTACCGCCACATTCCATAGCAGGTAATACAACTAAAACCGTACAAGGCTCGTATTGTTTCTTTGGATTTCCAACAAATGGTCAGGCCAAGGAACTTCCCATTGCCACATGAGAACGGCTCTGGAAGGACGTCCCCGAGAACCTAACCGGATCTCTGCCAACATAAGGCCGGGTTACCCCTAACTGGGTAACTACTGACGCGAGTATGCCATCCCCCGGTTGTAAACAACCTTTATACGGGATCCCGATAACCAACAACCACAAAGTAATAAATTTGCAGTAACAACATAGGTTAAGTATCTGGGCTCCATACCATGATACCACCTCTATCCAGAAGGAAATGAACATACCCTAAAGGGGCGCTACCCCCTAATAACCTTGCCGCATCTTTCCTGTTTTGACCATTCCGGGGTGTGAGGTTCGACGAAGTCTCATCCACAAAGCCACGCTTTGGTACAAAGCCATGCTTTGGGTCAACAAATGATCAAAGTAATGATCAGAAAGATAAATGATCAAACAAATGATCATATCACAAATGATCAAACAATGATCATTTTACAGCAACACTTAGCATGTCACATTACCAAATTGGGAATATATCGCTGATAACCTTCAACTACATAACCTCTGAGCTCGTACGTCTCAGAGAAGGGTGTTAACTAAAAGAATAAATTCTCCGCCACCAGCAGAAATGTATTTGAAAGAAATCTGCTTTATATCTCAAAATGTAATGTCAGACACACAATCCATACAAGTCTGTTCCGGGCTCGAACAGAACCGAAGGCACTTCTTACGAAGCCCTTGCAATCCGGATATTCACAATCCCGATCGAATTTCCCATCACATATGGAGAACTCTATACCGGAGCAACTCGGTACAGAGTCATTCGACAGGTCATCCTATCGCTCTCGTAAATACCCAGTCTTCAACACCGGTCTTCAATTGCTATCCATAACGTCGTATCACATATTTGGAATGGGTTATACGACAAAAAGATCCTCTCCCGGCTAAACCGGATAGTGAGCGCAATATTTAAAACATATGGATATGGGATTTCAATTAAGTCACAACTAAATAATTCAAAACTTTCTTTCAAATGGTTAAACAATTTACCATTTCAAATCTTTAAACAAAAAGATTCATTTCACAAAGATCCACTTACGGATTTCAAACAACTTCCATTTCAATTGGATTAATTCATTAAATCTTTAAATCAAAGATTTAACTTATAGTTTCAAACCGTTTCTATAACTTGGAAATTATTTTCATTTTAAACTAGAAATCTTTTTAACACAAATTGGAAGTTCCTTACTTACGTGAAAGCTTTTATTATTTGAAAACAAACAGTTTTCGTTTCAGAAAAATCCAATTAATTTACACGAGTTAAAGTTCTCAATTTATGTTCATATTCCCAAATTAATACATTTAAAATAGTTTAACCCATATATAACTGGTATAACATCTTTTAATCCCTAGTTTCGAATTATAGAATTTAATTTCAAGTATTGAATTCAAATTTAAATCAAAATATTTAAATTCTAAATCTTAATCAAGTTATTCAAAATAATTTCATCTTTGAAATTCCATTTAAAAAGCTTTTCACTTTAAACTCAACCTCATTTTCAAAACATTTGGATTTAAAAATTCAAATTCAAAACTATTTCAGAAATCTGCGACTTAACTGATTTCCTCGTGAAATCCATAATTGTGTGTGTATGGTGTGGTCCAGGGGTTTAACACAATAGTGCACAACCATTCAATCATCACAGATCAAATACGACAATATATTCGATAAGCGATATAAACTATAACACTTATCTTTCATACACAGATTCGCAGATATATATATATATATATATATATATCACAGATAATAAATTACATCACAGATCACAACACAAATCAGGATAATCATAAAGCATCATATAACAGGGATATTAAACAAATCAACCATTCAGTATAATTCAAACATACATAGGTAGGATCAATTTTTATTATCTGATTAATTAAAATCAGATTTATTGCTATGAATAAATTTCCCTTTAGTCATTTATTAGTTAACCTTAATTAATAGCCAATCATCCTTAATCAATGAATCGATTTAACCTTTGATTATTAATTATCCTTTAATTAATTCATTAATAAATTAATCAACCCTTAATTAGTCACCCTTAAATTAATTATTCTTAATTAATCAATCTAATTAATTATTAAAATTAATCATATTAGTTAATTGTTTAATAATTCTTAGTTAATAACTTTCACTAACAATTCTTTAATTACTTTCTAAAGTAATTAGCTTAGATTTATCAATATTAATTATAAATTAATAAACCATTTAAATCTCATTGATTAATCCTAATTTCATTCTTAATTATTTGATTAATTAATTCCAAATCATAATCTAATTGAATTAATTAATTTTCCATCTTAATCACCTTAGTAATTTAATGAATTATAAGTCATTAATTTATTATCTTTAAGATAATAATTATTCTTATTAATGATTAAATTATCATTATTATAAGTATTTAAAACAATTTACTTCCAAATTCCATTTTATAAATAAGATTTAAAATAAATACAATTTTTTACTTAACAAAGTTTTTAAAACAATTCATAAACATTTTAAAATCTCATATTAAAGAATTACTTATTTTATAAAGAAGTTTAAAAGAATTTCAAAACCAATTTCATTTTAAATACAAACCATATTTACCATATACTTTAACATTCAAACTGGTTTAAATCATAAAAAAAAATTTCTTAAATTTCAAAACTGGAGTACATACTAAATCTTAATTCCAGATTTAACTTAGATTTTAAAAACTTATTTTTTTTTATTTAAACCTGGAATCACTCAGAAAACAACTCCAGATCAACTCCTTCACACATTCTTCCTCTTCTTCTTCTTTTCTCTTTTTTTTCTTAAGTATAAACTGCAGAGCACTTCATTTAAAACGTGAGCACCCCCACCTGACACGAGACCCAACGTGTGCACGTGCACACTGGATCGAGTCGCCGCTGACCACTCACTAGCGTCGCTTCCCATCGCCGATCACCCCACGACCACATCACACCCCCAAAAACCACCGCAGCAGCTCGAAACGAAAATTGAGCAGCCTACTCGAACCTGGAAACACAAACTGACCTCGCCCCTAAAACCTGTCAACGCCAACATCCCACTCCTCCGACCAGCGTTAGAGCTACAACTCCGGCCACCTTCTCCTCATGGACCCAGCTTCCATTCCCCAAAGCGGCTTCACACTCGGTGCTCCAGAGAGACAGCATCGATCAAATCCATATACTTGAATATAAACTAGGGTTCAGAACTAGAATCCACTACCGCACTTCCCACTGGCCTCTGATCATCCACCACACAATTTTTCCAAACTCCCCGACCACCCATGCACCTCCAGGAAGCGCCACAAACTCCCAGGTCAACTGGATTGCCGAGGGCAACCCAAATTCCCCAAAACCATCAAACCAGAAATGCCTAATCAATACTTAACTATAAAATGTGATTTTACTTTTAAAAATCCTAATTTTAGATAAGAATTCAAGTTGTAAACCTGAATTAATAATTTAAGATGTTTGAAACTTCACTCCTATTAAGCATTGACTGTTTTTAAGGTTTTCAAAGCAGTTCCACCTTGTTTAACTTGAATTCAGATTTTTAAAATTTACTTTATGATCAAACAAAAATATTTTGTGTAGATACTAAGTCCTATCAATCAATAGATTAAGCAAAGATGATCTTTGTTTTAAATCTGAGCTTCAAATCTTATAACAGAGATGTTTTCAGACTATTTAACAGACAGGCATCATATATTCATAGAATTGCATCAATATATAGACACATAAACATACTTATTCCATGCATAAGAAACATAACTGAATATACTTAAGCAAATTTAAATTTAAGTTACTCACAGATTTTTTTCTTTCAAGCATTGGTAATAAATTGTTACTGCATAGTTTGGTTTCCAGATAAATTTTAAAAAAAATCAAAGACTTTGTTCTATTTCTGTTCTTAGTTTATACTTGAACTAACTTATTTTGTTTAAATCTAAGGCTTAGAAATTGTTTAAAACAAAAATAGCTTGAAGTTTTGATTTTTTTACTACATTCTACAGTGAGTAAAGCAGAGAAGATAAATGCCATCAGGCATGCACCATTACAAAACATAACAAAACAGATTGCATATTTAAATCTACACAGAGGCAACTTATATAAAATAAATATCATCACAAACTCATGCAACAGATAATTAACTACTCAAATTTTAAAAGTGTTACTCACAGATTTTTCCAGAGAAAGGAAGAACAGAGCCTTATTTGTGTTAACAGAGGCTTTGAATTTTGCTGATGAAAGCCTTCTTACTTGATGTTGAATTTGTATTGATTTGTTTTGATATTTGTAAACTGAAGTTTGCTTTAGTTTGAGATGTTATCATTGCAGATTTACTTTGGTTTTTTTTTTTTCAAGTTGTTGCTCATTTCAGTTTCTCTTTTTTTTTGTAAGTGAACAAACTTATGAAGGAGGTTGGTGTATATATGAAGTTTGCAGGCCGATATCATCATGTTTGTACAGGGTGATGTTGTTTGTACAACATAGGCATGGCTGATATGATATGTTAGGGTGGCTAGAGATTTTGGTATTACTTTTCTTTGTTTACATGCATCACTTCTTACAGGCTACATATTTTATTTGCCTACTTTTCTTTAGCTCGGCTGAGAGTATATGGCATCAATTGCCTTTGTACAAATTTGCTTATTTTTTTTCTTTTGATTTATCTTCCTTTACAAACTTTATTCTTTTACTTGCTTTGCACTCCTTTACTTGGCTGAGATGATATTCCCTTTGCAAGTTCTTATTTTCTTTTGCCTGCATAACCTATTACAGGCTACATTCTTTATTTTATCTTTCGTTTGATTTTATAAGCTTGTACTTCTTTTGTTTTGCAAACTTGAATATATATATTGTTGTCTTACTTACACTTGCATTCCTATATGTATATATAGATATCTTTCCTTTCATCTTGTCTTCATACTTATACCAGATATACTTGAATGTATTTTTATTTTTCTTTCTTTTCTTTTACAAGTTAATTCATATATATGTTTTGTTTCATTGCTTTGTCTTGTTACTTTATAGTATGAATAACTTCTATTTTAACATGTTGTTAAATTTTATTTATGTGTTACTATATATATATTTTTCTTAATTTATTTTATAAACTCAAATATTTATTAAACCATAAATTCTAAATTCTGGGGTCGTTACATAAACTTTGTTTAAATTTCAAATATGGCAATTAAACTGAAATTTGAATAATAATAATTTAATATTAGGATTGGGTTAATTGGTAATTCAGAGTGTAAATAGATATGGAAATGAGTTTAAAATTTATTTTAAGACTATTTGGTCATTAAATAGTGTGGTTGGATTTTAGATGAATTTAAAAGTCGATAAATTAATATTTGGAATTTTATATTAATTTAAAAATGAATTTAATATTATTAAAATGCAATTAATCAGATTTTAGTCCGGAATGAGTCAAAATGATTTTTAATGTGTTTATAAATTCAATAGGAATTATAATTAAGTTAATAAAATTTTAAAAGCAAAATTTTAAGCGTTTTCGTTAATTTCAGTAAATCGCCCGATTTAATAGACGAGTTAAAATAGCCTTCTGGGGCACAGTCTCGGAATTCGACGAAACCAGTTCCATTGGATCCGTAATAGTTAGTTATTACCGGATTTCAATTTTCGTAGCAATCGGAGTTGTCGTTTGACCGTGGCAGCTCGAAACGCATCGAAATCGTTTTAATCGATTTAATTTTAATTGATCGTTTAATTCCGTAACTCGCGCATACAATCAAATGAGCTTACGAAACTTGTTCCATTTTGTCCGGAATGCGGAAAAACCCTAGGAACGCCTATCAGAACGCGTAGTTTGGAGATCGTTTGCATAAACTGTTAAATTGAGAAATTTTATTAATTAAATATTATTAAACCATTATATATCTCAATATTTTATTCAAAACCCTAGTATCTTCGTTGCCGCCGCAGTTTACATTTAATGGCCGGAGATTATCGACGTTCCTCTTCGATTTGCGATTATCCCATCAGCTTTTGTGAATCGACTTCAACTTGGAAGTTGTAGATCACCTCGTCATCTACCCATCCAACAGTAGATCTTGCCTATCGTCGCCGTATGGAGCCGGAAGGGGGATGATTGTAGCCGTCGATAGTTCGAGTTTTCTCCATAAGGTGATGATCGAGCTGCGTGTGTTCTTGGGCGAGGGTAGAGGCCGTGGAAGCGATTGTGGCGGCGCCTTCTGATCGAGCTCTCGGCGTTCATGCGTTGGGCGACGGCAAGCCCTAGGGTGCGTAGATGGGTTCGTGTTTTATCTGGAGGACGCGCGATGGAGAAGATGTAAGGGCTGGCTGTGATTTCTTTGTTGGATCGAACGACTGCGATGTGCTTTGGTATAAAAAATATATATATATATATAATAATTGTGTAAATTTTATTCAAACTTTAAAATTTAATATCTAGTTCATACTTGATCAGATTCATACGAAATTTGTGGCGCCGGAATCGCAGAGATGCATACTACGCATGGTGCAGTTCGGGAATCATTCCAGGCAAGTAGTAATTTGAGTTAAATCGAACGCCGTTCGATTTAATTTAAATTTCGAACGCTCGCTGAAACTCAAAGTGAGTTATTCTCAATCACATTTGGATGCTAGCTAATTTAAATAGTTAATATTTAAATATCTGTGTGTTTGGTTGAATATAATTGTTGTTATCAGTCTGGATTGATATTTATATATGTGATGTGCTAATATTTGTGGATGCAGGGGAAAACAGGTTGGAGGGATCCAACTGGATTCCTCACAATGTAGTAATTATTTTTATAATTGATGATGATGCCTGTTTGTATATTGTGATTGATAAATTTGCAATTAAATTGTATTGTGATATTGTGGTATAAACTACAAACCCAAAATGTTAATTATAAAGAAATTTGGAGTTTTAATTATAAAGAAATTAAATTGGGTTTCAAAGAATTAAGAAGTTCATAAATAAGGAATTTAAAGGAATATAAAAATTAGAATCTGTTGGATGGAAAACTGAAATAAAATTGTATAGAAATATTGCTGGATATATTATAAATCTATAATTAATTATAAATGGATAAATTGAATTTTAGTGAAATAAAAGATATTGTTAAATAATGAATTTAAAAGAATTAAAATTTGAAAACTATTTGGAATGAAAATTGAAAATTGGTAAAATCTGGAATGATAAACAAAGAGAAACGTTATCAGTGATAAATGTGAAAGTAAATTCATGTTACTAAAACTTAAACCTGAATCTAAATAAATTGATAGAATTTGTAAGAAGGATTTTTGGGATATTTGAATGGGAATGAGCTTCCCTGGGAAAACCAAGTTCAAGTTTTAAACAGATTTTATCAAAATAAGATTTGAAGTTCAAACTTGTTTTAAGAGCGTTTTGCAAATTATTATTTTAAAGTAACTACTAATAAATTAGAAATAGTAAATTTTATAAATACCTTAATAATTATTTTTACAAATGGATTTGTTTAAAAGACTAGTTTTGAACTAAGTTATTGAAATTAATATTAACCTTTTAAAACTCTACTTATAAGTTTAGTTTAAACTAAAACCCTTATTTAAATTCAAGATTTATATCCTAATAAATAGTTTTATTTTAAATATTTTGAAATTATATTTTTGAGTAATAACTAGCAGTAATTTACATATTTTAAAGTATATTTCAGAATTGAGTATTTTAACTGTTTTAAATTTAAATTGTTTTGAACTTGGTTATTTCCAATGGGAATATATGGCAAAGGATTTACCTTGTAAAGGAAGAGTTTGGGAAATTATTTTCAAATGAGTTTCGGAAGTTGGAAAATATATCTTTTAAAGATATCTGAGGTAAATAAATAATATGGAATATTATTTATTATGTGATGGATGCTTATGGATGTTTGTGAATATAAATTGATAATTAAATCACCGACTATCAATATTGGACAAATGCGTTGATCGTTTCGAAGAGACCGGGATCGAGATTTATTCTCGAAAACCACTTCGATCCGGTTTGTATGTTTTCATGCAAAAAACGTGTTCGGAGTCGAAGATGGAGCACTGAAGTGCAAGGGCTAGTCGCTACTAATCCTGAGGATATTTCCAAAATGGATGTAGTAGGAGTAGTGCCTTCGGTTCCGTTCGAACCCGGGACGGACTTGTATGGATGAATGCTTTCGTGACATTGTCAGGAGGGCGATAGGCATTCTAAGTGAAACGTTCTAAAGCTAATGCTAAGCCTCATGCCTCATCAACCGGGAATGACTAAAAATCAGGGGATATGCAGCAATGCTTCGTGGATAGCACCCACTGGAGAGTAAGGTCATCCCTGTCTAGATGTCCCTTTTTATTCGGCTTAGTGGTGCGGTTGCTGATCCCAACCGTGGGGTGATCTTATTCGGAACTGTCCAGTAAGGGATGGGTCTGGCCTTGTGTTGCAGGGGATCGGGAGTGGTCCTCGGTACGGTGATCTAGGCCCCGTACTGTGACAGGTTGTACCCCAGTGCCTAGTCATTGTTGGAAATCCATTCTCCCTATGAGACTTGTATGAGTTTTGTTTGTATTACCCACTTTTTTGGCTAGTATGCCGGAATTTAATAGATGTAACAATTTCGGCTATTTTATAAGTATTTGGGAGTAGACCCTATTATAATATCAGAGGATTTCTATAAAAAGTGTTTTAGCTATCGTAAGGTAAAAACCCGACATGTTTATTTATGGCGTGGTCTTACGAGATGCTTTTGTTTTCAATAGGATTTTTGAAACTTTAATAATCAATTGGATGCATTATTATCAGCTGGTATTCTAGACTGACTCGGGTGTTATTTCATTATAATGCTCGGGTCAGACCGAGTATTATTTGTCCAGGACAGGATGCTAAGGAGCAGGAGAGGAGCTGGAGTCCGAGATGTATTATACGTACTACTATATATCCACTGCTATGATTGTATGGTATGTCTGATTGATGATTGTTGATGTATGAGATACTCTGATGATATGATGTATAAACAGTTATAGATTTCATTTGGTGTAAAGATCTATGTTTACTATTATATTTTATTCCGCTGCGACAGTGAGATTCTGATATTGTTTAGTTTCTTCTTCTTCTATCTCTTCTTCTTTAACCCTAATGGTTCGTATTTCTGTGCCACTTGAGTCAATTTGTATTGAATAGTGTTGATTCAAGGGGTACGGATTTGCGGGCTATCACAGTTTGAATTCGATCATCCCACACGAGCCACTAAAAATAGCCACGCCATTTTTCCTCGATGCGCCATCAACCGAGCATCCTCCACGCTAGACGCCTTGCCTCTAAATCAACTATATCGCTGTAATTTGACGAAGCCTCCAAAACCGTTCATCTCTCAATCCTTCCTCCACACTGCTCTAAAAATTTCCAAACCACCTCTAAAAATCGAGTTTTTTGACAACGATCATAACTGTATAATCCACTTATCAAATTATGAAAATCGAATTTCGACTATAGTTGACCTGTTCACTGTAAAATGTTGTTTACTCTCTCTCGGCTTGATGAAATCGAATGAAATAAATTTTAAAATGTTCTACATTTAGAACAAGCAACTTTTATTTTTGGAATCATGTTTTAAAACTGAGTAGATGGTGCGATAATGATTTTCAAAGTTAAGGTTTTAACTGTTTTTAATAAAAAGCAAAGAACAGAGAAGATTAAGTATAGGTTTTTGATGTGCTGGTGGACTATCCATGTCTAAACACATATATACATCTACATAATAACATAACAATCACATATACATTTATTGCAGATCAAGGATCCATCCATATTTCCAAACATATACATATACAGTAATAACGTGTCAACAGAGCAAGTGTTTTACTCATTGTTTTTAAAATATGATGAACACTGTAATTTATTTCTTGCTTCCAGCTTTTAGCAACCTGATTCCATTTTGATTTAATAGCAGCTCTTTGTTATTTTTTTATAAGCAAGTGAACAAGGTGGCTGTGTGTATATATATAGGAAAGGAAAGTGTACAGTGCAAATCTAGGAGGCTAAAACATACATATAGGTTGGCTGCCTATCCATGAATGTACATGCCTCATTTCATTCATTGTTTTTTCTTTTCTCATTTTCTTTTCAATCTCTGCTGATACGATTTTTGGTTGATTTTATTTCATTGTATGCTAATTAGAAATATTATGAGCTTGATTTTAAGTTTGTGCGCTTGACTTGAAGTTGACATGATGATGTTTTCCTATGTGTGTGTGTGTATATGCATATATATGGATATATAAATCTACATGCACATATTCCCACCATATATACATTTATATATATAGATATGCATACATTCACATATACATATTTGTCCTATCATACTTGCACATATATATATATATATGTATGTATGTATATATGTATGTATGTATGTATATATGTGTGTGTGTGTATTTCCACATGCACTATATTTTATAAACATATACCCATATATATACATAATTATAAGTTTGAATTTTTCATTATGAAGTTTGTACATTCATGTATATATATTTATTTGAATATACAATATTTTTTATAAGCATATATACATACGAGTAAACTTATATATATTTGTCATCAAAATGGAGCTTGTACATATTTGTATATAGATATTTTATCACGAGTTTGAAATGCTGAAGTTTACATACACACACACACACACATATATATATTAATTAATTTTCCATATTCAGAAATTTACATTTTAAAATTGTGTATAGTTTAATCAGTTTATAGATTCAGATATTTCAATTATCGGAAAAATTATCTATTTGGCTTATAAAAATTATCATTTCAATAATTAAATTTTGTTAATTATCCCAATGTCAGATGGCTAAAAATCCGGGTCTACAATATCCCCTCTCCCTAGAACTTTTCGTCCTCGAAAAGGAACGAAACGAGAATTAGAATTTTGATGTATATTTTTATATAAAACATTCTTTAAACATTTTAGAGTACATACACTTTAAATTACGCAGCACTACCAAACTAGTTTGATATTAAAATATTTTTTCATAATTCGATGGCTTAACAAGTCCATCCATGTTCTTACAGAAATTTAGTCATACGTTGATCAGGTGAAGGACAAAAAATCTCTAAGTACTTAGTAGACCTATTTCAACACCTAGTGAAAATACTAGAAAAACATTTCAAAAATGATATGGATAGTATCACCCCCTTTTCCTTCTTTACCGCAATGGATCGCGATTAACACGATGATTGCATCGCCATCCTGGCAAAATCATAAGTAAACTGTAGGAATCAACACCCCTCGATTTACGCCATAGGAACACGATAGACCACAGCTACACAATGGTTGCGTCACTATCCCAGCGAAACCATAAGTAGTCTATAGGCAATCTCTGCCTCTCGAATTACGCTATCAAAACAAAACCACATAGATCGCATCTACCGATGGTTACATCACTATCCCAGCGAAACCATACGTAGAATGTAGGAAATCTCTGCCTCCTGAATTGCGCCATGGAACCACGATAGATCGCTGTTACACAAAGGTTGCATTGCTATTCTAGCGAAACCATACGTAACTGTAGGCAATCCCTGCCTCTCGAATTACAATGCCAAATCTAATAGATCGCAGTTACACAAAGGTTGCATTGCTATCCCAGTAAAACCATAAGTAACTGTAGGTATAATACCCCTCGATTTACGCTATGTGAACAAATGATCACCAGGAACTGATGAGTTTTTGACCAGACGTCATCTAGGATCCCAATTCTAATTGAACCCGCCTTGTGGATTCTAAGGTAGACCCACCCAGTAGATCCCCTACTCTAAATTTTCAACTTTCATGGCGGGTGCCTTTCCATAATTTTAGTTTCAAAACATATCATACTATATACATAATACCTATCAAATCATACACTTCATATGTATCACATATACATTTTATCTATATAAAATCGATATCTCTAAAATTGATAGTTTTTGAATTCGGTTTACCCAATTTCCAAAATCGACTATTTGCCAAAATCAAAAGTCTTTAAAAATCAATAGGTTCGAAACTATTTCAGTTTCATTCTCATATACGTATAAGATCATCCTTTCCAAACAATTTAAGGGTCAATAGTTTTTTTTGGATTTGCTTCGTATTTATATAAACTCCTTTCAGTATTTTCGAATACCTTCCAAAGGTCATTTCCTTTTAGTTATAAATTGAACAATGGGAGTTTGAATATATAACTAACATATAAAATCTCATTAATACCAAATCAAAATTTTCCAAGTTTGATTATTTACCAAGTTAATTGTAACATTCTTACTTCTTTATAAATTACATTTCAGTTATAGTTACTGTTCAATCTTCATTCTAATAAATCTCCACATTTGTGTTTTAAGTAATTTCAATTTACGTTCAAATCAATATAAAAAGTGAATTTAATATAAGATCATATTTCTCCAAAAATATTTTACAACATTGACAGACTACGACAACTAGTAAGTTCAAAAATTACATCCATTCATCCACCAATTTATTAATTTAGTTCGTTCTACTAATCTATCTCCGAATATCGTCGATTGGATTTCTGCAACCTAATTCTATATTTATTCCGTGGAGTTATTTCAATTAAAATTCAATTTCATTTGGCTCCAACTCCATTTCAAATGAATACTAATAATGTTGCAGTCATCACTAGGATTATTTTCCAGCAACTACAGTGAGTTCAGTGCTTTATCACTTTCAAAATCTCTTTGAAACAATTCTCATTCGAAAATATTTCTAAACAGTATTACATTTTTTTCTCTAAAACAACTTTAAAGACATTTCAAAATTTTCGGGACATAGATTCATAATTTCTCAATTTAAATCCATTTTAATTTATATGTCACATTTATAAATTATGCTTATATAATTTCACTTCCTTAAAACATTTCACAATGCTTTATCATTGTTTCTTTTGTAATAAACATCTTTTATTAAGGAACAATTACGCACTATAATTTCTGTAATAATTTTTTGAAAAATTATTTCTATATATATATAAATATAATCAAGTTAAATTATTTCATTTCAAACACCTAAGAAAACATTTCTGAAATTTCCGGGATTTAAATTCTGGTTTGAATCTATTTTTAGCTTAACCCATTTGTATAATTCCTTCTTATCTAATTTCTTTATTTGGTTATATAAAATTTTATAATCTTATTTTGACTATAATAACAATGATCAATCACCTCAATATACTATAATAATTTCAAAAAATTATCCTTTATAATTATTATATAAGAAAATAACAAGTACGCTCTCATATATAATACACTCAACTCCTTCTAGGGTGCTACTGATCCTATCTCTATTGAGAAATTCCCGTCAAAGCCAAGGTTCTCACTTAACCTTCAGCTCTGATACCACATGTGACGACCGAGGATTTTCGACCCTCGAAAATCGACATAAATACGTTCACTATATAGAATGCCGAGCAATCGAGTGCTGGAAATACCAGATCATTAAGGGTTAAGAAGAAAAGAGATAGAAGAAGAAACAGAAATAACAACAATGCAGAATCTCGCAATCGCAGCGGAATAAAATATAATATATAATAATGGATTTTTATACAAAAGAATCTGCAGCTATCAATATACGTACAATTTATCAGAGTACAACCATCAACATATAAAACTGGATAGTTATAATAACTTGTCCTCACAAATGCTGAATATACAGCCTACAATACACAGCGGAATATAATCAATTACACGTAATACGTCTCTGCCATCCAGCTCGTCTCCTGAGCTCCAAAGCATCCTAACCTGAATCTGTAATACTCGGTCTGACCCTCTGCACAGATTGCCCACGACAAGTACAACTTGCTACCACATGGAAACGTTGCAAAATCTTCTAGTTCAAAATTTTGAACTTCTCACCGAAAACTGGACTGAATACTTACCACCAAACCGCCTCACCTTACCACTCACGACTAAGCAACTTTGATTTTGGAATCATGTTTTAAAACAGAGTAGATGGTGTGATAATGATTTTCAAAGTTATGGTTTTAACTATTTTTAATAAATAACAAAGAACGGAGAAGATTAAGTATAGGGTTTTTGATGTGTAGGTGGACTATCCATGTCTAAACACACATATACATCTACATATTAACATAATAATCACATATACATTTGTTACAGATCAAGGAAGCATCCATATTTCAAGACATATACATATATTTTAATAACTTGTCAGGAGAGCAAGTCTTTTACTCACTGTTGTTAAAAGATGATGAACGTTGTAATTTATTTCATGCTTCGAGCTTTTAGCAACCTGATTCCCTTTTGATTTAATGGCAGCTCCTTGTTATTTTTATTTTATAAGCAAGTGAACAAGGTGGTTGTGTGTGTATATATGGGAAAGGAAAGTGTACAGTGCAAATCTAGGAGGCTGATACATACATATAGGGTGGCTGCATGTCCATGAATGTACAGGCCTTATTTCATTCATTTTTTTCTTTTCTCATTTTCTTTTCAATCTCGGCTGATTTGATTTTTGGGTGATTTGATTTCATTGTATGCTGATTAGAAATATTGTAAGCTTGATTTTAAATTTGTGTGCTTGACTTGAAGTTGACATGATGATGTTTCCTATGTATATATATATATATACATGCATATATATAGATATATACACTTACATGCACTTAATCCCTCCATATATATACATTTGTATATATAGATATGCAAACATTCACATATACATATTTATCTTATCATACTTGCATATATATGTGTGTGTGTGTGTGTGTGTGTGTGTATTTCCATATGCATTATATTTTATAAACATATACCCACATATATAAGCATAATCATAAGTTTGAAATTTGTCATTATGAAGTTTATACCTGTGAGAAATGCGGATTATGGATCTTAAGTCTAGTAAAAACACTAGAAGGGGTGAATAGTGTTTTAAAGAGTTACTAAATCTTTTTGAGTTTTTATTAATTTGAACACAAATGTATGCAATATTCAGACATAGATATGATCAACAGATATGATCACAGAATCAAACACAGATGCAGAAATAAAGTAAAAGCAGTAAAGGAAAGAACACACCAGATTTTATACTGGTTCGAAGTTACCCTACATCCAGTCCCACACACAAGTACGGATTTTCTTTCAAAAGCAATTTTACAATTACACCCTCGATTTCAAGGCCACGAGGTACACCCTCCAGATTCACAATCCTTTGGGTAGAGATACTTGATTTCCTGGGCAACAAGTTCACCCAATTGATTTCCAAGGCTACAATCACACCTTATCTCGGTTGATTGATTTCCAAGGCTACAATCACACCTTTTCTCGCTAAATTGATTACAAAGAAGTCCATAACTCTGAATAGCACTGAGAATCTTGTTGAGATAGTGATAGAGAATCAAACCAGAAATAATCTAGTTAGATTCAATGTTGATTTCGGCAGAGTAATGGTAAGAATATATATAAAGAAATGTGGAAGAAGAAGAGGAGTGAAAAACCAGAAAAATATAAATATAAATTCGTTGAAAACAGCCCTTTTAATAAAAGAACAACAACCATGTCCATTCGTGAAAGGTTATGGCGAATAGACACTTCTTTTGAAATTCAAATTTTTGAAACCAACTGCCACTATGTCGACATGGGTAACTTTAGTATGTCGACATCCCAAAGAAAATTTTGATGATTTGTTTTTCTTTAAAAATAACCACTATCTTATATTAAAACTATTTTAAACTTTATAAATATACTTGACTATAGTTAAAATACATAAGTAAATATGGAGAATAATATATATATATATATATATATATATATATAAATTTACTATAAATTTATATTTAAATCTATGTATAAATATTAAAAGTTAAATATATTATTATTAAAGATAGTTTTAAAACTAAGGATAATTTGATTTTGAAATTAAAGATTATTTTGAGGCTAAAAGTATTTAAAATCAGGGTAGATGTTTTTGATTCTTTTAAAAGGAAGGTTTTGAAATCATTTGAAAACAAGATAATTTTGTAAAATCATTTGAATAAAAGTTAGCGGATACAAAACAATGTTCCACTAGATTTTTCGTAGGTTCCATCCTACTTAGGGTTCCATCCCTTTAACGGGCTCGAAGTGGATTCCATTCCATGAATAAATTGGATTTTAAGATGCCAGTGCTTTTCTAAGAGTTTTAACAAAATTCCTAATTAAATTACTTATTCTTGGAATCTTGAACTCTTGATAATCTTGATACTCATGAGTCTTCAATCTTGATATCTTGAATCTCTATACTGTACAACCTTCTTTCTTGGTACCTGCATGGTTAAATCGTGCATATACATATATATCTAAACTATAATGTTAGCATTTATATTTTATAATCTTATTCTAAGGTTTTCATCACCAAAACCATCATCTCAAGGACTAACAATACCTTCATGTATATATACGTATTTGCATATACAGTATCACTACAAGAAAACCATTTATATTTGCAAAAATTGGAGGCGTTTCTTTCTAAATGCAACCAAAAAGTATTTCCCAAAAAAATATAAATGCGGCTAAAAAATATTTCACATTCCCGCTTTGCACCTGCGTAAAGTAAAAAATATTTCACGAAATTTTTTTATTTACTGTCACGTTTCCCTTCCTCTTCATTATTTAGAAACTTTTCTCCTCACGCTTTCCTTTTCGCTCCAGCAAAATCTACCTCACCCTCCAACAAAATCCACCTTGCTTCGTTATCATTGTTGCGGTAGACGTCCTTCATTCTACTCCTCTCCACATCATCGTGGTAGCCCTTCACGGATCTCTCCTCGTGGATTAGGTATGAAATTTTATAAACCGATTTTATGAGTCTACTGGATTTTATATGATTATGTATGGATACTCTATACGAATTTCTACGTAAACCCTAATTGGAATAGTCGATTTAGCCCTAACTGGAATAAATCCTAACTGGAATAATTGATTTTATATGATTATGTTCGAGCTATTTTTTTTATAAATTTTACTTATATTCTAATCATTTCCTATTATGTTAGTGCGATGTGCTTGCTTTAATTGTATCCATTTTATGTTATTTTTTTATTTGCATTTACATGGTTTGCCTCTGGAAAACTATCATTCCTCTTCAAGTTTCTTAAAGAAGATATTTTCTTCTTTATAATTCTGGATGAATTCATCATACTCTAACTATTATTTTTCAATGCTTTGATCTTCTTATTTGATGGGTTTTCAGTTTTGATTAGATCCTTCAAACTCTTCACGCTCGATAGTGATGTAAACGACCGTGATTTTCCTTCGTAGTGTTTTGATAAACCTCTCCTGAAATTCAAATGATTTGTTAGGCAACTTGTATATGAAAACTTATGTATACGTGTTATGAATGTTATGATACCATAAATTATTTACGTATGATTAAAGTTTTAGACATAAAAAATAAAAAACAAAAGAAAGAAAGAAAGAAATCAAGAAAAAGAAATCTGAACAAAAAAAATGTTCTATATATGAAAAGAAGCAAAATCAGAACATAATTGAAAAAAACTTACTTTAAAGGAAGATGTGAAATGAGAGATGACATATCATAAAGTGATGAATTCGATGATGATAAGGAAGAATTCAAAGAACATGAAGATGAATTCAAATCGTCTATAAAATCTTCATCTTCAGATGAATTGCAGCTATCATCATCTTCTTCTTCTAATAAAGAGCTCAAATATCCATCATAACCATTATTTTCATGATATTCTTCTTCATCACCAATATGAGGATTAATCATATTCCCATGCTTTACTTGTGCCATTGCGAAAGAAACTGTAAGTAAAACTCAAATATAATCTCTATACTTGATTATAATTTTAGAAGCATGTCACTGAATGTTGAAATGAAGCATGTATACTTATATGTGTAAAATATACAAATGATAGATAAGAATGAGTTTAAATAAGAAAAACATATGTGTTATTTTTCTATAAATAATTTTCCGGCAGATGCGTTTACATGGTCACATGGAGTTATCTCACTGATACATATCTATATGCGATATATTTTAAGCAAATGCGTCATAATTTCAGTCACCAAACGAAGAAAAACAAATCTATGTAACCTTGTGAACAGGGTTTGATTCATGTGTGCAGTATCCTAAAAATAAAAACTATCTCTGTTATTTCATTCACTACAGCACATGCTATCTCTGTTATTATTCATTTTATGTGGCTTATTGTAGTTTATTATCCTTACTATGGGCATGTTACCAATGTTCCAAATAGTGCATTATTTATAAGATGCTTGGATGTTTTTTTGGGTAATAACTTCAACGTCTAGTTTTTTTATTACAACAGATAACCAATTTATAAGTCAAAGATTGGAAACTTATTTGCCTTCATATGTCGAAAATGGAAAAAGACTGGGTTTTTTTAAGCAGGTGATAAAACCATGATTAACTTAATATGTATTTTGAGAATTATAACATATAATCTAATATTAAAGCTCAATTTTTTTATTTGTTTTTACTTTTTTCATAGAACTAGTATAGAGTACCGACAAGGAGCAATGAATTTTGTGAATGCTGCAAAGAGGAATGCAAGAAGTGTAGAAAAAAATTTATGCCCTTGCGAGGATTGTCGGAATCTTAGTCGTCATGATGAACAAATCATCGTTGAACATTAAATTTTAAAAGGAGTGGATCCTAAATACGTGGGTGGTGTACGGTTTAACCATGGTGAAGAGATAAATGTAGAGAAGAAAACAAATACGTTTGATGTATATGATCTATTCAAGATGATTCACTATGAAGATGAAGATTTTTTGAATCAAGATTATTTTGATGATGATAAAGATAATGCTAATTCTCAAAGAAAAGAGGATGAGTTACTCAAGAACTTGGAAGATGCAGAAACTCCATTATATCCTGGTTGTATAAATCACACAAAATTATCTGCTATCACCGTCTTGTATAATCTTAAATGTGAGACTGGCTTGTCTGATAGTGGGTTCGATAAGCTTTTAACTGTGTAACATTTATTTCTGCCGAAGGATAACGTGCTTCCCAAAAACTTATATGAAGTAAAGAAATTTCTTAGAGCATTCGACATGGGTTTTGAAAAGATACATGCTTGTGAGAATGACTGTTGCCTTTATAGAAAAGAATACAAAGATTTAGAAAGTTGTCCAAAATGTGGTTCTTCAAGATGGAAGAAAAATCAAGATACTGAGGAGGTTATACAAGGTATTCCAATTAAAGTATTGAGATACTTTCCAATAATTCCGAGATTTAGAAGAATGTATAGATCTCAAAAGATGGCAGAAGATTTAAGATGGCATTCTAATAATACATATGGTTTTGTTTTAGTCTCAAAAAAAGGAAAACATTTTGCGTTTCATTTATTTTGCATTTATGTTCACTGTGCATTTTTGTTCTTTGTTCTTGTGTGCATGTTAACTTAACACTTTCCATTTTAACTTTGCTCATTCTGTACACATTTCTTGTTCACTTGAATTTAGTTCAGTTTAGTGCTGTGTGTTTGGTTTTGTATTGTGTTATCTTGCATTAAAAAAATTGTTGGATTTGTTTTCATCTTGCATTGGAATTTTCAACTAGTTTTCTATTACATTTCATTTCCTGGCTTTTGTGTTTCGTTTTCTGTTCTACATTGCTGTTGCATTTCATACTTCAACAAGCTTGCATTGCATATACCCAAAAATAAAAATAAAACAAAAAACATTGCATTGCATCTTAGATTTTAGTTTTCATTTTTACACATCTGTTTCTTGTGCTCACTGTTTTCACTATATATTATGTTCACTGTTTTATTTCATTTGTCTTTTAGTTTCTGATACATTGAATTTTCCTCTACTACAAGCAATTGTTTTCAAGTTTTTGTTCTCTATTTACAAAACAAAATATCCATGTTTCTTCTTTACATTGCCTTTATCAAACACTTCTCAAACAACTTCTCTTTGTCACTCTTCACTTCCTCAACCAAGCTGCCATTATCCTATAACAATATATCAACTTCTCTCTGTCACTTTTCACTTTCTCAAACAACGAAGCTGCCATTATCCTATAACAATACATCAACAATATATCCTTTCTATTTTACAGAAACGAAGTGAGAAATATTCGGCCCTTAGGGATAAACAACTTCCACACACAACTGGTCGTAAGGAAATAGCTAGATTGACCGAAGACATGGTTAGTTAATTAAGTATAGCTTTATTTAATATTATTTTATACCTGTCCAGTTTTTTATTTAATGTTATCCTAAATTTGGAAAAAAGAAAGTCCAAGTCCATCGTCCATAACTAGAGCTGATGTTTGGATTAAATCTCACATAAAAAAATGGTGAACCGGTGACCGCGGAAGCTGGAAATGCTATTGTAAGTTTTTTTTATTTTATCTTTATATAAAAAATTTTCCGAAAGTATGATAAATTTACCATTGTACATTATCTATTTGTATTTATTTATGTAGGAGGAGATTAAAAAATTTGGTAGCCTATCACATTCCAGTTCGTCACAGAATGTCAGTGGAGATGCTCTTGTACATGTACTCGGACAAGATAAACCAGGACGGTTAAGGGCATTAGGAAGGGGTTGCACTTTAACCAAGCTAGCTGTGGTCCAGTCCAAAGATAAACAAGTATCGCAGTGTCGAGAGGAAATAACAGAAATGAAGAGTATGCTGCAGGTTCTGATGAACCAGAAGGTAAACTATTAAAAGTAATTTATATATGTAAAATAAAAAATTCAAAGCGCCATATAATTTAAAATACTAAAAAGAACAAATTTATTCTCTCTCACAAACTTATTATATGTTCTCTGCCATTTTAAGTATGGTCATTTTAATTTTAGCAACTCAATTTTGTTTTTTTCACTTGCTGGTTTCGGTAGCCATATTAATTTCATCCCATCATTTATAGCTGTAAAATACATTAACCGATCAAAGTCCATTTAGTAGTTTTCAATAGTCAATTAAACGCCTACATTACATTTAATTGAGTGCTTTTAGGATTAAAATATCCTGATATTAGAGCTTTGCTGCAGAGTGTAGAAAGTTCGAAAAGGAGCACATCTGAATTGGTAAAAATAATAATTATATTACTCAAGAAATAACATTTAGATTTTAAATTTTGATCCAGTGATTGCTATAATTTTTGGTTGAATAATTGCAAAGCAATGACGATGTATGTTCGATGTTGAATTGGGATGGAAACCGTGAAGTTGTTGCTAATGGAAGGGTATTGTCCAGGGACACAACTGCGGTTGTCAATGGAATTCATCTTGGACCAAATGCTGTGAGCATTATTGTAGATATCGTGGACAAACGAGACACTTATTTATGGAGGCCTACACCTAAAATGACAGTATTAGTAGACGCTATGAATAAGGTAGTAGCTTGGCCATCAACTTGCATTAAGATGGCGCTGCGAGTAAATTTGAAAGACGTCAGTACGGTAAATTTTACACTTCTCATGCTAAACTGTTGAATTACACTTCTCATTGAAACATACTAAAGTTTTAGTTTAGTTTTTAGATATTAGTACCCCAAATTATTCCATTTGTATATTTATTTGTTTGTTAAAATCTTAATAAAAATTTGAATAATTTTTTTATCTTAACGGCACTGTCCACAATATTATGGTTGGAATTACACTTCGCATTTTATAACCTGTGAATGAATTTCTAAGTAATTTGCTAAGTAGAAATTTATTTGTTTGTTAAAATAAACCATCTTTATATTTGTTTATTTGTTAGAATTACACTTCTCATTTTATAACCTGTGAATGATTTGCTAAGTAATTTGCTAAGTAGAAATTTATTTGTTTTCAAACTTTGATTCTAATACCCTAACAATATTCCTAGATAATCGACTATAAAAATTAGTTATATTACTCAATAAATATTGGTGTAGAGCTAGAAAGTGATTGAATTGGTGATTGAATGTTGTCAGTTTGGCTAAGGCTGTTGATGGAGTTAGGCTAAAATTCAGTGAAGGGGGGGTACGGTTTAGGTCAAACAGTGGCAGGACTGTCAACTTGTCTTTAATTTTAACTTGGCATATTGTGGATTTTTTTCTATAGTATGAATGGGGAGGGGTTGTTGCAAGGCAGTTGATGGAAACTGTGTTGAAGTGGGGAAGTGATGCTTGTAGTAGACAGAACTATAATGACCGAGGTTGTTTGAACTGAAGCAGTTTGAAGGTGGAACAGTTCAAGTGAAGGTGAAGTTTTTAGAAGTAAGGGTGATATTGGTGGTAGGCTGTTTAAGGGATAGGGAGGGTTGTATTGTTTGTGATTGAGGAAGGAATGATTTTGACTTGGTGTTGGAGTGGCAGTTTGAGGAAGTTGTGATGATGGTTGTTATCAAGTTTGGGTGAGGTTATAGGGAGGAGGAAGTGTTAGCACTGATGATCCAAAAGTCGAGGAACTGTCGGGGATGTTAGCAGTTTTGTGGTGGAGTTTTGGTGAAGTTGAGATGGTGGACAGTTTGGCTATTGTCGGATTTGGATACGTTGTGGAGTTAGAGTTTGTATTCAAGGGTTTGATGTTGATATGTTGGCAGTGTGTTGTTTGGATGTAGGGTGGTATATGAAGCAAGTGTTAAAGAGGAGTGACTGGAAGATTGAAGGGGAGATTGCTGAGTGGCCGAAGTGTGGAGATGATTGAAGTGTGGTCGAAGTGCATTTGTACTGAACTATAGAGATATGCAATGCACGAAAGGTTAGGTTGCAGTAGTTCTGTTGAGTGATCAGAGGAGTTTCAGTTAGGTTTCAAAAGCACGGTGGTTCGACTATACCAGTGATGAAGAACAATGAAGATGGACGAGTTGTTTGGCAGGTTCGAATTTTTGTTGTTGT
The DNA here is from genome assembly GCA_030765085.1 of Allium cepa. NCBI lineage: Eukaryota > Viridiplantae > Streptophyta > Magnoliopsida > Asparagales > Amaryllidaceae > Allium > Allium cepa. The sequence goes on along the minus strand of CM060945.1, from coordinate 210,094,963 downwards.
GTTGTGGGACGAGTTGTGGGTATGGTCGGAAGTTTGTATCAAATATGATTGTGAGGAAGTTTTGGTGGAGAAGTTGACTGTGTTGTGTTAGAAGTTGGTGTGAACAAGTAGTGTACATGCAGAGGGAATGAAGGAAGGAAATAGGGATGTTATCAGGTGAACTTGCTATTTTGAATGGAGTGCTTGGTTAGAGAGGATGGTTGTCGTATGGCAAGTCTAGTGCACCGATTTCACAAATATGATGTAAAAGTTGTTGGACGATTACAATGTGCTCACATCAGTGGTTAATACGCAGAGGCATATTTGTTTGAAGTATTATAGTCTAAGGACTTCTATATTTGTCCATTTTTTGTCTTTGATACCTTCACCTCACAAATATTTAGTAACATGATTATTATTGTTTACAGGTAGATAAACGTTTGTGAAGAATTCAAGCAGCATCACTGGTTTTTTGTATGGTAGCAGCACAGGTATGTAGTTATGTTGATTAAAACTGTTATGAAACTAGTATGTATGGTAGCAGCACTACTTTAGCTGCATGTACTATTATGAAATTGTTTATGGTAGTTTGGTTGTGTAACGTATGGTTAACCTTTTGTCATGACACTAATGTTATGATATAGTGGTGATTATGTAATTGCTTTTGTTTGTGTTATTGTGGTTCATTGAATGTGTTATTTTTGAATGTGTATGTGTTTATATATTACGTTATTATATAAGTTTTGAAGTATTTGAATTGGAGGTGGAATCAGATGTAGTCATGGAACAGCAGGCAATAAAATCAAAACATACGGTGGCGGAGAAAAAACGCCACCAAAAATATTTTTTGTAGCATTTAAAAAGCGCTACAAAATCAGCAATTATAGTAACTTAGATAATTTCCGCGGCGTTCAAAAAACGCTGCAAAAAATAATAATAAGTGCAACAAAAAAATAAGATAGTAAACGACACCATTTCGGTGGCGTTTCTTAAACGCTGTAAAAAAGATCTTTAGTAACGTTTAAAAAACGCTGCCAAAAATTCATTTATAGTGGCGTTAAAATAAATGCAACAAAAAATCATGGATTTTTAGTCGCATGTTTTCTAGCGGCGTTTATCAAAAGCCACCAAAACTTTTTGTAGCATTTTTTGAGCGCCACTAAAAATCAAATTTCTTGTAGTGTATTTTTACAAACATATATACATACATATAAACTTATATATATATATATATATATATATATATATATATATTTGTCATCAAAATAAAGCTTGTATATATTTGTATATAGATATATAGATATTTTATCACGAGTTTGAAATGGTGAAGTTTATATACATACATACATGTATATATTAATTAATTTTCCTTATTCAAAATTTACATTTTAAAATTTATATAGTTTAATCAGTTTATAGATTCAGATATTTCAATTATTAGTAAATTTATCTATTTGACTTGTAAATTTATTATTTCAATAATTAAAAAATTTATCTATTTGACTTATAAAATTATTATTTCAATAATTAAAATTTGTTAATCATCCCAATATTAGATGGCTAAAAATCCGGGTCGTTACATATTAGATAATCAAATTGTTAAATTCAATATTTGAAATTGTTTAAATTTTTGAATTTTGAAATTAATGTGAATGAAAATAATTTCGAAAGTTGATTTAAATTCTATTTGAAATAAGAAGGAAGATTGTAAACTTTTAAATTTGAATTAAAGTGATTAAACTGATTTTGAAAATTACTCGTTTTAATTAATGTGTAAAATTAGCCGTCAGGGCATTGTCTCCAACTTCGACGAAACCATTTTCATTAGATCCATAATGGTGAATTATTATATGTTATCGAATTTCATGGCGGTTGGATGTATCGTTTGGTCGTGCGATTTCGAAGCGCGTAGAAATTAATTAAAGGAATTTAAATTAATATGATTTGATTTTGAAAAACTAACTTCTATATATGATGGAATCGGCTCTCGATATATATTCCAACGTGTTCAAAATAGGGGTATAATATATCGAACGCCAGGCGGAATACATCGTTTGGAGTTCGAAATTTTCATGGATGAATTATGCCGTGAAATTTTTTCTATATAAGGCCATCAACTATCTTCATTTGCAAACCCTAAACCTAATTTTCTTTAGTCGCCATTAAAACATAAACCACCGAATGTCCATGGTTGATTGGTGCCTCTAGGCGCCGAATTAGCCAACGACTTCAACTAACAAAACGTAGAGCACGACGATACGAAGCTATCTATTAGTTGGGCCATTGATCGACAAGCTAAGGCGGCAGCAGTTGGCCTCCTTTGCGAGCAAGTCTAGGCGATTTTTGGGTTCGGCGATGGTATTTATGCATGCGAGCGCGGTGGAGGGTGAGGTAGCGGGGGCGCACGCGGAGGCTGGTGATGGAAAATGTGGTTGCTGCGCATTCAATTCAAAAAAACAAATGTCGCGGCTTGTAGATGTTCGCACATGTGAAGGAGTTGGGGAGAGAAGGTTAAAGTTTAAATTACTTTATTTATGTTAATCATAACTATAATTATATCAAATATTAATAAATTCGTAACTTTTTCGTACGAGGTCGGTTCCGAGCGTGACAAGTTGTGTTGTGTTCGTATCAGGGGGTACTATGCTATGGAGTTGGATTGAATGAATTCAGAGCTATTAGGAATTTTGAGTTAAATTGAACGACCATTTAATTTAAATTCAAATCGAAGTGCTTTGGTGATTTACGGAATTTTAGTGAGTAAACTCATCTCTCTCTCCTACTTATATTTTTATATAAGTGAGTATAATTTTCTTTATGATGTTTGTTGCTTGTTTGGATGATATACTATATTTATTAATTGGTTTGGATATATTCCAGCCTATTGAAGTGGATGAGACCCTATTACATTCCTGTGTAAGAGCGGATGACCCTATGTATACGAATCCCACCTCAAAGTGGTTGATTTATATTTTTATGATTTTATTCTGTATGTGATGCAGAGGGACAGATTGGGGGATCCAAAAGAATTCTTCACCACTGTTGATTTACTTTTCATATATATGCTGATATATGATGTGTTGGATGTCATATTATTAATTGTGACATGATTTGACTTATTTAGTGCTTTAGTAGCACTGGGCCTTATTTTTGGTATTTTGAAATACTAAAAATGATGAATTTGATTTAAAAAGGATTTCGAAGTAATTTTAAAATAATAAAAATGTTTTAATAATTTTTGAATTATTTAAAAGAAAGGAATTTGTTTTAAATTAAATAAAAGTATGATTTTATCTGGAATTTTCAATTTACTATTTTGCAAAGTTTTTTTGAACAAGTTTATAAAAAGAATTTATAGAAGTAATATTTTATGAAAATAGAAATAGATTTATAGTCGGAATTTGTGAATGTTTTGTAAACGGATTTGAAGTTTATTTCGAAAATGGATTTATAAATGGATTTTATAAATAAATTTGATTTATAAAGAAAAGGATTTTGATAGTAACATTAGTTTTTATGAGAAAATGAATCTATAAATAGAATTTTATAAATAAAGAGAATTTATAAAATAGATTTTATAAAATAGAATTTTTATAAAATTGAAAAGAGATTTATAAAAATAGTTTTATAAATATGGAAATGGCTTATGTTGAGATTTAAATATGGATTTTTATTTAAAAGAATGTTTGAAAGATATATTTTGATGGAGTTAATGGTTTTAAAAGTAAATTTATCTTTTGGAAGTAATAATTCCAAATGGAATTTAATAGTTTTAAAATGATTTAAAATGTGATAAGTAATGGAAACATATATTTCAACATTTATAATTGTAATAGACGTTTTCGGGAAAGTATGGAAAGCATGGACTATAACACTATTGTTATAGTAAATGATTTCAGAAAGGAAATGTTTTATATGGTATATGGGATTATATATTGTTAACCGTCATTTTGGCCCGGCTACAAAACAACAGTTTGACCAGGCAACTAGACAGACAACACCAGGACGCTCGGCATAGAACGACGTTCGACATCGAATGGTCATTCGGCATGTTATGAGCGTTCGACGTCGTATCGTTCGGCATGCGATAGCGTTCGGCATTTCAGAGGTGCACGTTCGGTATCGAATACCGTTCGGCCAAAGGGAGACGCTCGACATAAGATCATTCAGAGATCAAAGATCTTTCGGCCTCCCGAGTACGCTCGGCCAAAGCCATCGTTCGACGAACCTAGATCGTCCACCATCCCAGCTCAGTTCGGCAGAGTACGTTCGGCGAGCCTAGATTGTTCGGCATCTCAGCTTGGTTCGGCATCCCAGCTCAGTTCGGCAGAGTACGTTCGGCGAACCTCGATCATTCGGCATCCTAGCCTGGTTCGACATAAGAACATTGTTCGACATAGATGCCTTGGCTCGGCATCTTACCGCTCGGCCTCCCTGGTTCGGTGCGCAGAGCTAGCACCATTTGGACCGAGTTATTTAGCTACCAGGCCCACCAGGGAAGTCCAACCCACCTTCGCCTATAAATAGAGTGGCAGGGGCACTGTGAAAGGGACCTTTTTCCGGGAACACTGGGGAGACTCTGCCATTTTCTATACTCTCCTCTTTTTAATTCAAACTTGTATTCAAGTAATTGATTTACGGATTGTATCTGTATCCAAGTAATTGATAAAGCAATAAAGATTAAACTCAAAGTGGATGTAGGCAATTACGCCGAACCACTATAAATCTGGTGTTCTCGTTTTTGTTGTTCTTTCTGCATTGAATTACACTATTCTTCTGTTTTAATTTACTCTCTTCATTAATCTCTCTACATAACTCTACTCAAGGGTGTTAGTGACCAATTTTGGTGCTAACATATAATTAATTAATTAATTAATTAATTAATTAATCAAAGCCCTATACTAATGTTTTGGGTTATCATAATGATATTCTACGCAACATTCGTTTTGATCCAATAAATGATGTTTTGACCTTTCGTTGTGAAATATACAAATTGGTTCTTATGATCATACTAAAGACTTGGTGGTGTAGGAGCATTGCTTCCTATACTTAACACTCGTCCAGAGGCATACGAACTTTGGAGTTGTACGGTTATAGAAATCTATTTAGTGTGTCTCCAAATGGTAGTGTTATTGAATATACTTATATCATTAATATAGTATATGGAAATGTTTTCCATTATCAAATTTGAAATAGTTTTGTGAATATATCTTTTTAAAGATAATTTGAAGTAAATATTTAGGAAAGTGATTTAAGTAATAGAAGATTTATTAAATAGGCCTAGTGATTGGTTATATGCTAGATATTGTTTGTTGCTTTGATAGTTAAATCACCGACTATCAAATTTGGCCTCTTTATCTTTGTTGATCCGAAGAAGCCAGGATTGGGTTTATCCAAAAACCACTTCGGACCAATGTATATGCGTTCGAATGTGCATATGTTGGAAGATACTGATATTTGGGATTTTCATAATGAAGGGCTGCTTGTTGATCATTTGGGGATAAACTCCCAATTTACATATAGTAGTAGTGGTCTCTTTATTATGAAATATCCAATGCAAGGACTAATCGCTACCAATCTTAAGGGTGATTCTCGAAACAGGATGTGGTAGGAGAAGTTCCTTCAGTTTGTCCGGTTTTTGGACAAATTGTATGGGCGAATATTTGACATTGCATTTTGGAATTACGTTGATTGATCTCTATAAATGTACTATCTGCTTGGTGGCGGAGAAGGCAACTTCTCTTAGCTTAACACCCTTTCCTAAGACATACGAGCTCAGAAGTTGTACGTTTGTAGAAATCAGTTATATGATAATAGGATGGCGGTGTGGCATTCAAAGAGGAAAGAAGATGTGTTATGTAAGGTAATCATGACCTTAGGCCTCACACTTGGAAATGACCTAAACAGGGTAGATGCGGCAAGGCTATGTGGTTCGCAATCATTAGGATATGATCATTCTCTTCTAGATATATTTATTCCCGCTATGACATTCGGGTTTTAAATTATTGTGGATGTATGCGATGAGGGCCCTCGAATAGGTCGGTAACGACCGGGGTGATGACATATTCGGTACTATCTAGAGGGAAAGGTAGGCCGATCTTGTGTTAGTAGAGGTACAGATGTCCTACAGGCCCCGGTACATTCTTCTAGAGATGTACTGCCAGAAAGTAGTCCCTTCCCTTGGTCATTTATATGGAAATCTATTATCTACTACATGTCTGCCATTTTATTTGTAGAACCCACTTCGTTTAGCCGCATTACTACAGGTTTTATTACTTATTCCATACCATCAAGAGATGATGACCTATGCCCTTAAGTCGGGCTAGCTCCAATTTATGGCGGATGATAGCTGTTCCTAATCCATCACCACTATCCATTTCCAAACAAAGTCATCCAAATCCATGCCCCCAGTTCCATGGGGTGTTGTGCTGATCCATTCTCCTTGGTTGGGGTTTGCCCCCAATTGATCTAGTCGATATCTAAGCCTGCTAATTTCCGCTCCAAATCCTAGGTTCTAATTTCCAGCTATTCCAGCATCCATAAATGGTCTCTAATCATCATTTTCATTCTACCACCGAGTCCACAAGGGAATCCCAGATCATCCTCTTCCAAATGTGCATCCAAGTTTTTATCCATGCTAAAATTCATATCTCCGTCCAATATTAATCTAGGAAGCAAGTTAACATGACCTGGAGACAAGCCCCCGAGTGAGGAACGACCTCCGGTTGGTCAAGAGATGCTCCCGGTGACTCCACTCCATCCATCATCCTACTTGCTTCTTTTTCTTGAATCCGATCTTGGATTTCCTCTATTCCTGCTGCTTCAGCTTCGTGAACCACATTTCCAGCATTCCCTACAACTCCATTCCCTTGGTTTTGCGATCTAGATTGTCTAATCTATCGGAATAGATTCTGCATCACTTCCTCCTGCCTCTTCAGCATCCTCTCCTGCATAGCATCCATCATCATTTCCATCTTGTCCCTTCACTTTATCTCCTTGTTGATTGCCTAGTCATAACTTCCTAAATCCAAGTTCCTAAGCTTTCATATCCAAGCTCCAAACTTCCAAATCCCTGAGTTCAATTGTCAGTGAAACCACCAAAATGTTGGCGTCAAAATTGACCACCAACACCCAATTGCAAGCAAAAGCACTAATATCTAGTCATAGATCACATATATAGTATATGTAGAGAGTATAATATGAAGAACAATTAAAATTAAAATGAATGTAGTAAAAAGATGAGATTTATAGTGGTTCAGCTATCTCCGGCCTACATCCACTCCAGAAAAATCCTTTTTATTATACTGGAATTTGATTGCAGTTACAATCTAGAATCTCTGGAAAAAAATGGCAGAGTAGCTTTAGGTGGTAGATGAAGAGAAATAGAATGAGAATCCCTTTTTTGAAGCCATACCTGCTGTATTTATAGGAAAAACCCCGGATACAGGGCCTCCTCACTCACATGGGCCCACCAAAACCATAGTCGAGCCCATATCGTCCATCACTGTCGACCTGAAGCAAAACTCGAAATAGAACCTGAAGTAAGCTTGTCGTCAACCCGAAGTAAAACATAACTGACCCCAAGTTTGATCCCTCTCTACTGACCCTAAGCACCTTCTAAGATGACCCGAAGAAAATGCCTCCCATACCCGAAGTAAAGATTAATGCCCACCCCTAGTTCCATCTTCTTTGCCGACTCCATATCCTTGCCGACCTGAAGCTCCGACGCCGACCCCAAGCCAAACTTTAGTCGACCAAAAGTTATGCCGATCCCTCAAAGTATGCCGACCCCTTTCTCCTATAGCCGATCCCTTACCATTCCTCATGCTAACCCGAAGACGAAGCTATGCCGACCCGAAGAAAATGCCGACCTAACTCAAAGCTTGCCATATGCAATTCCCTCAAGCGAAGCAATGTCGATCCCTAGTGGTGACCACCGACCCGAAGTGATTCCAATGCGACTCGAAGTATTATCTACATTATTCCAAAGTCCAACCGATGCCGACCCCTCGCCATCTCCTTATGCTGACCCCTTGCATTTCCCATAACCGACCGTAAGCCATATGAGTGCTGACCCGAAGCAATGCCGACTCCTAGTTCAATAATAATCCCTAGAAACCCTTCACACCGACCCGAAGCTAACCACCTGGAGACCTATAGTAAACCCTTTTCTGACCTGAAGCACACCCTTGAATGACTCGAAGCAACTCGACCTTTACCAAAATCCATATTCCAAGTACCTGCCTTCATTTATCGTGTTGAATCCTGACTTCATATTCGTATTTATTATCCATAATTGGTCATCCGTCCACCTATTCGAACCAAACCCTTAATATTACAGCCTCGATAACCATGCAGTCCATTGAGTTAAATCCATCTGTCTACGGCCTTGCCAAAAGGCGGGTTACAATACATATGTATGTACATATAGTGAATTTTGGTGGTTATTCTAGTTTGCGCACTTTCATGTGCTTTTTCCTTTACTTGTTTGTGCAATAGTCCACGAGATTTAATCGATGCCCAACATTGTGATATTCACAGCGATACACTATGCACATCATAAGTTGTCTGTCCACATATATATTTGTCCATGTCTAAAACATGAGAGAAAACAAACCCTTGAACTAAAAAAATATTATATTCAAATCCAATTTAATTATGAAATTTAGGTTTGTTTCCTTTTCCATTTTACTGCCTTGTTTAACTACAAGTATAGGAGAAGGATGGATACAAGCTGGAGCAAGCAGATCAAGATCAACACATCAAAAATAAACTCGAGTAGTGTGAGTGAGAGCGAGCAAAAAAAGATTATATATGAGAATGTAGAGAAAAGTTGTATATATGAGAGCGATAATGAAAGTTGTATTGCATTTGAATTTGATTTGAAATAAAATATTTGTTTAAATAAAATTATGATTCATTTATTTCATTTTGCAAATATAATATAAGTGTAATCGGTATGCATATCAGTCAATATATATATGTTGTATAATAGGAAATTCTAGAAATGATACTACAACATTGGACAACATATGGTTTTTTATGTTAGTGCATATCAGACAACGGGGCATATCTATGGTCTAATGTGAAATGAGACAGCACGGGATTTAACGACAGATAGGTATGCAATCAGATAATGGCATTTCTGCTGTTCGATTGTATATGTATTACATGTTATAGTTGCGATTGACTCTGTGTTCTCTATGATGTACTGTATATTATATTTTGTTTTGTGCTGGAGGCACATGTGTTTATTACTTTGTATTGATATTGTTTATATGTGTGTGATTTATTTATTTGATGTTTTAATACATACCAATGTTAGTCCAAGGGAATATTCACGCGTCCTATATAGCCTCGTTCTCCACAGTATCTGACTGTATTGCTTTGTGGTACTCTTGGATGGTGTAGGTATAGAGGTGGGGTGCTCACAGTTGGTATCAGAGAAGGTTTAAAACAATACATCATATGTAAGAGACACGAGTCAAGACGCCAAACGAGACTTAGAGTCCCTGACCCTTAGTAGCACTAGTTAATATTCTATAATAAGAGATAGTGTGTGCATCTACACACACGCATGTGTCTGTATGTGTATGATGATTACAAGGGAAATCATTAGGGGACATATTTTTGCTTACAAATATATGTAATTTTATAATTAATTTCCTTCTCTTTAAGCATGAAGTATAAACTGGTTGGAGTAGCAATAATGAAAGGAGTTAATCCAACTAACATCATTTGTATTCAAGATTTTGGATGGTTTTGAATGATAATTCGGTGTTTGATTTGATGTTGTGTAGATGAGTTTTCATTTGATTTTGATCAGAGTGCACAACGAAAGATTTATTTAATATTTTCCACTAAGCATGTTTGTTTTTGTCCCTTATGTTTGTTTGATAATTTGAAATGGTTGTTGTTAAATTTAATTTTGAAATTTATGTGTATTTACATAGTAACTAAATGAATTTAACCAATAATTATATTTATTATAAATGGATATGAATAATGTTTATTTGATAATATGGAATTGTTTTGAATTTACTAAAGGTTTTATAAAAGTAATGGCTTTTTATATGTATGAACATATAGTTTATTATAATTATTATTATATATATGATTTTGAAAGTCAAGAATAAGAGGTAATCTTTTGAAATGTGCGTATGTGTGTTATAAGAATAGTATTGGCTCAAATTTTGAAGTGATATAATAAAAAAAATTATTGAATAAGTATATTAAATAATTTGTGGAAGTGATACTTATAAACATTTTTTAGAAAAATTGTGTTAACTTGCTCGTTGGGCGAGTCAAGAATTAGGTCGAAGCATCAGGCTAATGTTATCGATAGAGATTGCTAAACACTAGGACGAGATATTTCGACACAATAATAGAAAAGGAATAAGAATGTTAATTGATTTTGAAAATTTATATATATGTAAAGAAAAAGCATCTATGAGTATCAATAAAATAAAGGGGTTTTTAGGCTCAAGGAAAAAGTTAGAGAAAAATTTAGTTTCAGAGACAAGAAGTTGGTTTTTTAGGCCGAAGGACACTTTTTAGTGTAATTCACAGAATTATAGTTAAAAACATCGTTTTCAGTTTATACTAAAAAGTTTCCTTTAGAATAAAAAGCAAACTTGTTGTCCCTGAGACTAAATTTTTTTGCAACTTCTTCCTTGTGCCTTTTTATCTGTAAAATAAATAAATAATAATAATAATAATAATAATAATAATATTTCAAGTGATGTTGCCATAGCAAATTGTGATGTTTGATAAATATAATTTGGAACTCCATACAGAATTGAGGCACTTGGTTTATGGGACTGCATCACTTTGTTCCTATAATACTACCACTAGCAATTTCAGTGTTATACGCCACAGCATAATGTTATACTAAGTACATTTTTCCGTTCTTGAGAATTGTTTTGATATTATATGAACCTTGTTTATAGATTCATCGTGAAAAGAATGATAGTCTAGTAGATAAAATGAGCCATCATCATTCATCCATGAATGCGTCGAAAGTGGAAAATGGCATGCAATAAAAATTTAACTAGACATATTAATATCGTACAATACCAATTACTTCTTTAGCAGCCATGGATTGTAGGGCCTGACCATTGAAAATGTTCCTTGTTATAACCTGAAAGCACAAGCAGAATATTTGAAAAAAAAATAAACAATTAAATAATATGAAAATGTATATATGAGTAAGAAAGAGATGTTTTATTTAATTGTTGATCAAATGAACATAAGAATTAAAATTTTCAAATATGAGGTAAAAGATTTGGGAAAAAAATATGAATTGAAATTTCAATTTAAGAAGAAAAAACGAATTAAAATGTCGACGAAGGTTTTCTAAATAATTTAAAATAATAATTCAAATAATGATGATAATTTTATTAGCTTGAAGGTCTTGGTTTAACTTAACCCATGGATATATGTAACGACCCAGAATTTTTGATAATTTGAATTTGAGTATTTAATTAATTTTAAATGTTTATAAGTGAAAATTTTAAGTTAAATAAGTTATTTCTTGAATATTGGATTTAATAGGGTAATTTAAATCGATTTATTTAATAGTGAAATTCTAGAAATAATTTAATATTGGGTTAAATATGATTGAAAATGGTTATATCATATTAAAGTTATAGAAATATTTTAGAACTTGTAAAACTGAATTTGGAGTTAATTTGTAAAAATTGAATATTTTAATATTTAATTATCGACTGAAAAATAGCCAATTTTTGAACAGTCTCGGAATTGAACGAAACGAGTTCCATTGGATCCGTAATAGTTAGTTATTATCGGATTTCAAATTTCGTAGCAAACGGAGTTGTCGTTTGACCGTGGCAGCTCGAAACGCATCGATATCGTTTTAATATTTATTTAGCGAGTTAAAATAGCCATTTTTCAAACGGTCTCGGATTTCGACGAAACCAGTTTCATCGGATCCGTAATGTGATATTATTGTAAGATTTCAAATTTCAAGTCGTTTGGATTTGTCGTTTGTCCGGTACAAGCCAAAACGCCTAGAAATCGCTTAAATCGGTTTAAATTTAAATTGAGCGTTTATTGCCGTATCTCACACATACTTCCGAATTAGCTTACGAAACCTGTTCCATTGTGTCCGGAACGCGGAAAAACCTTAGGATCGCCTGGCGGAACGCGTCGTTTGGAGTTCGTTTGCATAAGTTATTAAAAAGAGAATTTTATTATTAAAATAATTGGGTATAAATACAAATTTCTTTTTCAAACCCTAACCCTAATGTTGCTAGCCGGCCCTAAAATTCCGATGGCCACCATAATCCAATCCTTCTCCTCTTAATCTCTCTCAATCCGTAGAGAATTAGCAAATTTGTTCAACTACAAAGTTAAAGAGCTCCGCGATATCTTTCAATCCATATGGTCGAGATGGGGTTTCACGCAGCGTGGAGGGGGCTAGGTGGCGCCGATGGCTGCAAGTTGCGCATGGTTTCCCATGCTCTAAGAGGGGCCGAGTGCCACAAGGCTCAGGCCGAGGGTGAGGACTTCCAGTGGCTTCGATTTGGGGGTCTTTGATCGTCGTATAGTTCGTCGGAGAGGGAGGAAGATTCAACCCTAGTTTGGTTTTGTGATGGGTTATGCGTGCGTTCTTGTTCCTGGGAACGAAGAAGGCCGTGCGCGCATCAGGAAGGAAGAAGGGAGATGGGGGGCCCGCGTGATGGTGGTGAGGGTAGTTGTTTTTATTTTAAATTTGAATTCTATTTTTCGTTCAACGTTTAAACTGCGATAACTTTTTCGTGCGAGGTCCGATTTGGACGAATCAAAATGCGTTGGAATCGTATGGTCGTGCTCTTCGCGATGAAGCTGATTTGGAGTCGATTGGAGCTCGTTTGAATTTCGGGTAAAATTAAACGTTCGTTTAATTTTATTCGAAACGAACGCCGAAACCGGAAACAAAATCAAGGTGAGAACTCCTCACTCAATCGAAAGGTTTTGTTTAAAATTTTAAATAGTTAATATTGATTGATAATTGTTGATTGATTGTGTTAGTAGATATAGTAGGATATATACTATATATAGCGATATATATATATTGGCATATGTATATATCGGATTTGATTTCCCGCCTCGTATAGCGGATGAGACCCTATTGCGCCGTTATTAAGCGGATATTTTATAAAATCCCATATACCGCGATATTCCACCTTGAAGTGGAATTGGTATTGTGCTAACGTCTGTGGATGCAGGGTAACAGGTTGGAGGGATCCAACTGGATTCCTCACATATTTATTTGTTTATAAATATTATGTTGATTGTTGATAATCATATTGGTATATGACACTTATTCCCGTGATTGACCATCTAATGCTGTTGCATCATCGGATTCAAATTTTTAAAAATTAAAATAACGGTTTTGAATTTAAAAGGGGTTTTAAAGTGATTTCTCAAAGAATATGGTTTATTAAAAATTTTGAATTGATTAAATTTTAAAATAAATAGATGGATAAAATTTTATGTTTTAAAAATTTATATTTTTATAAAATATAACTTAAAAGAAATTTTTAACAATAATAGGTTTTTATAAAATAGTTAAATTTGGTTTTTGGGAAGTTATTATTATTAATGGTTTATATAAAGGATTTTATAAATGGATGTTTTTAAATAAAAATTTATTGAAGTTATAGAATAAATTTATAAAGTGTTAAGTTGATGTATAACATGAATTTCACTAGGATTTATAGATTAATAAATGTGAAATTTATAAAACGAATGGTTATTGGAAAATTTTAAGTTTATAAGTTATTAACTTATAGAAATGAATTTGGGGCATTAAAAAGGGGAATTTTATAGAAATTGTTAATAAATGAAGATTTCATTAGTTGAAATTATTATAAACCCTAAAGAAATCTTGTAAGTGATAAGATTTTAAAATTGGTGAAGTTCAAAGAAACGATTTGGTAAATAAATAATATTATAAGTATTTAACTTACAATATGGCTTTTGGGTATGAAACTGGGTTATGTAAATTGCATCGGATTAATAAAGGAATTTATAAAATTGGGGTTTATAATAGAAATGGAATTTATAAACTATGTTTATAAATTTGAAATCCATCGAATTTGATAAATTGAAATATGGGAATTTGTTAAGTGGGCTATATTCACTATTTTGAATATTGAATAGATTATTAAATAGAATGGGTTTGTTTTTGGGAAAGGAATGTTTTAAATGGAATTTAAAACGAATTAAAGGTGTTTTAAAATGTATTGAGTATTGAAAACATAGATTTCAACATTGATTGTTGAAATAGACGTTTTCGAGAAACAGAAGGGGATAATTTGTATAGTGTTGGATTTATATATCTATTTTTTTTATTTCAAATCCATATACTAGTGTTTTTGGGTTGTCGTAACGATGTTTTACGCAACATTCGTTTTTAACCCAAATAAATGTGAATAAAGGAATGTTTTCTTAAAGAGAATGGAATAAATACTTAACTGTGATTTAAGTATATGGAATATTTTCAAATCGTTGAAAATAAATAAATTTGTGAATTACTTATTTTTAAAATAAGCATGGGAATGGTTTTCTAATATGAAATGGAACGGTTTTTGTTAATTCACCTTTAAGGTAATTGAAAGCAAATAACTTGAAATCGATTTGGGAATCGTATGCTAGTAGATGCTTGGAATTTAAATCCACTTTGGAATTTATATATATGAAGGGAAATTTGTTTAAAAATAAATGTTGATTTATTTTTAAATATGAAAATATAATTTACGAATTTGGAACGTAAGTTAAAAAAATAAATCGGTAAAGATTTATTTGGTGATTTGAAATTTGTTTTCAAAAGGTATATATGGTTAAGGTGATTTGAAATTAGTTTTCAAATGGTTAAGGTTATTTGAAATTGGTTTGCAAATGGTTAATGTAATTTGAAATTTGTTTTCAAATGGTTAAGGTGTTTAATTTGAAATGGGTTTTCAAATGGGTAAAGTGTGGAAAATTTTATTGTGAAGGTGTTTTGGTAAAGCAAATAAATTGGGAAATTATTTGGAAATTGTGTATATATATCTTGTAAAGATATTTTGGGACTTAATAATTTTGGAAAAATTATTTGGAATCTGATGATGTGGCGCATCTTTATTGATAGTTAAATAACCGACTATCAATATTTACCCTTGGATGGTATTGATTGTGTTTGTTTGGAATTGAATGCACACTTGTTTTTAAAATAAGCGCTCGCTATTCGGTTTAGCCGGGAGAGGACCTTTGTGTCATATATCCCATTCCGAATATGCGATACGTCGTTTGGATCGCATTTGAAGACCGGCGTGAAGACCGGGTATTTGTGAGAACGATAGGATGACCTATCGATTGTCTCTGCATCGTTAGCTACGATATGGAGATTTCCTTTGTGATGGGAAATTTTATCGGGATTGTGAATACCCGGATTGCAAGGGCTTCTTTGGAAGTGCCTTCGGTTCTGTTCGAACCCGGAACAGACTTGTATGGTTACATGTCTGACATTACATTTTGAGAGATAGAGCAGATTTCTTTCAAATACATTTCTGTTGGTGGCGGAGAATTTATTCTCTTAGCTTAACACCCTTCTCTGAGACGTACGAGCTCAGAGGTTATGTAGTTGAAGGTTATCAGCGATATTTCCCAATCTGGTAATGTGGCATGCTGAGTGCTGCTGTGTGATGATCATTGGTTGATCGTTTGGATATGATCATTTGTTTGATCATTTATCTTTGTGATTATTGCTTTGGTCATCTGTGGACCCAAAGCATGGCTTTGTTGCACAAAGCGTAGCTTTGTGGACGAGACTTCGTCAGGACCTCACTCCCCGGAAATGGTCGAAACAGGAATATGCGGCAAGGTTATGAGGGTCGCGCCCTTTAGGGTATGTCATTTCCTTCTGGAAAAGGGTGGTATCATGGTATGGAGCCCAGATATTTACTCATGTGGAAACACTATATCTATTTCTGTGTGGTGTTGTTGGTATCGAGCGCTCGGATAAAGGTCCCAAAGGACCGGGGGATGACATATTCGTGTAGTAGTTACCTAGTTACAGAGGTAACCCGGCCTTGTGTTGGCAGAGATCTAACCGTAACGTTAGTTCTCGGGACGTCCCGCCAGAGGCGATCCCATGTGGCAGTAGGAAGTTCCTTAGCCTGACCATTTGTTGGAAATCCATTCATCCAATACGTGCCTTGTACGGTTTTAGTTGTATTACCTGCCATTCACTTATGGTGGTCACCACTGTTTGGATGGTAGCTATAGTAGGCATAGTTCGGAATGTCTATGCTGGCTAGGATTTATATTCTACTTTCGAAATTGTTTTCTACACTATGCACTAGTAATAATATCTAAAATGATTTGATTTTTGCGTAGTAAGCATCTTTGACTATCATAAGGAGAAATCTCCTCCAATTCTGCGTTTGCATTGTGTGTGTGGCGGGAGGCCTTATGGTAGTTTCATTTTTCCAAAAAGCATTTCGAATTTCGAAAGTTAAATTTAAATTTTCTTGTTGCTTGTTTAAAGATAAACTGTTTTTGAGTTCTCACACCAGTCCCATGACTGACCTGGAGTTTATTGTTCCTTTCCTAAACTCTGGGTGCCCACTATTTTCCACACGGGCAGTCTAGAGTTAGGTTATCAGGTTATTCTGGATTCGGGAGTTGCTGTGCAGATCTGGAGGCGAGCCAGATAGCGTAGTCTATTATTTATTGTATATAGTATTCTTTCCGCTGTTTTATTGTTGTACACTCTGATGATATGATGTATTGTGATGTATGTATAAAATGTATAGTTCTTTTGTTTTAATGATATTCATTTATCTATTATATGTTGTTCCGCTGCGACTGTGAGATTCTGTTATTGTTTCTCGTTCTGTTACTTGTTTTTCTGTTTTTGTTTCTTCTCTCTTTCTCTCTTCTTCTACCTCTTTCTTCTTCTAAAACCCTAACGGTTCGATTTTTCGGCAACGAAAAATCGCGATCGTTACATTTGGTATCAGAGCATATGGTTAAGCGACAACCTGCTCTGTTGGGTGTTACTCATTAGAGATAGAGTCAGTAGTACTCTAGAATGAGTGTGAGTGTAATAATAGATATGAGTGCGTATTTGTTAGTGAGTATAAAATTGTTTTATATTGTGATGATTGGTTTGTTGAGTGGTATATGAACCTTCGTCGGCGCAGCCTCGAAAACTGAATCGAAGGGGTTCCTAAACACTTGAATAGAACAATTCGACACAATATTGTTTTAAATTGGGTAAATGAAATAATTTTACCTCGATTATATTTTATATATAAAAAGAAAATAATTTTTCAAGAATTATTGAAGTGTGTATATAATTGATTGCTTGGTTGTTGTAAATGATATATATATACATATAAAATAATTAAAAGTTGTTTGAATAAGCTGATAAAAGCAACTATTGTAAAAGAATAATGGTATAAACCAATGAATCATAAGATGAAATTATAATTGATAATGATTTACAATTGTAAGATAATCATGTATGTATATAAGAAGTAAAATTATATAAGTAAAAGGGTTATAAAAGTGATTTGTGAATAGAAAGAAAACTTTTTGAAAGAATAATTAGCATTGATTTCACTATTGTCACTGGGAAATAATAAGGGTGATGACTGCAGCATCATCAGTATCATTTTCGAGTTTCTATGTGATGGATTTGCTACAAAAATGAATTTAAAAATTGAAGTTTTGTTGTAATAAATCAATTTGAAATTAAAATTCAATTTGAAATTGATAAATATAAGTGAAAAAGGTTTTGAAGTTATAATATAAGTTAGAAGTTGAATAAAAAGGTTTTATAACTTATTAAATGGGAGAATGTAAGTAAAACCAATTATTGAAATGGTTAAACAATTAAGTTAAATAAAATGGAATATGAATTTGAATATTGATATGAATTTGACTTAAGTAAAAGTTAAATAGGATTTACTTTGGGATTTAAAATCCGAATTGAATTGATAAGTAAAACTTAAGTTTAATTGAACAAATGATGTTTAATGAAGTATAACTTAAGTGAAGTTGAATAAAAAATCGATCTTTGCATCAAAGTTAAATAATCAAGTGAATTAAATGATGTAAATAAAGTTGAAATGGAATGCAAGTTAAGTAATGTTGAAAGAATTGATGTTAATATCAAAGTAAGTGAATAAAGTGAGTAAATGAAATTGTTAAAAAAGGTGAACTTAAGTTATATAAATGAAATTCAATTTTATTTGTAAAAAGAACTAGCAATTGAATTGAAGCATGAATTGAATGTTAATCAATAGAATATGAATAAGTTGATATGAAATGATGCATGCAAGTGTAAATTCATTTGAAAATAGTTGAATAATAGAATGAAAATCAATTGAATGTTAAACCAATTGGAATTGAGATAGTTGAACCAAATTGAATGTAAGTAAAATGGATAAAATTTGGTTGTATTGGATGTGCATTGGTTGTTATTTGCTTGTTGGTTGATTGTATGAGAATTCCTTAAGTGTTAACGAAATTGAATCTGCTAAATTGAAAGCTATGTAATTGAATTCAAACGAAAATTGGAATGCAAAGTTGAATGAAAATGAATATGCAATTTTAATAGTAAGCTAAAAGTGGTATAAGAAGCACGTATTGGAAATTTTATAATTGAATTGGCAAATTGGTTTGAATATTATAATTGGATATTATGCTAGCAGGATATACAGGTTATAAAGGAATTGGGATTTTGATTTCAAAGTTAAAAAATTTTGTAACGCTCGACAAAAAGGTACGTATTTCAGTTTTTGTATGAGATTTGATGATTTCCTTCTCTAGCCACTTGGCTTTCTCTTTTCTTTTTGATTCTGAGGGGCCGTAGAGCCGTTTTGTAGTCGTACCGATCTAACCGCGCAAAGGAGACTCTGGCGAAATTTTTCGAAAATTTAGGGAGTTAGTAAAATTTTGAGAAATTTTGAAAGTTGAAAATTTGAATTTAAATTTAAATTTGAATTGTTGAGTAAACAATGTTGTTTGAAACCTAAAATTGAGTTTGGAAAGCTAATTGAAATGATAGTAAATCCTTAATAAAAAGATTGTTTTGAAAAGTTAGTAAAACTATTAGTTTTGGAAAAATAATAAACGGATTATGAATTATTCTCCTTAACTTGCAATTTCGAGGACGAAATTCTTTTAAGGGGGGAAGATTGTAACGACCCAGAATTTTTGATAATTTGAATTTGAGTATTTAATTAATTTTAAATGTTTATAAGTGAAAATTTTAAGTTAAATAAGTTATTTCTTGAATATTGGATTTAATAGGGTAATTTAAATCGATTTATTTAATAGTGAAATTCTAGAAATAATTTAATATTGGGTTAAATATGATTGAAAATGGTTATATCATATTAAAGTTATAGAAATATTTTAGAACTTGTAAAACTGAATTTGGAGTTAATTTGTAAAAATTGAATATTTTAATATTTAATTATCGACTGAAAAATAGCCAATTTTTGAACAGTCTCGGAATTGAACGAAACGAGTTCCATTGGATCCGTAATAGTTAGTTATTATCGGATTTCAAATTTTTAAAAATTAAAATAACGGTTTTGAATTTAAAAGGGGTTTTAAAGTGATTTCTCAAAGAATATGGTTTATTAAAAATTTTGAATTGATTAAATTTTAAAATAAATAGATGGATAAAATTTTATGTTTTAAAAATTTATATTTTTATAAAATATAACTTAAAAGAAATTTTTAACAATAATAGGTTTTTATAAAATAGTTAAATTTGGTTTTTGGGAAGTTATTATTATTAATGGTTTATATAAAGGATTTTATAAATGGATGTTTTTAAATAAAAATTTATTGAAGTTATAGAATAAATTTATAAAGTGTTAAGTTGATGTATAACATGAATTTCACTAGGATTTATAGATTAATAAATGTGAAATTTATAAAACGAATGGTTATTGGAAAATTTTAAGTTTATAAGTTATTAACTTATAGAAATGAATTTGGGGCATTAAAAAGGGGAATTTTATAGAAATTGTTAATAAATGAAGATTTCATTAGTTGAAATTATTATAAACCCTAAAGAAATCTTGTAAGTGATAAGATTTTAAAATTGGTGAAGTTCAAAGAAACGATTTGGTAAATAAATAATATTATAAGTATTTAACTTACAATATGGCTTTTGGGTATGAAACTGGGTTATGTAAATTGCATCGGATTAATAAAGGAATTTATAAAATTGGGGTTTATAATAGAAATGGAATTTATAAACTATGTTTATAAATTTGAAATCCATCGAATTTGATAAATTGAAATATGGGAATTTGTTAAGTGGGCTATATTCACTATTTTGAATATTGAATAGATTATTAAATAGAATGGGTTTGTTTTTGGGAAAGGAATGTTTTAAATGGAATTTAAAACGAATTAAAGGTGTTTTAAAATGTATTGAGTATTGAAAACATAGATTTCAACATTGATTGTTGAAATAGACGTTTTCGAGAAACAGAAGGGGATAATTTGTATAGTGTTGGATTTATATATCTATTTTTTTTATTTCAAATCCATATACTAGTGTTTTTGGGTTGTCGTAACGATGTTTTACGCAACATTCGTTTTTAACCCAAATAAATGTGAATAAAGGAATGTTTTCTTAAAGAGAATGGAATAAATACTTAACTGTGATTTAAGTATATGGAATATTTTCAAATCGTTGAAAATAAATAAATTTGTGAATTACTTATTTTTAAAATAAGCATGGGAATGGTTTTCTAATATGAAATGGAACGGTTTTTGTTAATTCACCTTTAAGGTAATTGAAAGCAAATAACTTGAAATCGATTTGGGAATCGTATGCTAGTAGATGCTTGGAATTTAAATCCACTTTGGAATTTATATATATGAAGGGAAATTTGTTTAAAAATAAATGTTGATTTATTTTTAAATATGAAAATATAATTTACGAATTTGGAACGTAAGTTAAAAAAATAAATCGGTAAAGATTTATTTGGTGATTTGAAATTTGTTTTCAAAAGGTATATATGGTTAAGGTGATTTGAAATTAGTTTTCAAATGGTTAAGGTTATTTGAAATTGGTTTGCAAATGGTTAATGTAATTTGAAATTTGTTTTCAAATGGTTAAGGTGTTTAATTTGAAATGGGTTTTCAAATGGGTAAAGTGTGGAAAATTTTATTGTGAAGGTGTTTTGGTAAAGCAAATAAATTGGGAAATTATTTGGAAATTGTGTATATATATCTTGTAAAGATATTTTGGGACTTAATAATTTTGGAAAAATTATTTGGAATCTGATGATGTGGCGCATCTTTATTGATAGTTAAATAACCGACTATCAATATTTACCCTTGGATGGTATTGATTGTGTTTGTTTGGAATTGAATGCACACTTGTTTTTAAAATAAGCGCTCGCTATTCGGTTTAGCCGGGAGAGGACCTTTGTGTCATATATCCCATTCCGAATATGCGATACGTCGTTTGGATCGCATTTGAAGACCGGCGTGAAGACCGGGTATTTGTGAGAACGATAGGATGACCTATCGATTGTCTCTGCATCGTTAGCTACGATATGGAGATTTCCTTTGTGATGGGAAATTTTATCGGGATTGTGAATACCCGGATTGCAAGGGCTTCTTTGGAAGTGCCTTCGGTTCTGTTCGAACCCGGAACAGACTTGTATGGTTACATGTCTGACATTACATTTTGAGAGATAGAGCAGATTTCTTTCAAATACATTTCTGTTGGTGGCGGAGAATTTATTCTCTTAGCTTAACACCCTTCTCTGAGACGTACGAGCTCAGAGGTTATGTAGTTGAAGGTTATCAGCGATATTTCCCAATCTGGTAATGTGGCATGCTGAGTGCTGCTGTGTGATGATCATTGGTTGATCGTTTGGATATGATCATTTGTTTGATCATTTATCTTTGTGATTATTGCTTTGGTCATCTGTGGACCCAAAGCATGGCTTTGTTGCACAAAGCGTAGCTTTGTGGACGAGACTTCGTCAGGACCTCACTCCCCGGAAATGGTCGAAACAGGAATATGCGGCAAGGTTATGAGGGTCGCGCCCTTTAGGGTATGTCATTTCCTTCTGGAAAAGGGTGGTATCATGGTATGGAGCCCAGATATTTACTCATGTGGAAACACTATATCTATTTCTGTGTGGTGTTGTTGGTATCGAGCGCTCGGATAAAGGTCCCAAAGGACCGGGGGATGACATATTCGTGTAGTAGTTACCTAGTTACAGAGGTAACCCGGCCTTGTGTTGGCAGAGATCTAACCGTAACGTTAGTTCTCGGGACGTCCCGCCAGAGGCGATCCCATGTGGCAGTAGGAAGTTCCTTAGCCTGACCATTTGTTGGAAATCCATTCATCCAATACGTGCCTTGTACGGTTTTAGTTGTATTACCTGCCATTCACTTATGGTGGTCACCACTGTTTGGATGGTAGCTATAGTAGGCATAGTTCGGAATGTCTATGCTGGCTAGGATTTATATTCTACTTTCGAAATTGTTTTCTACACTATGCACTAGTAATAATATCTAAAATGATTTGATTTTTGCGTAGTAAGCATCTTTGACTATCATAAGGAGAAATCTCCTCCAATTCTGCGTTTGCATTGTGTGTGTGGCGGGAGGCCTTATGGTAGTTTCATTTTTCCAAAAAGCATTTCGAATTTCGAAAGTTAAATTTAAATTTTCTTGTTGCTTGTTTAAAGATAAACTGTTTTTGAGTTCTCACACCAGTCCCATGACTGACCTGGAGTTTATTGTTCCTTTCCTAAACTCTGGGTGCCCACTATTTTCCACACGGGCAGTCTAGAGTTAGGTTATCAGGTTATTCTGGATTCGGGAGTTGCTGTGCAGATCTGGAGGCGAGCCAGATAGCGTAGTCTATTATTTATTGTATATAGTATTCTTTCCGCTGTTTTATTGTTGTACACTCTGATGATATGATGTATTGTGATGTATGTATAAAATGTATAGTTCTTTTGTTTTAATGATATTCATTTATCTATTATATGTTGTTCCGCTGCGACTGTGAGATTCTGTTATTGTTTCTCGTTCTGTTACTTGTTTTTCTGTTTTTGTTTCTTCTCTCTTTCTCTCTTCTTCTACCTCTTTCTTCTTCTAAAACCCTAACGGTTCGATTTTTCGGCAACGAAAAATCGCGATCGTTACAATATAACTTGTTAATAAATAATGACTTCAAAAAGAATGGTTACCATTCAATAGAAGAATCATTTCAATAATGATTGATTAATGGGTTGATCATCGGTCAACATGCCTGCATTTTTATGTTAATTACAAACTTTGATCAATCTTGTGGAAGACAAGAAAAATAAATGTATAAATGAGTTAAAGTTATTTGAAACCATTTTAAAATAAACATCTCTACTGTTGTTTCAGGCCCAAGCTTTAGCCAACGTTCATTTGACCATAATTTTCAAAAGGTTTGTCCGATTTCGATGATTTTGCCCATTCCGAAAAGCTAAAAGTATAAGCTACAACTCTTATTTTAGTGTTTTACAAAATCTAGAAGTTTTCAAAGTCAAAAACATGAATTACATAGATGGGCATGTGCTCATTATAAAAATCTGTTATATATATGCTTACAAAATCTATCATAACTCGAGTAATAGTCCATATTTTCACAATCTGAAAGATGTTTTAAAAAGCTAATACGTTGTTTAACAAATTAATTTTAGAAACCTAACTTGATTTAGTTGTTTAACCATTTGAAAATACTTGTGGAAAGTGGTTTAAATATGGAGTTGAATACTTTTACATATTTAAGTGCATATTTATTATACTTTCATATATGAAGCTAATATTCGAAATTGAGTTGAGATAGGTGCTTTAGATGCCCGTTTGAATTACTAATGAAGAATTTTCTTGCTTTTGCTCGCTTAATAACACGTAAACTTGCTAAAAATGCTAATTAAAAGGTACATCTACCATTTTAAAATATAGAAATGCTAGAAATATTGATAAATATTGTGTCTCTGGCCGTGTGGTCGATGTATATTGTGTAACGTATTTGTGAAACTACAGACGGCTCTGATCCATACAAAGGAGATTCTATCAAAATTTTCAAAATTTCGAGAGTTAGGAAATTTTTTTCTAATTTTATCGTATGCGAAAAATAGAAAATGTTAAATGAATAAATCTAAATTCTTAGCGTACAATAAGGTGAGTTGAATATAAAGAGCCACATAGAGGATTTTATAGAGCAGCTTATGAAGATTGTAGATGCATAGACAGTCAGGGTATGAGTTGTATGACGTCTCCATGTAAGAAATTGCGATGATGCAATTTTTATAAGGAGGAAGTCTACAACAACCCTGCTTTCTAGGCCGTATAAATAAATAAATTTAATTCAAATAAAAATTATTCGGATTTGATAGTTGGTAATTTATATTTTGGAAATAATTTTTTGCTAATTAAATCATATTTAATATAAGATTTAGATTTAATAAATTGAAATAAATTAATAACTTCTTTTCCAATAATTTATTTTGCAAGAGTACAATGATAAAATAAAAATAAGCGGGCGTTGAATTGGTTCGTTGTCTAATTACCAAAATATAATTAGTAGAATGGAATGTAAATTTATTTAGACTAAATTGAAATGTAATTGCAAATAAATTCAAAGTTAGTTAAATTAATAGAGCCAATATGAAGCCCAAGCCCATTTGTCCCTTTGCCTCTCTATTTATTTTTCCTTAAGCAAACCCAATCCAAGATAATTCCATTTACGTTCGCTAATTTTTGCAGACAACTCTTGAAGCCCTAATTCCATAAAATTTAAAAAACGTGACCAAATTAGAAAAAAGATATATATATGTATGTATGTATGTATGTACGTATAGACACACACCCACAAACGCACGAAGACGTCGAAGTTGGGGCTAAAGCACTCGCAATCATGAGGCATCTTTAGAGTTGCACGACTTGCATGTGCGATCTGGAATTGACGAACATTCGATTTGAGCTCTGTCTTGGCAACATGGAATTCGCGATTGAATTTGAAGTGAGGTTGGCGGCTTGGGCAGCGGGCGACTTATGTGATGATAACAAAAGGATGATGTACGATACTTGTGTGTAATCGTGCATAAGTTTTGGCTATGGTACAATGTTGAATTTTGGACATTTGTTGATTTGGGGACTTCGGTGTATGATTGGAAGAACGGAAGCTCAATTAAGGTGAGTTTCATGCTCACTGCCTATGTCTTTTCCATGTTAATTCTTACACACACACGCGGACACACACACACACACACATATTGTGTCTAGATTGTTATATGATATTTGTTATTGAATTGAAACGACTAAAGTAGGAATTTGATTGAAATTGATCAAAAAATATATATAAATAAACTAAAATCTAGAATAAAAATGAATAAAAACATAATGAATTAAATATAATGAAACTAGAAATACAAATAAATGATTAGACTAGATTTATTATAGTTTACATAAAAGTTTATAAAAATAATATTCATTAATTCTAGGAAAAATATTATTTTGGAAGTAAACTAGATATTTTTCTAAATTAAATAGATATTGCGTATATGTTCTGAAAAATAAGAAGTATAATTATATTAATATTCTAATTGCTTTTGTAGCGAATTGAGTTGTTAATAAATTGAATTAAAGTTTTGTAAGCGTGTTTAAATATAAAAATCGTATACCGATGTTGAATTTAATTCTAAAAATGATGATTACTTGTTTAAATGTTTTTTGTTTTAATGATGATTGGTATACTGGAATATCTATATTGAATGATTTATAGTAATAGTATCTTTAAGTGTATGAATTGATATTATATTCTATTTTTGAAAAGATAAGTTAGATTTAAAAAGTTATTAACTTATAAAAGAGGATAGACTCTGGTTTGAAAATGTTTATTTAAAGGATATATATATTTGTGTATGTGTGTGTATAATATTTGAAAAATAAGTAATTATCATTAATTATGGAGTTTTCAAAGTATAGTTACGAAGTTCAAAAATATAATTTAAGTTAAGAAAAGATAATTATTTGAGTATGAATGTAGTGGACTGAATTAAATGTTATAAAATTACTTAAAGGATGGTATTTTGTTATAGAAATATATGGAATTTTAATTTACATAATTCAAGATTTAGAATAGGTATTTAACTGTGGATTAATATATTAAATGGATTTAGATGTTTTAAAGTTAATTTAAAAAAAGATTGTTTACAAAAATTAATAAATATTTATAGGATGAAATGTTTAGCTTTTAAAACTACTCTGGAGTTTCAAAAGTGGTATATTTACTTTCTGAATATGCCAATGATTATTAAATTAAATTAATTTTGAATATCTATTTATTTGCAACGAACCTGATTTTCGACCCTTGAAAATCGATACTAATACATCCACTGTGTTGCATGCCGAACTATCAAGTATCGGAAACACCGTTCATTAGGGGAAAAGAAAGAAGATAGAAGATAGAAGAAACTAAAAGCAAACACAGAATCTCATAGAGCATTGGAATAAAATATTTAATTAACATAACTCTTTACAAAGTCATTTCAAAAATGATACATCAGAGTTACACTAATACAATTTCAAACCTAGGACAGTTATAACAGCATGTCCTTATACATCATATATAAAGTATATAATATACAGCGGAAGCAAGAATAACTATCTATCGATGAACCCTCTTGCTCCAAGCTCCTTTAAATGCATCTGTAGAAAACCCGGACTGCTTGGCTACTCATAAAAATTTGAGCACCCAAGAGTTTTAGGTAAAGAAAATAAAAATCCGGGTCAGACATGGGTCTGGTATGAGTAAACTCAAACAACTTGATTATTACAATTCAAAACCTTTTAAAAATCAAAGGTATCTCGTAAAACCATGCCGCACATAAACACGGACGAGTTTTTACCTACGATAACCAAAACACTTTTATAGAAAATCTAGTGATATTATAATAATGTCTAAAATAGAAATACATATTGATCTTAGCCAAAATTGTTACATTAATTAAATTCCAGCATAATAGGCTTTACAATCAAAACCGTAAAGGCACGTATTGGAGAATAGATTCCATACTATGACCATGTAAGGAACTACCTCCGATGGGTACATCTCTAAAACAGTGCACCCGGGTCTGACAAGAACATCTTGTACTCTGCTACAAAGAACTAACCTACCACTTGACTAGTTATACCGAATATGTCATCATCCCGATCTTCCAACCTTAATCGAAATCTCTCATGCACACCCAAATCCATAAAAATAGGGGAATCTAGAAAGATGATGACATACCCTGATGGGAGCGAGCCACTTAGCCATACTACATGCCCTGTTTTAGTCATTTCCCGGTTGATGAGGCTTGAGGCTACAATTTACCTTTTTGAATAGTAATCCCATATGGAATGCTAACACTGCCCTACATGCAGTAATGCAATGCAAACATTCATCTATACAAGTTGTCAAGGATAAGGACAAACCGAAGGCACTACTTCTACTACATCCATTTTGGAATCACCCTCAGGACTAGTAGCAAGAAACCTTTGCACTTCAATGCTCCATCTTCGATTCCATATTCTTCAAGATGTCTTCTGTCCGAAACGCTTGAGTTAGATCAAAGTGGTTTTCGGACAACAGATCCGATCCCAGTCTCTTCAAAAAAACTTTCAATAATTTTCGATAAACTCAACCCCGGTTCTTTAGGAAATAAGCAGATAAAAGTTAAGAGCGAAGTTCACTTTTTAACCATTAGTGGATGGATTTCCTTATCATTTATCCTAGAAAAACGAAACGAATTTATATATACAGTATAGCACCACCGACGGTAACTGTACCATATAATTTCCGTGTTTCTCCTAGATATTTTCGGAGTTACGTTTTGGTCCAAATTTGATAGTTGGTTATTTAACTCAAATAAACAAACAATCAAACATTGATTCAATTCCATTTTGGATCCTCTAAACCTTTATTAATTAACCTTTAATTAATAAAATCACTTTATAAAACCTTATCAAAGGATCTTTTCTAAAACACTTTTCCCAAACCACTTACATCCTTTTTACTTGAAAAACAATATAAAAATTTACCAAAATTTTTGGAAAACTCTCTCTTCTCACATTCCATATTAAATGGCCAAACCATTCCCTTTAAAAACATCACTTACTATAAAACTCGTTCACCTTATAAAACCTATTCACTTATTCCTTACACTTAACAGTTATTTACATAGATCAACATATATGTAAATACACTCATATCGAAATCAAGGAATAACATGTCAATATCAACTAACAAGCATATACATGTTTAAATAACATAATAGCAGGATGGTGATTTACCCTGCTAAACAGATGTCGAAACAATTAAACTAATTCATAGCAGAACGGTGATTTATTCTGCTAACACATGTCCACACAAACAAACAAACAAACAATTTATAGAAGAATGGGAATTCATTCTGCAAACACATGCCCAAATAACCAAAAAAATAAACAATCAATTATAGCAGAATGAGGATTCATTCTGCTAGCACATATCCAAACAACCCAACAATCTACATTATAACTCATTCACAGTTATATGGTTTCTTAATAGTAACAACACCTGTATCACTTGTATTCAAAACCATCTTTGAAAAAGAAGCATCTTTGAACCATTTTACTTTTTAAAACCAAAGAATTAAAAACCTTTAAACCCTTTTAAAAATAATTAGTTAAAAGCTAAATCCTTATTTAAATCATATTTAATTTTAATTGAATCTAAACTTAATTTAATTAAATAGTTAAACGATAATTAACTATTAATTAAACCCAAATTAATCCTTCATTAATTATTTCAAAATTAATTAAACCTCCACTAATAATGAAATATTAATTAACATTAATTAATTAATTAATCTTTTGATTAAAACTTAAATAATAAATCAAACCTTTAATAAATAATTTACTTTAAAAGTAAACCTTAATTAATTTATCATTATAAATTAGTTAACAGTTGATTAATTAAATATATAAATATTTAATCTTATATTTGATTAATAATTGATTAAAAATAAATCTTGTATTTAATTCATAATTAATTTAGAATTAATATTTCTTAATCAAAAATTATTAAAACTAATCTTACTTTTAAAACATAATTAATTAGTAGTTAATCTTCACTTAATTATAATTAATAAACCCTATTTGATACTTAATTAAGTATTAATTATCAAAACTTAATTAATTGAAAATTAATTATTAAATTATTTATTAACTTTCTAAAACATCATTATTGAGTTTGTAAAACATTTTAAAGGTACTTTTGAGTATGAAAACTAAATTTACAAAAATTCAATTTTTTTATCGAAACTGCATCCATGGCGAGTATCGCTACGGATGCAGTAACTTGAGTTTGTTTTTCCAAGCTATTAACTTTCCAATTCTCCACTTCTGACTTTTTTTCCATTTTAAACTATAAGGAAAAGTTTAGAAACTAAAACAACGTTTAACTTTAAAGTTTTAAAAACTTAAATACTTTAAAACCATTTCCTCATAAAGAATCCAAAACTCCTTTTAACATCCCAATGTTAACTTATAAAAATAGCACATCACAACCATGTTCACATTCATATCATTTCCAAACTCACAACCAACATCAAATTCAAAGATTGTAAACTATATCATAATCAAAGTTTACAAATTTACAACAATCTAAGGTAGACTTTGTTTCAAGTCCACTTTTTCCATCTCGAATCATCCATATCCACAAATAACCAAACATATAACAACTCAAACATATTTCACACACATCATAAAGAGATTTATGAAACATATATCAAGATAAAAATTTTGAAATTTGAAACTAACGTTTACTCACCGAAAGCTTGGAAATCACAAAAATCCACTGGAAATTTGGTCATCTTCTCACTAATTTTTGTTCATGTTACTCTTGAAACATTAAAAAGTCTTAAAAATATAAGTTTCAAGAAATTCTTTTCTCTTCAGTTTGAAAAAAAGAATCACCTAATTTCAAATTTTTTTAGGGAGATATGGTCAAAATAAGGAGTGGTATTTTCGGCCTTGTAAATATGGGTCCAAAAATGAGTCAGAAAGAAATGAAATTTTGATCCAAAAATATTTGAAATTTTAAAATGTCATCTAAATGAAAGTTGTTTCCACTGGAATTCTATATGGTTTTGAAAAAAAAAAAAATATTTTGGAGTAGCAAGGAGAAAGTTATGGCCGAATGAAATATGAGTAAAAATGGAGAAGAAATAGTTTTAAAACAAGATTTGAAAACAGTTAAAACAAAATAAATTTTAGAATTTAAATTTTATAATTTTAAAAGAGGAAGCCATTAAAAGGTTTCATGAAGCTTTTAGGTAGTTTGAGAAAATAGGAAATGAAAAAAAAAATGAGAAAGAAAAGGTGAAAATTAGTTATATATGAAATGTATAAGGTGAATTACCATTTTACTCTTGCACAAATACCCTCCACTACATGCATGCCACGTCACCACCTCCTTTACACCTCACCATTTCAGCCCACAAAGCCTTCCCTTAGCCATCTTCCTATCAAATCAAAGCCAACATGTATTTAATGTCTTAGTCCATTTTGTCTACCTATGATGTGACCACTTTTCATTTTTTTATTTAGTTGCCAAAGTGTCACATCGATGATTATCTTAACTTAATTAAGTTTATTAATCTTAATATATTCTCTTAAATCCTATTATATACTTAGTATATGTATGTATATATACGAAAGTTTTCACAACATTCCAAACAATTTTTGTACGATGAAACGTCGAAAATTCGGAAAACAGTTTCCGGTCACATTTTCTGTTTTTAATCGAACTATAAATTTTTATAAACCAATTTTGAAAACTATTTCACCATCATTATTTATTATTAAAAAGAGTTTTATTTTCATTATAAAACCATTTATTTGAAAAAAGTTAATTAAATATTCGCAAATCAAAGCAGTGAAATTCTGCATTGTTACATTCTTCCCCCTTTAAAGAATTTCGTCCTTGAAATTACACCTCATAACCTATTCGGAAACACTTAACAATCTACATCATTTCATATGATGTACATAGATCATTCTCATGCAAAATCTGACTCGATCACAACTCGAATAGATAACTTCACATCCAAACCAGTATCGCTTATGTGATTCTCTAGAGCAGACTCTGAGCAGGCTCCTTGATTTGGAACCTCTGTTCTCCTTACATAGTTGTAACTATGATAGAAACTTTGGTCCCAAACCAAAAATCCTCATTAAATGTTCATCGTCAAAAATCGAGTAATAAATCCTTATTCGGAACGGTGCAAATTCCTTAAAGTCATATACTCAAATCTTAGATCAAAACTCTATGAAAAGGAGAATTGATCTACGTCCACCCCGCACACTTACCATATTGGTTCTCCCTAATACCAATTCTATTTCACTAAATCATTTATGAAAACATTTCATAAATAGCTCTTCGTTCCAACTTGGATAATACTTGTAACGTACGCGATTTTTTGTCGCTCGAAAATCGACATTAATACATTAACTGTATCAACTGCCGAATAATCAAATGTCGGAAAACCGAATAGTTAGGGTTAAAGAAGAAGAGGATGAAGAAAAGATAGAAGAAAAACAACAGAAATAACAGAATAGTATTAGAATCTCACAATCGCAGCAGAACAACATATAATAGATAAATGAATATCATTAAAACAAAGAACTATATCAGTTATTACATTACATCACATTCATCACATAACATTACATTATCAGAGTGTACAACAACAAACAGCGGAAAAGAAATACTATATACTAGTAATATGCTTCGCCATCCAGCTCGCCTCCAGATCTCTACAGCAACTCCTGAATCCAGAATATTCTGATAACCTAACTCTAGACTGCCCGTGTGGAAATTGGTGGGCACCCAGAGTTTAGGAAGGTAAACAATAAACTCCGAGTCAGTCATGGGACTGGTGTGAGAACTTAAAACAGTTTATTTTAAAAACAAACAACAGGAAAATTTTAAAGCCAATTCGCAATGCTTTTGGAAAATGAAACTACCATAAGGCCTCCCGCCACACACACAATGCAAACGCAGAATTGGAGGAGATTTCTCCTTATGATAGTCAAAGATGCTTACTAAGAAAAAGTCAAATCATTTTTGATATTATTATTAGTGCATAGTGTAGAAAAATTTTTGAAAGTAGAATATAAATCTTAGCCAGCATAGTTACCATTATAGTATGCCTACTATAGCTACCATATTAAATGGCTTACAACTAAAACCGTACAAGGCACGTATTGTTTTGTTTGGATTTCCAACAATGGTCGGGCAAAGGAACTTTCCAAGTAAAATAGAACGCCTCTGGAGTGACGTTCCCGGATCCTAATCGGATCTCTGCTACATAAGGCCGGGTTAACTTTAAGCTAGGTAACAACTGACACGAGTATGTCATCCCCCGGTCGTTTGCGACCTTTATCCGAGCGCTCGATAACCAACATCACACGGTAATAAATATAGTGTGTCCATAAAGTAAGTATCTGGGCTCCATACCATGATGCCACTTATAATCCAGATAGGAAATGACATACCCTCAGGAGGAGCAACCCCCAAATAACCTTGCTGCCACAATTCCTGTTTTGACCATAACCGGTTTGTGAGGCTCGATGGGGTCTCGTCCACAAAGCAACGCTTTTCCACAAATCCACGCTTTGATCAACAAATGATCAATAAATAATCATCACACAGCAACACTCAGCATGCCACATTACCAAATTGTGAATATATCGCTGATAACCTTCAACTACACAACCTCTGAGCTCGTATGTCTCAGAGAAGGGTGTTAAGCTAAAAGAATAAATTCTCCGCCACCAACAGAAATGTATTTGAAAGAAATCTGCTTTATATCTCAAAATGTAATGTCAGACACGTTACCATACAAGTATGTTCCGGGTTCGAACAGAACCGAAGGCACTTCCAAAGAAGCCCTTGCAATCCGGGTATTCACAATCCCGATAAAACTTCCCATCACAAAGGAAATCTCTATATCGTAGCTAGCGATGCAGAGACAATCGATAGGTCATCCTATCGTTTTCACAAATACCCGGTCTTCAACACCGGTCTTCAAATGCTATCCATTTCGACATATCACTTATTCGGAATGGGTTATATGACACAAAGGTCCTCTCCCGGCTAAACCGAATAATGAGCGCTTATTTTAAAAATAAGTGTAGCATTCAAAATTTTCAATCAAATCACAGCAAATACCTACTTAAAGGTAAATATTGATAGTCGTTTATTTAACTATCAATAGGTATGCACAACATCACTAGATTCCAAAAAAAATTCCAAATTATTTATTTTCCAAAAATATCCTAACTATATATTTTCCACACTTCAACCATTTGAAAACCAATTTCAAACCACTTTTCATCTATGCAACTTTTGAAAACAAATTTCAAATCATTTTCTGTAAGTGGAGACACTTCCAAACATTTGTTCATTTTCAATTCATATTGGAAATCATTTCCATACTTATTTAATAATAAGTAATTCACAAATCTATTTGTTTTCAACATTTGGAAAATATTCGATATACTTAAACCATAGTTAAGTATATATTTCATTCTTTAAGGAAAACATTCATTAAACACATTTATTTGGGTTAAAACAAATGTTGCGTAAAACATCGTTATGACAACCCAAAATACTAGTCTAGGGATTCGAAATTAAAATAGGTATATAAATCCCAATACTATATAAAACATTTCCTTTCGAAAATCATTTACTATAACAACGGTGTTATAGTCCACCATTTCCTTTTATTTCTCGAAAACGTTTATTTCAACAATGAATATTGAAATCTATGGTTTCGATGTTTAACACAATTTAATACATCGTTAAAACAATTATCTTCATTTTATAATATCGCCTTCCCAAAACATATTCATTTTATTTAATAATATACTCACTGTCCAAAATCGTGAATATACTTTATTTACCCAATTCAACGTTTCTACACATTTATTAAAAGATTATCCACTATCCAAAATCGTGGATAAAATTCCCAACCAAACTCTTATTATTACAACATTTAACTTAAAGGATAATTAGCTGTCCAAAATCACGAATATATCTCCTTTAATAAACTTCTATGTTCAATTCATCAAATTCAATTGATTTCGGATTTATAAAACAAGGTTTATAAATTCCATTTATACTTTATAACAACTTCGATTTATAAAATCCCTTAATTAACAAATTCTATTTATATCTCATTTAAATGCCAAAATCTGATTTATAAGTTAATTACTTATAAAGCTTTTATTTTACAAAAATCTATTCATTTTAAAATCTTCACAATTTATAAATCTATAATTTTCAATGAAATCCATTTTATACTTCATTTTAACACTTAATAAACTCATTTTATAATTCCAATATTTTTAATTTATAAATATCAATTTTTATAAATCTTTAATATAAACCGTTTATAATAATTCAAAATTTTCAATTTAAATAAAAAAATCCTTTTAATAATTTACAAATCATTATTTAAAACTGGTATAACTCCAAAACCATACTTAAGTATTATTTTCCAAAAATATAACTTTTATAATAATAAAAATTGTAACGTTCATTTATTTTAACAATCCAAAATTTAATAAGACGTATACTTTCGAAATCACTTTAAAATCTTTTTAAATTCAAAACTGTTATTTTAGCATTTTTTTAAAACTCCAAAAATAGGCCGATGATGCAACAACACTAAATAGTCTATCACGGCAACGAACATCAACAAATATCACAATATCTGAAATCAAATAAATACAATTGAGGAATCTAGTTGGATCCCTCCAACCTGTTTCCTTGCATCCACAGACGTTAGCACAATACCAATTCCGTTCCAATACAAAATATCGCGGTATATAGGATTTATAAAATATTATCCGCTATTATGCGGCGCAGTAGGGTCTCATCCGCTATATAATGCGGGAAATCAACTCCAAGTACATAAATAATACCAATTTCACTTTGCAGTGAAATATTCGCGGTATATGTTTTTAATAAACAACCTCCGCTTAATAAACGGCGTATAGGGTCTATTTTAACAATCAATAGATAAAAATTCATCATCCTGGCATACAATCAACAAATTTAAATCTAACTTTTTAAAATTTAAATCGAAACTATTTCGATTGAGTGAGAAGTTCTCATCTAGATTCCAATTCAGTTTCAGCGTTAAAATTAAACACGCGTTTAATTTTACTCGAAATTCACACTAGCTCTGAACGACTCCAATCTAATTCCATAGCGTAGTGCTTGACAAAACGATTGCAACGCAATTCGTTTCGTCGAAATCTGACCTCGTACGAACAAGTTATGACATTTATAAGTTCGTACACATTTTAAATATAAATAATTTAACAAATTCTTTTTATTTTCTAACCCACTGAAATCTGGGCCGTGCATTTTAAAACTTGTAGATCCAAGCCGTTCACGTCTTCTTCTTCCAACATCAGGAACTCGAACGCGATTTTGAACCCACGGCCGCCGACCTCCCATCAATTTCCGAGGCCACCACGTTCGCTTCTACCTCGATTAGGTGACGCCGTTCAATTGCCCTCGATGAGAGACACCATCGGCCCCATTTCATGAAGCTCGGTCGTCGTTTTTCTTGGGAAATCGTGCCCAAAACGTAAGCATTTCGATGAAAACTGCAGTTGATACGCCGCTCCGATGATCATCATCACCGTATGGATTGAAAGATCATATCGAGCTCTACGTTTTTGTAGTTGGGAGTTTTTGGTATAGGAGACGGATTGGAAGAAATTAGTGAAGGAAGGAGGTGAATTTCTGGCCTTCGACGCGGCTAGGGTTTTTCCATTAGGGTTTGCAAAAAAAATAGAAGGAGATGGGTCCTTTTATAGAAATTTCCACCAAACACTATTCATCCGACTTTTCCGAACTCCAAATCTCGCACGGTGACTAGCGTTTCTAGGGTTTAACCCACATTCCGGACACAATGGAATAGTTTTTGGAGGCTAATTCAATCATCTGTGCGAGATATGACAATAAACGATCGATTTAAAATTAAATCGGTTAATCAAATTTCTGTGCGTTTTAGCTTGCCCTGGACAAACGGTAAGTCCGATTGACACGAAATTCGAAACCTTACAATAATATGACATTACGGATCCGATGAAACTAGTTTCGTCGAAATCCGAGATCGTTTGAAAAATGACTATTTTTACACGTCAATTAAATATTAAAATATTCAATTTTCACAAATTAACTTTTAATTAAATTTTAAAAGTTTTATAACAATGTTATAACTCTAATATGATTAAATAAAATCTTATAAATCAATTTTAATCATACTAAACCGAATTTCCAATTATTTCTGTATTTTTCAATATTCAATTATCGATTAATTATCCAAATTAAATCCAATATTCGAAAAATAAATTATTCGACTTATAAATTTCACATATTAATATTTAAATTCAATTAAATATTCAGATTTTAATTAACAAAATTCTGGGTCGTTACAATACTCCATTATAGCCTAAGATTATATACCTCTATTTGATCCCGCTATTCCATTATGAATTAATCTTCCTAAGAAAACGCAAGATACAAATACTTGGCTTTTATTTTAAAAACTTTTTGAAATGTTACTCTATTTTTTAAATTGTACAAATATATAAATATAGCCCAAGTAACTCCAAAAGAATACCATGGAACCAGGTACTACCAAACAGTTTCTTGCATTCCATTACCAAGAAGGGTAATACTCAAGAGAAGTGTTTACTATCAGAACACATCTCTTCCCCAAATTTTAAGTTATTTTCGAGCCACGTGAACTAGTTAACTTAAAAAAAAATTATTTCAAAATTCCTTTTTTGAAACAAGACATTACATTTTCCAGCAAAACATTTATCACCAACTTACTTTGGATTCATTCGGGTTGAATTCGTTTCGATTATACAATGACAAAGAGAATAATTTACCAAGTGCATGACAAAGTTAGCCTACGTAAACATCTGATCGTCACTTAGAAGATTATTTCTATCATCACAAAACAATCACAATACATTCCCCTTAACTAATCTAAAGAAAACACTTCTTACTTAAATTTCATTCTCAAAATTTCATACACTAAGAAAAATTGCTTTCAAATACCATTATTATTTCTCAAAATATTGAAAAATAATTTTCCAAAGCATCGGGATTTAGGTTCTCATGTTTTCAACCTAAATTCTTTTTAATTAAAATGACACATCTTATTCAAAGGAAAGTACCTAAACCTTTACACAACAGTCAGTGCTCAAACTGGAGGAGCATGACTAACCAAAACCTATATGATAATAATAAAATATAATTATCTCCTGACAACAACATCTCAAAAATACTATACTATACTATTTTTGAAAATCATTCTTTATATACAAAATATATCTTGGGTAAAATTATTTCATTTACCCTAATTTCAAAACAATTCTATGTTAGTTGGTTTGGCTCAAGTGTTTAGGAATCTTTATCGATAGCATTGGCCAAACGCATCGACCAGAATTCATATATCACTCAATTGATCAAACAACATAGTATAAAACATTTTTAATCACTAACAAATACGTGCTCTCATATAATATACACTCATACTCATCCAAGGGTACTACTAACCCTATCTCTAATGAGTTTACCCCCACCAAAGCCAACGTTCTTGCTTGACCTTCAGATCTAATACCAACAGTAACGAACTGGATTTTTGACCCTTGAAAATCGACATTAATACATCCAATGTATTGCGTGCCAACCTATGAAGTGTCGGAAATACCATTCATTAGGGGAAAAGAAAGAAGATGGAAAATAGAAGAAACTAAAAGCAAACAAAGAATCTCATAGCGCAACGGAATAAAATATATTAGTCAACATAATTCTTTACAAAGTCATTTCAAAAATGATACATCGGAGTTATATTAATACAATTTCAAACCTAGGACAGTTACAACAGCCTGTCCTTATACATTATATATAAAGTATATAATATACAACGGAAGCAACAATAACTATCTATCGATGAAGCCTCCTGCTCCAAGCTCCTCCAAATGCATCCGTAGAAAAATAGGACTACTTGGTCGCTCAAAAAAATTTGAGCACCCAAGAGTTTTAGGGAAAGAAAATAAAACTCCGGGTCAGACATGGGTCTGGTGTGAGTAAAATCAAACAACTTGATTATTACATTTCAAAATCTTTTAAAAATCAAAGGCATCTCATAAGACCACGTCTCATATAACACGGACGGGTTTTTACCTACGATAACCAAAACACTTTTATAGAAAATCTAGTGATATTATAATAATGTCTAAAGTACAAATACTTATTAATCTTAGGCAAAATTATTACATTTATTAAATTCTAGGATACTAGGCTTTACAATCAAAACCGAAAAGGCACGTATTGGAGAATGGATTCCATACTATGACCTTGTAAGGAACTACCTCCGATGGGTACATCTTTAGAATAATGCACCCGGGTCTGACAAGAACATCTTGTACCCTGCCACACAGAACCGGCCTACCACTTAACTAGTAGTACCGAATATGTCACCATCCTGGTCTTCCAACTTTAGTCGAGATCTCTCATGCATACCCAAATCCATAAAAATAGGGTAATCTAGAAAGATGATGACATACCCTAATAGGAGCGGCCCACTTAGCCCTACTACATGCTCTGTTTTAGTCATTTCTCGGTTGATGAGGATTGAGGCTACGTTTTACCTTTTTGAATAGCAATCCGACATGGAATGCTAACATTGCCCTACATGCACTAATGCAGTGCCAACATTCATCCATACAAGTTGTCCAGGATAAGGACAAACCGAAGGCACTACTTCTACTACATCCATTTTGGAATCACCCTCAGGACTAGTAGCAAGCAACTTTTGCACGTTAATGCTCCATCTTCGATTCCATATTCTTCTAGATGTCTTCAGTTCAAACGCTTAAGTTGGATCAAAGTGGTTTTCAGATCATAGATCTGATCCCGGCCTCTTCGAAACAACTTTCGATAATTTCTAGTAAACTCAACTCCGGTTGTTTAGGAAATAAGAAGATAAAAGATAAAAGCGGAGTTCACCTCCTAACTGTTAGTGGACAGATTTCCTTATCATTTATCCTAAAAGAACGAATCGAATTTATACGTACAATATAACACCACTGACGGTAACTATACCATATAATTTCCGTGTTTCTCCTAGATATTTCCAAAGTTACGTTTTGGTCCAAATTTGATAGTTGGTTATTTAACTATCAAATAAACAAACAATCAAACAT
Organism: Allium cepa; assembly: GCA_030765085.1. Classification (NCBI taxonomy): domain Eukaryota; kingdom Viridiplantae; phylum Streptophyta; class Magnoliopsida; order Asparagales; family Amaryllidaceae; genus Allium; species Allium cepa. The sequence goes on along the minus strand of CM060945.1, from coordinate 210,055,627 downwards.
TGATTCAATTCCATATGGGATCCTCTAAGCCTTTATTAATTAATCTATAATTAATAAAATCACTTAATAAAACTTTATCAAAGGATCTTTTCTAAAACACTATTCCTAAACCACTTACATCCCTTTTACTTGGAAAACAATATAAACATTTATCAAAAACATTTGGAAAATTCTCCCTTCTCACATTCCATATTAAATGGCCAAACCATTCCCTTTCAAAACATCACTTACTATAAAACTCGTTCGCTTAAAAAACTTATTCACTTATTCCTTATAAAAATTCTTGTATAAGTTCACTTCACATTTCAAACCTCTTTAAAAAAATTAAACTTGATTTAAAACGTCTTTTAAAAATATCTAAAATGATTTATAAAATCTCTTTCTATTTTTACAATTATTTAAAAATCTTCCTTCATAATTCTTTTATTGAATCTCCTTTATAAAATATCATTTTCAAGATATCATTTGTAATTCACTTTAGGCAAAACCTTTTATTTAATAAACCCCTTTATAAAAACAAGATATTATTTAAAAATAACTTTATAAAATAATAATGAAATTTAAAAATCATTTATAACCTTTAAACCCAAATTGATTAAAGGATTAAAGCTATTTCAAAAATGTACTTTAGTAATTCGAAAAGAGGCTTAGAAATCCCAATGATGCTATTTTAAGTTACCATTCAGTTTCCATTTCAATTCACTTAACAGTTATTTACATAGATAAACATATATGTAAATACACTCATATCCGAATCAAGGAATAACATGTCAATATGAACCAACAAGCATATACATGTTCAAATAATATAATAGCAGGATGGTAATTTTTCCTGCTAAACAGATGTCCAAATAATTCAACCAATTCGTAGCAGAACAGTGATTTATTCTGCTAACACATGTCCATACAAACAAACAAACAATTTATAGAAGAATGGGAATATATTATGCTAACACATACCCAAATATATAAACAAATAAACAATCAACATAATATAATGGGGATTTATTCTGCTAACACATGTCTAAACAACCCAACAATCTACATTATAACTCATTCACAGTTATATGGTTTTTAATGGTATCAAAACTTGAATCACTTGTATTCAAAACCATCTTTGAAAAAGAAGTACCTTTGAACCATTTTACTTTTGAAAACCAAAGATTAAAAACCTTTGAACCCTTTTAAAAAAATTAATTAAAAGTAAAATCCTTACTTAAATCACATTTATATTTAATCAAATCTTAACTTAATTTAATTAAATCATTAAACAATAATTAACTATTAAGTAAACTTAAATTAATCCTTCATTAATTATTTAAAAGTTAATTAAACCTCTACTAATAACTAAATATTAATTAATTAATTAATCTTTTTATTAAAACTTAAATAATAAATTAACCTTTAATAAATAATTTACTTTAAAAGTAAACCTTAATTAATTTGTCATTAAAAATTAGTTAACAGTTAATTAACTAAATTTGTAAATATTTGACCTTATATTTGATTAATAATTAATTAAAAATAATTCATGTATTCAACTCATAATTAATTTAGAACTAATATTTCTTAATCAAAAATTAATTAAAATTAATCTTACTTTTAAAACATAATTAATTAGTAGTTAATCTTCACTTAATTATAATTAATAAACTCTGTTTGATACTTAATTAAGTATTAATTATAAAAACTTAATTAATTAAAAATTAATTATTAAATTATTAATCAACTTTCTAAAACACCATTATTAAGTTTATAAAACAATTTAAAGAAACTTTTGAGTATGAAAACTAAATTTACAAAAATCCGATTTTTTTTATCGAAACTGCATCCATGGTGAGTACCGCTACGTATGCAGTAACTTGAGTTTGTTTTTCCAAATTACTAACTTTCCAATTCTCCACTTCTAACTTTTTTCCATCTTAAACTATAAAGAAAAGTTTAGATACTAAAACAACATTTAACTTTAAAGTTTTAAAAACACAAATACTTTAAAACTATTTCCTCCCAAAGAATCCAAAACTCCTTTTAACATCCCAATGTTAACGTATAAACATAGCACATCACAACCAAGTTCACATTCATATCATATCCAAACTCACAACCAACATCAAATCCAAAGTTTGTAAACTATATCATAACCAAAGTTTACAAATTTACAACAATCTAAGGTAGATTTCATTTCATGTCCACTTTTTCCATCTCGAATCATCCATATCCACAAATAACCAAATATATAACAAGTCAAACATACTTCACACACATCATAAATCAATTTATGCAGCATATATCAAGTTAAAAACTTTGAAATTTAAAACTAACATTTACTCACCGAAAGCTTGGAAATCACAAAAATCCACTGGAAATTAGGTCATCTTCTCACTGATTTTTGTTCATGTTACTCTCGAAACTTTAACAAGTCTTAAAAATATAAGTTTTAGGAAATTCTTTTCTCTTCAATATAAAAAATAATCACTTAATTTTGATATGTATTGAGGGAAATATGATCAAAATAAGGAGTGGTATTTTCGGCCTTGAAAATATAGGTCCAAAAATAAGTCAGAAAAAAATGTAATTTTGATCCAAAAATATTAAAATATTTAGAATGTCTTCTACATGAGAGTTATAGCCACTGGAATACTATATGGTTTGGAAAAAATAATATCTTGTTTTGTTGTAGAAAGTAGAAAGTTATGGCGGAATGAAATATGAGTAAAAATGGAGAAGAAATAGTTTTAAAACAAGATTTGATAACACTTAAAACAAAATAAAGTTTTTTAATTTAAATTTTATAATTTTAAAAGAGGAAGCCATTAAAATGTTTCATGAAGCTTTTAGAAAGTTTGAGAGAATAGAAAATTAAAAAAAAATGAGAAAGAAAAGGTGAAAATTAGTTTTATATGAAATGTATTAGGTGAATTACCATTTTATCCTTGCACATATAACCTCCACTACATTCAGCCACATCACCACCTCCTTTACACCTCACCATTTCATCCCACAAAGCCTTCCCTTAGCCACCTTCTTATCAAATCAAAGGCAACATGCATTTAATGCCTTAGTCCTTTTTGTCTGCCTGTGCTGTGACCACTTTTCATTTTTTTATATTTAGTTGCCAAAGTGTCACATCGATGATTATATTAACTTAATTAAGTTTATTAACCTTAATATATTCTCTTAAACCTTATTATATACTTAGCATATGTGTGTGTGTATACGAAAGTGTAACGACCCAGGATTTCAGTCGTTAATTTTGAACATTTAATTTATTTTAAATGTTAAATTTGATTTTTTTATTGATTTTGAATATGGAAGAATCAGTGCAATGGTTTATAGTTTCAAATACATCGACTTATTTGATTTGGTAAAATATAAGCTAATAATTGAAAGTTGGGACAAAAATGGGAATCTGGGAATAAATGTGTATGAAAATGATTTTTAATTTTTTTATTTAATTGCTATTTGGATTAGAATTATAATATTGGATTTTTGAATGAGATTAAAAAGTCGATAAGTTAAAACTGGAAATTTATATATTAATTTAATATTGAGATTAATATATATAGAAATAATGTAGATAATTAGATTTTGATTTAAAATGAATCAGAATGATTTCTAGTATGAATATAAATTCAATGTGATTTATAATGGAGTTAGTGAGTTTTAAAATTGAAAATTTAAATGATTTCTACTATTTGAAAATCCCTCGATTTAATCGACGAGTTTAAATAGCCTTTCGAGGCACAGTCTTGGAATTCGACGAAACCAGTGCCATTGGATTCGTAATAGTGTGTTATTATCGAATTTCAAATTTCGTAGCCTTTGGAGTTACCGTTTGTTCGTACGGGATAGAAACGCGTTGAAATAAATATCGAAAATTTAATATTTTAATTTGATTCAAAAAGCTATCTTCCACATATGATCGAATTATCCTCGGAACATGTTCCATCGTGTTCAGAATAGGGGTAAAACATTATAAACGCCAGGCGGCTCGTTTCGTTTGGAGTTCGTTTGAAAAAGTATGTAAAAAATTGAAATATATTAATAAAATAATGTTATATACATACATATATATATATACTGTTCAATCGGTAAAACCATAGCTTATCTCCTATAGCCGCCGTTCTAATCCATCAATGGCCGAAAAGCAATTCCTTTCTCCCTCGTTTTTTTCGTGATCCACGCAATATTATCAAAAAGTCTCAACTAGACAAAGGAAGCGCTCGACGAGTGGAGCACTTTTACCAATGGAGATCACCATTGGTGATCGGAGTTGGCAGCAGTTCGACGAGGAAGGTCGGTCATTCATTCGCATTTTTCAAGGGAAGGGGGTGACCGAGTTCTGCGTCCCTCTGGCCGAAGGAAGGTTGCGCGACGAGCTTCGAGATGGCATCGATGGATCGCTCTCTAGATGAGCGGAGTAGTCGCGGCAAGGGGGGTTTCGACGGCGGCAATGGGTTATAAAAACCCTAGAATTCGCGTGTTGAAGAAGATGGTATCAACGGCCTTGATCTTGACTCTCAAATGAACGGTAGATCTGAGGTTAATAATATATATAAATAAAGAAATTTATTATTATACATTATATTCAAACGTTTAAAATCTCATATATCATGCATACGAGGTCGGAATCGGACAAAACAAGAAGCGCCGGAATTGCAGCGATAGGCACTACAAGCTGGTGCAGATCTGAAGATGTTTGGAGCGAGTGAAAATTTTAGGTTAAATCGAACGCCGTTCGACTTAATATAAATTTGGAATGTTTGGCAAAATAAAAATCAATGTGAGTTAACCTCACTCAATTTTGGACTGCCGGTTTTAATTTTGAATGGTTAAAATTAATAAATGATTGATTGGTTAAATTAATGCATTTTTATCAGTGGACGTGGTATTATATATTGTAGTGTGTGTATATATATATATTGGAGTGATTGATATTCTCGCATATGTATAGAAGATGAGACCCTATGCACCCACATAATAGTGGATGACCTTATATACCGTGATATTCCACCTCAAAGTGGAATTGGTAATTTTATGTTGTGCCAACATCTACGGATGCAGGGAAACAGGTTGGAGGGATCCAACTGGATTCCTCAAAATGTTAAATTTAATTGCATATATAGTGATATATGTTTTGTTGAAATAATTTGTGACATGTTATTGTGTAATTTGGATTGATTGGATGTTGTGGCAGGTTTTGACCTAGATTCTTGTATTTTAAATACCAGTAATATATGTTTAAATTGGAAAAGAAAAATTAAAAGGGGTTTTGAAGCAAAATGTTTTATAAAGAATGTTGGGTTAACCAATTGGATAAAATAAATGGTTTTTATAATTGGTACTTAGCCAAATCAGAATATTGTGAATAGGATTTTGGAATATAAGTATTAAATAAAGGATTTTTAAATAATAAATCTGTAAACGGTGTTTGTTTAAAAATATAAAGGTTTAAAAATTGAGAATTTGGGCTTGTTTTAAAAAGAGGATTTTTAAATTATTAATTTGATAATTTGTAAAGCATTAAATTATTTTAGAAAATTAGTTATTTAATTATTTCAAATTGTACAAAGCATATTTTATTATTAATTAGTTTCTTTGTAATGAGTGTTAGGATTTATTATTATTTAAGAACTAGTCAGCATTTTTTTTAAAAAGATAATTATTAATTTTTAATATGGTTTTGTATAAAAACTGTCATTTGAGTATAATTGCCTAGATTTAACTTGAAATTTATTTTAGAACTTACAAGCATCATTTTGAGATAATTATTAAATAAAGTTTTTGGAAAGTAATGGTATACCACATGGCGTAATCGAAGGCAGTGAGTGCCTGCAGCTAAGTCTTGAATTTCTCCGAGATAGAGACGTAACCATTGAGCTGGGATCCATGGTTTGATATCGCAGTGGTACTTTCCATATTAATTTAAAAGGGGGTTTTAAAATATTTTTGGAAAGATGCTTTATGAATCTACCGAATTCGATAAGATAAGTATATAGTTTTGGATAAAGAGATTTAATTTATGTAACATTTAATTTAAATAAAGACTTGGTGTTTTCGGTGAAATTGAAGTATTTGGTTGAATTGATTGTTTATTCGATAGTTAAATAACCGACTATCAAATCTGGACCCAAATATAACTTTGGAAATATCTAGAAGAAGTACGAGAATTATATGGTACAGTTACCGTTCGAGGTGCTATACTGTGCATATAAACTCGTTTCGTTCTTCTAGGATGTTTATAAGAAAATACGTCCACTAACGGTTAGGTGGCAATCTCCGATCTTATTCTCGTCCGTGTATTTCCTGAAGAACCGAGGTTGAGTTTATCGGGAAATATCGAACGTTGTTTCGAATCAACCGGGATCGCATTTGTGATCCGAAAATCACTTCGATTCAACGAGTACGTTTTCGTAATGAAGACAAGAGCATGGAGTCGAAGATGGAGCAGTGAAGTGCAAGGCTAATCGCTACTAATCCTGAGGGTGATTCCAAATTAGATGTAGAAGGAATAGTGCCTTCGGTTCCGTTCGGACCGAAAACGGAATTGTATGGATGAATGCTATCAGTACATTGTCATTGGAGGACAATGAGCATTCTAAGTGAATATTTCTAAAAAGGTAACGCTTAGCCTCGACCCTCATTAACAGGGAATGACTGAAAATCATGAGAGATGCAACAAGGCTAAGTGGGTCGCACCTAAGTAGGGTAAGGTTACCCCTATCTAGAGTCTCTTTTATTCGGCTGTATGGCGGTTGCTGATCCCAACCGCAGGGTAATCTTATTCGGGCTATCCCGGTTACGGGTAGTCTGGTCTTGTGTGGCAGAGGATCCCGAAGTGGTCCTCGGTACGTTGTTGTAGACGAGTATTATAGCAGTTGGTACCCCGGTGCTTAGTCATTCAGATGGAATCCATTCTCCAATACGTGCCTTTACGGTTTTGATTGTAGAGCCTAGTATTGCTTGAATTTAATTAATGTACCAATTTCAGCTATTTGAATAAGTATTTGTACTTAGACATTATTATAATATTAGAGGATTTTGATATGAAATGTTTTGGTTATCGTAAGATAAAAACCCATCGTGTTTATTTGTGGCGTGGTCTTACGAGATACCTTTGATTTTTAAAGGATTTTTGAAACTTTAAGAATTCAAATTGAGTGTGTTTTTCTCACGCTGGTTTTCCAGACTGACTCGGGTGTTATTTTATTATAATGCTAGGGTCAGAACGAGTATTATAGGTTCAAGATTGGATACTATGGAGCTAAGGAGACGAGCTGGAGACCAAGACATATTCTAGTACTTGTTTATTTCCACTGCAGTGTTGTTTGAATTACCAGCAGTTGTGAGCACATGATGTTATAACTGTCCAGGCTAGTAATTATTGATTTGTGTACTCTGATGTGAAATATGTATATTACAGTTTTGATTTGTGTAAAGAGCTATTGATATTATATGTTGTTTAGTTTTTCTTCTTCTACTACCTACTTTATTTCCCTCAACAATCTGTCATTCCAACACTCGATCATTCGGCATGTTATACGATGAGCGTATTTATTTCAATTTTGAGGGTCGTAAAGGGCGGGTCGTGACAGAAAGTGTGCACAACATTCCAAACAACTTTTATACGATGAAACGTCGGAAATTCGGAAAATAGTTTCCGGTCACATTTTCTGTTTTCATCGAACTATACATTTTTATGGACCAATTTTGAAAATTATTTCACCATCATTATTTGTTATTAAAAAGAGTTTTATTTTCATTATAAAACCATTTATTTTAATGTTTAAAATTAATTAAATACTCGTAAATCAAATCAGTAAAATTTCGAGTCGATACATTATTGTTCATTTGTAAGTATTTATTTTCTTATATGAGATAAAAATGATTTTATTAGATACTAACTTAATTGTTTAATAGTTATATTTATTTGGATAATTTATTTTATAATTCTTCGAATCAATCCTTCCCAGTATATAAATTTGGAATATGTAAATGTTTATTAATGATTTCTGAGTTTTCTGATTTCTCAACTTCTCAATACTAATTTAGATGATATGAGTGATTCTCCATTATCACGGATTTGGTTAGTGATTTTAGATGATACGGTGATGACATCTTTAAGCGATTTTGTTTATAATTCTATATGATAAGAAATCTAAATAAACAGAGTTATAATACCGTTTGGGATGGGGCAATTGGTAATATTTTTCCGGTTATTCTTTGGACTCGTTAAAATTTATAAGAGGATGAGTGTAGTTTATAAACAGTGAATAAACGTTTGATTATCCATAGTTTAATGGGACACCGTTGTGATTTTTATTCGGTTATTTGTTGTAAGTAGATGACACTAACGTGATGGGAATAGAGTGGATAGTGTTAGGTAACTAAAGACGGTAGATACTTAGTGTCTCTGGAGCTTGCTTAGTGCTATCGGTCCCCCTTCTGCTTCCAATGGAGTAGTATATTAGCATATATGATTGATACACCTTACTGTAGTATTGATGTGTGCCAGGTGCAACATATGTCATTATACATGACTCTACTTGGGACTTTATGTCCGTCATACGGCCATTTCCCATCATGATAATTTGAGTTGGTTTATATCTAAGGAGATGAGATCATACTTTATATATATATATATATATATATATATATATATATCTTGAGCATGATGGATTCTCATTATATTAATAGACAACCTATCCTATTTAGTATTTGTATATTTACGATGATATTTTATTTACTGAGATTAAGAGGTATATTTAGGCAGTGCTCTATGGTAGCCTAATTATAATTGATGATATCTCTTATATTGATATTTCTGGTAATTAACATTGATTTTGAGATATGTATGATTAACCCATTTAGGTATATTCATTTGATTTCTAATTTGATGTGTTTCTAAATGGGTGATGACATCTTTGGATATCAGAAATGTTATGTTATATGGATTTGGGCTATTTATGAGGTTTGATACTTTGAGGATTGATTATGGAATTATTTATATATCAGGCTTGCATTTCTATATTTATATGTTTATATATATCGAGGTATGGCCCAATGATCTTGTATTTCTAGTAGTATTAGTATATTGTTATTCTTGTTAGTAATGTTACCCTTATTATTATACTTGATTAGAAATAGTCTGACCCATGTGTTATTTTATAATACTAGGGTCGTTCCAAGATATTTCAGGTTCACGGACAACATGACCAACATGTAACTTATTGGTCTTAGTGGAGTCATATATTAGGATGGTTATATGATACTTGTATGACATTCATTCACTGTATATATTTGGCACTAAGTTTTATATTCGTTGTATCACATTTTATTGAGATAGTTGAATTTAAGATGAGCTATACTTTTGTGACATTATTGTATATATGTTATATGTTATCGCTGTGAATGACTCTATGCTCTATGTGATGTACTGTATATTCTGTATTGTTCTATCTTAGAGGTACACATGTTTATTGCTTTGTGTTAATACTATGTACGTATATGTGAGTTATTTATTTGATGTTTTAATGACATCAGGTCACTGACAGTTGGGTGGCTATCAGACGGGAGTTTGAATATATTAAACCCCTTAGTGACATTGGGTTAACCACAATTATGTTGGATTACTATCATATATAGACTTGTGAAAATTGTTAAATATTAATCGAGGAGTGCTATACTAAATAGAGCTATTATCCATCTTAATTAGATTGACTTAGGGTAGCACCTTGAGTGCAGTATCCTTGCCTCAATGTCACTAGTTCGACGATCTGCTATACGGGCATTGAGAGTTGTGGCTACATGACTTATATAAGATGATGGATAGAGGAATGTTGTCATGTAGTCTAGAGTAGACCAAGGAGGGTCATGTATGGTATGACCGATCGTGTGGGTGCACCCATAATGCTGACTCATAGGTGATATTCGTTATACTAGGTATTAATTCAGTTTTCGGTATATTGAGTCGTAGGTGGTACTAGGTAACATTGTGTGTCGATTCACTTTTTGGTAGTTGACCAAATTTATCACTATTATATGACTATATGATGAGATATTGGTAGCTTGTGATTAGGGATAATCACAATTGAGTAGATTTGCGATTGTGGTCAGATCAAATAGAAATAGAACATATGTAACATGATTCATATATGATACCTATGTAGGGATTTGGGTAATTGAAATATTCATATGATAATTTTATTCTGTTCTCTATTATTTTTTGATAATTAGTTCACTCACAGCTAGTTTCTAGCCTGACCTGGGTTGTTATTTGTTCTAACAACCTTGGGTCAAACTATGGTTGTTTTTTATGATATACTTGATATCATTTCTATCTTATGCTTTTTGGAGAGGAATGTCTATGGTCTAAATATAGTATTCTATTTCTCATATTTTGCCATACTAGTCGTAGAAGATGAGGTGATCTTCGATCGGATCATTCGAGACGTCAGGATAGTACTCTAATATTTAAGAGGGATGGTGACCATGTGTATAGCTATATATGTATTTTTTATGGTATTTTTAACTGGATGGTGGCATCAGTTATATATAAGGATGTGGTCAATATGAATGTGTGTATAACCTTTTGACCACATATGTGTGTATAACCTTTTGGCCACATAGATGTTGTTGTTGATGTTTTATTATACGTAATCCTATCTCTATATTTTTCACCCTCGGAAACTCGTGTATATTGCTTTGTGTTGAGATAAGATACATGCTTTGTAGAGATTCAGGTATATGATACCACGTATTCATGTTGACAAAAGGGAGTATATACGAGAGCTCGCTTCTTTGTGTCCTTGACTCCATGCTTTCGAACAATAACCTCCCTTTGATAGCATGGTACTGGGCTGGGGCGTTACAAAATTGGTATTAACATTGGGTTGAATGCTGGTGCATAGAAGGACAATGTTCATAGGAATGCCATAGAACAGGGAATGTGTCATAGAAGTTCTAGACATATGGTTCTCAAAGACAGCAGAGCTTAGGCATCATGCAACGAATTGAGAGCATTTGCGGAATCAAACACTAGGGATTCTCTAAGTTATCTGGCCACTTAAAGTAGTCAAGAGTACATAACTTATTTGGTGAGGAGACCGCTGAGTGATGGCCAACATAGGAATAATGGTGAAAGTGGTTCGACACCCAATAGGTCTTCACTCACTGATGATATTTTGCAAGAGAAATACCCTAATAAGTTTTTTATGCTAATGATGTTGTCTTATAATGTAATGATAGATCCTAGACAGTATTTGCTTAAGTAAGAAAGACATATGGATGGTGCCCATGCAACTGATGCGACGAGGTGTAGATGCTTACCCATATTCTTAGATGTGGTTCAATCGGCTAGTTTTGAGGTATGTATCTTCATTTGATCAATTAGCTAAGAATTTCATAGGGTAGTTTATGCTCTACAATGAAAGTTACTAAGGATCGTAATATGGAATATTATTTAAGTTATCTACTAGTGCGGAATATAAATATAACAGTAAATAATAAAGTAAATGACACCGGAGATTTTTATACTGGTTCGAACTTCCCATTCTACGTCCAGTCATAGACTCCTTCTAGAATTTAATTATCAACTCTCACTTAACCTGAAGGAATAGGTACTGCACCGCCTGAGCAATCGAATAGCACTTCTACCGCCAAAGCAACAGAATAAGACTTCAATCGCCTGAGCAACCGAACATGATTTCTTTTACAACAGTAAAATTGCTTCTGACCAAGTATGCTCTTGAGTAGCAATGATAAGTCAATAACATACACCCTTCCTATAATCTTCCCCTTTGTGGTATATAGTATAGTTCGTGAAGATAGGAAGTTAATTTAATCACAAATAAATTTATGTCTGAATGTGCAAGTGATTAGAATGGAAATTTGAATGCAAATGGCAGAATGTTTAGACAATAAGTATATGAGAATAGAATCAGTCGACTAAACATTCAATATCAATTATGCATGTGCACAAATATTCAGTCGACTGATCTGCCTATTTCAGTCGGCTGAATATCAAGTTTTCTGCCAAATTGAAGTTCTTTGAAAAACCTTTGTGCGTGTACTTATGTAGAAAAATATTCAGCATATGAAACATGATTTGAAAATATTTTTAAATACGTGTGTGTGTGTGTGCATATAACACTTTTGAGAGATTTTAACAAAAATTAACTACTAGACTGGACTATAAACAAAACCATAAACAATATTGAAAGTTCTATCTGAATTATGGTCTGCAATCTATTTTCGAGTAGAATAACATCTTCTCTGGAAAATATGGTTAGTTCATATAATATTTACTTATATAGTTGTCATGATCAAAACATGAAAATACAAGATTATAACATTCTCTCCCTTTTTGATGATGACAACTATGTAAGTGTAAAAATTTATAAAAAGCGATTTTTACTCCCACTAAATGAATATTCCCATATCAATCAATTTCTCCCCCTTTGTCATCGACAAAAAAGAATAAATAGATAGTATGAGAAATATATATAAGCATGGAAACAAACATATATCATAAGGAAAATAAAATGAACTGAGCATCATAGATAAACATGAATATGGAATCAGACAATAATTTCACACAATAACATAAAAACAACATAAAATAATGTGTCACGATCCAAATTCCAGCGTTCGAGAATCGACATTCGTACTCCACTGTACTTGAATGCCGCAGATTCAAACGTTGAAATTCGAGTCGTGCCGGAGCTTATAACACATTAAGTACAACACAGCGGAAGAAAAATGAATATACATTTGATATATATAACATTTGATACAATAACTGATACAACATGAATGGTACAACGAACATCAATATATATCAGAGGTATGATACAAGATAATAGCAGCGGAAAGAAAAGATAACACCACAGCGGAACAAAATCTCCAATATAGTCTTCAAGGAAGAACTCCAGTATCGGTAATCTCCATCTCCAAAGCACCAATCCAGCAATAGCTCGAACTCCAAATCACGATGCACAAAGATAAGCAAGTGCAGTTCAGATCCAAAGACTGAACTAGCTCCAGATAATCTACTAAACCTGACTATCTAAAAAAACCCAACTCTTGACTGCCCGTGTGGGAAAATAGTGGGCACCCAGAGTTTAGGAAAGGAACAATAAACTCCAGGTCAGTCATGGGACTGGTATGAGCAAACAAAAACATTTGGTCTTTAAAAACAAGCAACCAGGAATTTAAAATAAATCCGTAATGCTTTTTGGAAAATGAAACTACCATAAGGCCTCCCGCCACACACACAATGCAAACGCAGAATTGGAGGAGATTTCTCCTTATGATAGTCAAATATGCTTAATACGAGAAAATTTTCTTTGATATTATTACAAGTGCATAGTGCAGGAAAACCATTTCGAAAGTACAATATAATCCTAGCCAGCATAGACATTCCGAACTATGCCTACTATAGCTACCATCCAAATAGTGGTGACCACCATAAGTGAATGGCAGGTAATACAACTAATACCGTACAAGGCACGTATTGGATGAATGGATTTCCAACAAATGGTCAGGCTAAGGAACTTCCTACTGCCACATGGGATCGCCTCTGGCGGGACGTCCCGAGAACTAACGTTACGGTCAGATCTCTGCCAACACAAGGTCGGGTTACCTCTATAACTAGGTAACAACTACACGAATATGCCATCCCCCGGTCCTTTGGGACCTTTATCCGAGCGCTCGCAATAACAACCACAAAGTATCACAAAGTAATAGATCTGCAGTATCCACATAGGTAAGTATCTGGGCTCCATACCATGATACCACCCTTTACCAGAAGGGAATGACACACCCTAAAGGGAGCGACGCTCATAACCTTGCCGCATCTTTCCTATTTCGACCATTTCCGGGGTGTGAGTTCCTGATGCAGTCTCGTCCACAAAGCTACGCTTTGGCACAAAGTCATGCTTTGGGTCAACAGATGACCAAAGCAATGATCACAAAGATAAATGATCAAACAAATGATCATATCACAAATGATCAACCAATGATCATCACACAGCAGCACTCAGCATGCCACATTACCAAATTGGGAAAATATCACTGATAAATATCAACTACATAACCTCTGAGCTCGTACGTCTCAGAGAAGGGTGTTGAGCTAAGAGAATAAATTCTCCGCCACCAAGCAGAAATGTATTTGATAGGAATCAGTTTAATATCTCAAAGTGTAGTGTCAGACATACAACCATACAAGTCTGTTCCGGGTTCGAACAGAACCGAAGGCACTTTCGAAGAAGCCCTTGCAAATCCGGGTATCCACAATCCCGATCGGACTTCCCATCACATAGGTAGAACTCTATACCGAAGCAACTCAGTGCAGAGTCAATCGATAGGTCATCCTATCGTTCTCGCAAATACCCGGTCTTCACCACCGGTCTTCAAATGCTATCCATAACGTCGAATCACATATTCGGAATGGGTTATATGACACAAAGGTCCTCTCCCGGCTAAACCGAATAGTGAGCGCAACATTTAAAACATATGGATATGGGATTTCAATTAAGTCACCACTTAATAATTCAAAACTTTCCTTTAAATGGTTTAAGCCAAATTACCATTTCAATTTTTTAAACAAAAGATTTATTTCACAAGGTTTAACCAATTTCACAAAGATCCATTTACGGTTTCCAAAACAATATCCATTTTAATTGGATTAATTTATTTAATCTTTAAATCAATGATTTAACTTATAGTTTTCAAAAACCGTTTCCAAAGATTCATTCATAACTTGGATACCCATTTCAATTCAACTTGAAATTCCTTTTATACAAATTGAAAATTCATTTCTTATGCGAAAGCTTTATCATTTGAAAACAAGCAGTTTCCATTTTGGATTCAATTTAATGTGGTTTAAAAACCCGTATAAACTTGTGTGACCTTTTACATCATAATTCTCAAAATAGAATTTAATTTCAAACCTTGGATTCAATTTTTTTTTATTGAATTAATAAGTTTTCAAAACTTTATTAATTTATTCAAAACAACTTTTATTTTAGAAATCCTTTTCCAAAATCTCTTCACTTTAAATCCGATCCATTTCCAAAACCATTTAGATTTAAAAATTTAGATCTTAAAGATTATTTCAGGAATCTATGACTTAACCGATCTCCACGTGCAATCCATATTTGTGTGTGTATAGTGTAGTCCAGGGGTATTACACGATAGTGCACAACATCAATCATCACAGATATATCGATAAGCGGTATAATCCATAACGCTTATCTTCATCAATAGATTCGTAGATAAAGTAAATTTATCAATTACAAAGATTCACCATTATGATTCGATGTGGGTTTCAGATAACCAATTGGAATCCGACTCCCTGTCGCATCGAAATTCAAATGTCGTTTTATGGGCCAAGGGGTTTTCATATTCATACAACAGTATATTCATCACAAATATAACAGCTCGACACAAAGCATTTCATATTACATAGCATCACATCACATACCAAATATATCAATCCATCACAAAGCATTCAATAATAATCAAACACCTTCAGTTAAGATGAATAAATTTGCGTGGTTTTAAATTTATCAACCACATAATTACTTTCGTTAGTAATCTTTGATCAATGATTAATTATCATTAATTACAAATGATTAAGTCTCAATCACCTTCATTAATTAATTAATTAATTTTTCTTTAAATTAATTAACCTTCGAACATTCGATTAATAAACCTTCAATCATTAATTATCCATACTTAATTACTTTAACATGTAATTAATCACTTAATTAATTATTCTTAACTCTTTTATTCATTAATCATTAATCAAATAATTTAAACCTTTAACTAATTATTATTTAATTCTTCAATTAATAACTCAAATGATTAACTCTTAATCACATTACTTAATAATTTTTAATAAAGTATTTATCCTTTACTTAATTACCTTTAGTAATTAATCACTTAATTACTTAATTACTTCCCTAAGTAATTATATTTGATTTATCCAAAGTGATTATCTTAATTAACCACAAGTTAATTATTTAATTCATTATTTAACTTAATCATTTAAAATTAATTAAATGATTCCTTAATTTACTATATTAAAAAGATTCTTAATTAAGAAAACATCATTTTAATTAAATCATTTATGAACAAATAAAACTTGATAATTAAAAATGATTTAATTATCTCAATTATCTTTACAAATTTAATTATCTTTAATTAAATCAAATTCAAAATAACATAAAGATAATCTTTATTACAATTGATTATCAAATTCTAAATCATTAAACTTTATTTAAATAAAATATAATATTTAGAAATCAATTATAATTTAAACATATTTAAATTGAACTTTAAAATTTCTAAACCTTTTCCAAAGTTATTTAATAGCAATTAATATAACTTATTTCTAAAATTCACTTATTTTATTTATTTATTTCCATAATTTAATATGTATAAACTTGTCTAACACATTAACTTGAAAAAGTTAGTTTTACATATAAACCTATTTAACTTTGGTTAAAACTCTAATGATTTACAAGATCATATTATTCTTTGTTTAAAATCTTTAAAAACTTTACTGTTAAATTTTTCTTTTAAACTTTTTAAAACCCTCTGAACACCAAACCTAAGCATGCAGGGCACTCGAGCAAAACACACAGGAACTCACGCGTACGACCCCAAGCTAACACACGATAACTCCATGCTTCCACCTTTCTTCCTGCTTCGAGTCCCACACATCAAAACACGAGTCATCCTTCGAGTCTCCTCCCCTCTCGTTCCAGAACCCAATACTTCCTGATACCCCTTGCACCGTGCACCGTGCAACGTGCACCGTCCACCTTTCCACCAGCGACCATCGTCGCAGCTCCGACAAGTCAACTTCGACCCCAACGATACTTCGCATAACCCAGAAACCCAAAAGCTTTTGAAAAATCAAAATTGCCCCTCACCGCCAAAAACTGTTCCGAAACCCACATTCCAAATCTTGACCACCGCTGGCCATCCCCCTCACCGGAGTCCGCGCCACCACCACCGTAGCTTCCCCCAAAATCCCCTGGACCTTCGGCAATGCTCGCGATAACCTCCGGTACCCCCACGACACCGTGAAACCATGATGACCTCATCGGCCCAAAACAGGTAATAAAACCCTAACTTCTCAATTCTCGGCCATCCCACTCAATTAAAAATTCATGAAGCATTTTTCGCATGATCACCGAAGCCTCCTCCACCTTCGAGTTCAACGGCGATGTCTAATTCGCCGTAGTTTGCCGTGATTTGGCAAAAACCCCAAAACAGTAAATACCAAATTACTCACAAAATACCCCATTAGAAATTATAACAATCACACTAAAATTCATGATTTTCAATTGCTATTTCAATTGTGCAATCAAAACTTAAAATTGTTTTAGTAAATTTTTGACCCCATTTACCATTTTACTGTAAATTCAAAGTTTTTAAGCTAATTATCCAATTTAAAAACCTAAAATTATTTTTAGATGATAACCTACTTGATTTCAAACAACTTTTATTTACAATTCAAATTCTAATTCGAATTCACAGTCAAGTTATTGAATTTTATTTATGAAATTGTAAACCTGTTCTTTACTGACACTAAAGAAGCATTATACAGGCAATCAAATATCACAAATCCAACATGCATTCAACATTAACTGAAGTATTTAGGTAATATCACAATATTCATTCACAAAAGCAACTTGAAATCCAGGGTTTAAACTGTTTTTAAATTCATTTACTCACAGGAGAGGTTTGAGGTAGAGACAAGGAACAGAAGAATTTTTGTTGATGGTGATCTGAAGTTTTAAGACTAACTGGGACCAGAACAAGTATGTATACAGGCATAAATTCCTGTACCCACATCTAATTACAGGCATGCAGGAATATTCATCAATAATTCAAGCAATTTTCTTTTCATCACACATCAATATCATCACAGAACAAAGGATAATCCAGATTCAAGTTATAGATAGATTTGCTCACCTTTTTCCAGAAAACAGAAATGCTTTCCTGACAGTTTTCAAAGATAGATGAAGGCCTGCCTTTTTTTTTCTTCTTTAAATTTTGGAGTTTTAGGTCTGTAAATTGTAAATATAGATTTTCATTTACTCTTTGTTGTTCTTAATTCATTCAATACAAAAGAAAAAAAAATATTACTTATAGTTTAAATAACAGAGAATTTTTCTCTTTTTTTTTCTCTGCAACTTGAGAATCAAATTTGCTTTGAACTTGATTTTGTTTTCCTGCAACTTAGATTTGATGGAATTGCTTAAAAACCTTTGATTCATTACTGATTCATCATTCAAATTCAAATATTTTAAAGAAGTTTACTTACCTTTATTTTTATTTTCCAGAGAGCTTTGCATTTGATTTCCAGATTTCTGAAGTTGCTTGATTTCTTTGGTTTAAACTTGTGAATGTAAATTGTTTTCACTTCTACTTTGGTCGGGAAATCTTGTTTGTTTGCTGAAACATTTGATTTCCAGTGACCCTGAACTTGCATGTTTACTGAGTTGCTTTTTCTTTGATCTGTAGCTTCCAGATTTGCTTAGATTCGTCTTACTTTTGATCTGCTTTCCAATTCTTTTCTTTTGCAAAAACTTCCAGGTTGAAGTCTTGAAACTTTGATTGTTTCAGGCTTTAGCTTTTGTTAATTGCTGTTTTGAAGATTGAACTGAAGAGAAGAAGAGTTGACAGTTTTTCTTTCTTTTGGTTTTAAAACTGAATTGTTTTGTTTCTTTCCTTTTTTTTGAACAGCTTTATGATGTTGAAGTATGTGAGGCAAATCTCTTTTCTACTATTTCGTTTAGATTCTCCAAGATGTGATATGATTACTTGTGGGGAGATGAAATGTTTTTTTTTTTTTTTGAAATTTTAAATTTTATTATTCTATTCAATTAAATAGGTTGGATGCCATTTGTATAAAATCATTATAACTTTTAGATTTTGTTAACTCCTACACTCCATTCTCACATGTGCATGTTTTACTTTTAAAATTTTAAAGACAAAAGAAATTTTTTTCTTATAAACTTAATTTTTTATTTATAATCAATATTATTTATTTATTCTAGAAAATTTTATAATTAAATCACAATTTATTTCCAGAAATTAATTTAATTGCCAAATTAAACTTAATGAATTTTCAGGAATGTTACAAATTTCCCCCCTTAAAAGAATTTCGTCCTCGAAATTGCAAAGAAGACGATAAAGAATAGATAATAGATAAAGAAATGATTGACCAGATCAGATCGAAATATTTATTCTGCATTTGGTTTTCCAAATCAGAATATTAACAATATGAGGACAAACTCATACAATTATTTCACAAGATATTTGGGTTCACCGGTCTACGAATATACGAGGGCATTGGTTAGTTCGAAGGGATAACTAATCGTTCGTAGAATATATCGGATCCCAGAGAATAGATAGATGGATCAAATCTTCATATTAGTTAACCAATTTACTTAATTTTAAATTTCCAATTTGTTTAATATTTTCAATTTCAAATTCATTAGAGTTTAGATTGAAAAGCTGATAAGAAATCGATGAAGATACGAAGTAAGGATTTCCTACAACGATTCGTAAGGCCACCATCACACCGAAGCTTCTTTCTGGAGTAGCTACGAAGCAATCAAAAAGAATTCGAAATCGAATCAAAGGAGATTGATAGAGAAAAGATATTTCCATTGTTGTAGGGTATTGACCTTTTGTAGTGGTACTCCCCTGTCCCCTATCTCGTCCTCTCCTCGCACTCATACTTACTATTGGTGGATAGCAAGAGAATTTACTGAGGCATTCGAACGGATATCTTAGAGATATACTCATTCTAGGGTATACTTCACCCTATCTCTAATGAGTTACTTAATGTGTTATACTCCTGAGCTAAGGTTTTAACCATCAGCTCTGATACCAAAATGTCACGATCCAAATTCCAGCGTTCAAGAATCGACATTCGTACTCCACTGTACTTGAATGCCGCAGATTCAAACGTTGAAATTCAAGTCGTGCCGGAGCTTATAACACATTAAGTACAACACAGCGGAAGAAAAATGAATAATACATTTGATATATATAACATTGGATACAATAACTGATACAACATGAATGGTACAATGAACATCAATATATATCAGAGGTATGATACAAGATAATAGCAGCGGAAAGAAAAGATAACACCACAGCGGAACAAAATCTCCAATATAGTCGTCAAGGAAGAACTCCAGTATCGGTAATCTCCATCTCCAAAGCACCAATCCAGCAATAGCTCGAACTCCGAATCACGATGCACAAAGATAAGCAAGTGCAGTTCAGATCCAAAGACTGAACTAGCTCCAGATAATCTACTAAACCTGACTATCTGAAAAACCCAACTCTTGACTGCCTGTGTGGGAAAATAGTGGGCACCCAGAGTTTAGGAAAGGAACAATAAACTCCAGGTCAGTCATGGGACTGGCATGAGCAAACAAAAACATTTGGTCTTTAAAAACAAGCAACAAGGAATTTAAAATAAATCCGTAATGCTTTTTGGAAAATGAAACTACCATAAGGCCTCCCGCCACACACACAATGCAAACGCAGAATTGGAGGAGATTTCTCCTTATGATAGTCAAATATGCTTAATACGAGAAAATTTTCTTTGATATTATTACTAGTGCATAGTGCAGGAAAACCATTTCGAAAGTACAATATAAATCCTAGCCAGCATAGACATTCCGAACTATGCCTACTATAGCTACCATTCAAACAGTGGTGACCACCATAAGTGAATGGCAGGTAATACAACTAAAACCGTACAAGGCACGTATTGGATGAATAGATTTCCAACAAATGGTCAGGCTAAGGAACTTCCTACTGCCACATGGGATCGCCTCCGGCGGGACGTCCCGAGAACTAATGCTACGGTTAGATCTCTTCCAACACAAGGCCGGGTTACCTCTGTAACTAGGTAACTACTACACGAATATGCCATCCCCCGGTCCTTTGGGACCTTTATCCGAGCGCTCGCAACAACAACCACAAAGTATCACAAAGTAATAGATCTGCAGTATCCACATAGGTAAGTATCTGGGCTCCATACCATGATACTACCCTTTACCAGAAGGGAATGACACACCCTAAAGGGAGAGACCCTCATAACCTTGCCGCATCTTTCCTGTTTCGACCATTTCCGGGGTGTGAGGTCCTGATGCAGTCTCGTCCACAAAGCTACGCTTTGGCACAAAGTCATGCTTTGGGTCAACAGATGACCAAAGCAATGATCACAAAGATAAATGATCAAACAAATGATCATATCACAAATGATCAACCAATGATCATCACACAGCAGCACTCAGCATGCCACATTACCAAATTAGGAATATATCACTGATAAATATCAACTACATAACCTCTGAGCTCGTACGTCTCAGAGAAGGGTGTTGAGCTAAGAGAATAAATTTTCCACCACCAAACAGAAATGTATTTGATAGGAATCAGTTTAATATCTCAAAGCGTAGTGTCAGACATACAACCATACAAGTCTGTTCCGGGTTCGAACAGAACCGAAGGCACTTCCGAAGAAGCCCTTGCAAATCCGGGTA
The DNA here is from genome assembly GCA_030765085.1 of Allium cepa. Taxonomy (NCBI): domain Eukaryota; kingdom Viridiplantae; phylum Streptophyta; class Magnoliopsida; order Asparagales; family Amaryllidaceae; genus Allium; species Allium cepa. The sequence continues at coordinate 210,034,043 of CM060945.1, read as the reverse complement.
TCCACAATCCCGATCGAACTTCCCATCACATAGGGAGAACTCTATACCGGAGCAACTCAGTGCAAAGTCAATCGATAGGTCATCCTATCGTTCTCGCAAATACCCGGTCTTCACCATCGGTCTTCAAATGCTATCCATAACGTCGAATCACATATTCGGAATGGGTTATATGACACAGAGGTCCTCTCCCGGCTAAACCGTATAGTGAGCGCAACATTTAAAACATATGGATATGGGATTCCAATTAAGTCACCACTTAATAATTCAAAACTTTCCTTTAAATGGTTTAAGCCAAATTACCATTTCAAATTTTTAAACAAAAGATTTATTTCACAAGGTTTAACCAATTTCACAAAGATCCATTTACGGTTTCCAAAACAATATCCATTTTAATTGGATTAATTCATTTAATCTTTAAATCAAAGATTTAACTTATAGTTTTCAAAAACCTTTTCCAAAGATTCATTCATAACTTGGATACCCATTTCAATTCAACTTGAAATTCCTTTTATACAAATTGAAAATTCATTTCTTATGCGAAATCTTTATCATTTGAAAACAAGCAGTTTCCATTTTGGATTCAATTTAATGTAGTTTAAAAACCCGTATAAACTTGTGTGACCTTTTACATCATAATTCTCAAAATAGAATTTAATTTCAAACCTTGGATTCAATTTTTTTTTTATTGAATTAATAAGTTTTCAAAACTTTATTAATTTATTCAAAACAACTTTTATTTTAGAAATCCTTTTCCAAAATCTCTTCACTTTAAATCCGATCCATTTCCAAAACCATTTAGATTTAAAAATTTAGATCTTAAAGATTATTTCAGGAATCTGTGACTTAACCGATCTCCACATGCAATCCATATTTGTGTGTGTATAGTGTAGTCCAAGGGTATTACACGATAGTGCACAACATCAATCATCACAGATATATCGATAAGCGGAATAACCCATAAAGCTTATCTTTATCAACAGATTCGTAGATAAAGTAAATTTATCAATTACAAAGATTCACCAATATGATTCGATGTGGGTTTCGGATAACCAATTGGAATCCGACTCCCTGTCGCATCGAAATTCAAATGTCATTTTATGGGCCAAGGGGTTTTCATGTTATATCTCGACACAAAGCATTTCATATTACATAGCATCACATCACATACCAAATATATCAATCCATCACAAAGCATTCAATAATAATCAAACACCTTCAGTTAAGATGAATAAATTTGCGTGGTTTTAAATTTATCAACCACATAATTACTTTCATTAGTAATCTTTGATCAATGATTAATTATCATTAATTACAATTGATTAAGTCTCAATCACCTTCATTAATTAATTAATTAATTTTTCTTTAAATTAATTAACCTTCGAACATTCAATTAATAAACCTTCAATCATTAATTATCCATACTTAATTACTTTAACATGTAATTAATCACTTAATTAATTATTCTTAACTCTTTTATTCATTAATCATTAATCAAATAATTTAAACCTTTAACTAATTATTAATTAATTCTTCAATTAATAACTCAAATGATTAACTCTTAATCACTTTACTTAATTACTTTTAATAAAGTATTTATCCTTTACTTAATTACCTTTAGTAATTAATCACTTAATTACTTAATTACTTCCCTAAGTAATTATATTAGATTTATCCAAAGTGATAATCTTAATTAACCATAAGTTAATTATTTAATTCATTATTTAACTTAATCATTTAAAATTAATTAAATGATTACTTAATTTACTATATTAAAAAGATTCTTAATTAAGAAAACATCATCTTAATTAAATCATTTATGAACAAATAAAACTTGATAATTAAAAATGATTTAATTATCTCAATTATCTTTACAATTTAATTATCTTTAATTAAATCAAATTCAAAATAACTAAAGATAATCTTTATTACAATTGATTATCAAATTCTAAATCATTAAACTTTATTTAAATAAAATATAATATTTAGAAATCAATTATAATTTAAACATATTTTAAATTGAACTTTAAAATTTCTAAACCTTTTTCAAAGTTATTTAATAGCAATTAATATAACTTATTTCTAAAATTCACTTATTTTATTTATTTATTTCCATAATTTAATATGTATAAACTTGTCTAACACATTAACTTGAAAAAGTTAGTTTTACATATAAACCTATTTAACTTTGGTTAAAACTCTAATGATTTACAAGATCATATTATTCTTTGTTTAAAATCTTTAAAAACTTTACTGTTAAATTTTTCTTTTAAATTTTTTAAAACCCTCTGAACACCAAACCTAAGCATGCAGGGCACTCGAGCAAAACACACAGGAACTCACGCGTACGACCCCAAGTTAACACACGATAACTCCGTGCTTCCACCTTTCTTCCTGCTTCGAGTCCCACACATCAAAACACGAGTCATCCTTCGAGTCTCCTCCCCTCTCGTTCCAGAACCCAATACTTCCTGATACCCCTTGCACCGTGCAACGTGCACCGTCCACCTTTCCACCAGCGACCATCGTCGCAGCTCCGACAAGTCAACTTCGACCCCAACGATACTTCGCATAACCCAGAAACCCAAAAGCTCTTGAAAAATCAAAATTGCCCCTCACCGCCAAAAACTGTTCCGAAACCCACATTCCAAATCTTGACCACCGCTGGCCATCCCCCTCACTGGATTCCGCGCCACCACCACCGTAGCTTCCCCAAAATCCCCTGGACCTTCGGCAATGCTCACGATAACCTCCGGTACCCCCACGACACCGTGAAACCATGATGACCTCATCGGCCCAAAACAGGTAATAAAACCCTAACTTCTCAATTCTCGGCCATCCCACTCAATTAAAAATTCATGAAGCATTTTTCGCATGATCACCGAAGCCTCCTCCACCTTCGAGTTCAACGGCGATGTCTAATTCACCGTAGTTTGCCATGATTTGGCAAAAACCCCAAAACAGTAAATCCCAAATTACTCACAAAATACCCCATTAGAAATTATAACAATCACACTAAAATTCATGATTTTCAATTTCTATTTCAATTGTGCAATCAAAACTTAAAATTGTTTTAGTAAATTTTTGACCCCATTTACCATTTTACTGTAAAAGCTAATTATCCAATTTAAAAACCTAAAATTATTTTTAGACGATAACCTACTTGATTTCAAACAACTTTTATTTACAATTCAAATTCTAATTCGAATTCACAGTCAAGTTATTGAATTTTATTTATGAAATTGTAAACTTGTTCTTTACTGACACTAAAGAAGCATTATACAGGCAATCAAATATCACAAATCCAACATGCATTCAACATTAACTGAAGTATTTAGGTAATATCACAATATTCATTCACAAAAGCAACTTGAAATCCAAGGTTTAAACTGTTTTTAAATTCATTTACTCACAGGAGAGGTTTGAGGCAGAGACAAGGAGCAGAAGAATTTTTGTTGATGGTGATCTGAAGTTTTAAGACTAACTGGGACCAGAACAAGTATGTATACAGGCATAAATTCCTGTACCCACATCTAATTACAGGCATGCAGGAATATTCATCAATAATTCAAGCAATTTTCTTTTCATAACACATCAATATCATCACAGAACAAAGGATAATCCAGATTCAAGTTATAGATAGATTTGCTCACCTTTTTCCAGAAAACAGAAATGCTTTCCTGACAGTTTTCAAAGATAGATGAAGGCCTGCCTTTTTTTTCTTCTTTAAATTTTGGAGTTTTAGGTCTGTAAATTGTAAATATAGATTTTCATTTACTCTTTGTTGTTCTTAATTCATTCAATACAAAAGAAAAAAAAATATTACTTACAGTTTAAATGACAGAGAATTTTTCTCTTTTTTTTTCTCTGCAACTTGAGAATCAAATTTGCTTTGAACTTGATTTTGTTTTCCTGCAACTTAGATTTGATGGAATTGCTTAAAAACCTTTGATTCATTACTGATTCATCATTCAAATTCAAATATTTTAAAGAAGTTTACTTACCTTTATTTTTATTTTCCAGAGAGCTTTGCATTTGATTTCCAGATTTCTGAAGTTGCTTGATTTCTTTGGTTTAAACTTGTGAATGTAAATTGTTTTCACTTCTACTTTGGTCGGGAAATCTTGTTTGTTTGCTGAAACATTTGATTTCCAGTGACCCCGAACTTGCATGTTTACTGAGTTGCTTTTTCTTTGATCTGTAGCTTCTAGATTTGCTTAGATTCATCTTACTTTTGATCTGCTTTCCAATTCTTTTCTTTTGCAAAAACTTCCAGGTTGAAGTCTTGAAACTTTGATTGTTTCAGGCTTTAGCTTTTGTTAATTGTTGTTTTGAAGATTGAACTGAAGAGAAGAAGAGTTGACAGTTTTTCTTTCTTTTGGTTTTAAAACTGAATTGTTTCGTTTCTTTCCTTCTTTTTTTTTTGAACAGCTTTATGATGTTGAAGTATGTGAGGCAAATCTCTTTTCTACTATTTCGTTTAGATTCTCCAAGATGTGATTGATTACTTATGGGGAGATGAAATGTTTTTTTTTTTGAAATTTTAAATTTTATTATTCTATTCAATTAAATAGGTTGGATGCCATTTGTATAAAATCATTATAACTTTTAGATTTTGTTAACTCCTACACTCCATTCTCACATGTGCATGTTTGTATATGTTTTACTTTTAAAACTTTAAAGACAAAAGAAATTTTTTTCTTATAAACTTAATTTTTTATTTATAATCAATATTATTTATTTATTTTAGAAAATTTTCTAATTAAATCACAATTTATTTCCAAAAATTAATTTATTTCCAAAAATTAATTTAATTGCCAAATTAAACTTAATGAATTTTCAGAAATGTTACATAATGTCTTAAATAACATGATAAGATGAGCATAAGAAAATATAAAAACTAGACTTCCTCACTATCGGAAGCTTCTTCTTCTTCTTCGTTGAAGGTAGACCATGTAAAGGGTGCGGGGTTCTCGACAATACCGGTAGAGTTTGAGCTGGTACATAATATTTTCTCCTAAATTTTGTTCAAGAAACTTTTTATGGAATTAAGCTTCTTATTTGTTTTGACGACATTTTCTCGACGGTGGCCAATCGCCATCCAAGCTTACTTTGATTACGGGAGAGAGTGATAAGTGCTTGCTTTAGAGGAATGTCACTAGGAAGCTCATGGACCTCGTTGCCGTCTTCTTCTTCCTCTTGACGGGGAGGTTGAGATGATGGAGAGGCAATGTTCATATCCTGGGTTGAGGAATCTCTTGATCTCTATTGGTGGCCCATTGTTGAAAGCTTATAATTTGTTGAGCTTCTGGGCGTTTTGGAAGATTCATATGACTTAGAGTCTTTGTGTTGAGTTCACCAATAGTTATGAAATCGGCATCAGGCAAAGGGACTCCAAAGTTTTGAACAATACGCATTATGTATGCTCTGTAGTGAACGGTCTTGTAGTTCCTTATATGGTTGACGGTGAGAAACACATCTAAAATAATTTTAGCTCAATTTACCCTTTGGGAAGAGTAAATAGCATAGAGAGCTTGGAAATCTCTCTTATAAACTTTCTTATAGCTGTCGGTACGAGGTTGTACAGACCGAATGAGAGCGCAATGAAGAATACGGGTCTTTGGACGTAAGGCAATGGATTTCAGGATTGTTAAGTCGTCTAATAGAAAACAACGGGAGACTTCGTCTCTACTGTATATGTCAAATTCAACATCATCGATATCCCCTCCTTCGGACGAACATCAGAGAATATGGCCAAGTCTTTGAAGAGGGAGATAAATTTTGGCACCGCAAACCAAGGTCCATATACAGTCGCCTTTATTCTATGGATCTTGGTGATCTAAATTTATATAGGCAAAGAACAAATTAATTAGGAGAGTTATTTTTTTTGATTATTTGAGTCATACCTAATTAAATGATCGATGCCACAAGCTTCTGCAATTTCTCGAATGGCATATTCCGTTAAAATCAGCGAATTTGACAAAAGATCCTTCAAAGGTTCGAGAATTCTTCATTGAATTGAATCTTGTCACTACCGTCTCATTGTGAAGCCAAGGGTGAATTTGGCTTTCGGAAGGACTGGCGGTGGATTCACGAGCACGTTTTGTACGGGTTGCCAATAATTCGAATGGAATTGGAGGAAAATTTTGATTTTTTTTGGTAATGGAGTCTAGGGTTTCTGCTGAAATGAAGTAGTTTGGGTAAGTGGTAAATGGGAAAGAAGAGTGAGTTAAGTAGTAGGTTAGTGAAAAGGTGTATAGGGAAATGTGTATAGGCATTTCTAAAAACAGAAAAAATATGAACCATTTGACTGAATTGAGATCCTCGGTCGATTGATGTGCAGGCTTTTCAATCCCACATGTTTATAGTGTAATTTGAGCCAATTTAGTCACTGTTTATACAGCCTCAATCAACTGAATGTTGAGTCAAATTCAAAGACATTGAAGCTTCGGTCAACTGAATTGAGAGACCAGTCAACTGAGTTACAAAGAAAACAAAGCCATAAGTTTATTGTTCAAATTTATGGGTATTCAGTCGACTAGATTCATTGATTCAGTCAACTGAATCCTGGGTAAAATTTTAATTTAGATTGAATATTCAGTCGACTGAGTTGCCTATATCAGTCGACTGAATCTGTTGATTTTTCTGATATAATTTATTTAAACTATATATATATATTATTTATAATCTAATATTATTCAAAAATGTATACTTATAATTACAGAAAACATACAGCTTATTCAAAGAAGAACTATAATCAAAACGACTTAATTTCTAGAATTTTTCGAGTCATCCGAGTGCGGTTCAACCTTAGTGATTTTTTGTAATGGATGGATAGGAGACCATACATTACCACATTCCTAAGATTTTGACAACACTTGAGGACGTTGAGGGCTTCGTTCCTAATAGTTCGATAGAACTTGAGGATGTTGTGGAGACGATTGGTACACGCATTATTTGGAAGATGATCTGCAAAACTTCATAGCGAATTGTTCTAGGAAGCTTAAGCGTTTTCCATTCGCTTTTTGCTCATAGTACATTTAACATTGAAGCTCTAATGTTTCTCATTGATAATGGTGGATGTTATCAGTCTTTCCTTTAGTTGACGGAGAGCCAAAATCTAAGTTTTGTTTAGCTCTCTTTCCTTGTGGTGTATATCTAGTGTGATGATTTGGTGAGGGCGTAATTTTAACTGGGAATAGGTCGGAGTTGTATTATTTGAATTATTTAATGACTTAGAGGTTGGAGTTCTATACACTAGTGATGATTGGTAGGATCCTTCTTGCGAGGACATTGTAGAGATTGTAGATTGGTTGAAAATGATCGAGGTAAATAGTTTTGAAATTAAGTGATGATTTAAAAAGTGAGTTTGTTGAATGAAAAATTGATGCATATTTATACTAATATTATACATTATTTTAGGTTTTTATCAATTGAGGTGTAAATCGACTGGAGATTCTCAGCCTAGAAAAAATGTGAGGTAAGAAAAACTAAGAGTTAATGGCCATACGAATAATTAAAGGTGATGTATGATGTTGAAACAAGAAATATGATAGTACATTGGAACAGCATATAACTTCCTCCCAAGAGACCATAGTTCAAGTGCCAACAGCTCCAAAAAAAATTTTAAATTTTTTTTATAAAATTATATCTAATTATAATTCATGTAACGATATAATTCCTAGTTCTCGTTGTAATTTAATACAAATATTTTCATTTAAGGGTTTTGTAAATATATCTGCCATTTGATTTTCTTATGGCACAAAATCTAGCAATATATTTCCTTTTTCTATATTATCGCAAAGAAAATGATGTCTAATATCAATGTGTTTGGTTCTAGAGTGATTTATTGGTTTTTTGATAAATTTATAGCGCTTGTGTTATCATAGTAAATTGTAGATTTAGAAAGTTTTATTCCAAAATCTTGTAGTGTTTGCTCCATGTATATTACTTAAGGACATGCTAAAGAAGCAGAAATATATTCTGCTTCACACGTCTAAAGTGAAACATAATTTTGTTTCTTACTAAACCAAAATGCTAAAGATCATCTAGTGAAATGACAAGTACCACTTGTACTCTTTCGATCCATTCGACATCCTCCAAAAATCAGAATCACTTTATGATACTAATTCAAAAGGACATTCTTTTGGATAAAAGAGACCGTAGTCTTTAGTCTTGCTTAAGTGTCGCAAAATTCGTTTCACTGCTCGCAAATGGGATTCTTTGGGATTTGCTTGAAATTGTGCACACAAGCATACACTCACCATTAAATCTGGTCAACTAGCAATTAAATAAAGAGGAGATCCAATCATGCTACGATATAGTTTTTGGTCAACACTTTTTCCATTTTCATCTCTATCGAGATGTACCGTAGTACTCATAGGAGTCAGTTTAGCAGAAGTGTTTTCCATACCAAATCGTTTTATAAGATTATTACAATATTTTTCTTGATTAATAAAATTCCATTGTTTAATTTTTAATTTGTAAACCAAGAAAATGTGAAAGTTCTCCCATGTTAGACATTTCAAATTCTTTTGTCATGATATCTGAAATTCTTGGCATAAATTTTCATTTGTTGAACCAAAAATAATGTAATTTACATAGATTTGTATTTATAAAATATCATTTTTATCTTGTTTTATAAACAAAGTTTGATCTACTTTTCCAATTTTAAAACCAGAAGAGATTAAATAATTTTTAAGACAGTCATACCAAGCACGAGGTGCCTGTTTTAAACTGTATAAAGCCTTCTTCAATTAATATACATGATCTAGATATTTTTCATGTGAAAATAAAGGTAGTTGTTCTACATATACATTTTCTTGAATAAAACCATTTAAAAAACACTTTTCACATCCATTTGATATAGTATAAAATTATTAAAACACGCATAAGCTAATAAAATATGTATAGCTTCAATAAGAGCTATAGAGCAAATATTTCATCATATTCTATTCATTCTTCTTGATTATAACCTTAAGCAACTAGCCCAGCCTTATTTTGAATAATATTTCCTTGCTCATCGGCTTTATTTTTGAAAACCCATTTTGTACCGATAACCGCTTGATTACTTGGATTAGGGACTAAGTCCCAAACGTCATTACATTCAAATTGATTTAATTCTTCTTGCATAGCTATAATCCAGTAATCATCGGTTGAGACTTCTTTAGTATTTTTGGGTTCAATGTTTGAAAGAAAAACTTCACGACCCATTTGATTTAGTTGATTTCGAGTTCTTACGTTAGTATTTACTTCTCCAATGATATTTTCAACCGGATGATTACTTGGAAGTCTTGGTGGAGTTCTAATTGCGTTATTATTTGGTAAATTATTGTTTATATTATTTTCAATATTTTCTAAATCATCTTCTGTGTTATTTGATTTAGAAATAATTTCTTCATCTTCATTTTTATGATTAATTTTGAAATTTTCATCGAATGGCACATGAAGTGTTTCTTCGATTACTTTAGTTCTTTTATTATAAACTCTATAGGCATTGCTTCGTTTCGAATATCTAATGAATATTCCTTCATCGTATTTTGGATCGAATTCACCAAGATTGTCTTTTGTATTTAAAAGAAAACTTTTTGAACCAAAAACTTTAAAATATGATATATTGGATTTTCTTTCATTAAAAATCTCATATGGGGTATGTTTGGTTAATGGTAAAATGGAAACTCTATTTAAAACATAATAAGCAATTGTTACAGCTTCCGCCCAAAAATGTTTTGGCGGAGTACTTCCATTTAATAATGTTCTTGCACATTCTTGAAATGTTCTAATTTTCCTTTCTACAACTCCTTTTTGTTGCGGAGTTCTAGGTAATGAAAAATTGTAAACAATTCCCTTCTTATTACAATAATTTTATTCATTTTTGAATTCACTTCCATGATCACCCCGAATGTTTTTTATTCTTAATATTTTGAATCCTTCTAGCAAATATTTTAAAATTTTCAAATGTATCACTTTTATTTTTCAAAAATATTTTCCAAGTAAATCTTGAAATAATCATCTATAATTATAAAAACATATCTATTATGTTTATAGACTGAACTTGAGTTGGTCTAAAAACATCCAAATGTAATAACTCAAGTGGTTGTAATGTAGAAATTATTTTCTTTAATTTAAAAGAAGATTTTGTTAATTTTTCTAATTGACAAGCATCACAAATAATTCTTACTTTAATTTTCGTTTTTGGTAAACCTTTACTAAATTATTCTTAGATAATTTGCTTATTGCTTTAAAATTTATATGACAAAACCTTTTATGCCATAACCAATAATTATTTTCTTTGGCTACTAGACACATATTTGTGTTATGATTAACTTTCATATTTAATATGTAAATATTTTGCTCTCTAGTTCCTTCAAATATAAGAATATTATTCTGATCAAATATGTTGCATTTATTTTTAGAAAAAGTTATATTAAAACCTTCATCACAGAGTTGACTTATAGCAAGCAAATTATGTTTTAAATTCTTAATTAGTAAAACATTTGTAATAAGAGGTAAGTTAGATGTATCATCATTGCTCACATTTGTAATATAGCCTTTGGAATTATCTCCAAGTGTGACAGATCCTCCATCTGAGTATATAATGTTGGTCAGCGTATCTTTGTTTACTGTCTTATGTTTTGAGCAACTACTGTCAAGTATCCACTTTCCTCTTTTCTTAGTTGGTACCTGCAAAAAATATAGGAATGATGTTGGTACCCACTTTTTATTAGGGTCCTAAGAGTTAGATCTTAGAAAGCCAAACCCAAGAGGGTTTAGAATTCCCGTTATAAGTAAAATCTTTATTTTAATGAACTGAAGTTATAAAAGATTTTATACAATTATTTTTATTAAATTTTATTGGTTTTTGGCACCCAAATTTTTATAGTATTTGTTTTATCAATTTCTTTCTTTTGAGTAAAAACCTTTGACTTTGCTTTTGCTTTTACAAAATTATTATGCAAATTGAAATTTTTATATGATATATATTCTTCTTTGAAACTGTTTTTGAAGAATTTTTATATCCTAATCCATTCTTATTAGAAGTAGTTTGAGAATTACTAATTATTTTAAAAAGATTTTCTCTTCCTTTTTTAAAATTAGTTACATTTTTAGTGATATTTTCTAACTCGGTTTTGAGACTAGTATTTTTCTATTCAAGAATTTTGACATTTGATTTTAAATCATGATTTTCTGAAGCTATTGTCATATTCTTTTCTTTTTGCACCTCTTTTTCATTTGATAGCATAGTCAGTTGAGAAGAAACGCTAGACATAGATTCTTGTCTTTTAACAAGTTCTTCTTCCAAGATTTTCTTTTCATCTCTCAGCATATCAACTTCTATTTTATTTCTATTTAATTTTTCTAAAGCATCTTTATACTTTCTTTTAACTTCTTTTAGTTTATCCAATAGCCTAGTTTATTTCTATTAAATCGTCAAAAGTTAGATCACTTACATCGTTAGTTGAAACCATAAAGCAGACATTGGCCTGTTCATAATCACTATCAGTGTCATTGTCTGATAATGAGGATGATTCTGAATCATCCCATGTAACAAAAAATGCTTGCTTCTTCTTATACTTGTCCGTTTTATTCTTGTATCTGTCTTTCTTTCGATTAGGATAGTCCTTCTTTATGTGACCCTTCTTATGACATTCCTAGTTTTCGAGATTTGAGGCTGGTGGTTTATTGGTATTGTCTTTCATGTTGTTTTCGAATTTCTTGTTCTATCTAAATTTCAAAAACTTTTTGAATTTTTTTGCTATAAATGACATGTCATCTTAAACTGAGTCTGAGTCTTCTTGTTCAGCCTCAGAAGTGTATTCTTTCTATCTTGAGCTTAATCTTGTTTTGCCTGCAAATTAACTTCACACGACATGAGATTTCTTATTAACTCTTCAGGTTTGATGGTAGAAATGTCATTAGCTTCTTCAATAGCTAAGACTTTTCATCCCATTCATCTGTTAATGAGTTTAGAATTTTTGAGACAATATCAAAATCTGAATATTTTTCTCCTAGTGCTAATAGTGAATGATATATGTCTTGGAATCTAGAATACATGTCATTTATAGTTTCATATATTCTCATTCTGAAATTTTGAAACTGGTTTTTAAGCAAGAAACCTTGCTTTTGTTTCACTTTGTTTGTTCCTTCATGTGTAAATTTAAGAGTTCGCCAGATTTCATAAGCAGTTTTACACATACTAACTCTATTAAATTCATTATTATCTAAGGCACAAAATAACATATTCATGGCTTTTGCATTTGAAGTAGCATCTATTTTTTTGTGTTTGACCATTGTGCATATGGTGTGGTAGGTATAGTTTATTCATTCTGAGTGATATTCCACGTATCATATCCATTTGCTTGTATATAAACACTCATATGAGTTGACTAATAATTGAAATTTAAACCATTAAATAGTGGTAGTCGTGCAGTAGATTGACCTCCAATAAAACTTTTGTTGGTGTTATTTTACATATTAACTAAGTATCAAATAACTGTGTTATGGTTATAAGATGACCTTGCTTTGATACCAAATTAAAGTTACTAAGGATCGCAATATGGAATATTATCTAAGTTATCTACTAGTGCAGAATACAAATATAACAGTAAATAGTAAAGTAAATGGCACCAGGGATTTTTATACTTGTTCGAACTTCCCATTCCACCATTAGTCCAAGATTTCTTTTGGAATTCAACTATTAACCCTTACTTAACCTAGAGGAATATGTATTACACCTCATGAGTAATCGAACATGACTTCTATTACAATAGTAAAATTGCTTCTAACTAAGTATGCTCTTGAGTAGCATTGATAACTCAATAACGTACACCCTTTCTATAATCTTCTCCTTTGTGTTATATAGTGTAGTTCGTGAAGATAGGAAGTTAATTTAATCACAAATGAATTTGTGTACAAATGTGGATGTGATTAGAATGGAAATTTGAATGCAAATGGCATAATGTTTAGGCAATAAGTATATGGGAATAGAATCATAAATTAAGTGATTATTACAAATGCATTGAAGGCTATATCTAGTGTTTAAGCGTTGCAACTTATCGTGAAAATTTACGATCAAAAGATATGGAAACAACTCTTAAATCAAGGGTTGTTTCTGTTTGATGAATGGAAGTGACCATTCAGAAAAATAGCCGTTATGCAATTTCAGTCGACTGAACAAAAGAATTTAGTCAGCTGAAATTTAGAAATTCGAATCAGAGAGGAAAAGTCACAAAAAATATATGATTCAGTCGACTGCAATAGGTAGTTCAGTCGACTGAATATTCAATATTAATTGTGCATGTGCACAGATATTCGGTCGACTGAACTATCAATTTCAATCGGTTGAATATCAAGTTTTCTGCCAAATCGAGGTTCTTTGAAAAAAAAATGTATGAGAACTTGTGTAGTAGAATATTTATCATATGAAATATGATTTGAAAATATTTTTAAATACGTGTGCGTGTGCATATACCACTTTGGAGAGATTTTAACAAAAATTAACTACTAGACTAGACTATAAAAAACCATAAAAAATATTGAAACTTCCATCTGAATTCTGGTCAGCAATCTACTGTCGAGTAGAATAACATCTTCTCCTGCAAATATGGTAGTTCACTTTATATTTACTTATATAGTTCTCATGATCAAAACATCAAAATACAAGGTTCTAACATTCTCCCCCTTTTTGATGATGACAACTATGTGGGTTTAAAAAAATTTAAAAGCGATTTTTACTCCCTCTTAATGAATATTCCCCATATCAATCAATTTCTCCCCCTTTGTCATCGACAAAAAGGAATAAATAGATATTATGAGAAATATATATAAGCACAGAAACAAACATATATCATAGGGAAAATAAAATGAATCGAGCATCATAGATAAACATGAATATGGAAGTCAAACAAAAATGTCACACAATAACATCAATACAACATAAAATAATGTCTTAAATAACATGATAAGATGAGCATAAGAAAATATAAAAACTAGATATCCTCACTATCGGAAGCTTCTTCTTCCTCTTCTTCGTCAGAGTTAGACCATGTAAAGGGTGCGGGGTTCTTGAAAATACCAATAGAGGTAGAGCCGGTACATGATATTTTCTCCCAAATTTTGTTCAAGAAACCTTTTATGGAATTGAGCTTCTTATTTGTTTTGACGACATTTTTCTCGACGGTGGCCAATCGCCGTCCAAACTTACTTTGATTGCGGGAGAGCATGACATGTGCTTGCTTTAGAGTAATGTCACTAGGAAGCTCATGGATCTCATTGTCATCTTCTTCTTCCTCTTGACGGGGAGGTTGAGATGATGAAGATGCAATGTTCGTATCTTAGGGTTGAGGAATCCCTTGATCTCTATTGGCGGCCCATTGTTGAAAGCTTATGATATTTTTGAGCTTCTGGGCGTTTTGGAAGATTCATAAAACTTAGAGTCTTTGAGTTGAGTTCGCCAATAGTTATGAAATCGATATCGGGCAAAGGGACTCCAAAATTTTAAAGAATACGCATTATGTACGCTCCGCAGTGAATGGTCTTGTAGTACCTCTTATGATTGACGGTGAGAAACTCATCTAAAACAATTTTAGCCCACTTTGGGAAGAGTAAATAGTATAGAGAGCTTGGAAATCTCTCTTAAAAACTTTCTCGTAGCTGCAGGTATGAGGTTGTAAAGACCGAATGAGACCGCAATGAAGAATATGGGCCTTTGGATGTAAGGCAATGGATTTCAGGATTGTTAAGTCGTGCGATAGAAAACGATGAGAGACTTTGTCTCTGTTGTATATGTCAACTTCAACATCATCGATATCCACTCGTTCGAACGAACATCGGAGAGTATGGCCATTGGACCAATTAATGTAGAGTATCTAATGAGGTTGAACGAAGAAACATTGCTATTAAGCAAACCGATGAGTGTGTTGGAAGCATCGCAGTAAATATCTGGATTGACAATAAAAAAAATGAGAAATTGACGCATCGGGGGAAGAAGCAGAACACTAAGAAGCATCCAAGGTAAATGAGGCTTGGAGATTACCCTACAATGACGGTATTATTAAGAATATTTACTGTACACCCCGTAAAATAAAAAGTAAATACTTAAAATAATCAATTAATAATTTAGGAGGCTTTTCGATGAGGGATAACCTTTGAGCCTTTTCGATAAGGGATAACCTTTGGGCCCACTTCACTTTTGGGCCAGATGGGAGTCAAGTAGGGAAGGGTACTTGATTACCAAAACCCAACATAGACACTATTGTTATAGACACCCTACTTAATGGACAAGCTTAATTAGTCGGACCTAACATAACTAATTTTGATCGCATAGACTATTCGACTCTGATATTATTTATGCTTAGGCCCAGACACTTTTCAGGTGACACAACTAGGTACCTCACGAGCGAGTTTTATGTGCATCCTTTCAACTAGCATAACCATTATTGGACATGTAAGGGTAAGAAGCAATGCTTCATCATAAATCATAATGTGAGAACCCTCTTTCATGCTAGTTGCATAGATCGAACCTGGGACATTCAGTATATTAATTGAACGCCTCAATCAACTTTTCTCTGATTTTGTTGATGGAACCGGGCCAGTTAGAAGCAGGATAAATGGGTGAATTTCAAAAAATATAATCCATTTTGATTTTAGTTAGGACAATGGAGTTTAAATTGATTTTAGATCTAATTTAAAATTTTGAATAAAATTTTCATTTATTTCTTTTGTTTTAAATTAGTTTAAGTTTAATTTTAAGTTATATTTATGTTGTAATGGGTGATCGAATGCACCCATGTGTGAAAGTGTAAGTGCAACATATAGGAAATGTACATAGTTAATGTGAACATTGCTTAGGTGCTGAAATTTACGCCACAACGGATAGATTTCCTCTTTATGTATGCAATTTTTATCCAAAATATTTTTTTGAAATAAGATTTGTTCAACGTATATATACATATACATATATGCACACAATTATATATATATATATATACATATACATATATATATGCATATATGTATGTATGTACGTAAGTATATACATATTTGTATACACACACAAATATGCATACTTGCTTACATTAGGATAGACTTTGTTTGTATAACATGTATTAAAATTAAAGTAGACAATTTAAAGTTGGTTTTAATTAAGAGATAGTTTTAAAACAAAATAAAAATATTTTACATAAAAGTCCATTTGTAAACATTGAGTTAAGAACACACACACATACAGATATATGCATATATGTATGTACAATAATTAAATCAATATTTTAAAGTAAAACAACATGTAACAAATATATTCAACTAGTTTGTAATTTAAAATACATACCTTCAAATAATAAAATTAATCTTGTTTAGATCCAATTGTTAACTAATGAAAGAAATCAAAAGTTTTAGATTTTTCTAAAATAACTTATGAATTTTAAGTTGGCTTAATTTTTATGTAAACAATAACCAAAATTGTTTCAAACCAAACTTATAGTATATGCTTTCAATTCCCAACCTTATAATGTGAAATTTAATATTTTAGTAAGATTTTTTTCAAATTAAATTTTATTCAAACAATGATTTCTGAAGCAAAAATGAATTAGACTACTTAGACATATATAAATTTGTGATAATGACATTCAGATCTACACAATATAAACAAACAAACAAAAACGGTGATGAATCATAAATTATTAACATAGATAACTTATGAAAAATAGACAAGAAGGACAATGAGATGTTAGAACGTATAAAGAATATGAGGATTCGACTGATTCAAGAGAAGAAGTTGGAGACGTAAACCATATTGCAAAATTCATACAGACGAAAGAAATACAAAAGTTAGAGGATTCAAAGCACATAGACATAGTTAATGTTAACTCCTCTGCTCAGGCGACTCAAACCAGACTCGCGACTCACAATGATTACCGACTCAACAGCCTTAACTCGTTGCCAACCTAAAATGAACGACGACTCAACTGGTTGCCGACTTAACGACTCAGGAGGGACAGCGACTCATCGGGTTATAACCTTAATGCCTTAAAGGCGTTAGCCGACTCAAGGTACTTCACGACTCAACAAGATACCGACTCAACAATTGAGGAGTTGCACGGGTTGAAGAATTGTGCGACTTACGACTTAAGGAAGTGAACGGTTTACGGCTTAAGGACTAAACGACTTAATGAGTTGACAGAATGAACGACTCGCGACTCAGAGAAATCTGCGACTTACGGCCTCTGCGACTTAAGATATGTCACGACTCAAGGGGGCATGACCTAAAACCACAGAACCAAAATTTTAGCGCTGCGTCTTCTTAACTCGCGAACGAGTTAGGACTTGGGTGAAAAGCTGAGTACCACTTCACCTACTCCATGGCCTGCTGACCCTTGACCCTTGAGTCGAGCACGACCTACGACTCTCCTTGAGTCGGTCACGACTCAGGACTTGGATGAAGAATTATTATCCAGATTTGCCTATAAATACGTGACAATCTCCAACATGAGGGGGACTTTTAGATCATTCTCTTCGTAACATCAAGGCTCTACTATCTTCAAGACAATCTAAACTCCATCACTTGAAACTCACGCAAGATTTTTAGACCAAACTTCACACAAAGATTCGACATATCCAATCATGGATTCAAAGAACTCTGTGGCATTGAAGTTCTTTCTAGCTACTTGTCTTTTTGAATTGAGTTGGATTGTAATTGAAAGAAATTGTAATAAGTTGTAATTCAGTCAGCAATAAAAAGGATTGAAGTGGACGTAGGCTTGATCATAAGCCGAACCACTATAAAACTGCTGTTGTTTACTGTTTTTTCTGCAGGTTTCTGCTTATACTCTATTCCCGAATCATCGGGTGGTGCTTTCACAACTACACTTTACACACCGGGGTGTTAGCGTTCAAATTTTAGCGTTAACATTTTTGGTGCTTCCACTGAGAACTTGAACTCAGGAATATTGACATCATTGCTTCACCGAACTGTGAGGAAAAAATCTCCGTTAGGACCAGATGTTTAACAGAAATTATGGCTCCCGGAAGGAAACGTAGATCTGTCAGATCTGAAGATTTTCATGAGAACATCGCCACTTCTCCTCCTCTGAGTCAGACAATTCCAACTGTGGGAGTTACACGGGCGGAATTAGACGCTGTGGTTTTGGGATTGAATCAACAATTAAATGCTCAAAATGCACAATTAGAGGCCCAGAATGCCCAGAATGCCTTGATTATGGATAGGTTAAACGCCCTGCTTGAGGCAAGTCACCAACGATAGGATAATGAAACAATCCATGCTGAAGATGCCCATGACCCCCAAGGGAAAGATATTCCTGAAAGACCAGACAACATCGCTGAAGGGTCAAGGCCACAATCAACCTTTCAAACTTTCGAAAGGGCAGCTAACTTCTTACAGGCAAAGTCTCAAAACGATGAGGAGTATCTATCAAGAATGGTTCAGTCAATCATGAGAGAAAGCATGCGGAGGCATGAGGATGAGAGCGATTGTGGATTCGCTCCGAGCAAAACTCCGTTCACTGAAAGGATTTTAAAGGCGGAATTTCCCAGGAAATTTGTACCTCCTACTATCCCGGCTTATCGTGGGACAAGTGACCCTAACCAATTTCTATACAGATACGATTGGCATATGACCGGAGCACGAGCATCGGATGAGATTAAATGTCGGTATTTTCCAGTATATTTAGAAGGGGTGGCTTTGCTTTGGTTCACCAAGCTACCGGTTCGATCCATAGATCAATTCTCCGATTTAACCCGGAAATTTAAAGAACAATTCAGATTGTATGCGTCAAAGGCAAAAGATATAATGTCATTGTCTAGCCTAGAACAAGCACCCGGAGAACCCATCAAGTCTTTTTTGAACCATTTTAATATAGCTTTAGCCGAGGTGGACAACGCGGAACCCCGAATGATCTTAACATACTTAGTCCGGGCCATCGACAAGTCGAGTGAATTTGGGACGTGGCTCAAAATGAAGGAACCAAACTCACTCGAAAAATTTTATAAAAAGGCCGACGAATTCATACGCCTAGAAAGCCTCTCGATGCCAGTAAAAGCAGTGGTAGACGAAATCAAGAATAACAATGACATCACTAACAAGAAAGGATCTAGAAACCAGAAAAGGGAGAGTGATGAAAGGTAATGGCAGGGAGATAAGAAAAAACCTCGACGTTTTAACCCTTCAAATTTCACCCCCTTAACTGATACACCGGAAAAGATCTTCTTGGCAACAAAAGATGTTGTCAAATACCCTAAACCACCTAAAATGGGGAGAGGTGCAGTGCAAAATGGGAAATTCTGTCGATTTCACAACCAACCCGGTCACGATACTGATCAATGTCGCCAGTTAAGGAATGTGATTGAAGAATTGCTGAAACAGAATAAACTTCAACAGTATGCGAAGAAAGACGGAATTGACCCAACCTCGTCCACTCAGGGGCAGCCATGTCTTGCTTATCGATCCAGCTCAGGCAATAGAACTACAGAGCAGGAATCCGAGAAGCTGGTCATTGACTAACATATGAATCACAAAATCATGGAATAGCATTCATTTACATCCATATTTTACTTAATAGCATTTCTTAACTTTGTAAAATGATCATGGAAGTATAACTCCTGTGCTGTTAACCACTGTGAATTTGATGTGAATCAATAATGAGAAATTGTAAACCTTGTATTCTTTAATACCATTGAAATGCCCATATCATTTTGATATGCAAATGTTACAAAAAATATCGATTTAGTATTGCAGGCTATTAGGATAAAGCTTGCTCATCCAACATATCACAGAGCGAAGCGATCCCTACAAATCACAGAGTAAACATATGACAAGTGACAAATGTTCCGAATTCAAGTATTTCGAAAGGAGTGCAATTTGTAAACTTTTGAGGATTCCACCAAAGAGGGCACCTTCCTAATAGGGAGATTTTGAGCCTTTGCTAACCGACCACGATCGTTTGTGTAAACGAACATCTGGTGGGGCAACATGCTTCTGCCCCATGGACCCACTCAGTAACAAGGCACCTTTCTCTAGCAAAGAACAAATGAAAAGAATGGGACATGTGCTTGGTGTTATGGTGAGGGGTTGCTAAGAAGCGCATGAAATAAAAAACACAAGTGCCAACGCTACTCTTTGGAGTCCAACGCTACTCTTTAGAGTCCAATGCTACTCTTTGGAGTCCAACGCTACTCTTTGGAATCCAACGCTACTCTTCAGAGTCCAATGCTACTCTTTAGAGTCCAATGCTACTCTTTGGAGTCCAACGCTACTCTTCAGAGTCCAATGCTACTCTTTAGAGTCCAGTGCTACTCTTTGGAGTCCAACGCTACTCTTCGAAGGCAAAATGCTTCTCTACGGAGACAAAATGCTTCTCCTCAGAGACTAAAGCCCTCTTCGGAGGCACAAGCCCTCTTCGGAGGCACAAATATTCGGAGGATAAAGACCTCTAACGAGGCATATGCCGCAAAAAAGAAAGTTCTCTACTCAACAAAAAAGATTGGAGGAGTCATGACCCTCCAACCATGAGAGAGTAACTTCCAGGCAATAAAAGCCCTCTTTGGAGGTACATTTCACCAGGAGTTGAAGTGCAACAGCCGCTCTTTGGAGTTTCACTTCACCAGAGTTGAAATGCAAAACAAAATAAAAAGACCTCTTCCCAGAGGCAGAAATGTAAAGATCCCCTCCCGGAGGCACAGTCAAGCAGAAAGACCTCTTCGGAGGCACACGTTTCACCGAGATTGAAATAAAAATTTCAAGTGATGAAACGTGAAAAAACCTTCCTCAGAAGCGCAACTTTTCAAAGAAACAAAAATCAAAAAGCCCTTTACTGTGGCGTAACAAAAAAGAAGCCCTCATCAAAGGCACACTTTAACTTCCAAAGGAAGAATAATTCACCTATTCTGGAAAGTACTCTTCCTCAAAAAGAAGTTAAAGTATCCTTCAGAGGCCCACTTCACCACATAGAGGAATTCACTTGGTAATGTGTATATGCACAAAAGAAAAGGTGATATCTTCGAAGGATGAAGTGTAAAAATCTACTTGGAGGGAGTTGTACTTTGATTTTTAACAAAATAATATTCCTCCAAGCATGGAATAATTATTCTCTGGAAAATAAAAGTACAAGTCCCCTCAAAATATAACATATTGCAACGAGCTTATGGCGTAGGGGCAACATGGTATAACTACATCAGTAAAATTACGCTCGAACAGTATACCACAAGCTCACTGCAATGTCATGTAAAGAAACTTGTACAAAAATAAAAAATAAAAATGCATTCTCAAATTCAAACAAGAGTTTGTACAATAAAGGATCATTTTATTCAATTCTATTTACAATTTCTTACATATACAAGTTTCGAGATAAAAAAAAGAGAAGCTAAAAACTGGAAGCTTCATTTCTTCTTGCCACCTTTGGACCCTTCACCCGGCCGGATGGTTAGCTTTTGGGGTCGATCTATAGGCATGAGGGAAGAAGGAGAGGGAGGTACAACTGGTTCAACTTCCGGTTCCTCTTCAGTAGCAATGATGCTCTTCCTTCTCCTCTTTGATGTTCCGCGCTTCTTTCTCCTCTTTAAAGAAGATTCACTTCCGGGAGTAACAAGTTTAGACAAAATTATGTCGTCAGAAGGAGTCCGCTCCGGAGATATCTCACCTCCCTCAAGTCCTTCGTATTTTTGCTCTTGCGAAGCAGCTGGGTCATCTAAGCCCCGAAGGGCACCTATTGTTTCTTCCTGTGATCCCAGATGAGTGGAAGGAGTGATTGGGGGAGGTAGAGAAACAGTAACTGGAGGTGGAGAAGTTTGAGTGGCGCTCGGCGCTTTCTCTACAAAGGAAAAGATAAAAGTGTCAGTATTTCCCGCAAAAAGAGGAGACAATGGCTCGTCGAGATTCAAGAGATAATCAAGAAGCTCGCCAAATCCGTAAGAAACTGGCAAGTTGTCCCCCTGAGCACTGTTAGGATTACCTAGAGAAGTTGGTGGTATCACATCAATTTCGTAGTCTACAGCTTCAGCACTCTCTTGTGGTTCGACTACGGCTCGTGTAGTTATGGCTTCAGTGGTAACTTTGGTAGGAGATGGGGAGTGGAAACTGGAACCGATGATATCAATTTCGGCTGAAGGAGAAGGTTGAATCGGAGCAGTTGAGATAATTTTTCCTGAATATTCTCCTATCGCTGTTTCGGCCCTTAATTTTGCAAGCTGTGCTCTCCCCCTGGCGAGAGCGACACGAGCATCATCATCAAGATAATGCTCCTCAAGAGCTGACTCAGCATAGCCAGCGCCATTACCACCAAGCATATCGAGTGCGGCCTCGCAAACTTCAGCCAGAGTTATTTCATACTTGGGACCTAGAAAGGCGAGGCTACCGCGGCCTAAGATGCTATGCAGGTAGAAATCAAATAATGTTGAGCTGATGTTGGTCCTCGTTGCCTCGTGAGATCCTTCAGCTGCAATTTTGCCGGCAACGGCCTCATCACGCTCCCTTTCAGCTTTGGAAAGTTGAAGCTTAAGCATCTGAATCTCCGCCTCTTGGGAGCTGTTTTTCTTCCGAAGCTCTTCAATATCAGCAACATAGCCCTCACTAATTCTTTTCTGCACTTCAAGCCTGTCTTCGGCATCTCTCTGGCTGGCATGAGCGTCTCTCACTTGTTTTAGTAGCACTTCTTCTTTTTGAGAATATGAAGTAGAGGAAGCGACAAGCTCTTGTTTCAGTTCCTCAACTTTTGCTTCAAGCTCTTCATTGTAAGAAGCATTGCTCCTCATTTCAGTGTCATGTTGCTCAAGAACCTTTTGCCATTCAGCTTTATCATTTTCCATAGTGAGCATGGCCTCTATGTTTGCATGATTAACCCTTTGGAGCTCGTCAACAAGTTTTTGCCAGTTCGACATCCTCTCAATATCAAGCCTGACGGCATCAAGGTTTCGTAACATGGCAGACTTGTCAATTGGGACCAAGTCAAGGTCAAACCTTACTCCCTTCAGACACCACTGTGGAAACCGACTTTGCAAAGTGACCGGGCCCGGTCCGACTTGGAATTTGGGCCTGCTAATTATTGTTTGGATGTTTGTCTTCCCGAGAGCGGGAGAGCCGGAAGGAATGTCAAGTGAGGCGGGGGCTGTAACCTTTTCAGGAGTTGTAGAGGTGTGCTTCTCACCATGTCGGGCTCGCTTGCTCGAATTTTCAACCATATGACTTTTTCCTCGGTCATCATGGGATTTTCTTTTATGAGAATCGTCGCCTCTCTGCGAAGAATCGTGGCGCTCCTCCCTCTCTCTTCTTTCATAACGCTCCTCTTGAGCCCTCTTCTCTTGAGCCTTTCGGGCGGCTCTTTCTTCATCGGATTCTGTAGGAGGAGAGGTAACGCCTATAATCATATTGGCTTCGCCTCCCGTAGCGCTGGAAGTCATCATAGTAGGATCCGCTGCGTCCCATCGGAAGATCTGAAATAAAAAGAGCTAAATTTTAGAATTCTTCAAAGTACAAAAAGTCAAGAGCATAAAAGTGCCGAAAGATTCTAAGTGAGTGTAATGTGCAAGCTACGCGCATCGAACTACGAACCACTCTTTAATTGTGGAGTAGTTATGGGAGTAGAAGTTAACATCAACTCTTAAGTTGACGGAGTCTGTTGTAGAACAGAAGTCGCCTCGACTACTGAAGAAGAAACCCCGGTAGTAATAGGATCATCTTTAAAGATCTCTTGTGAGGTGGCAAAGAGGTCACTCAGTCCTTCGAAAGTGTCGTCCCTGCTCTGCTTAACAGGGCTGGTTTTCTCGACTTCTTCGTCACCAGACTTCTTTGAATGCGGAGGAGAATCCCGAGGCTCTTCTTCTTCGGTGATCGGGGCAAGTTTTCCAGATGCCCCCGCAACATCAACGGAAGTGGAGCACTTCACTAGAGAAGCCTCAGAAGCAGATTCTTTCGTTATGGATGTATCAATAGTAACGGGGGCATCCGACGCTCGAGCCGGAGAGTCTGGAACTTCGTAGGGGTGTGTGGAGCGAGAAGTATGCAAAAGCCCGTGTTGGTGCAGAAATTCATCCCTCAACAAGAATTTTGCACTTCTTTCTTCCGCGGCCACGGCACTCAGTCTCTCAAAAACTTGCTTATGGCCTGGATCTCTGGATAGGGGAGGAAGCGCTGAAAATAAAAAAGAAGCGGAGTTAACACTTAGCAATTCATTCTCGCAAAGTTGGATAACAAGCATAGTAAGAATGATTAATCTTACTTCCTTCCCTCCATACAGCATAAAACCCCGGGGGGCAACGAACATAGAAAAATTGAGTCAAGAACCCATGAGCGCTGTCAGGAAGACCGATGATCAATCTACGATTTCGAGCACTTCTCACGACAGTAATAGAAGGATGATCTTTGGTCCGAGTAAAGGAACATAAGTAACAGATTTCATCAAAGCTCGGAAGTCGATCAAGCGTTCTCCTAAATAGCACACCCAACCCCATTAGAATGGCATAACCATTGGGATGTAGCTGGGATGGAGCGATGGCTAGTTGACGAAGAAGATGCTGGAGAAAGTTGTTGAAAGGAGGGATGGCCCCGCTCAGACACATTTGTCGGTTAACTGTCACAAAGCCAGGGGGTGCTATGTCAGCAGTGTTACTTCTCTCGGGAAGAATGGCATCTGATTCAGCAATGCCAAACTGAGTGCACAACTGGCGAAAAACTTTGTATGATAGCGTGGTAGGGGCTCTTTCGGGAGGATTGACTAGTGAAGCCGGAATAACAGTTGCCTCTCCAGCCTGAACTGTTGTATCTTCTTCCTGAGAAGTCATTCTACACAAGCAACTGGATATTCAAATGTGAAGGTGCACGTTTCCTAAAAAGTGTGAAGTGTTGTGCAAAACTAATAATGACAAGTAAATATAACTGAAGTTAAACTAATCGACAATTGATCGATTACTAAACTTCAGGACTTGTTAATTTCAAAAAAGATTCAAGTGCAGTATTGGTGCAAACCGGTCGGTTTCAATCGACTGTCTCAATATTGCTCTAATACTTTACGTGAATTCATTGAATTGAAGCACTTCATTCACACAATCTGTTTAAGTTAATTGCCTTCTGTCAACTAATCTGTCATTTGATGTGGGCAGTCAATGACAGTATATTCGCCTTGGTTTTCTGTAGTTGTTATTTTCAACAGGTAATCAGCTTATGAGTTAACAGGATCTGCGGAATAATGCAACAAGGTTCAAACAAGATACTTCACGACTCAACAAGATACCGACTCAACAATTGAGGAGTTGCACGGGTTGAAGAATTGTGCGACTTATGACTTAAGGAAGTGAACGGTTTACGGCTTAAGGATTAAACGACTTAATGAGTTGACAGAATGAACGACTCGCGACTTAGAGAAATCTGCGACTTACGGCCTCCGCGACTTAAGATATGTCACGACTCAAGGGGGCACGACCTAAAACCACAGAACCAAAATTTTAGCGCTGCGTCTTCTTAACTCGCGAACGAGTTAGGACTTGGGTGAAAAGCTGAGTACCACTTCACCTACTCCATGGCCTGCTGACCCTTGAGTCGAGCACGACCTACGACTCTCCTTAAGTCGGTCACGACTCAGGACTTGGGTGAAGAATTATTATCCAGATTTGCCTATAAATACGTGACAATCTCCAACATGAGGGGGACTTTTAGATCATTCTCTTCGTGACATCAAGGCTCTACTATCTTCAAGACAATCTAAACTCCATCACTTGAAACTCACGCAAGATTTTTAGACCAAACTTCACACAAAGATTCGACATATCCAATCATGGATTCAAAGAACTCTGTGGCATTGAAGTTCTTTCTAGCTACTTGTCTTTTTGAATTGAGTTGGATTGTAATTGAAAGAAATTGTAATAAGTTGTAATTCAGTCAGCAATAAAAAGGATTGAAGTGGACGTAGGCTTGATCATAAGCCAAACCACTATAAAACTGCTGTTGTTTACTGTTTTTTCTACAGGTTTCTGCTTATACTCTGTTCCCGAATCATCGGGTGGTGCTTTCACAACTACACTTTACACATCGGGGTGTTAGCGTTCAAATTTTAGCGTTAACAGTTAATTTATATATAAACAAATACCAGGTTACCTTGAGATGTAGACAACAGAACACCTTAAATGATGAAAGGATTCCTAGATTCTACGAATTGATCTCTAGATCTTGCAATAATCGAGAGATAACCACCCCTTTTTATTTGAATTTTGCTTTGGAGTTTTGGAACCCTTGGCCACCATGAATTTTTGGCTATAGATAATAGGAGAGGAAGGGAAAAAAATTCTAGGAAAAAAATTGAATTAAATGAAGGAATATTTGTTTTAACAGAATAATAGAAACCTTTCTTTTTTCTTCCTTAAAATATTCCCCATTTAATTCTCCATTAATGCTTAATAAATCCGCTCTCTCCTTTACATGCATGGCCAAACATAGATGGTGACTTATCGGCCCTCAAACGTTTTAAAATTCTATTTGCATTAAATTGATTTAAATCCAATTTAAATATTATGCAATATTGTTATATATCCGTTAACCTTTATATACACACTTTGTTTAATACTAATATATTAAAAAACAAATCAGATAAAATTTCAATAAATAATATTTCACAAATATTAATTTAATTAATTTGTTTAAAATCCATTTGATATATATTTAATTAAATCCAATTTATACATTCTACCGACAATCGCATATTAGTATGCACATTTATTACTTTTATATGGGCACTTTGTTAAAGACTAATGACATTCAAGCAAATTTAATAATTAATATTTCATAATCATTAATTAATTTAATTAACTTATAATGATTGTGAATTAATTAAATCATCTGGTTCATTTCATTATTTCACTTGTGCGATTCAAAGGAGTAAATTCAATCAATGATTAATATCGGACAATTTAAATATTGACGTTCACACATCCCCTTAGATTGCGGTGTGGTATTTTGACTAAATTGATCACTTATGCATCTTTTAATAAATCCAATTTTACTTATTATAAGCAATACCTGTTAGTAATGAATACACCAATTCCCTTCATCTAATTTATATCACATCAGAACTTATGTAATTTGGTTTTGGTCAAAACTCGAACATCATCAACATTTAACTTTGTAAGTCCAAACACAAGATTTTTGGTTCCATAATAACAATTATTATTAATTATTTTGCTCTGGCTAGATACTTCTTTGAGTTGGCTATAGTTGATCGTGATACTAACCTCGTATAACTGAAGAGACAAGTTCTCTATTGAATAGTATTTCACTTCTAATACTTCAACTCAGACCCAACTATAGTCATCCAATGGACATTATGCCACGATTTAACAATAATCAAAGTGGATTGTCCACATCAAAGTTCTATAGTATTCTTAAGTCGAGAGAATTTTGTAATATCGTCACCTCAAGATTCTAGATTTGACATTAATTATATTAACCAATAGAAAACTCTCAGGAAAGTCATTCCATGGTTATCCGGTAACTATTAGCATGTAACCCCTTGGTGCCCCTTAGCAACCATGAGTAATATGCTGCTGTAATGACCCTAATTTTGATTAACATTATTTAAGACATTTAATTAGTTAAATTAAATGAAAGTGCCTAGATAAATAATAAATTAAAGTGGGTTAAAATGAAATATAAATGGAGAATTAGATAAGGATAAAATAGGAATGAGTCATATTCATGTACCCTAAGTCTCCATATCATTTCATTTTACAAGTTCACAAATTAAAATCTAAACCAAAGGCCGGCAATCATTAAAGAGAAGTAAGGGGAAGATAAGCAAGAATTAAGAGGAAAAGCAAAGCTTGATCAAATTCAATACCAGATCAAATCTCAACTCCTTAACAACAAGCTAAGGTGAATAATAGTCACATCTCATATTTTTTATGTTTCAGTTTCTAGAATCATATCTGAATTTTTTTGCAAATATATTGCCATGTTTTGAATGATGTTTAGATATATACATGCTTGTTGATGAATTATGCTTATTCCCGTTGATCTTAAGACATGTTTTGGATTGAAAAACCTACCAAATGACACCCAAATTCCTTGCGATTTTAATATATGGTCAGAAATGATATTTTAGAGATGGCTTTCAGGTTTTATAATTTTTAGAATTAATGTTGATTTATTATTAATTTTCTAGTGAAGAAAATGGTTATCTAGGTTTAAAATTAATTACGGCAATTATACATATAATATGGGTCAGAAATGTAAATATGTTAGGAAACATATTAAAAGTGGTTTATGTGAATTTTTGTAGAATTTTCCTAAGTGTTTTAATAAATATATAAAATTATTTAAGGTATGAGACTAAAATGTTTTATATGTTTATAAAAGAAGAAGGGGCTATTTGCTAATGTTTTAAAAATGTCAATTCTGAAATTCGGTAGCACCTTTCAGAAAAGATTTTGAAAAGGTAAAGGCAACTAATTATATGATGACAAATAAGCGGGTTAGTTGAAAAGAATTGCTTTTTAAAGTTAAAAAGCAAATTTTTAAGGTTCCGCTGTCTCACCACCTTCGACAGCCAGCTTTCGACTAAGTGCTTCTGCCTCTAACTAGATCGAAACCAATGCATATGGTATCAAAGACTTGGTACGTACTGAATTGAACATAGGTGAAAGGTATAGGGTCGAAACAAGGGGTTCCTAAGGGGTCGAAGCCTTGTTTTGTTTTCTAAAGAAAAAGCACCTGCTTTGCTTTCGAATAAGATAGCCATCAACTTAGTCAGCTTTCGACTAGGTCAAATTTACTTTAAAGAAAGGAGCTTTTGAAATAGGTTGCGCCCTTGTTTAAACTAAATGTTTCCGAAGGGGTCGAAACCCCTACATGATGCCTGTATACCTTTTAAAGCAGTGCCTCTGAAAAGGTCCTTTCGTTTTAAAATTTGAGCCGCTTCTCCAACACTTTTGAAGCGCTTGGTTTCTACACCATCCACTTCTTTGCTTAGGAAATTGCTTCTGAAAGAGTTTCTTTCAACTTAGTTGTTTTAAGACCCTTTTTGGTATTTTGAAAGTTAAACCCAAAGGTTTCGAAAGGAATGGTTTCGAAAGGTTGTTCCACATAATTTGACTTGAACTCAATGCTTTCTAAAGGTTTGTTTTAAGTAGTGTACTTTAATACTTTCGAAAGGTAGCTAATAAAGGTTGCGAAGGGAGAGCGTCCCCTGTATTTTCGAAAGGTATATGATAAAGGCTTCGAAGGGGTGATTCCCCAATGTTCCGAAAGGTACTTAAAGTATTTTGAAGGGAAGGTTTCCAACGTTTTCGAAAGGCATGATTAAGGTATTTTAAAAGTGGACGTGTACGGTTTATAAAGCTTTCAAAAGAGATGTTTTCAATGTTTTCGAAAAGACTATGGTAAAGGGTTTCGAAAGGTATGTTTCGGCCTTTCGGCCTAAGGTTATAAAGTAAAGTAATTTACTTGTATCGAAAGGGGTACTTTTAATGGTTTCAAAAGGGGTACTTTCGAATGGTTTTGAAAGAAATTGTTTAAAGGTTTAAACAAAGGTTTCGAATGCCTTCATCAACAATATTTTGAGTAAAGCATATATCGTGGTAAAGAGATTTGAGTAAAGAAAACATTATATTTTCTTATATAAGTATGATTTTAAGGGTTAAATCTTTTGGAAAGGTTTTCAAGGAAATTTTAAGGGTAGTTGACCCTAATTAAAATGACTCAGACATTTGTATACCAGATGGGACTGATATAGGGTCATGCTCTATACATTAGTTATTAGCCCCTAGCTAATTTAGTCCAAAATTCCAGTGTGTAGGGCTTAGTCACAAGTAAGACTTAAATGATGTTTACACATAGAACAAAATATATATATGTACAGGGAAGAAGGATAGGTTATTGGTAAGCTCGAAAAACCATTAGAATCAGGTAACCCTTGGAGAAGTGAGTTATGGACAAACAGTTCAGAAGTATGTCTAACAGTTGTTAGATAATTTGTTTCGTTTGTCTGGTAGGCCCGAATCAGTCAAAGGTTAGTAGTTAGCCAAACAAAACTATATTGTTTTGGACAAATGTTCCATTTATTACTTGTTTTTGAGCATATATGATATTTTCTATTATTGATATATTAGTTTAATTAACCAGTTTGGTTGCAGGGTTTTGATTTGCAAAAAGATATGTTTAAAAGGGATATTAGTAAAGGGAAACCCGTTCCGCTAAGCGGCGTGGTCTCACTTAATATCGGTAAACTGAGATGTAGTAGTATTATTCACACTAGGTTTTATGTCTGACTCGAAGTTTATGTTTTCCCCTTAAACTCTCGAGTGCTCAAAATTAATTTGACTAGATTGAGATTTTGGTTTGCAGGTCTAGTAGAAGGGTGAATAAAGATTCTTGAGACGAGCAGGAGGCTGATCTTAGTTATATTTAGGAGTTGTTTTTGTTTATTTCACTGTGATGTATTAAGACAGTTTATGTCTATATAGTACTCTGGTTATCCAAGGGGGCATCTTCATATGCCACTCTTAGCATATTATGTAATAATTATATTTGATCTGAACCTGGGAAACGTTTAGGATTATGTAATGGAATATGAAACATGTTTTGTGAAATGTAATCAGAAAAGTTGTTTTTGAAATCTGTTATTTTGTTTTATATTCATGTGCTTCGGGTATTATGGATACCATTAACATTGCCGTATTTTGTCGCCTGAAGTTAATACTACAGATGACTGCAGCATCTGTAGCGCTTAGATTTGGGCCTCAAGATAGGGGATGTTACAACTTGGTATCATAGCATAGGTTTATGAAATTTTTTAAACTAAAATGGTTTTTGAAAACATAATCCTAAGGATTAGAGATAAGATCGTGGTATGGGATAATGCTAAAGTAAAGTACTTGTATTTGCTATATATAAGTATACACTATATCTCTATTCCCTCTCTTAGACTATTCTTCTGTATCTTACGAAGACTCGAATGCAGATATGGATGCTAGAGGTGAAAGATTTAACCTTGGACGTGGAAGCACCACTAAAAATGGAAATGCCGGACCAAATACGAGAAGGAATCAAGGTCGAGCACAAATTGGAAATGTCGGTGCTGGAGTCCCGCAAGTTGACATAGGGGCAATGTATCAGTTCTTTGTCAACATGATCCAGGCGGGAATTGATGCTGGAGTAGTTGGAGGAAATGTTGGAAAAGGGAACCAAGAAGCTCCAGTAGTGAATAACTATGTTATTCCGAGTCAAGATTTTGCTTGGCTGGAAAAAAAGTCATTTATTGGTACTGAAGGCGCAATCGAAGTGGAGAACTGATTACTTCATTATAAGAGGATTTCCATTGATTTAGGGATCAACGATGAGCAGAAAAGGAGGCTTTCTTCTAGACAGCTTCAAGGGGCAGCACTGTTTTGGTGGAACGGTGTGACAGTTGGAGTCAACGAGGAGAATATGACTTGAGCTGAGTTCAGGAGGAGGTTCGAGGGAAGATTTATGTCAGAAAATACTAAGTCCACTCTGCTTAGGAAGTTTGCCAAGTTGAAGCAGGGGGATATGACTGTGCTCGAATATGCGACAAGTTTTGAGGAGCTAGCGAGATATGGCTATGCTACGATTGATAATGTGATTAAGAGGAATGAGAAGTTCATCAGAGGGTTAAAGCATAAGCTTTCTAAGGCCATGTTACCGCATATTAGGGATCTAAGTGATGTTGTTGTTGAGATGGCCTTAAGGAATGAAGAGATGCGAGCTTTTCTTGAAATAAATAAGGCCAAAGCAGCTCAAGGAGGGCAGAGTCAGAAGAGAAATATTTTCCATAAGAAAGGAGCTCAGAAGGGTGGAGCTGCTAAGAAGGGAAAGGCGGAAGTGGTATGTTACAAGTGTGACAAGAAAGAATACTATGCCTATGAGTGTCGGACAGGTAAGGGAAATAAAGTTGCTGAGAAGAAAGGGATGAAGTGTTTCAGCTATGATCAGATTGGGCACTATAAGAACCAGTGCAAGAAGAAATCCAAGGATGGGAAAGCCAAGATGTTTTCATTGGAACCAACTACCTCGAAACCAATAGCAGAGGACATGGGAAAAGCTGTGTTGCGAGGTACGCTTTCGATTTATGGTGTATCAGTTAGAGTTCTATTAGATACCGGTGCATCGCATTCTTTTATACCTCATTTTTTGGTAAATAAGCTTAACCTAGAACCCTCATACCTAGTTACTTCCTTAAGGGTTGCAAATTCGATAGGAGGTTATGCGACTCTTAAGATGAGAAGTGACCACTTAGAGTTTGAATTGTTAGGTCATGTATTTGCTTGCAGTTTGCATGTGTTTGATTTCGTAGGGTTCAGAATTATTTTGGGTATGGATTGGTTAAGTAAATACGATGCTAGGATATTTTGCCATGATATGAAAATATCACTTAGACACCTTGACTATAGAAATCGGATCATATACTCCATAGAAAATCATAGTTTTGAGGTTAATGCATTATTGGGGGTTGTGGAGGCAGAAGATGATTGAGTCGAGTTTTCGTTGTTAGAGATTTCACAGATGTCTTTGAACCTGTAGTAGGATTGTCACCGAAACGAGCCACTGAGTTTCGAATATATTTGGTGCTGGAAACAAAACCGATGAGTAGACCGCCAAGCAAAATGACACCTACCGAGATGAGGGAGTTAAAGGTGCAGTTGGTGGATTTGGAGGGCAAGAATTTTATCCGGCCAAGCAGTTCACCCCAGGAAGCAGCCATAGTGTTCGCAAAGAAGCTGGATGGATCACTGAGGTTATGTATCAATTATCGTAAGTTAATTGAGAAGACGATAAAGAATCGATATTCGTTACCTAGAATTGGCGATTTGTTCAGCCAGTTGAGAGGAGCCAAAGTATTTTCTCAATTGGATTTAGTGATAGGGTTCCATCGGCTTAGAGTGGCTGAGAATAGTATTCCTTTGATGGCTTTTAGAACCAGATATGGGTCGTATGAATAGTTAGTAATGTCATTTGGACTAATTAATGTGCCAGCCTTCTTTGTGGATTTGATGAACCAAGTTTTTCGACAGCACTTGGATAGGTTCGTATTGGTATTTATAGATGATATTTTGATATACACTAAAGATGAAAGAGAGAATGAAATTCATCTTAGAGTGGTGCTTAAGACATTGAGGCAACATCAATTGAAGGCAAAATTTTCAAAGTGTCATTTTTGGAAGAAAGAAGTGAAGTTTCTTAGTCATGTAGTCTCAGAACAAGAGTATCTGTAGATCCGACTAAGATCGAGGTAGTAAATAATTGGAAGAGACCCGAGACAGTGACTAAGGTAAAGAGTTTTCTTGAATTAGCTGGGTAATATCAGAGATTCATTAAGGATTTCTCGTGGATAGCAACACCGATGGCCAAGCTAACGCGAAAAGATGCGAAGTTTGTTTGGACCGATAAGTGTGAGAAGGCATTCCATAAGCTGAAACGCTTATTATCGAAAGCACCTGTGTTAGTTATTCCAGAAGGAAATTAGGATTTAGTGGTATATACAGATGCATGTGGAATAGGGTTAGGAGCCGTGTGAATGCAAAGAGGTAAAGTGATTGCCTATGCATCTTAACAGCTTAGACTGCATGAGCTTAGGTACCCGACTCATGATTTGGAACTATCTGCGGTAATTTTTGCGTTGAAGATGTGGAGACGTTACATTTTGGGAGAAAGATTTGAGCCGCATACGGATCATAAGTCGCTAAAGTATTTATTCTCTCAAAAGGAGTTGAATATGAGATAGAAGTGGTGGTTAGAGTTTTTAATCGCTTATGACTTTGATATTGAATACACACTAGGAAAAGGCAACAAGGTTGCAGATGCACTTAGCAAAAAACATCAGAATGCAGTGTTAGCAATGATAGCTGAGTGGATAGATTTGGAAGCATTGATGACATGTAGAACACAGAGGAGATCTGAAGCTAGATTTAGTAAGGAGATTGTTATGTTGTTATGTTTAGAAGTTCGACCGGTAATGATCGAAAGGATTTCTTCTAAGAAGAAGGAGGATACATTATTAGTTGGATGGACCAGAAAGTTAATGGATGGAACAGAGAGTGATGACTTGAAGGATTTCAGTCTTGACCAGAATGGGTGGTTTAGAAAGAAAGGAAGGTTGTGTGTTTCGAATGTAGGAAGCTTTAGGAAGGAAGTTCTTGAGGAATGCCATCGTTCGAAGTTCACTATTCATTCGGGAGGAAGTAAGATTTATCAGGACATGAAGAGGAGTCTCTTCTGGGAAGGTATGAAGAGAGATGTAGGCTTATGGGTGAAGCAGTGACTAAACTGCCAACTGGTAAAAGCCGAACATCAGAAACCAAGTGGGTTACTTCAACCTTTAAATATTCTAGTGTGGAAATGGGATTCTATCTCGATGGATTTTATAGACGGGTTGCCAAGGTCAAATCGAGGAAATGAAAGTATATGGGTCATAGTGGATAGGTTGACCAAGAGTGTCCATTTCATTCCAGTTAAGTCAACCAGGATGACACCTGTTTTGGCTAAGTTATTTATGAAGAATATAGTTAGACTTCATGGAATTCCTAATACAATAGTAAGCGATAGAGACTCCTTATTTACTAGGCAGTTATGGAAGAGTCTATAGGAGACTTTGGGTACTAAGCTCAAGATGAGTATCACTAACCATCCACAGATAGATGGGCAAACGAAAAGAGTTAACAAAGTCTTAGAAGATTTGTTGCGAGCTTGTGTGCTACATTTTGAAGGATCATGGGAAGACCGTCTACACTTAGTCGAATTTTCATATGACAACAGTTATCAGGCTAATATAGGGATGGCACCATTTGAAGCTTTGTACGGAAGGCCATGCAAATCTCCCGTATGTTGGTTAGAGACCGATGATAGGTTGGTTCTTGGTCCGGATTAAGTTAGAGAAGCCGTAGAAAAGATTGAGTTGATTATATCTAGAATGAAGGAAGCTCAGTCTAGGCAGAAGCGTTATGCTGATAAGAGACGGAAAGACTTAAAATTCTCAGTTGGAGATCATGTTTTTGTCAAAGTATCACCAATGAAGGGTGTGATCAGATTTGAGAAATCGGGATAGTTGGCAGCGTGATTTGTTGGACTATTTCCTATTGTAGAGAGGATTGGGAAACTCGTATATAGAGTAGAGTTACGAAATAGTTTGGCAGGAGTCCATGATGTTTTCCATGTTTCTCATCTAAGGAAGTGTATTCGGGATCCAGAGACTATCATAACACCGACCGTGTTAGACGACTTACTAGTGGAACCGAATTTGACTATAGTTAGAAGCCAGTTCGTATAGTCGCAAGGGATGAGAATAGGCTAAGGAACAAGACAGTTATATTAGTTAGAGTCCAGTGAAGTGACGATGAGAGAGAATGCACTTGGAAAACTGAGAGCATGATTCGAGAAACTTATCCTGACTTGTTTCATTTTATGTTTTACCTTTTTGATTGATATTGATGAGTACCTTATCGTAATTTCAAGATTGAAATTCTTTAAGGAGGGGAGTCTGTAACGACCCTAATGTTGATTAACATTATTTAGGACATTTAATTAGTTCAATTAAATGAAATAATGTAAATGGTTAAGTAATTGAGATTTGTGTAAATAAAAGGGCAGCTATGCCTAGTTAGGTAATAAGCTAAAGGGGTTTAAAATGAAATATAAAAGGAGAATTAGATAAGAGTAAAATAGGAATGAGTCATATTCATATACCCTAAATCTTCATACCATTTCATTTTACACGTTCACAAATTAAAATCTAAACCAAAGGCCGTCCACCATTAAAGAGAAGTAAGGGGAAGATAAGCAAGAACTAAGAGGAAAAGCTTACACAAATTCAATCCAAGATCAAATCTCAACTCCTTAACAACAAAGCTAAGGTGAATAATTGTTACATCTTATATTTTCGATGTTTCGGTTTCTAGAATCGGATCCAAATGTTTTTGCAAGTATTGCCATGTTTTGAATGATGTTTAGATATATACATACTTGTTGATGAATTATGCTTATTCCTATTGATCTTAAAACATGTTTTGAATTGGAAAACCTATCAAATGGCATCTAAATGCCTTGCGATTTTAATATATGGTCAGAAATGAAGTGGTTGGATTTGGTTGTTAAAGAGACCAGGGCCTTTTATTGGCATACTCTCTGTCAATATTGGAACCACTTTAACAACTGCGTACGTGCAGGAGACTCCAGAATGAAGTGGTTGGATTTGGCGTCGTTTGTTGGATTTGAATAAAGAGAACGATGATGGATAGACCCCGGCACTTGTGCCAATTTGAAATGACTAAAACAAGACGACTTGACAGGGCCAAGTGGGCTAGTTACCCCTAGCGGTCATCCGTTCTTTGATTTTCTTGGACTTGGTCCATATTATTACTCTTGTTGTTGGTTTTGATTGGCGCACCTAGATTTGGGATAGCCTCCCTTTGACTCGATATGGGATGGATGGAGGCGGTGGGCGGTCATGGCTATGATGCATTACCACCAGCCCTGTGACCCAAACTGGTAGTATCCTACCTTGGGCATTGCCTCACATTCCTTGTCATACTTTTATCCCTATACGAGACGCCTATGATTTTGGTTTAGTGTTGTCGTATCACGACGCATCACTGACTGCTGACATGCTACTGGTTGTGTCAAATGCAAACTGTACACCAATGCTTAGAAATGCATTAAGGGGGATCAATGTAAAGCTTTAACGCTAAGAAAAATATTTATTTTACTGATTAGACATTATATATGTAGCGTATTCTACTACATATAAATATTTTAATGGATCCTTAAGAGACGGAAAATCCCATAACATCTCTTAAGTTACTGCACGCATGTTATACACTAGATAGGAGATGTGAAACCCGTAAACATCTCCGACGCCACCACACTCATGTTATATGCGATGTAGATTTGACTCACATAAGAATATTTTAGTCCCGATTTGAGTGTTTTGTCTTTTCATTACACTCGGGTCAGTCTTGAGTTTTTCAGCGCATTGAAGATTATTCTTTGGAGGACGAAGACGAAGATTTGGTATATTATTACTATTTTATTCCTGCATCATGTTATCTGGTGCATTATTTTATTTATCCCTGTTGTATATATAACTATGATAAATGTTGTATAAATTATCATCAAATATATAATATAAACAGCTTCATGAACTGTTTATTTGATTATTATATTTTGTCATTCCGCTGTGAGATTCTGTGTTTGTTTTCTTCTACTTTTCTTATTTTTCTTAATAACCCCATTGATTATCTATGTTCCAGATTGTTTAAGTTGGACATGTGTGGATTTTTGTCGATTTAAACCTTACGAAATGTGGGTCGTCATAGTTTGTGTGGTAGGCCCGAGTCAGCCAAAGTTAATAGATAGCCAAATAAAACTACATTGTTCAGACAGATGTTTCATTTATTACCAGTTTTCGAGCATATTTGATATTTGTGATTATTGATATATCAATTTGATTAACCAGTTTGGTTGTTGTGTTTTAATTTGCAAAAAGATATGTTTAAAAGAGATATTAGTAAGGGAAAACCCGTTCTACTAAGTGATATGGTCTCACTTAATATCAGTAAACTGAGATGTAATAATATTATTCACACCAGGCTTATGTCTGACTCGAAGTTTATGTTTTTCCTCTTAAACTCTCAGGTGCTCAAAATTAATTTGAGTAGATTGAGAGTTCGGGTTTGCAAGTTTAGTAGAAGGGCGAATAAAGCTTTCGGAGACAAGCAGGAGGCTGATGTTAGTTATATTTAGGAGCTGTTGTTTTTGTTTATTCCGCTGTGATGTATTAAGTTAGTTTATGTCTGTATAGTACTTTGGTCATCCAAGAGGGCATCTACATATGTCGCTCTTGGCGGATTTATGTAATAATTGTATTTGATCTGAACCTGAGAAACGTTTGGGATTATGCAATAGAATATGAAACATGTTTTGTGGAATGTAATCAGAAAAGTCGCTTTTAAAATCTGTGATTTTGTTTCATATTCATGTGCTTCTGATATTATGGATACCATTAATAATACTGTATTTTATTGTCGAAAGTTAATCCTATAGATGACTGCGGCATCTGTAGTACTTAGCTTTGAGCCTCAAGATAGGTGATGTTACAGCTACCCAACATTTGGAGAGCGTTACGCACTCTAGTCTTAACGGATGTATCGATGTCCTATCTCAAAACATCTTGATTATGAATATATTGAATAATATGTTATTTTAACGATTATAATATTACTATCACATAACATATCATTTATGAATTTTTTATTTAATATACTTTAAATTAATTGCTTAATCATATCATAATATAACAAGTATATAGTAGAAAGAAAGCACCTTTTACTTGGAGCAAGATTGGTCATCGAGTTAGATATATGTAACAAATTACATAATAACCCATTTAGTATTCCCCTAACTCTATCAATTACTATTTCCGATAACATCAATACAAGACTTTTCCTTCAATCTAACAAATAAAACCACAGAATCCTCATTTTTGTGACTCGAAAAACATAAGATTGCTTGCAAATCACTACTGGTTTCTATGAAAGTGGTTTTAGAGCCTCTAACATGGTATATATCAAAACTCAATTGAATGAAATTTCCCAAATGCCCGAAATTTTATTTATAACAGTACAAATAATAGAACCCAAACAAAACCTAAAATGAAAAATGTTTTTATTAACATTGAACACTACTATAACACTTTTTGGTGTACTGTAAGTAAAAAAATATAAACAGATTCATCATTTTGACAAAACTTGCAATTTTTTCCTAAAAAATTTAAGTTTAAGAATACAAATATCCCTTTGATTCTTATCAGTATCAATGTAAAAGTTACAAGTTTAAACAAAGACAATACACGTAATACTTTCTCTATTCTCAAAACCCTACAGTAATATAAATAAAATTGATGTTATATGAAATATGAAAAACAAGTATAAAAAACGAGAAAGTGATGTAATTTGAAACAATAAACCTACCCAGATTAATAATTCAAACTATTCTTCGGAGAAGATAATGATAAAAAAATCGATTAATTGATTTATCGATAAATTAAGAAGAATGAAATTGATTTGAACAGCAATTTCAATAAAGAAAGTGAAACTTTGGAGTCAATTAAAAGTTCGGTAAATCGAATGTGAGATTAACGTAAACCCGAATTGATTGGATGTGCGAGGGTATTTTGGGTCGTGTGTGAAAAATCATTTTGGCCTGTAAACTAATTAATATATACAAAATAATATGGACTTTTCCGACTCAAATGTGTTGCGGTGTCCTAGAAAATTAATTTCCCAAAAGGTTTTCCTTCAAATTAATACCACATTAGAAATAGTCACTAAAATGCAATTACCTCTCTATCGGAAGGTGAAGTTATCATCTCGATTTCCACCTCAAAATTAATTTTACATATGTGCACAAATCAATTTTGTAGTTTCTTTATAACCATTGTTTTATATTGTTATTTTACTACCCAACAATTTGGGATTGATATTGATTTTAATATAATGAATATTTAGAAATCCAAATATTCTCCTTATGTCATCCTTTCTATCAACCTATTCTAGTTGCTATTTAAGTATGAAACTTTTTAAAATTTTCCTTTGATTACTCTTTTAAATGATTTAATGTTATACATTGGTGATGAAATAATGTGCATAAATAATTAACGGTGCTATGTTTTTTAAACATCTCGATCTTTCCAAATTGTTTATTTTAATTTCCAAAGTAATTACTTTATTCCAGACCAATACTTCATTCCCAATAGTAGAGATTTTTTTTATTTTTGAAAATCATCACTAGGTATTACTTTTCTTGATATTAATACCATAAATAAGAAATTTTACTAAGGCGGCATGGTGATGTATATAGTGGGGATAGGACCTAAAAATATTAAATGCGGCATGGTGATATATATAGTGGGGATTGGACCTAAAAATATTGAATGGTGTGTGTATGGATCTATGAAGTCCATAGTGTTAAAAAACAATAAGCCAAAATGAGAAACTTTTGGTATTATCCTCCTAATAATAAGGATTCAAAGTTGCATTTTTATGCTTGAAAGAAATGACTCCATCAGCTCAAAAAAACAATTTACAATTCCAAAACCAAATGTGAAATATGACCAAATTATGAAGTGTTTCAACTTTTTTCCTCACAAGTTTAGCTTTCTAATTCTATTATCTGACTCTAGTTATTATTGTTCGAAAAATGAATGCAACAAAACCAACTAATGATGTGGCCGGTGCATATAAAAAATATATAAGTGAGCACTGCACAATGTAGACATGAACTCTTTGATAATCTACAAACAAATTATGGATATGAAATATTCAGTCTGTTAAGAAAATAAGAAATATAGTTGCCTACCTTACTATCAAGCATGAAAGTAGAAATTTTGAGCCACTTTACTTTGTATGACAAACCATAGTATAATAATAGATATTATTGTTTCTGAAAATTCATACAGACCAGCTGTCAAATTCAGGTACTTTAAAGAGAAGATGGCAAATTCATGTACTTTAAAGAGAGGATAATAACATTAATATTTTATGAACTGTAAGGATGGATTCTTAACCAAAATAAATGAAGTAGTGCAATACTTATATTATGAGAATCAAGTAAAGCGCAACAGGACATTAGTCTAATGAAAAGAAACATTATTAAGCTTTATTAGAATTAATAAATATCTGATTATTGCCAAATATGTGCCAAATATTGAAGCATTGTTTTGACTCTGTACAAATGATGTTAATTGTATTTAGTATGTGAGTCAACTAGCCACCACTATGTTTATGTTCTACATTTTTAGAAATATTTCGAAAGTCCATTGAAATAGCTGTGTAAGTAGCATGGGTCTGCACTAGTCTAAAAAAAAGAAAATAACATAGCAATAACTAGGTTATAGAATAATAACATATATACACTAAAATCCAATGGTTTACTAAAGTAATAAAAAGAAATACCATAAAGTGCAGCATAAGAGTCTGAACTGCTACATAATAATAATTGTACTAAGATAATTGTTTCAACAATAAACTAAGTGAAAAACATAGATGAATAATATGAAATGGTATAATAATCATAAACATATAAAATTGAAATTGACAAAAGGCATACCTACTTCATAGAGCATCTCTACTACTTGAATCAAGTTCAACCATATCAACTTAAATTATCTAATAAAAGTTGATAACTAAATTCGAATCAGAAGTTCTAGAAAAATAAAATTTTGAACCAGAAAAAAGACGAATTAGAAAAATCAGGGATGACTATATTGACGGTAAGTCATAAATAGATAATATAACTATTTTGACAAACAGAAGGAGAAAAATGTCAAATTGATGTTTTGATCAAGAAATTCGATTAATATAAAATTTCAAAATCAAATGGTTAGGAAGAAGGAAATAAATGTGTGGACAAAAAACAATTTGTTCTTCTAGTTTATTGTTTTGTATATCAAAACATAAAATTTGAAATTAATAGCACAAAATGGTCGAACGTCCGTAGGATCCATTTCTAACATTGTACTATGCTAGTTTCCTTTTACCACTCCCAATACAAACACTAACATCGTTCCCTTTTATTTATTTTTCCAAACCCCAATTTGGCTCTGTTGCTGAGTTGTGTACTACGTCGCTCTCTTTAAGACGTTACGTAGTTATGCCGAAATCGTGCAAGGAAGTCTCTGATGCAGCGCCGCCTCAAGGATAAAACAGCCCTAAGTCAAATCAACAGCCTCTGGCACGAAGACTGGTGAGTCAATAGCACCTAAAAAAATATTGCTCGATTCTAAGAAAGTTTAAGGTATAAGAAGAGAAGAATTCGGTTTTCAAATTTATAATTTTTTTGTCAAATAGCGTCGTTTATATATGGAAAATTAGTTTATATAGGAAAAAAATATGAATAGAAAACGTGGTTGAGTCATGAGAAAATACCGGATCAAAATATACTGGGTCTTCTTACAAAGTCAAAGTCCGGTTAAAAATATACTACCAAAAAATAAGAAGCTCTAACTCACATTAGCTAAGACAAGCCCGACCCGGGTCGAGTCCGGTCAAGTCCGGCCGAGTCGGTTGGTTCGCGTGTGTAATAGCCAGCATGTTCTCCCTCCTCAACATAAGAGAAAACATTGGATGCCCAAAGGACTCATCCTTTCTCTTGTGAATCTATATTTAAATAGGACCACTCTATAGTTCTCCACAGTGTGGGACTATACAATAAGTGGGATATTCTATACTCCTTTCAATATTCTTAACAATTCATTTTAAAATCAAATTTTCCAACAATCCCCTACTTGAATTTTTTAAAATATTTTCTCGAGCAATTTCTGATTTATAAGAGTGTGCATAAACAAAGGTATCTTTCAATCTAAACTTTGCATAGTGAGTAATCTAAACCTTTGCATAGTGGGTAAGATCTGGATTATACTAGAGTGACTCATAGTCTTGAACTCTATCTCTTACATCAAACCACACACAATCTTTCTAGAGTGCAGTCTGTAGCCGGTGCTTTAAATACCATGCACATCTATCCCAGTTTAGTGAATGCTCTAGGAATTTTTCCTAAAATTCCATAGGAAACGACCACATTTTTATATTTACATAGGCGAATCTATCAAGAGTATTCTTGTAACTAGGTACTCCACTCCACATAGAGTATATATATTTCATTAAGAGTTAAACTCATCCTCCTATCGCTTTAGGACTACATGCTTCAATCTAATGAAACTAGCATTTTCAATCAATGTCAATTCATAACTTGTTATTACCCATTGAACCCAGCTCTTGGGATATCCAGTCATTAGGTTGGGTTACTATTATGAGTGACTACTCATTCTTTGAGTTCTCGTTCTATACGCAATAGTCCCATTCTTTTAGATGTAGAAAACACTTTCTCACTAGCCAATCCTTTTGTCAAACTACCCACCAGATTCTCATCAGTGTGTACATGATCCACTCTTACAGGTCCTGAAGAGATATACTCTCTTACAATATTGTTCTTACAAAGAATTGTCGTCTCAAACCATTGTAATAACGGTTCTCAAATTTTACAATAGCCGCGGTACTATCACAATGGATCGACACAGTTGTTATCGGTTTTTCCCATAAGGATATCTCAGCTAGCAGCTTTCTTAATTAATATGCTTCTTCACTAGCATATTCGGCGCTATCATTTCTGGCCATGGTGGATTGAGCCAAAATAGTCTGTTTCTTAGATTTCCAAGTGTTAGAACTTTGTATTTTGATGTTTTGATCGTGACAACTATATAAGTATATATTATATGAACTAACCATATTTGCAGGAGAAGATACCATTCTGCTCGATAATAGATTGAAGGCCAAGAATTCGAAAGGTAGTTTCAAATTTTATAAATGGTTTGTCTATAGTCTAGTTTAGTAGTTAATCATTATTAAAATCTCTCCTAAGTGGTATATGCATGCACACATGGTTTTAAATTTAAATTCAAATCGTATACACATGGTAAAAATTGTTTATATTAAGTTAATAATCAAAAAGCTTTCAAAAAGAAATAAATGTAACAAAAAACACCAATTTCAGTCGACTGAATATGTGTCCACGACTCCACGGTCAAATGAAACATGCACGGGTGCACAAGTACATTTGAAGGTTCAGCCTACTGAAACAAGTGTCTTTTCAGAAATAAAATTTAAATTGAATTTTTAAAATATTCAAAAGACTGAAATTCTTTCCTCGGTCGATTGAATATTCATAATAGCTATTTTTCTGAACGGTCGCCTTCTTTTAACGAACAGAAACAACCCTTGATTCAAGAGTTGTTTCGTATCTTTTGACCGTAACTTTTCACGAACAATTACATCTTTTAAACTCTATATACATCCTTGAATTCAGTTGTTTCAATAACTTAATTCTTTGATTCTATTTTAATATTCTTGTTATATAAAATTCTGCCATTTTCTTTCATAAAAGTGTTCTAATCACTC
Source organism: Allium cepa (assembly GCA_030765085.1). Lineage (NCBI taxonomy): Eukaryota > Viridiplantae > Streptophyta > Magnoliopsida > Asparagales > Amaryllidaceae > Allium > Allium cepa. Next base: position 209,990,093 of record CM060945.1, on the reverse strand, counting down.
GCATATTCAAGCACAAATGTATTTGTGATTAAAATATCTTTCAATCTTCAGGAACTATACTATATACCACAATGGAGAAGGTTATAGGAAGGGTGTACTCTAAAGACTTATCTGTGCTATCAAAAGAGCATAATCAGTCAAGAAAATTCTCTGTATCGTTGAAGTCATGTTCGGTTGCTTAGACGGTAGAAGTCTTATTCAGCTATCTAGGCGGTAAAAGTCCTTTTTCGTTGCTCAGGTTGTGTAATACATGTTTCTTCGGGTTAAGTGAGGGTTGATAGTTAAATTTCAGAAGGAGTTTGAGACTGGACGTAGAATGGGAGTTCGAACCAGTATAAAAATGCCTGATTTCATTTACTTTACCATTTACTTTTTATTTCGCACTATAAATAACTTAGATTATATTCCATATAATGATCCATAGCAACACTTTAATTTGGTATCGGAACAAGGTCATCATATAACCATAACACCATTATTTGATACATAGTTAATATGTAAAGTATCACTAGCACAACTTTTGTTGAAGATCAATCCACTACAAGACTACAACTATTTAATGGTTTGAATTACAATTACTGGTCAACTCAAATGAGAATTTTTATGCAAGCAAATGGATATGGTACTTGGAATATACTCAAAATGAATATACTATTCCCATTACACCTTTTGCAGAATGGTCAAATACACAAAAGATAAATGCTACATCGAATGGAAAAGCCATGAATATGTTATTTTGTGCCTTAGACAAAAATGAATTTAATAGAGTTAGCATGTGTACAACTGCTTATGAAATTTGGAGAACTCTTAAAGTCACACATGAAAGAACTAACAAAGTTAAACAAAGCAAAATTTCTCTACTTAAAAATCAGTCCCAAAATTTCAGAATGAGACCAGATGAAACTATAAATGACATGTATTACAGATTTCAAGACATGCATCATTAATCATTGGCACTAGAAGAAAAATTCTTAGATTTTGATATTATCTCAAAAATTCTAAACTCTTTAACAGATGAATGAGAACGAAAAGTCTGAGCTACTAAAGAAGCTAATGACATTTCTACCATTAAACCTGAAGAGTTAATAGGAAATCCCATGTCATAAGAAGTGGATTTGCAGGCTAAGCAAGATCAAGCAAAAAATAAAAGGAATATTGTATTCAAAGCTAAACAAGAGAATTCGAATTTAGATAAAGATGACATGGCATTGATCGTAAATAATTTCAAAAAGTTTTTAAAATTCAGAAAGAACAAGAAGTTTGAAAACAATAGGAAAGAAAATTCTAGCAAATTGCCAGTCTCAAATCTTGAATGTCATAAGCAGGGCCACATGAAGAAAGATTGTCCTGATAGAAAGAAAAATAGATTCAAGAATAAGAAGGACAAGTACAGAAAGAAGTAGGCATTCTCAGTTACATGGGATGATTCTTAATCGTCTTCATCATCAGACAGTGACACGGACAACGATCCTAAACAAGCCAACATCTGCTTTATGGTTTCAACTAACGATGTAAGTGATTTAATTTCTGATTATTTATTTGAAATAAATTAAGAATTGTTAGATAAACTCAAATAATTTAAAAGAAAGTATAAAGATGCACTGGAAAAACTAAACAAAAACGAAATAGAAGTTGATACGCTAAGAGATGAAATGAAAATCCTAGTAGAAAAACTTGTTAATACACAAGAATATTTGTCTAATATTTCTTCTCAACTCACTATGCTATCAAATGACATAGAAGTACAAAAAGAAAATAATATGACATTAGCTTCAGAAAATCATGATTTAAAATCAAATGTAAAAATTCTTGAATTAAAAAATACTAGTCTCAAAACTGAGTTAGAGAATATCACTAAAAATGTAACTAATTTAACAAAGGAAGATAAAATCTTTCTAAAATTATTAGTAATTCTCAAACTACTTCTAATAATAATGGATTAGGATATAAAATTCTTCAAAAATAGTTTCAAAAAAGAATACTATATCATATAAAATTTTCAATTTGCATTATAATTTTGTAAAAGTAAAACCGAAGCCAAAGGTTTTACTCAAAAAGAAGAAATTGATAAAACATATACCATAAAAATTTGGGTGCCAAAAACCAATAATAATTTATCAAAAACAATTATATAAAATCTTTTACAACTTCAGTTCATAAAACTAAAATTTTACTTATAAAGGAAATTCTAAACCCTCTTGGATTTGACTTCCTAGGTCTAACTCTTAGGACCCTAATGAAAAGTGGGTACCAACGTCATTCATATATTTTTTGTAGGTACCGACTAAGAAAAGAGAATACTATACGGTGGTTGCTCAAAATGTATGATATGAAATAAAGATATGCTGACCAAAATTATCTACTCGGATGGACGATTTGTCACATTTGGAGATAATTCCAAAGGCTATATCATCGGCAAAAGCGAGGGTGAGCAATGGTGGTGCATCTAACTTACTTCTTATTACAAATATTTATTAGTTAAAAATTTAAAGCATAATTTACTAAGTATGAATCAACTATGTGATAAAGGCTTTAATATAACTTTTTCAGAAAATAAATGCAACATTTTTTATCAATATAATAATCTTATATTAGAAGGAACTAGAGAAAGAAATATTTATATATTAAATATGAAAATCAATCATACATTATTTTCAACACACTATCTTCTAAATCGTCAAAGAATTCCAACAAATCCACTCCTGTTTATAATCCAGTTAAAAGTACACCATCTCCAAAACATCATAAGGGATATATGCCATAAGGAAAACGAACAAAACATAACTTACGTTTTGGTTCTCCATCAACTAAGGATAAAATTGATGATATTCATCACTACCACAGAGAGACTCTGGAACTGCAACGCAAACTATACTATGAATAGAAAGTGATTGCTAAACAAGTCACCATGAAGTTTTGCGGGTCTTCATCAAAACAGTGCGTGCATCAACCATCGCCACAACATTCTCAAGTCCCACCGAATTCTTGGGAACGAAGCCCCTAACATCCTCAGGTGTCACCGAACTCCTGGGAAGGCAGTAATGTTTGATCGCCTATCCAACCATTACAATAAATAATGAAGGTTGAACCGCATTATGACGATTCATTACTCTAGAAACTAGGATGTCACGTATTTTTTTAAAAATAAATTTTGTATGATTTATATGTTTTGAAATAAATTCCTTGTTGTCTAATAGACTACGATTAAAAAAAATACTAAGTTTTTATATTATTTAGATTTTAATAGAAAAATCTTTAAGCACAAAGGTTAAATAGTCAGAAAAGAACAGTTTCAGTCGACTTAGTCGACCAAGCCAATTGACTGAGCTGCAAATTATACTTTTTATATATCCAAATTCAGTCGACTGCCACACAATTTTCAATCAACTAAAATGCTTAAATTTTAGGCTAAATATTGAGAGATAATTTTTCCTGCACAATAGTCGACTGAATAAAAATTTCTATTGACTGAACATTCTGGTATGCTTGAAATTTTCCAAATTTAATTTCGACTGATCCGATAAATTCAGTCGACTGAATTTGACAAAGTTTAGGCAAAAACTTGTGGTAAGAAAATCTCTGCACAACAGTCGACTGCCCGTATAATTTCAGTCAACTGAATGATGTATTTCTGGTTTTTTAAAATTCAAATGCACAATTCCCACTCCACCTTTTCAACCACCCTATATATTCATCTCCTTCATTTCAAACCCTATCTCATTTCTGCAACAAAACTCTAGCCCCCATTATTCTTCAATTCGATTTTTATCACCTCAATTCAATTCAATCAAATGGCACATAGATCCAAAAGAGCTAGAGAATCTTCCGCTGGACCATCCGAAAGCCAAATAAGATCATGGCTTCACAATAAACTGTGGTTACTAGATTCAACGCCATGAAAAGCTCTAAGATCTTCGATGGTTCTTTCGTCAAACTTTCGAACTTCCCACTCAACCTTCCCATCACATCGAGGAAGAAGAAGAAGACGACGAGATTCAAGAGCTTCATGGTGACTTTCCTCCCAAGCAAGGTCTAGTCACTCTCTCATGGAATCAAAGTAAGATCAATTGACAATTGGTCAACGTCGAGAAAAATTAAGAGAAATAAGAAGCTCAACTCCATCAAGGGCTTCTTAAAACAAAATTTAGGAGAAAATTTATTGCACTAGTTCTACTTCTAAAATTATTGCCAAAAAATCTCGCTCCTTTCACTTGGACTACATCCGAGAAGGAAGAAGAGGAAGAATCCGGTAGCGAGGAAGTTTATTCCTTTTTACCTTATGTTTATGTATATTCATTAAATTCAGTTGTTCGTTATGTTTTCAATGCACATTTGTTGTTTAAATATGTTGTTTGTTTTAATGTAGAATTAATGTTGTTTTGTTGATGTTTGTTACGTAATATATTGTTCAATTTCATTTACTTATTGTTGGTTTAAATGCAAGTTATCCATGTTATCAAGTTTACTTGTTGTTGAATATCAAGTTTATTTATACCCATCCATACTACTATTGTTTACCATGTTATCCAATTATTCCTTTATATCGACGACAAGTGGGAGAAGTATAAGCTGTTCGGCAGGTAGATCATATTCAGGGGAGTTTCACTGCTTTTATAAATTTTTATAAACTTTTAAAACTTAAATAGTTGTCATCATCAAAAAGGGGAAGAATGTTAGAACCTTGTATTTTGATGCTTTGATCATGATAACTATATAAGTATATATTATATGAACTAAGCATATTTGTAGGAGAAGATACTATTCTACTCGACAATAGATTGAAGACCAATAATTCAAAGAGAAGTTTCAAATTTTAAAAATGGTTTGTCTATAGTCTAATTTAGTAGTTAATCATTATTAAAATTATTCCTAGGTGGTATATGCATGACACATGGTTTTAAATTTAAATTCAAATCATATACACATTATAAAATTGTTTATATTAAGTTCATAATAAAAAAGCTTTCAAAAAGAAATAAATATGATAGAAAACACCAAGCGATTGAATAGGTATTCACAGTTGACTGAAACATGCACAGGTGCAAAAGTACATTTGAAGGTTCAGTCGACTGAACCACCCCATTCAGTCGACTGAACCAAGTGTCATTTCAAAAATAAAATTCAAAATTTTAAAATATTCAAAGACTGAAATTCTTTCCTCGGTCGACTGAATATTCATAACAGCTATTTTTCCGAACAGTCGCCTTCTTTTAGCGAACTGAAACTACTCTTGATTCAAGAGTTGTTTCCATATCTTTTGACCATAACTTTTCACGAACAATTGCATCTTTTAAACTCTATATATAACCTTGAATTTAATTGTTTCAATAACTTAATTCTCAAATTCTCCCATTTGCTTTCATAAATGTGTTCTAATCACTTGCACATTCAAGCACAAATTTATTTGTGATTAAAATAACTTTCAATCTTCACGAACTACACTACATACCAAAAAGGAGAAGATTATAGAAAGGGTGTGCTCTAAAGAATTATCCGTGCTGTCAAAAGAGCACAATCAATTAGGAAAATTCTCTGTATTGTTGAAGTTTTGTTCGGTTGCTCAGGCGGAAGAAGTCCTATTCAATTATCTAGGTGGTAGAAGTCCGATTTAGTTGCTCAGGCAGTGTAATACATGTTCCTCTGATATTAATGAGGGTTGATAGTTAAATTTCAGGAGGAGGCTGGGGTTGGACGTAGAACGGGAGTTCGAACCAGTATAAAAATCCCAAGTGTCATTTACTTTACTATTTACTTTTTATTCGCACTAGCAGATAACTTCAATTATATTCCATATTAGAATCCACAACAACACTTTCATTTAGTATCAGATCAAGGTCATCATATAACCATAACACCATTATTTGATACATAGTTAATATGGAAAATAACAGTAACACAAGTTTTTTTGAAGGTCAATCCACTGCACGACCACCACTATTTAATGGTTTGAATTACAATTACTAGTCAACTAGGATGAGAATTTTTATGCAAGCAAATGGATATGATACTTGGAATATTACTCAAAATGAATACACTGTTTCCACCACACCTTTTGTAAAATGATCAAAAAAACAAAAGATAGATGCTACATCTAATGCAAAAGCCATGAATATGTTATTTTGTGCCTTCGACAAAACTGAATTTAATACAGTTAGCATGTGTACAACTGCTTATGAAATTTGGCGAACTCTTAAAGTCACACATGTAGGAATTAACAAAGTTAAACAAAGAAAAATTTCTATGCTTAAAAATCAGTTCCAAAATTTCAGAATGAGATCAGATGAAACTATAAATGACATGTATTCTAGATTTCAAGACATACATCATTCACTATTGGCACTATGAGAAAAAACTTCAAATTTTGATATTGTCTCAAAAAATCTAAACTCTTTAACAGATGAATGTGAAAGAAAAGTCTTAGCTATTTTGTTCCTTTATCACTTCGAAATCTCTTAATTTTCTTATTAAATTGTTTTTCAATTTCAACGACAAATAACTTAAACATATCTTGCATATCACTTTTATTTTTCATGAGATAAACATAAGTGAAATTAGAGCAATCATCAATAAAAGTAATAAAATAGTGTTTGCCATTCCTAGTTAAAGTGCCATCAAGTTCACATATATCAGAGTGTATTAAATCTAAAGGTTCTGACTCTCCAAATACAAATTTATGTAGGGTCTTAATAATTTTAGTTTGTCTACAATATTCACATTTTTTGAATCACTTATGTATACTTTAGGGATTAAGCCTAAGATAGGCATGTTATGAATCAGTCGCTTATTAACATGGCAGAGTCTAGCATCCCAAATATTAAAATCACACAGCATATAAGCAGAACTATTAATTTTATTCAAATAGCATTTGACCTAAACATCCATCTACAACATACCCTTTACCAACAAAAACGCCATTTGTAGTGATGGTGTACAAGTCAGATCCAATAGTTTGAGTAAAACCAGCTTTATTTAACAAAAAACTAGATACTAAAATTTTCCTCATCTCTGGAGTATGCATCACATCTTTCAGCAACAAGTTCTTTCCAGAGGTAAAATTTAACTCCACGGTCCATCGTTTGAAACTTCAAATAGCGAGTGATAGCATGCATTTTCGCTCCAACTTACTCGGTATCATATTTCTTTTACAGCGCATTCCAAATCTCTTTTGCTGACTTGTCAGAGTTGTAGTAGTCATACAGGTCGTCACTCAAGCCATTAAGAACATAACTTTTACAGAGGTAGTCACGGTGCATCCAGTCCTGCAAAGCCCTTTTTTGGTCGTTCGTTCCTCCTTTAGACAGGGTTGGTTTTACTATTGTCAGCACATGCACCACTTTTTGACAATGAAGAAAAATTGCATTTTTGTCTCCGGCATTTGAAATGAAGCCCCTCAAATTTGAACTGTTTGTTCGCGTCATAGCCAGCAGATTCATCGGTGAATGAAATCATAATGTCTTAAAATTATTGTACCTCGATCTAAATTTTTATCGTCTTTATGGCTGAGTCGCGTACTAGGTCGCTCTCTTTAAGATATTTCGCCGCGGCGTCGAAATCAAGTAAGGCAATCTCTAATGCAGCGCCGCCTCTAGGATAAAACGACCTTAAATCAATATCAACAATCTTTTGCACGAAGACTAGTGAGTCAACAACACCCAAAAAATGTTGCTCGGATCTATGTAAGTTTAAGGCAGAAGAAGAAGAGAACTCGGTTGTCAAACTTTAAAAATGCTGTCAAATAGTTTGATTTATATAGGGAAAAATCTGAGTAGAAAACGGGATTCACGAGAAAATACCAGATCCGAGTTTACTACGTCTTATTTCCAAGTCAAAGTCAATTTAAAAATATACAAACAACAACAATTACGATTAAGCCAATATTCCCAAACAAGTTAGGGTTGGCTATAGATTAAACCCAAAACTAAATGAAAAGTCAATTTAAAAGTAGTAGTAGTATTAATAATAATAATAATAAACCATGACAACAATAATAAATTAAAGTAAAATAATTAAACAATTAATAATAATAATAAACAAGCGAAATAAGAATAAAGATAAAAATTAAAAAAGTTATATAAAAAAACAAAAAACCATGATGATGATAATAATAATATAAGTAATAATGGTAAAAATAGTAATAGGGATCGAAGACCAAAATCCACGTCTTAGACTCCTATTCGCTAGTCCTATAATCCGAAACCTATAACACTACGCCTAAACTAACCCTCAGTGCAACTATTACATGAATCGCTAACTTCCACGCGCTCATGTGACACCAGCTCTTCGGATATATTCCAATCATTCAAGTCCCTTTTTACTACTTCCTCCCATGTCAACCTTGATTGACCTCTACCTCTCTTTGAGCATTTGATGCAACACATAATTCCAACATGCATAGGTGCCTCGGGAGGCCTTCGTTGGAGATGTCCAAACCATCTTAAGTGGTATTGGACCAGCTTCTCTTCAATTGTTGCTATTCCAAGTTTGTCACGTATATCATCATTTCTAATCTGGTCTGGTCTTGGATGACCACAGCTCCATTACAGAATACCCATCTATGCTACACTTATCTTCTAGACGTGTTGTCTTTTAGTAGGCCAACATTCTGCACTATACAACATCGCAGGCCCGATTGTCATTCCGCAGAACTTTCCTTTAAGCTTCTGTGGGACTTTCCTGTCACAGTGAATGCCAGATGCTAGTCATCATTTCACCTATCGCACTCGAATTCTAAAACTAACATCTTCATAAATCCCCCTGTCTTACTGCAACATTGATCCTAAATATCGAAAGGATTCCTTCGTGGGCATTACTTGTCCGGCTAGAGTGACATCTCCATCTTATGACCCGACACCCCTAAACTCGCATTTCATATACTATGTTTTAGTTTTGCTAAGCCCGAAACCCTTGGACTCTAAAGTCTTCCTCCAAAACTGCAGTTGTCTATCAAACCCTATCAAACTTTCATTAATTAGCACAACATCATCAGTAAAGAGCATACGCCAAGAAATCTTACCTTGTATACCATTCGTGACGTCATCCATCACTAGGGAAAAAATGTAGGGGCTCAAAGCTGAACCTTCATGTAATCCTATGTTAATGGGAAAGTCATTGGTTTTACCATCGCATGCTTTGACACTAGTCACAACATCATCGTACATATCTTTAATAACGATAATGTACTTTGTTGGGAGTCTCCTCTTTTCCAGAGCCCACCACATAATCTTTCTTGATACTTTTTCATAAGCATTCCAAATCGATAAGTATCATGTGTAGATCCTTCTTTTATTCCCTAAATCTCTCAATAAGTTGTCTTATCTAGAAAATCGCCTATGTGGTCTACCTTCTAGGCATGAACAACATGAAACCAAATTGGTTTTTTGAAATGTTTGTCATCCTTCTTAATCAATATTCAATGACTCTTTTTCAAAACTTCATTGTATGAATCATAAGCTTAATTCCTCTATAGTTTGTACAACTTTGAATATCTCCTTTATTCTTGAAGGTTGGAACTAATATGTTTCTCCTCCACTCATCTAGCATCTTGTTTGATTTTAAAGTATTATCGAACAACTTAGCTAGCCATGTTATCCCCGCATCTCCAAGGCATCTCCCACCGTACTGGAGATGTCATCAAGCCCTAATGCATTGCTTGCTTTCATCCATTTTAGCGTCTTCTTTACCCTGGACTCTTGAATTCTCCAAACAAAATGTCTACTGGTATCATCAAAAGAGTCGTCCAACTCGATCGTAGTGTCATCACCTTCTTTATTAAATAACCTGTCAAAGTATTCTCTCCATCTATTTTTTATCTCATCTTCCTTCACCAAAATTCTATTATTCTCATCCTTGATGCATTTAACTTGATTGTCTCTCGTCTTCCTCTCATGGAGAATAACTATCCTATAGATGTTTTTTACCCTCCTTCGTACTTAGCTTTTGATATAGATCTTCATACGCCCAACCTCTTACTTCACTAACCACTCACTTTGCATTCTTTGCCGCTTTGTACTTTTGCATGTTTTCCTAGTTCTTGTGATGATGCAAGAATTTATAGCATTTCTTCTTCTCTTTGATAGCCTTTTTCACATCACTGTTCCAACACCATGAATTTTTAGGTTCACGTCTATTTCTTTTTGTTGTCCCAAACACCTAAGTAGCCATATTCTGAATGCGCATTGCCATCTCATCCCACTTGTCATTTACTTCTCTTTCCATATTCCATGCCCCTTCTCCTATCACTCTAACCTTGAACATCCGCTAGGCGTCTGCTTTGAGCTTCCACCATTTCGTCTAACTAATCATGACTCCTTTATCCTATTAAATACGTATTCAATGACAAAATTCGGATATCAAAAGCTGATGTTGTGAGATGACACATTCTCCAGATATGACTTTGCAATCCGTGCAAGCTCGTTTGTCATCTCTTCTAGTAGGGGCAAAGTCAATTTGGCTAAAGTGTTTGCCACTACTGAAATTAACTAAATGTGATTGTATCTTTCTAAAAAAGATATTAGCTATCATGAGGTCATAAACAACAGCAAAATTAAATATTTTTTCTCTTTCTTGGTTCCTATCACCGTATCTAAAACCACTATACACTCTCTCAAACCCCCCCACTACTTGTACCAACATGGCCATTGAAATCTCTTCCTATGAAAAGTTTCTCGCTACTAGGCACATCTCTAACCATGACATCTAGCTCTTCCCAAAATTGCCTCTTGACGGGTTCACTTAGACATACTTATAGGGCATAGGCACTAACAAAGTTCAAAACCATATCGCCAATTACTAGCTTAACTAGGATGATCTCGTCCCCTTGTCTCTTAATGTCGACCACTCCGTTTTGAGGTTCTTGTCAATTAAGATGCCAACCATGTTCTAGTTAATTTCTTTTCCCATATACCATAACTTGAAGCCTGTGTTCTCCACCTCCTTTACCTTCTGCCCCGTCCATTTGGCTTCTTGAACGCATAAGATATTTACATGTCTCCTAGTCATAGTATCAACTATCTCTCTTAACTTTCCTATTAAGGAACCTATATTCCAACTACCTAAACGAATCCTACTTTCATCGACTTGCTTCCTTGCCCCTTACACCCGCCGAGTAATGTGTGAAGACCCTTACTCGTTTATCACTACATCAGAGCGTCGATGTAGTGCGCTACTAAAGGAGTGATGATCCTGGCCTTGCATATATATCAACATACTCGAGCCTCGATATAGAGCGTCACTAAGGGAGTAGCGATTCAGCCCTTGATGAATTATCACCATACACGAGCCTCGATATGGCGCGTCGCTAAGAGGGTTACGTCCCAATGAAATATAATAGGATTCTGTTTTCATAAGAGAGGCTATGGTTTTTATGTTGGCTCGCCAAGCCTATCATAACCTTCCTCCTTTATTCTGGCTTGGGACATGCTGCATACAGTCGGTTTAAAAATATACTGCAAAAAAATAAGGAACTCTAGCTCACATTAGCCAAGCCAAGCCAAAGTCGGGTCAAATGATCGAGGAATATGCCTGTGATGGCCAGCATGTTCTCCCTTCTCACCATAAGGGGAAACATTGGGTGCCCAAAGGGCAAATCTTTTCTCCTATGAATCAGATACTTAAATAGAACCACTCTATAGTTCCCCGCAATGTGTATGACTATTCAATAAGAGGCGTATACTATACTCCTTTTAAATTTTTTAACAGTATATTTTAAAATTAAATTTTCCAACAGTTTAGAAAGTGGATCTCTGATTTCATAGCTTAAGCATTTGTTCTTGATTGTTGTCATTTGGTCTTATTCCAGAAAGTCAAAATTTGAAAAAAGGGTTTGTAGATGTGAAAAGCTCATCTTATATTTAACTTGCTATTTAAATTTAAAAGCTCATCTTATATTTAAATGCTAATGCATGAATTTAACTTGAAAGCTCATTTAAAATTTTAAAAATGAATGTAATCTGTTCTTTGATAGTAGCGTACATTCATGTAGTCTGTAATCGATGTATATTAGTTTGATCGGTTAATTCAAATTATGTAAGCAGTTATATAATTCATTTCATGAATGAGATGAGGCATGTAAGAGAAAAATATTTTGAAGCAGTATAAGACATGTTCGTTTAATATATAGGCACGTAGGAAATCATAGTCAAATCATTTTTTAAACATGTTTTGCGCTTCAGCACCGCAGTCTCACTAGCTACCTAATTTGAATCGAGATGGTATAATATTATTCACATCGGACTTTTTGTCGGGTTCGAAGTTTTTGATTTCCCCTTCAACTCCTGGGTATTCTCAATTTGAATTGCGTATGCTGAGAGTAAAGTATTTTAATTTTAGACGAGTAAGCTTTCGGAGACATGAAGGAATGCAAGCTACTCTATAGAAGTATTTAAGTTGCATAGTGTTAATAGTTTTTATTTCGCTAAATGCCTATAATGACGGTACTGTAACCATCTAGTAGTTAACACTCTAATCATCTAACGGAGCATCTTCATATGTCGTTCTTGGAATTATATGTATAATTATTATATTTTATCCAAACGATATAATCGTGGGGTTATGTAACGAAATGTAGTGAATTTGCAATTTAAATTAATGAAAATGTTGTTTAAAATTTGTAAATTCTTGTGCTTTTAATGTTATTGATGCAATAACTGATCTTATTTTGTCATTAAAAAATAATGCTAAAGATGACCGTAGCGTCAATAAGATCTATTTTCGCCTCAAAAGGGAATGTTACACCCAACCATTTGGACGTCCATCAAACAGACGTCTGATCTTGGTGTACGTTGAACAAGCGTCTATACGGCGGACATCTGTTTAATTGGTGTGTAGCTTTAGTTACAGGTTTGCAATCAAATTGATCTTGAATACGTAATACTGATGATCGATTGTTGGAAGCTTTGATAAAAGACCTTTTTACTCAAAAGTTTTAAATACATAAAATATTATGGCTCTGTTTCTAACAATAGATTACGTTTTATTTGGATGATTAATTTTCGATATCGCTTTTAATACTTCACTATCGGATATAAGCTGTTAAATTTAAAGTTGAAATTCAGTGGGATGTAGAATTTACTTTCAAAATTTGATGAGGTGCTTTGAATATAGTGTACAAAAATTTGTTTTGCAGGGATACTTCATATTTCAAATTTTAGATTTTTTTTGCTTTCTTTTTATCCAAATTGAAGTGGCATGAAAAGTTAATAACACCCTTGATTTCGTCGTCGTCCTCTTCTTTATATAGGTGTTGTTTGTAGCTTTTTTTACCATGTTACTATTGGTGACGCGTCCAACACGTTGGATGTCCCAACATTCAATTCCATTTTTGCACCACCATTGACAGGTTGAAGAAATTCGATACGTTGGCGTTCGACGCGTCAGACGTCAATGTATTTTCAACCAGCAACTACATAAGAACACCCCTCCTCCACAACATTCTTCCATGTCATTCTTCTACATTATTCCACCAACCACTTATCCTCTTCTTTTCCTCATCTTCTCTCTACTTCACACATTTTTATCGACACCAACAACGTATAATTCAGTAACAAATTCCGACTATGAAAATGCATAAGATTTGGTCGCTATAGCAACATATTTAAGTAGAAGAAGGAGCGATATTGTCCAGATTCACACGTCGGAATATACCAGTTAAATGTGGATGGAAGATATACTGAATGGGCATCAAGAATGTTATCGACAAAATTTTCGAATCAAAGGGCTTTGTTTTCTCTCATTATGGGATAGGCTGCAAAATTATGGACTGGATATAATGGAAAACGTTAGTATTAGAGAAATGGTTGCCATATTCCCGTACACTATAGCTGCAGCTGTCTTAAATCGACAAATGAACGAAATATTTCAAAAGTCGGATGGCACAATTTCAGTTTATTTTCATGTTGTTTTAGATGCTGAATAATTACTCGCTACAGATATTATCAAGTCAAATGACCCTCAATTTAATACTATTACAGATCATATTAAAACTTCAAACCGCTATTATCCATATTTTAGAAACTATGTTTGTGCTATATACTGTAACGACCCCGAATTTTTATGAATTTAAATTGATAATTTAAATGAATTTTTGAATAAAATTTGTAAAACTAATTATAAATGGCAGCGAGTTCCCCGATTATTATAGAAAATATGTTAAGTCATATGAATTTGAAAATTCGTATATATGTGAATATATATGTATATATTGGATTTGAAATAAAATCTTAAATAAATGGTTTTAAAAATAAATAGAAATAAAAATAAGTAGTCATGTAAGAATAGAAATAAATATACAAGCTGATATAATAAAAATAAATATAACAACTTTAAAATGATAACTTAAGAGAGAAAGAACAAATACATTCAAGTATGAAACAAAAGAATTGAGTATGCAGGCAAGAAGCTATCAACATAAACAAAGCTAAATATAAAAACATCCATGTATAATCAAGGTTAGAATGAAGACATAGAGTACCAAGGCATTAAATGCCATCTATTCAAATTACATATCAGCCACCACGAAATCTCTCAGCCGAGATTTGCATAATGAGCAAACAATAAAAAAAAAAGAAATCTGGTCTGATGGATTGTACAAGATAAGATAACAATCCCCTGTGCACTTTCTTTTATAATATCAGCCTTGTTTCATTAATTCGACATTCAAAAGCTAAGAAAAAAATATAAAGAAAATATTATCTTACAACTTGAAACTAAGCTCAGCACTTGATCAATAACAATGAACTTGAGACAAAGCAAAATCTGTAAAGCAACTTCAAGAAATGCAAAGCTTCAGTTCAAGTTTCAATTTGCATTCAAAACTTCGAGTAGCAGTTCAAAAAAAAAAAAACTGGGCAAGGCAAAGGCAACTCCAAGCCTAAGATTTTCTCTGCTCCTCTATCTTCATCAATAAAATGTGAGTAAACTTTCATTCGAGACCATAGAATCTGGTTATATCTGAATTGTTTATGATTGATATCTGAAGTTTGTTCATATATCAATATATATAAGCCTGTCCATGTTTATATGCATATACCTCTGTTTAGTTACAGGGTATAAAACAATAAAGAAAATTTAATTTCTTCTTTTCTACTCAGTACTAGGCTTTGGTTTTAAAACAAAGTGGTCGCATTTAAGAATGAGTTATAATCTAAGAATGGTTTCATGAAGTACAAATGAATATATAATGAAAAAAATCAAGTTTTACAGTGAAAACTCTGAAGTCTGGAAATTTCGAATTCCATAAAATATTAATTCAAGATTTTGTATTGAATCCATACTGCAAATTATGATTTTTAAAACAAAAAGGAGGATTTTTAGTTCAGAAGTTCAAGAGAAGTTCGCATTTGAATAAAAATCGTATTTTTACCAAATCCTAATGATTGGATCCAAAATAAACGTTGAAATTTGTTTCGAAGCAAGTTTAAGTACCTATGATTTTCGAAAAAATATCAGAAAATTTTTCTATTGAGTAAATTTCTGAAACGAGATTGAAGTAGGGTTTCGTTCGAGTGTTTTTCGATGTTTTGGAAAAAATTTGATTTCGTCCTCTTCGATAGATCGAGCTGCACGAAATTTTAGGTAAAGGAGGTACGGTGAGTAGCGAAGCTATGGCTGGAAGCTCGCGGAGTCAGGTGGTGGGCGTTGCGATGGAGAGGCGAGTTTGTGGTGGGTGTCTGGGTTCGAGTTTCTCGAGCTATGCTCGAATTCGATTTCGAGCTAGTGGAGAGGATCAGATGATTGAAATAGTGCTAGAGGAGGAACGTCGACTTGCAAGAGTCAACGTGGATGGTCGGAGGCGGTTGAAGCTCCGGTGCACGTGCACCGTGCACACTTGGATTTGGAAGAACAGCAAAAAAAAAAGAAGGAAACACGAAAGGAAAGGAGCAGGGGGAAGACTCGAGCAATCTTCAATTTGACTCGAAGCAAGTTTGAGTTTTCTCGGGTAAAATGTTGCTACAGGTTTTTGAAAAGAAAAAAAAAACGCAGAAAAAAAAACGTGGAAGAAGAAGAAGGACGCGGATAGAAGTGGGGGAAAGCTCGTGTTGAACTCGGGTTAATCCAGTAGTTGTCTCGGGTTTGTTTAGTATGCACCCAGTTTTAGAACAACAACAGGTTTAAACTTAAAACAAATATTCCAGGTTTTCAAACTATAAGAAACATGTTAGTCCAGGTTTTATAACAGACTTGTTCTGTTTTCTGGATTTTAAAAATCAAATTTTAAAAACAAGCTTAAACAAGTTTTAAAAAAAACAGAAGTTTAAATATAAACCCATATTAGTTTAGAAACTTTATTTATTTTCAAATTGTAGTATTAATTAAAAGTGGTTAAACAATGAAGTGTATTCAAAGGGGAAATTGAATTTAGAAAATGGTATCTGAAATTGTAAAGGATGTTCTAAAACAAAGTTTAAAATTAACATTTAAACCTGAACTTGAGTTTAAATCAGAAGTTAAGATTTTAGAAATAAAATGAGTTTTATAAATTTAAATGTTAATAAGTCAAGAATGTGTAAGTATACTTTGATATATGAACTTAGGAGGAATTTGATTTCAAAACTCTTTTAAATTTCTTTATAACAAAAGTAATGTGATAGACTTGATAATAAATTAGATTAATTTATTAAATCAATTATAAATTGTTAATTACTTGATGAAAGCAATTAAGGGGTTAATTACTAATTGTAATTAAATTTGAATATTTTGATTTAATTAACGATAAAGATAAATTGTTAATTAATGATTTGTTATTATGAGATGATTACTTAATGATAAGTAATTAAAGAGTAAATTTCTTAAAATAATTAATTAAAAAGTTAATTAATTATATAATTGGTTCAAAAGTCAATTTAATTTATATGACTGATTAAAAATAATTTAATTAATTAAAGTGTTTGATAAATTAATTTATATCAAATGATTTGGAACCAATAAATCAGAATTGGATAATAAATTCATAAGTAATTAATTAAATTGGAAATGAATTGAATTGATTAGGATTAAACAATTAATTAATCCTACTTATAAATGTTATTGAATGCTTGACCTTACTTATGAATGATCGTATTATATGTGATGCCTTGAATTGATTGTCCTATCTGATCTGTAATATCTTGTTCTGTGAATTGAGCTATGTGAAATTTACTCATTTATTTATGTACATTTGTGTATTATCTGTGAATCTGTGAATGGACGATAAGCATTATAGTTTATATCGCTTATCGAATATATTGTCGTATTTGATCTGTGATGATTGAATGGTTGTGCACTATTGTGTTAAACCCTTGGACCACACTTATACACACACCAATATGGATTTCACGAGGAAATCGGTTAAGTCACAGATTTTTGAAATAGTTTTGAATTTGAATTTTTGAATTCAAATGTTTTGGTAATGGAATCAGAATAAATGTGAAAAGCTTTTGAAATGGGATTTCAAGTTAAAATTTATTTTAATTAAGTTTTGAAATTTAAACAGTATGATTTAAATTTGAATTCAAAATTAGGAATTGAATTCTATAATTTGAAATTAGGAATTAAAGATGTTAAGTTAGTTTGAAACCATATTTAAAGTATTATTTTTGGGAATTTGAATTAAGTCAAAGTTGGTAACTTGTATAAATGAAATCGGGATTTTCCAAAATAAAACTGTTGTCTCTAAAAGATAAAAAGTTTTCGTTTGAAGTTTTATTAAAGGGATTTCAAGTTAAAACTAAGATAGTTTTCCAAGTTATAAATGAATATTTGGAAACAAATTTTGAAAATGAATATTTGAAAATGAGTTTTGAAAATTTGGGAACGATTTGAAAACTATAAGACCAATTTTTGAATTTAAAGATTTGATGAATTAACCTTTTCGAAACGAAATTGTTTTGAAATCCGAGAATGAATATTTATGAAAGTAGGTGAACGTTATGAAATAAATCTTTTGTTTAAAAGATTTGAAATGGTAATTGGATTAAACCATTTGAAAAGAAAGTTTTGAATTATTAAGTTGTGACTTAATTGAAATCCTATATCCATATGTTTTAAATATTTCGCTCACTATTCGGTTTAGCCGGGAAAGGAACTTTGTGTCAAGTAACCCATTCCGAATATGTGATTCGTCGTTATGGATAGCATTTGTAGACCGGTGTTGAAGACCGGGTATTTGCGAGAGCGATAGGATGACCTATCGATTGTCTCTGCACTAGGTAGCTCCCGGTATAGAGATTCCCCGAGTGATGGGAAATCCGATCGGGATTTTGAATACTCGGATTGCAAGGGCTTCGTAAGAAGTGCCTTCGGTTCTGTTCGAGCCCAGAACAGACTTGTATGGATTGTGTGTCTGACATTACATTTTGAGATATAAAGCAGATTTCTTTTAAATACATTTCTGTTGGTGGCGGAGAATTTATTCTTTTAGCTTAACACCCTTCTCTGAGACGTACGAGCTCAGAGGTTATGTAGTTGAAGGTTATTAGCGATATATTCCCAATTTGGTAATGTGACATGCTAAGTGTTGCTGTGAAATGATCATTGTTTGATCATTTGTGATATGATCATTTGTTTGATCATTTATCTTTGTGATCATTACTTTGATCATTTGTTGACCCAAACCATGGCTTTATACCAAAGCGTGGCTTTGTGGACGAGACTTCGTCGAACCTCACACCCCGGAATGGTCAAAACAGGAATGATGCAGCAAGGTTATTAGGGGGTAGAGCCCCTTTAGGGTATGTTCATTTCCTTCTGGAAAGGGGTGGTATCATGGTATGGAGCCCAGATACTTACTCATGTGGAAAACACTCTATTTACTATAGTGTGATGTTGGTTATCGAGCGCTCGGATAAACGTCCTAAAGGACCGGGGGATGGCATACTCGTGTCAGTTGTTACCCAGTTAGGGGTAACCCGACCTTGTGTTGGTAGAGATCCAGTTAGGTTCTCGGGGATGTCCTTCCAGAGGCGTTCTCATGTGGCAATGGGAAGTTCCTTGGCCTGACCATTGTTGGAAATCCAAAGAAACAATACGAGCCTTGTACGGTTTTAGTTGTAGAACCTGCCATTCACTTATGGCGGCACCCCACTGTTTGGATGGTAGCTATAGTAGGCATAGTTCGAAATGTCTATGCTGGCTAAGATTTATATTCTACTTTCGAAATGTTTTCTGCACCGTGCACTTATAATAATAATATCAAAGAAATTTTCTGCGTATTAAGCATGTTTGATTATCATAAGAAGAAATCTCCTCCAAGTCTGCGTTTGCATTGTGTGTGTGGTGGGAGGTCTTATGGTAGTTTCATTTTCAAAAAGCATTGCGAATTTACTTTAAAATTCTCTTGTTGATTGTTTTTAAAGATAAACTGTTTTCGTTGCTCACACCAGTCCCATGACTGATCCGAAGTTTATTGTTCCTTTCCTAAACTGTTGATGCTCATTATTTTCTACACGAGCAGTCTAGAGTTGGGTTTTTCAGATAGTTAGGTTCAGTGAATTATCTGGAGTTAGTTCAGTCTTTGGTTCACACCATTCTTGCTTAGCTTGGTGCATTGTTATGGGGAGTTCGAGCTATTGCTGGATTAGTTCTTGGAGATGGAGTTCAGATTTGAAGTTCTTCATTAAAGACTATCTTAGAGTTATTTTGTTCCGCTGCTAGTGTTATCTATTTTCTTTCCGCTGCTATTTTCTTGTATCTCTGATGTGTATTGATATTCATTGTATCCTCCGTTGTATCAGATATTGTATCAATGTTGTATATCAATGTATTATTCTTTTTATTCCTCTGTGTTATTTACTTAATGTTGTTATAAGCTCCGGCGAATCGGTTTTGAACAATCGAATATACGGCATTCAAATACGATTTGAAGTATGGATGTCGATTTTCGAGCGGGCAAAACTCGTTTCGTTACATTTGGTATCAGAGCTAAGGTTGAAACTTTAGCTCAGGAGTATAACACATTAAGTAGCTCATTAGAGATAGGGTGAAGTAAACCCTAGAATGAGTAATCCCTAAGATATCCGTTTGAATGCCTCAGTAAATTCTCTTACTATCCACTGATAGTGAGTATGAGTGCGAGAAGAGAACGAGATAGGGGACAGGGAAGTATCACTATAAATGGTCAATTTCCTGTAACAGTGGAAACAATCTTTTCTCTATCAATCTCTTTGTTCAGCGTCTCTTTTCAATTCTTTGATAGTTCCTGGTAGATCCAGGAAGGAAATTCGATATATGAATATGGGACATAAACTCCAATTTGACCAGAATTGTTTGTTTGGATGAATTGGTTGCTTTGGTTGTTATGGTTGATAGGTATACTTTAGTTTTAAACTAAAAACTTTGAAATTGTATCCATATATCTGTCTATTTTTGGGTCCCAATATATTCTACGAATGATTAGTTATCCCTTCGAACTGACCAATGCTCATGCATATGTCGTAGATTTGATGACCCGATTATCCTATATTATATGAGTTTGTGCTCATATCATTGACGTTCTGATTTGGTAAGCCAAATGCAGAATAGATATCTAGTTTGACACGAAGAACTGTTCTTCTATCTTTCGTCTATCTTCGTTATCTCTCTCTGGCGAATTTCGGGGACGAAATTCTTTTTAAGGGGGGAAGTTTGTAACGACCCCGAATTTTTATGAATTTAAATTGATAATTTAAATGAATTTTTGAATAAAATTTGTAAAACTGATTATAAATGGCAGCGAGTCCCCGATTATTATAGAAAATATGTTAAGTCATATGAATTTGAAAATTCGTATATATGTGAATATATATGTATATATTGGATTTGAAATAAAGTCTTAAATAAATGCTTTTAAAAATAAATAGAAATAAAAATAAGTAGTCATGTAAGAATAGAAATAAATATACAAGCTGATATAATAAAAATAAATATAACAACTTTAAAATGATAACTTAAGAGAGAAAGAGCAAATACATTCAAGTATGAAACAAAAGAATTGAGTATGCAGGCAAGAAGCTATCAACATAAACAAAGCTAAATATAAAAACATCTATGTATAATCAAGGTTAGAATGAAGACATAGAGTACCAAGGCATTAAATTCCATCTATTCAAATTACATATCAGCCACCACGAAATCTCTCAGCCGAGATTTGCATTATGAGCAAACAATAAAAAAAGGAAATCTGGTCTGATGGATTGTACAAGATAAGATAACAATCCCCTGTACACTTTCTTTTATTATATCAGCCTTGTTTCATTAATTCGACATTCAAAAGCTAAGAAAAAAATATAAAGAAAATATTATCTTACAACTTGAAACTAAGCTCAGCACTTGATCAATAACAATGAACTTGAGACAAAGCAAAATCTGTAAAGCAACTTCAAGAAATGCAAAGCTTCAGTTCAAGTTTCAATTTGCATTCAAAACTTCGAGTAGCAGTTCAAAAAAAAAAAAAACTGGGCAAGGCAAAGGCAACTCCAAACCTAAGATTTTCCCTGCTCCTCTGTCTTCATCAATAAAATGTGAGTAAACTTTCATTCGAGACCATAGAATCTGGTTATATCTGAATTGTTTATGATTGATATCTGAAATTTGTTCATATATCAATATATATAAGCCTGTGCATGTTTATATGCATATACCTCTGTTTAGTTACAGGGTATAAAACAATAAAGAAAATTTAATTTCTTCTTTTCTACTCAGTACTAGGCTTTGGTTTTAAAACAAAGTGGTCGCATTTAAGAATGAGTTATAATCTAAGAATGGTTTCATGAAGTACAAATGAATATATAATGAAAAAAATCAAGTTTTACAGTGAAAATTCTGAAGTCTGGAAATTTCGAATTCCATAAAATATTAATTCAAGATTTTGTATTGAATCCATACTGCAAATTATGATTTTTAAAACAAAAAGGAGGATTTTTAGTTTAGAAGTTCAAGAGGAGTTCGCATTTGAATAAAAATCGTATTTTTACCAAATCCTAATGATTGGATCCAAAATAAACGTTGAAATTTGTTTCGAAGCAAGTTTAAGTACCTATGATTTTCGAAAAAATATCAGAAAATTTTTCTATTGAGTAAATTTTTGAAACGAGATTGAAGTAGGGTTTCGTTCGAGTGTTTTTCGATGTTTTGGAAAAAATTTGATTTCGTCCTCTTCGATAGACCGAGCTGCACGAAATTTTGGGTGAAGGAGGTACGATGAGTAGCGAAGCTATGGCTGGAAGCTCGTGGCGTCAGGTGGTGGGCGTTGCGATGGAGAGGCGAGTTTGTGGTGGGTGTCTGGGTTCGAGTTTCTCGAGCTATGCTCGAATTCGATTTCGAGCTATGCTCGAATTCGATTTCGAGCTAGTGGAGAGGATCAGATGATCGAAATAGTGCTAGAGGAGGAACGTCGACTTGCAAGAGTCAACGTGGATGGTCGGAGGCGGTTGTAGCTCCGGTGCACGTGCACCGTGCACACTTGGATTTGGAAGAACAGAAAAAAAAAAAAAGGAAACACGAAAGGAAAGGAGCAAGGGGAAGACTCGAGCAATCTTCAGTTTGACTCGAAGCAAGTTTGAGTTTTCTCGGGTAAAATGTTGCTACAGGTTTTTGAAAAGAAAAAAAAACGTAGAAAAAAAATGTGGAAGAAGAAGAAGGACGCGGGTAGAAGTGGGGGAAAGCTCGTGTTGAACTCGGGTTAATCCAGTAGTTGTCTCGGGTTTGTTTAGTATGCACCCAGTTTTAGAACAGCAACAGGTTTAAACTTAAAACAAATATTCCAGGTTTTCAAACTATAACAGAAACATGTTAGTCCAGGTTTTATAACAGACTTGTTCTATTTTCTGGATTTTAAAAATCAAATTTTAAAAACAAGCTTAAACAAGTTTTAAAAAAAACAGAAGTTTAAATATAAACCCAGATTAGTTTAGAAACTTTATTTATTTTCAAATTGTAGTATTAATTAAAAGTGGTTAAACAATGAAGTGTATTCAAAGGGGAAATTGAATTTAGAAAATGGTATTTGAAATTGTAAAGGATGTTCTAAAACAAAGTTTAAAATTAACATTTAAACCTGAACTTGAGTTTAAATCAGAAGTTAAGATTTTAGAAATAAAATGAGTTTTATAAATTTAAATGTTAATAAGTCTAGAATGTGTAAGTATACTTTGATATATGAACTTAGGAAGAATTTGATTTCAAAACTCTTTTAAATTTCTTTATAACAAAAGTAATGTGATAGACTTGATAATAAATTAGATTAATTTATTAAATCAATTATAAATTGTTAATTACTTGATGAAAGCAATTAAGGGGTTAATTACTAATTGTAATTAAATTTGAATATTTTGATTTAATTAATGATAAAGATAAATTGGTAATTAATGATTTGTTATTATGAGATGATTACTTAATGATAAGTAATTAAAGAGTAAATTTCTTAAAATAATTAATTAAAAGGTTAATTAATTATATAATTGGTTCAAAAGTCAATTTAATTTATATGATTGATTAAGAATAATTTAATTAATTAAAGTGTTTGATAAATTAATTTATATCAAATGATTTGGAACCAATAAATCAGAATTGGATAAAAAATTCATAAGTAATTAATTAAATTGGAAATGAATTGAATTGATTAGGATTAAACAATTAATTAATCCTACTTATAAATGTTATTGAATGCTTGACCTTACTTATGAATGATCGTATTATATGTGATGCCTTGAATTGATTGTCCTATCTGATCTGTAATATCTTGTTCTGTGAATTGAGCTATGTGAAATTTACTCATTTATTTATGTACATTTGTGTATTATCTGTGAATCTGTGAATGGACGATAAGCATTATAGTTTATATCACTTATCGAATATATTGTCGTATTTGATCTGTGATGATTGAATGGTTGTGCACTATTGTGTTAAACCCTTGTACCACACTTATACACACACCAATATGGATTTCACGAGGAAATCGGTTAAGTCACAGATTTTTGAAATAGTTTTGAACTTGAATTTTTGAATTCAAATGTTTTGGTAATGGAATCAGAATAAATGTGAAAAGCTTTTGAAATGGGATTTCAAGTTAAAATTTATTTTAATTAAGTTTTGAAATTTAAACAGTATGATTTAAATTTGAATTCAAAATTAGGAATTGAATTCTATAATTTGAAATTAGGAATTAAAGATGTTAAGTTAGTTTGAAACCATATTTAAAGTATTTCTTTTGGGAATTTGAATTAAGTCAAAGTTGGTAACTTGTATAAATGAAATCGGGATTTTCCAAAATAAAACTGTTGTCTCTAAAA
Organism: Allium cepa; assembly: GCA_030765085.1. Lineage (NCBI taxonomy): Eukaryota > Viridiplantae > Streptophyta > Magnoliopsida > Asparagales > Amaryllidaceae > Allium > Allium cepa. The sequence continues at coordinate 209,965,854 of CM060945.1, read as the reverse complement.
GATAAAAAGTTTTCGTTTGAAGTTTTATTAAAGGGATTTCAAGTTAAAACTAAGATAGTTTTCCAAGTTATAAATGAATATTTGGAAACAAATTTTGAAAATGAATATTTGAAAATGAGTTTTGAAAATTTGGGAACGATTTGAAAACTATAAGACAAATCTTTGAATTTAAAGATTTGATGAATTAAGCTTTTCGAAACGAAATTGTTTTGAAATCCGAGAATGAATATTTATGAAAGTAGGTGAACATTATGAAATAAATCTTTTGTTTAAAAGATTTGAAATGGTAATTGGATTAAACCATTTGAAAAGAAAGTTTTGAATTATTAAGTTGTGACTTAATTGAAATTCTATTTCCATATGTTTTAAATATTTCGCTCACTATTCGGTTTAGCCGGGAAAGGACCTTTGTGTCAAGTAACCCATTTCGAATATGTGATTCGTCGTTATGGATAGCATTTGAAGACCGGTGTTGAAGACCGGGTATTTGCGAGAGCGATAGGATGACCTATCGATTGTCTCTGCACTAGGTAGCTCCCGGTATAGAGATTCCCCGAGTGATGGGAAATCCGATCGGGATTGTGAATACTCGGATTGCAAGGGATTCGTAAGAAGTGCCTTCGGTTCTGTTCCAGCCCAGAACAGACTTGTATGGATTGTGTGTCTAACATTACATTTTGAGACATAAAGCAGATTTCTTTCAAATACATTTCTGTTGGTAGCGGAGAATTTATTCTTTTAGCTTAACACCCTTCTCTGAGACGTACGAGCTCAGAGGTTATGTAGTTGAAGGTTATCAGCGATATATTCCCAATTTGGTAATGTGACATGCTAAGTGTTGCTGTGAAATGATCATTGTTTGATCATTTGTGATATGATCATTTGTTTGACCATTTATCTTTGTGATCATTACTTTGATCATTTGTTGACCCAAAGCATGGCTTTGTACCAAAGCGTGGCTTTGTGGGCGAGACTTCGTCGAACCTCACACCCCGAAATGGTCAAAACAGGAAAGATGCGGCAAGGTTATTAGGGGGTAGCGCCCCTTTAGGGTATGTTCATTTCCTTCTGGAAAGGGGTGGTATCATGGTATGGAGCCCAGATACTTACTCATGTGGAAAACACTCTATTTACTATAGTGTGATGTTGGTTATCGAGCGCTCGGATAAAGGTCCTAAAGGACCGGGGGATGGCATACTCGTGTCAGTTGTTACCCAGTTAGGGGTAACCCGGCCTTGTGTTGGCAGAGATCCGGTTAGGTTCTCGGGGATGTCCTTCCAGAGGCGTTCTCATGTGGCAATGGGAAGTTCCTTGGCCTGACCATTGTTGGAAATCCAAAGAAACAATACGAGCCTTGTACGGTTTTTGTTGTAGAACCTGCCATTCACTTATGGTGGCGCCCCACTGTTTGGATGGTAGCTATAGTAGGCATAGTTCGAAATGTCTATGCTGGCTAAGATTTATATTCTACTTTCGAAATGTTTTCTGCACCGTGCACTTATAATAATAATATCAAAGAAATTTTCTGCGTATTAAGCATGTTTGATTATCATAAGAAGAAATCTCCTTCAAGTCTGCGTTTGCATTGTGTGTGTGGTGGGAGGTCTTATGGTAGTTTCATTTTCAAAAAGCATTGCGAATTTACTTTAAAATTATCTTGTTGATTGTTTTTAAAGATAAACTGTTTTCGTTGCTCACACCAGTCCCATGACTGATCCGGAGTTTATTGTTCCTTTCCTAAACTCTGGATGCTCATTATTTTCTACACGAGCAGTCTAGAGTTGGGTTTTTCAGATAGTTAGGTTCAGTGAATTATCTGGAGTTAGTTCAGTCTTTGGTTCACACCATTCTTGCTTAGCTTGGTGCATTGTTATGGGGAGTTCGAGCTATTGCTGGATTAGTTCTTGGAGATGGAGTTCAGATTTGGAGTTCTTCGTTGAAGACTATCTTAGAGTTATTTTGTTCCGCTGCTAGTGTTATCTATTTTCTTTCCGCTGCTATTTTCTTGTATCTCTGATGTGTATTGATATTCATTGTATCCTCCGTTGTATCAGATATTGTATCAATGCTGTATATCAATGTATTATTCTTTTTATTCCGCTGTGTTATTTACTTAATGTTGTTATAAGCTCCGGCGAATCGGTTTTGAACGGTCGAATCTACGGCATTCGAATACGATTTGAAGTATGGATGTCGATTTTCGAACGGGAAAAACCCGTTTCGTTACATATACTGTACACACATAATGACACACTCACTTGCAGGCCGTGTAGTTCCATACATAGGACGAAAATATTATGCTACACAGAATATCTTAACAGTATACTCATTCGATTTACAGTTTACTTATGTTGTAGCTGATTGGGAAGGTACTACGCATGATAGTAGAACTTTTAATTCAGTTATAACTGGTAGAAACTCCAACTTCCCTCACCTCTACTTGGACAGTAATATGTAGTTGATTCAAAATATCCACTTCAAATTGGTTATTTATCGCTATATCGTAATATAATATATCATATTCCTCGTTTTCGTGAAACTGCAAGTCAAGTAAAATCGATAAATGAAAATTTTAATTTCATCATTCAAGTTATGTATGGTAATTGAGAGAACTTTGGAATATGAAGGAAAAAGTTTGTCATTTTGAAGTATATGTCAATATATTCATTTGAAACTCAAGGAAAAGTGGTCGTATTTAAAATGACCATACACAATTACATACGAAAATACAATATGAGTGATTCATATTTTATGGCTTATGATGATAATCCCGATCTTATTCTAGAGGAATACCAACAGGAATATTATATTATGAGAACCACATCGAACAGAGCAACTGAACCGGTACAACGACACATAGACAACGAAATGATAACAGTTTTAAATACCATAAGAGACGAATTTTTTGTAGCATTGTTGCACCGATTGATTATATAATTTTATCTATATTTACTGGTACTGTATAATTAATTTGGATGTATTTCAATTTTTGTATTATTATCTCATTTTAATTAAAATCATAAACATAACAAAACAAATAATTAACTAATTAAAATCAGTTAAATTAAAAATCACTGTTTAAATGTTATATTCAAATGCTCCGTTTTTTCTTACTCGCTCAAATACCCGGCTTAAATATTGTTCTTTTATTGCAAACGCACCCATGGTCTTCTCTCTTTTCTCTTTGCTGCATACAAACACAAACCTTAACGTTGAACTTTTTTGCAGAAGGCACGTGACTACTTCATGTTCAATCGGCTCAGTCCGTTTTCAAAACCCTAAAACCCCAAATGTCCCGTTCTTCCTTCAAATTCTTGTTGTACGTCCATTAACGAAGAAAGCAAAATCCCTAAAACTGTAAGTCTCACCTAGACTAACTAGTAACTACTTACCTTTCTATCTTTCTTCAGTTACACAATGTTTTCTCTTCTACTTACTAGGATTACTGTTAAAAATCCAATTTCAACCCCAATAATCGGAATAGCTCACGAACAATTCATAAGATATTCGTCAATCTCGCAAATTCATGAAAATGGAGTTGTAGAACGGTCATCGTCAGCCATAGAAGGTGATATTGTTACTTCAGTTACCAAACTTCTCAAATCTTATGATTTCACAGATCCCCAAATCGCAAAGTTAATGGCGAAACTCCCAAATAACCCCTCATATATTCGGACAAGTGTCATAAAACCTAAGTTGGATTTCCTCCTCGACATTGGTTTTTCTAATGCTCAGCTTGCAAAGTTCGTGTCCGCCAATTCCCGTATACTGGAAAGCACCTTAGAAAACCGGGTAAAGCCAAACATTGCGCTACTTGAATCCTTCTACAAAGCCAAGAAACATTTAATTTGTGCTCTTATCTACAGCTCGACTTTATTGCTGCACAAATTAGAAAACAAGTTCTTCCCTAACGTTAGAACATTGACATATCACGGAGTTCCTCATACCAATATTTTAAAGTATTCCATCCTGTATCCATGGATGCTACTCCAGTCACCAAAAAAGTTTGAGAAGAAGGTACAATCAGTTGCTTCTAAGGGATTTGATCCATGCACTACTTTGTTCTGCAGAGGACTTTATGTCCTTTCTGCAACAAGTCCCTCGACGTTGAAGGAAAAAGTGAGTTTGTATAAGAGTCTTGGATGGTCGGATGAAGATGTTGCCTCTGCATTCATTAGACATCCACGGTGCATGCTTGTATCAGAAAAGAAGATTAAACTGGTAATGGATTTTTTTGTTAATAAAAGGCAGCATGAGCCATCTTATTTGGCAAAATACCCAGTGCTTATTTCTTTAAGTTTGGAGAAGAGGATCATGCCGAGGTGTCATGTTATGGATATACTAGTGAAGAGACAATTGGTTAAGAAGAAGAGTTCTGCAGAGCATTTTAAGAAGCAACGAGGATATCTTAGAGAAGTACGTGATTATTTATCAAGATCAGGCACCTGAGGTACTAAATGCTTACGGTAGCAGTTATGCCTTTGCTTGTTCGGAGAATGAATGTCAGACTTCATAGTTTGAGCATATGTTCTCATTTTTTTTTTCCTTTCTGGTTGGTCTTTTTTCCCTAAAAGTTCAAATAGGGTTGCACTGTTGTGGGCCTTGTGGCCATTAAAAAAAAGGTCTTGTATACATGAGAAGCAAAAGCTTATGCTATATTTAACTTGCAGTATTAAACATTATTAACGAACTTTTAAAGGGGAAAAAGTACATGAAATATCTGCTGCATCTCCAGACCATGTATTCTAAAATGCTTATCATACACACACAAAAAAGAAAGTGATATGCGTGTCTGTGCGTGTTCATGTTAACACTCAGTCGGACCTCCGCTGCTTTTGATGTTCAACATCATGTTTACATATAACAAAATTTAATATTTATCAAGTGCTCTTGGTGGAAAAGCTTTATTTTTTCCAGAATAGAAATCACATATCTACTTCATTTTTCTATATATACAACACATATGATGTAACCATCACAAGGTCGCAAAAGAAAAAAAAAATTACTTGGTCTCTTGGTGGGAAAGCTTTATTTTTTCCAGAATAGAAATCTTTAGGATAATAGTCAGCAGGGTTCGGTTTAAGAAATCCACCCACCTGTAGAAACATTCAAAATGTGATTTGATTTTGAAGTATACATTTAGTTTCTATAAACTGTATTTTAACAAGGATTTACCTTGGCAGACCTTAGCTAATCCATCAAAGGCAACATATTTATGGATTTTTACATGTTAAACCACTTGTTAAAACAAATCACATGTTTAAACCAAGGTTTGAGGATCCAGCCAGAACCACGAGATTCCGACCATCTCGTATCAGTTCCGGCCATCACCAAGACGGGATTAGGACAACATCCCCATCCTGTTCAAATTGTCGATGGATATTAAAATATCCCAAATTTGCGAAATCAGAAGAAGGATGGTAGATCGAAGGATGGTAGATCGACAACCGACAACAAAACGCGTGCGAAATCCAAAGTCGAAAAAGCAAAACAAAAAGGTAAACTCATCTCGTGCTTGAACAGAAAGAATAAACTTTTTGCCTATAAATAAATAATCGCAAACATAAATTACCACAATTTGTGCTTCAACAATCTTCCCAATTCAAGCGCTGAGCATCACCGAGTTCGTCCAAATTTGAGAAAGCTTCGACGACGTGGAGTTCTTCGACTTCGCACGGAGCAGAACCGAGCTTCAATTCGGAATCGTGGGTGAATTTTTTTTGCTAAGTTTTCCTTCTGCCTTCAGCCACTTTATCTGCTGTTCTTTTTTTTCCCGTGAATGTGATTTGTTTGTAAAGTGGTAGAAGGAAGAAAAGGGTATGTGTGCTATTTGCTGTTGTATACGTTACTTTTTGAGTTGTTTTTTTTTGGCATTTTCCTATTATATGTTGAACATGGACATTGTTTGATATTACATATATAAAGGGCCTTGAATATGTTGAACCGACTTAAATAAGTCGACTGACCTGATTATGCTGAACTGACTTGAATATTGGACTTGAATATGCTGATTTGAATATTGACTTGAATATTGAACTTGAATATATTGGACTGGAATATGGACTTGAATATTGGACAAGGACATTGAACTTGACTTGAAATATTGAACTTGAACAATGAATTCTGACGACTTCGATGAATGTTACTTGTTCATTTTTATTTCTTGATTTGATTTGGAATATTAAATTGCTTAGCATTGACTACTATTCAATTATAAATGCGTATATTGTATCGTTTATTTATAATCTGAGGTATGTTATGACAAATCCAACTGAAATTGATTGGAATTATGGTACTGCGATCAATAATAATTTTCAAAAAACAAAATGTAACTTTTGCAGTAAACTAATTATTGGCGGTGGTGTGACACGTTTGAAAGAACATCTAACAGGAGTGTGCGGCAATGTATCATCATGCCTAATTGTCTCTAAAGAAGTTAAACAACCTGTCTGATCACATATCGTTCAAAAGAGAAATGAACGAATCAAAAGAAAACTAGACAAATAACGCTTATAAGAGGAATTAATGAGCAAACCGCACTAATTATCAGACAATGAAAATGAAGATGATGAAGAACTTCAACATGTCACACGACAAAGCAGAAATGCATTTAGAGACAAAGAGCTGCACAGTTCTCATACTGTTGGACGATCGGGTGGTGATTCAATTCAAACATTGCACAGATCGCATACTGTTGGAAAATCTATCAGAGTAGATGACGATTTTGATACTCTTGCTGCTGGACGAATCGATTTGTATACGCAAAAACGAGAAGGTAGAACTCAACCTTCTATTAAATCTGCGATGAAATGTATTAAAGATGCCAAAAAACATATATGTCGAGCAATTTCTGAGTTATTTTTTTTCAATCATATTCCACATAACGTTCCTAATAGTCCATTATACAAGAACGGTTGACGCGATTGCAGAATGCGGTCGTGGAATTGATCCACCAACTGCATATGTAATATTACACTCGCACCTTAAATGTAAATAGAAGAAGTTGGACAATATATTAAACCATTGCATAATTTCTGTGATGAATATGGCTGCACACTAATGTGTGATGGTTGGAGTATGCAGAATCGATGAAAAAAATAAAGTTTCTCGTGTACTCTACCCATGTAACGGTATTTATCAAATCTGTGCATGCCACAAATGAATTCCAAAGTGGAGAATATATTTGTGGATTATTGGATGATATTGTTGAAACAATCAGTGAAAATAGGATAGTACAAATTGTTACAAATAATAAAACAAACTACAAAGCCGTCTTTCAATTATTGATGCAGAAAAGAAAGCATTTATACTGGACACCATGTGCAGCACACTGCATTGATTTGATTTTAGAAGATTTTCAAAGAACCATCGGTAACAACTGTTATCATAAATTGTCAGTTAATAACGATACTTATATGCAATCATGGTTAGTTACTTTCCATTATGTGAAAGAAGATAAAGAATTGATTAGATCGGCGGTGACACGGTTTGTAACTCATTTTGTCGCACTAGACTATATTCATTAAAATAGAGATGATCTGAGAAGGATGATTGCTTCGAGAAAATGGACATTCCTAGACTCAATACTAAAGATAGGGGTGCACACAACTCATACTCAACCCAACACAAACCACCAACCCGACCCAACCCACATACACCCGACCCAACCCATCTTAATTCGGATCGGATATGGGTTACAATTTGTAACCCATACTATATACGGGTCGGGTGAAATATTTTGTTCAACCCAACCCTATTTTAACCCAACCCAACCCTACATAAAAAACTAATTTAATATCAGCCCATGTGAAATTAGAACAGTCAAAATTTAAAATAAAATTTATGTATTCTCGAATAAATATACCGGAAAAGCATATTTGATGTCAGTCCAAAGTACATAGAATTAACTAACATATTTTGATGAGCATTTTAATGTATTTTGAAATCGAATTCTTACTCTAATATGTAGTGAATTAATTCCGTATGATGTTTTTTATAATAAAATTCTAATAAATATGTGTTGTAGTGAATCAGTTATATTTAATTTATGCTAGCTAAAATTTTATATTTTAAGCTTAATATTTTAATTTTTTCTTTATATTCTCATTTTTGTATTAGATTAATGTAACTCAACCCTGCTAAACCTGACCCAACCCATACTTCAGTTCAACCCATATCCAACCTCATATAGGGTCGGATACGGGTTAAACTACCTTTAACCCATACCTATAAGGGTCGGGTGAAGTATTTGGTCAAACCCGACCCAACTCATACTTTGTGCAGCCCTAACTAAAGATAAAAGAAAATTTTGTCTCTACACTAATTTACAACAATGCTTTTTGGACTGGTGCCGCTTCCATCATCCTTGCTTTTGAGCCACTAGTGAAGTTTTTCGAATGATAGATAGTGATGACAAAACAAATATGAGATATCTTTATAAAGCGATGGTTCGAGCAAAATAATCGATTAGAAAAAATATTGGTGGAAGACAATGCTAAAAATGGTGGGATATAATAGACAAAAGATGAGAAAGACAATTACATCGACCTTTTCACGTGCAGGTAATATGTTTTATCTTATCGTCATACAAATAGTGAAATACATTGCATTTTTATAAAACTTTTTTCATATAGGTTATTTTTTTAATCTCATCATTCAATATGTGGATGCAACAAACGATGGAGAAGTATTACACGATTTAACAACGTCGTTGAAAGAATGATGCTGGATATTGTACATAGATTGAAATTGGAAAAGAAATAAAACTAACATATATAAAAGTTATGACCAAAAATTTGATGGTTAAGACATCAAATATTTAACATCAATGTTTTAAAATGCGAAAGCGTACATGAGACGTTTTCATGTCGGCGAGGCGTAAGCCTTTTAGGAAAAAAAGCGCAAGTCATCATATAATGAAAATAGACATAGAATTACGTTAAATGTCAAATAGTACATAAGAAACATAAATTACTACAAGCAATTCAAACAAAACATAGTTGCCCAAAAACATTCAAAGTGTAGCCTAGGATCAAATGATGTCTTCCTCCTCATCCATAAGCATGTTACCATCCAAGCTATCATCGTCACTAGCATGTAATACATTTTGCATATGTAATTCTGAAAAATGATCATGTTCGTCGACAACATCATCCTCAATTGACGCAACTCTCACAACCTTCTCTTTTGGATCATTACCTATTATTAAGTTTTGTATAAATGACAATGAGTTTGATTTTATATTTAACAAAATTATTTAATATTAATTTTTTGTTGTACTCACCTGTACCACCATCACCGTTATAGCGTCTTCTTTTGTATGGAATGATGGGAGAAGAGCGATAATAGGCTCTCTTGAAAGGGAGAGGGGTAGGATCTCTAAGAGGTATAGGTTAACGGTTTTGCATCGTAGGTTCTCTAATTCTTAAAGTATCATCATATATTGAAGCGGGCATATTTCGTGTAGCATCAACATCAAGAAATTGATCATCATCATCAAGCCAACTTGCATCGGAAGGAAGAGTTGGATTTTCTATTTCGGTAATCCACTTATCATCGGAATTAATTTCTTCCATGACTATTGGATTTATCTTTCTTCTTCTCATTATTTCTCTGTCTCAAAGCGGTATTATATTTGACATACACCAAAGAATGCAATCTTTTGTGCTCAAGCTTATTTCTTTTCTTAGAATGAACCTAAAGCAAACAAAATAAATTGAATATTTTGATATGAAATCGAAATGCACTTGAAGTAAACTATTTTAAATAAAGCTTACCCATTGAAATGCACTCCAATTTCTTTCACATCTGATTGCATTACAAGTTAGACCAAGCACCCGTATAGAAAAATTCATCAACTCCGATGTAACAATCACAAAACGCTCCCACTAATACAATATAGGTTGATAAAGCATGAAAAATCGTATATTTTCATAATTTATTGTAAAGTGAAATAATACCAAGTAAATTGCTAAGTTGAACTTCTCGTTTTTCTACTTTTAATTTCCATTTGACTTCCAAAAAGACCAATTTGACGATCATATAAGTTTAGTTGACAATCCATTTTGAAACATTCTTCACTATCACCAAGTATTCTATCCATACAAACAAAAAACCTTTTCTTATATCATCAACATTTGAAAAAGTGTCATCATAACGAAATTGCGGATAAGTAGCAGCCTGCCACATGTAATGGTTGGTGTAATTGTGCTTCCCATCGTCTATCTATACGACTCTAAATTGGCTTATATTTTTGTGATATCCCGGAATTTTTGGCAATATCAATATAATAATCTGTGGTAAAAATTAAATAGATATGATAATACTGTTAATAATACATTTGAATGATTTAATAATCTTCCTTAATAAATATTTAAATGGATGATTTTATCTTTTAAAAGCTAATTAAATTGTTTTCTATTTATTATTATATATATATATATATCTGTATATATTGTAAATAAATAACCTTTCTTTTAAATTTAATAAAAATAAAGGCATGATTTCTGATTCTAATATTTTTGGTAAATTGGAAATTTGATTTAATTTAATATTGAATAAATAATCATATGACTTTAAATACTCAAGATAAAAACTTAATTGTTTAAAATTGATTTTAGCTTAAGTTTAAATTTAAGTAAAAAGGGTTTGTTTTGTTTTAAGTATAGCTTGATAAAAATAATTAATAAAAAGAGAGTTTCTTTTATAAATTATTTTAATTTAATAATGAGTTATAAACAATATTAATAATGTGATATTTTTACAGATGGATTTTAATATAGATAGGAATTGCTATTTCAAAATTTATTAACATAAGTATAAAACAAATTTATGGTTAAAACATAACTATAAAGATAAATAATAAGTAAATTAAATGCTGGATAGTTTAAGTTTAAAAATAGAAGAGAAATAAAAATAAGCATAGAACTTAATACATAAGTTGAAATTTATAACTAACAAATAAAACAAAAGTACATATAATTACTTAAGGAATAAGAGCATAGGTAGGCAATAGTAATTTGTATGTAACCTGTAAATAGCATGCCAGAAAAAAATAACACAACCAGGCAAAAGTAAAATATTATGTTGCCTATAGAGTAGTATGTAAGGCAAGTTATATTTGTATGTAGTTGTAAAATAAAATATGCAGGTAAGAAAAATGTGCAAAGAAAAGTAAAATAGCTACACATAAAAATAAGCTAAGTAGGGACACAAAGTACTCCAACATTTATGCAAGAACAAGTAAAAAGAAAATGTTATGTACATGAAGTATGAAAGAAATATATATGTAGACTGTAAATAAAAAAAATAAAAGGCCAGAATAAACAAAGAAAGAAATAAGATATGCAGGAAAACATATAGGACATTGCATTTAATGCTAGCATAACATTTGGTCAATTCGAATTGTTTTTAAAATCAATTCAGCCTCCTTATGAAAAATCTCTGACCTAAGGTAAAGCATGTTCCAGATGATGCCTCCCTGTACAAAACACTTCTTTATATATGCCTTCTTATATTTTAGTTCATTCAAAACATAGAAAACACTTCAATTTATACAAACTTAAACAACATCATACTACAACAAAGGCAAGGAGTTTTAGCAGGAAGATCAAAGTAATACAATTCTGAGCTTTAAAAGTTCAAAGCAGTTTTTCAAATAGAATGCTCTGTCCATCTTCTCAGATCAATGGTGAGTAACACTTTTTAAAACTCAAATATAAATCTGGTTGCTTGATGAATTCCTAAAATAAGTTTGTATTTGTGTATGTATATTAGAAAATTCCCGTGTATTTATGGATGTGTGATGCATGTATATTTGTAAATGCCTGTAGAACATCTCTGTTCTAAATTTCAAGTCCCAGTTTCAATTTAAAATCATTTCCTCTTGATCCACTGATTGTTAAGACTTAGGATCCAAATAATATCTGTTTGTTTGATTATAAAGAAAGTTTTAAAATTGTGGTTAAGATAAAATAAATTGTAATTTGCTCTGGAAACAAGAACAATAGAGAAGTTTAAGTTTTTAGTAATTCAAACACTGTAATTCATTTATTCATGAATATAAATTGAATACTAGAATCAAAATATGATTTTTAAAACAAAAACTATAATTTTTAGTAAAGGGGTTAAGGTGCAATTCTGGTTTGAACATAATATGGAAATTCGTGACTTTCTGGTGATCAAGTTGATCGAAGTGCTCGGGGTTCTTCCAGATGATGGAGGACTGATCGTAGTTGATGGGAAAAATACTGGAGGGTGTTGCTTTTCATCGAGGATGTTGCGGCAGTGAAATATTTTCTGGAACCCTAGTTTTAGTAATGATCAGTAAACAATCCATCACGGCTTCTTCTGTTGATCGAGTGCTTCAAGGTTTTAAGAGATGGAAGGTTGAGCGTAAGGAAGTCATGGCCGGAGTAGACGATCTTCTGGTGGTCGGAGCTTCGTGATTTAGCCGTTGACAGGTTTGGGTTAGGGTGACTGCACTTGTTGTTTCCAGGTTTAGTTTGAAACTCGAATTCAAATTCGAGTTGGGTTGGAGCTAATCTGTCGATCGAGTCGGGGCAGTGGAGTGGTTTTGGATGTGGAACGATCGTCACTGATGATCGGAGGTGACTGGGGGTGACGTGCATGTGCACGGAGTGTTGTGTCTGGTGATGTTGGGTAGGTTGTGGAGCAGAAAAGCTGCTCGAGTTTAACTCGAGTAATTCGAGTGTTGGACTCGAAGAAATGTGGGTTGGGCTCAAGTCAACTTGTAGATGGCTCGGGTAGATTTTTTTTTTACCGGTTGTAAACCTGTAAGTTTTTAAAACTTAAACCTGGGTTTTTAAAAATGTAAACAGATAATTAAACTAAGTTAAAATCAAATTCTAGTGGGTTCAAATGATGTTTGGATCTCAGTTTTTAAATATAATAAAATTTTAAAATTTAAATTTATTTGTAACAACTTTTAAAGGTTTAAATAGTTTGAAATTTAAAAGTAAATTTGAAAGTAAATTGCCCTTAAGTACCTTGTTAATGATAATTTGATCATTAATAAGAAAAATGTTGTTATTCTTGAATAAATGAAGATCAATGACTTGTAATCATCAAGTTAATTAAAATGAATAATTAACTAATTCAATTAATTAATGATTTGGATTAATTTAGTAATTAAGAGTTTAAATTAGTTAATTAAGGTTTAAGATAATAAATTTAGGATAATTAAATTAGTAATTAAGAATCAATAATTAAATAAGGTTTAATTTCTAATTAATGATTAGTGATTAATTGAATTAAATAATTAAAGATTAATTAAGTTACAAGTTTAACACTTAATTAATTTAATAAGTAAGGATTAATTAATGAGTTGTTAAAGATAAAATTAATTTATAATTAATAATAAATCTTAGTTAATTACTTTAGAAAAGTAATTTAAGAATTTTTAATGGATAATGAGGTCATTAACTAGGAATATAATTGATTAATGCTATTAATTTTAATAATTAATTTGATTAATTAATTTATAGATAATCAATTGTAAATTTTTTAAGTATAATTTAATGGAAGTAATTAAGGAATTAATTACTCATTGTAATTAATTAAGTTTAATATGAATTATTTTAAGTTAATTAATTAAGTTTAATAAATTTAAATAACCATTTGATGATGTGATAAGTACAATTACTTAAGGAAGTAATTAATGATAATTACTGGATGTAATTAATTGAAGATGATTTAATGATAAAATTAATTTGAGTATAATTACTTTGTATAATTAATCAAGGGATTAATTAGAGAAAATTAATTAAAGAATAATTAATTTATTTGATTAAGTAATTAATGGTAGTTAATTACTGAATGGGGTTAATCAAGGGTGATTAACAATTTGGTTACTTAATGTAATTAATTTAAATAGAAAATGTAATTAGAGATCATTAATTATTATAATTAATGATGTAAATTAAAATAGACTTATTTGGAAATAATTAATAAATGAATTAATTTATTAATGTAATTAATTAAGAAGTAATATAATTAATGTTAGTAATTTAAAGGGTTAATTTGTATATTTGGTTAGAGATAATTAATTTGTGAAAATAAGTAAAGGATAATTACTTGAATGTATTTAAAGGTTAATTAATCAAGGGTGATTAATTGAATGAATAGTTAGTGAATGATTTATTTATTTATTTAGTAATTGATTAATAGTGATATAAGCAAGATTTAATAATGGTGAAGTAATTAATTTAATTTACTTTAAATTAATTAGAAATGCAAGTAATTAATTTAATTCATTTTAAATTAATTATATATGGTGTGATGACTAATCATTGCTTATGTATGGATGGATGATATTGTTTATCTTGAATGGTTTGAGATCTCAGATATGAGATAAGTAATGCTATGTGAATTGGATGCTTGATTTAAAATATGATGATAATATGGATTATCTGTTTATGATGATAATGTAGGTTATCTACTTTGATATTGTGAATTATCTATCTGTATGTATATAGATAATTGAATTGAATTGTTTTAGCTTTAAAACAACTTGGCCTTAAAAGATACGTTTTGGATTTCGATGAGACCGGGATCGGGTTTCCAGATTTGGATATCCGAAAACCACATCGATCCAAATTAACGATAGGTCGTGAATCTCAAGTGAAGATGTAGATTCAGAGTGCAAGGGTTATCGTCGTTAACTCTGAGGAGTGTAACGAGATAATGCCTTCGGTTTCGTTCGAACTCGGAATGAACTTGTATGGATTGAATGCTTTCAGAACATCGTCAGGTGGACGATGAGCATTCTAAGTGATGTATTCTGATTTAAGGTAATCGTAGCCTCAAGCCTCATCAACCGAGAATGGCTAAAACAGGGGATGTGCAGCAAGGCTAGGTGGGTCATACCCATCTAGGACGAGATTTTCCCCTGTCTGGATGTCCCTTTTTATTCGGCTATGTGGAAAGTTGTGAGCTCCAACTATCGAGGTTGTCTTGTTCGGAACTGTTCAGTAAGGAATGGTTCCGGCTTTGTGTTGTAGGGGATCGGGAGTGATCCTCGGTACGTTGATCTAGGCCACATACTGTGACGGGCGGTATCCCAGTAGCCCTGCCATTGTATGGAATCCAAAATCCAATAAGTGCCATCAGATTTGATTTTATTACCCACTTTGTGGCTAGTATGCTGAAATTTAATAAATGTAACAATTTCGGCTATGATTATATTTACTTGGAAACCCTAGACCTATTATAATATCACTAAATTTCTTATCAAATGTTTGGTTAGCATAAGGTAAAAACTTACCCATGTTTATGTGTGGGAAGTCTTACGTGATACCTTTGTTTTCAAAGTTTTTAAAGTTAAGCAACTTTAACCTATTACTCACACCAGACCCATGTCTGACCCGGAGTTTATTTCTGTTTTTCCTAAACTCTCGGGTACTCAAATTTTTTACGAGTAGCCAAGAGATTCAGGTTAGCTTTGACGAATTATAGAGGAGCAATGGAGCAGGAGGCTTCTGCGTTGTAGACATATATATAGTGTTCCGCTGTGTTGGTATCTCTGAGTTGTTTATATGTATTGTGTATTGACTTGTATAACTAGTCAGGTGTTTTATAACTGTCTAGTATGTGATGTATTATCTGTGTACCTCTGGTTGAGGTTGTACATTATGTAATACTTATGTGATTAATATAATTTATTCATTCCACTGTTGAGATTCTGATGTTGTTTCTTCTTTCTTCTCTATCTTTTCTCTTTTCTATCCCTTTCTTTCTTCAAGATGATACGACTTTATGGTGGTGGAAAGCCGGGTCGTCACAGTTGGTATCTGAGCGCTAGGTTGAGCGAATACCTAGGCTCTTGAGTGATTTCTTTCTTGAGAGAGCGTATTTGTTATTTTGATATATATATATACCTATTTGTTGGGTTACCTGTTTGGATTTTCCAATATAAGTTATAAAAGTAGATATGGTAGTGGTGTGTGTAACACGACTACCAATGGTTGGAGTTTGAATGTTTGAGGTTGGAAGTGTATCTGTCGAGACTGTAGACCTAATACCGTCTCGAGTGAGCTTTGGGTGGTGTAAGAATTTCATCGATCTCTGAAGGTAACCTGTTACGGTTCGGAGTTCATCTTTGAAGTGTAAGTTGGGATGAGCTAGAGTTTGGATCTGTCGGTTGGACAGAAGCAAGTGATGATATCTTGATGTAGTAGCTGTGTGATGAGACACAGTGACTATGGATGTTTCCGAAGATGTTTTCGAAGATGTTTCTTTGGAACAAGTAAGGAAGTGTGTCTGGTTCGGTGTTGTGGCTAAGTTCAATAGGATGTTTCTGTTTGGTTTGAGGTCCGAGTTTCTCGAAGAGCTTTGGATAGGAAGTCTTTGGCATCTGAGTCAGCAATGTAGCTCGGAGTGTTCTGTGTGCCGTCAAGGAGATCTTCTGGTTAGCAGTTTTTCTTGAGGTAATTTCAGGAGCAGCAGAGTGGAATCCATTTTTTCGATGGATTGGCTAGATAAGCGTAGGTTGTTCTGTTTGGTAAAGAGAGAACAGTTTTTCTTTGGAATTAGGCTGGATTGATCGTAAAAGTGACTTGCGATAGTTTGAGTGTTCTCTTGGGTTTTCAGAGATTTTTCTGGATGTCTTCAGGAAGTCAGAGTTTGTCCGCATCTAGAGATTGAGTCTGGTATCGACTGGATTCCTGAAGTGGTACCGATGGTTCAGGTTAGTAGTAGAATGGTTTCTGGAGATTGAGTTTGGTGAAGCAGCTCAGGTATTGGGAAACTTCTGAGTTTTATTTTTTGATCTGTTGAACCATACTTTTGAAATGTGTTGTCCAATCTGTGCTTGTGATCATCGTAAGCATTTTCATCTACTCAGTCAGAGTTGCGCAGTGGAAGCATGGTGGCATCTATTTTAAAGTAGAAGCATATGGAAATTGCAGTGTTTGGATTGGAAGGTTTCTACAAGAAATTTTTTAGGATCTGAGGCCAGATTAGGAGTGCATCTGTTTTTATCTTTTCCAGATGGGAGAAGTGAGATCAGTCTTCTGATTTTGGAATAGAGTCGTGTTCTGATTTTTTTTGAGTTGATCTTGGAAAGATCATTCTGTTGGATTGTTTTTGGATCAGTTTGTTTCTAGGGGGCATCAGCAAGGGTTGAGCTGATCAGGAAGGATGTAGGCAGCCCAGGATCGTCAGAAGAGTTTTGTGGATAAGAGACGGAGGAATTTGGATTCCGAAGTCGGAGATTGGATAAGTGTTTGGTCTTCAGGATTGAATTGTCAGTTTGGATAAATGAGATTCGATGTGTTTCACGTATCTCTGAGGGAGTATGTGTAAGATCTATCTCTGGTTGTAGAACAAGCAGTTCAGAAGGGTATGGTAGTTGAGTTAGACTTGAGTTTGGTCTGATATCTTGATTAGTTTTGTAGATCTAGATGAGTGGAAGCTCTGTAGCTTAGTAGTATCGATTGTTTGGATTCTGTAGAGCGAGTATTCCGATATTTATACTTGGGAAACTCGAGAAAATTCTATCCAGAATTTTTGTCTGGATAGTTAGATTTGTTTGATTGAATGAATTGGTTGCTATGGTTGTTAGAATATGATTGATATATGCTTGTGTTTTAAAATTAAATCTTTAATTAGATTATTAAATTACCTCTGTTTTAAAATTTCGGGGACGAAATTCTTTCAAGGGGGGAGGAATGTGATATCCCGGAATTTTTGGCAATATCAATTTAATAATATGTGTTAAAAATTAAACAGATTTGATAATATTGTTAATAATAAATTTGAATTGATTTAATAATCTTCCTTAACAAATATTTAAATGGATGATTTTATCTTTTAAAAGCTAATTAAATTGTTTTCTATTTATAATATATATATCTGTATATATTGTAAATAGATAACCTTTGTTTTAAATTTAATAAAAATAAAGGCATGAATTCTGATTCTAATAGTTTTGGTAAATTGGAAATTTGATTTAATTTAATATTGAATAAATAATCATATGACTTTAAATACTCAAGATAAAAACTTAATTGTTTAAAATTGATTTTAGCTTAAGTTTAAATTTAAGTAAAAAGGGTTTGTTTTGTTTTAAGTATAGCTTGATAAAAATAAGTAATAAAAAGAGAGTTTCTTTTATAAATTATTTTAATTTAATAATGAGTTATTTTTAAACAATATTAATAATGTGATATTTTTACAAATGGATTTTAATATAGATAGGAATTTCTATTTCAAAATTTATTAACATAAGTATAAAACAAATTTATGGTTAAAACATAAGTATAAAGATAAATAATAAGTAAATTAAATGATGGATAGTTTAAGTTTAAAAATAGAAGAGAAATAAAAATAAGCATAGAAATTAATACGTAAGTTAAAATTTATAACTAACAACTAAAACAAAAGTACATATAATTACTTAAGGAATAAGAGCATAGGTAGGCAATAGTAATTTGTATGTAACCTGTAAATAGCATGCCAGACAAAAATAACACAACCAGGCAAAAAAAAAATATTATGTCGCATGTAGAGTAGTATGTAAGGCAAGTTATATTTGTATGTAGTTGTAAAATAAAATATGCAGGTAAGAAAAATGTGCAAAGAAAAGTAAAATAGCTACACATAAAAATAAGCTAAGTAGGGACACAAAGTACTCCAACATTTAATGCAAGAACAAGTAAAAAGAAAATGTTATGTACATGAAGTATGAAAGAAATATATATGTAGACTGTAAATAAAAAAAATACATGGCCAGAATAAACAAAGATAGAAATAAGATATGCAGGAAAACATATAGGACATTGCATTTAACGATAGCATAACGTTTGGTCAATTCGAATTGTTTTCATAATCAATTCAGCCTCCTTATATCTCTGACCTAATGTAAAGCATGTTCCAGATGATGCCTCTCTGTACAAAACACTTCTTTATATATGCCTTCTTATATTTTAGTTCATTCAAAACATAGCAAACACTTCCATTTATACAAACTTAAACAACATCATACTACAACAAAGGCAAGGAGTTTTAGCAGGAAGATCAAAGCAGTACAATTCTCAGTTTTAAAAGTTCAAAGCAGTTTTTCAAATAGAATGCTCTGTCCATCTTCTCAGATCAATGGTGAGTAACACTTTTTAAAACTCAAATATAAATTTGGTTGCTTGATGAATGCCAAAAATAAGTTTGTATTTGTGTATGTATATTAGAAAATTCCCGTGTATTTATGGATGTGTGATGCATGTATATTTGTAAATGCCGGTAGAACATCTCTATTCTAAATTTCAAGTCCCAGTTTCAATTTAAAATCATTTCCTCTTGATCCACTGATTGTTAAGACTTAGGATCCAAATAATATCCGTTTGTTTGATTATAAAGAAAGTTTTAAAATTGTGGTTAAGATAAAATAAATTGTAATTTGCTCTTGAAACAAGAACAACAGGGAAGTTTAAGTTTTTAGTAATTCAAACACTGTAATTCATTTATTCATGAATATAAATTGAATACTAGAATCAAAATATGATTTTTAAAACAAAAACTATAATTTTTATTAAAGGGGTTAAGGTGCAATTCTGGTTTGAACATAATATGGAAATTTGTGACTTTCAGGTGATCAAGTTGATCGGAGTGCTCGGGGTTCTTCCAGATGATGGAGGAGTGATTGTAGTTGATGGGAAAAATATTGGAGGGTGTTTCTTTTCATCGAGGATGTTGCGGCAGTGAAAATATTTTCTGGAGCCCTAGTTTTAGTAATGATCAGTAAACGATCCATCACGGCTTCTTCTGTTGATCGAGTGCTTCAAGGTTTTGAGATATGGAAGGTTGAGTGTAAACGAAGTCGTGGCTGGAGTAGCCGATCTTCTGGTGGTTGGAGCTTCGTGATTTAGCCGTTGACCGGTTTGGGTTGGGGTGACTGCACCTGTTGTTTCCAGGTTTAGTTTGAAACTCGAATTCAAATTCGAGTTGGGTTGGAGCTAATCTGTCGATCGAGTTGAGGTAGTGGAGTGGTTTTGGATGTGGGACGATCATCACTGATGCTCGGAGGTGACTAGGGGCGACGTGCATGTGCATGGAGTGTTGTGTCTGGTGATGTTGGGTAGTTTGTGGAGCAGAAAAGTTGCTCGAGTTTAACTCGAGTAATTCGAGTGTTGGACTCGAAGGAATGTGGGTTGGGCTCGAGTCAACTTGTAGATGGCTCGGGTAGATTTTGTTTACAGGTTGTAAACCTGTAAGTTTTTAAAACTTAAACCTGGGTTTTTAAAAATGTAAACCGATGACTAAACTAAGTTAAAATCAAATTCTAGTGTGTTCAAATGAAGTTTGGATCTCAGTTTTTAAATATAATAAAATTTTAAAATTTAAATTTATTTGTAACAACTTTTAAATGTTTAAATAGTTTGAAATTTAAAAGTAAATTTGAAAGTAAATTGCCCTTAAGTACCTTGTTAATGATAATTTGATCATTAATAAGAAAAATGTTGTTATTCTTGAATAAATGAAGATCAATGACTTGTAATCATCAAGTTAATTAAAATGAATAATTAACTAATTCAATTAATTAATGATTTGAATTAATTTAGTAATTAAGAGTTTAAATTAGTTAATTAAGGTTTAAGATTATAAATTTAGGATAATCAAATTGGTAATTAAGAATCATTAATTAAATAAGGTTTAATTTCTAATTAATGATTAATTAATTTAAATAATTAAAGATTAATTAAGTTACAAGTTTAACACTTAATTAATTTAATAAGTAAGGATTAATTAATGAGTTGTTAAAGATAAAATTAATTTGTAATTAATAATAAATCTTAGTTAATTACTTTAGAAAAGTAATTTAAGAATTTTTAATGGATAATGAGGTCATTAACTAGGAATATAATTGACTAATGCTATTAATTTTAATAATTAATTAAATTAATTAATTTAAAGATAATCAATTGTAAATTGTTTAAGTATAATTTAATGGAAGTAATTAAGGAATTAATTACTCATTGTAATTAATTAAGTTTAATATGAATTCTTTCAAGTTAATTAATTAAGTTTAATAAATTTAAATAACCATTTGATGATGTGATAAGTACAATTACTTAAGGAAGTAATTAATGATAATTACTGGATGTAATTAATTGAAGATGTTTTAATGATAAAAGTAATTTGAGTATAATTACTTTATATAATTTATCAAGGGATTAATTAGAGAAAATTAACTAAAGAATAATTAATTTATTTGATGAAGTAATTAAGGGTAGTTAATTACTGAATGGGGTTAATCAAGGGTGATTAACAATTTGGTTTAATTGAAGAATAATTACTTAATGTAATTAATTTAAATAGAAAATGTAATTAGAGATCATTAATTATTATAATTAATGATGTAAATTAGAATAGATTTATTTGGAAATAATTAATAAATGAATTGATTTATTAATGTAATTAATTAAGAAGTAATATAGTTAATGCTAGTAATTTAAAGGGTTAATTTCTATATTTGGTTAGAGATTATTAATTTGTGAATAATTAAAGGATAATTACTTGAATGTATTTAAAGGTTAATTAATCAAGGGTGATTAATTGAATGAATAATTAGTGAATGATTTATTTATTTATTTAGTAATTGATTAATAGTGATATAAGCAAGATTTAATAATGGTGAAGTAATTAATTTAATTTACTTTAAATTAATTAGAAATGCAAGTAATTAATTTAATTCATTTTAAATTAATTATACATGGTGTAATGACTAATCATTGCTTATGTTGGATGGATGATATTTTTTATCTTGAATGGTTTGAGATCTATGAGATAAGTAATGCTATGTGAATTGGATGCTTGATTTAAAATATGATGATAATATGGATTATCTGTTTATGATGATAATGTAGATTATCTATTTTGATATTGTGAATTATCTATCTATATGTATATAGATAATTGAATTGAATTGTTTTAACTTTAAAACAACTTGGCCTTAAAAGATACGTTCTGGATTTCGATGAGACCGGGATCGGGTTTCCAGATTTGGATATCCGAAAACCACATCGATCCAAATTAACGATAGGTCGTGAATCTCACGTGAAGATGTAGATTCAGAGTGCAAGGGTTATCGTCGTTAACTCTGAGGAGTGTAACGAGATAATGCCTTCGGTTTCATTCAAACCCGGAACGAACTTGTATGGATTGAATGCTTTCAGAACCTCGTCAGGTAGACGATGAGCATTCTAAGTGATGTGTTCTGATTTAAGGTAATCGTAGCCTCAAGCCTCATCAACCGGGAATGGCTAAAATAGGGGATGTGCAACAAGGCTAGGTGGGTCATACCCATGCCGGACGAGATTTTCCCCTGTCTAGATGTCCCTTTTTATTCGGCTGTGTGGACAGTTGTGAGCTCCAACTGTCGGGGTTGTCTTGTTCGGAACTGTTCCGCAAGGAATGGTTCCGGCTTTATGTTGTAGGGGGCTGAGAGTGATCCTCGATACGTTGATCTAGGCCATATACTGTGACGGGCGATACCCCAGTAGCCCTGCCATTGTATGGAATCCAAAATCCAATAAGTGCCATCGGATTTGATTGTATTACCCACTTTGTGGCTAGTATGCTGGAATTTAATAAATGTAACAATTTCGGCTATGATTATATTTACTTGGAAACCCTAGACCTATTATAATATCACTAAATTTCCTATCAAATGTTTGGTTAGCATAAGGTAAAAACTTACCCATGTTTATGTGTAGGAAGTCTTATGTGATACCTTTGTTTTCTAAGTATTTAAAGTTAAGCAACTTTAACCTGTTACTCACACTAGACCCATGTCTGACCCGAAGTTTATTTTTGTTTTTCCTAAACTCTCGGGTACTCAAATTTTTTACGAGTGGCCAAGAGATTCAGGTTAGCTTTGACGAATTATGGAGGAGCAATGGAGCAGGAGGCTTCTGCGTTGTAGATATATATGTAGTGTTCCGCTGTGTTGGTATCTCTGAGTTGTTTATATGTATTGTGTATTGAGTTGTATAACTAGTCAGGTGTTTTATAACTGTCTAGTATGTGATGTATTATCTGTGTAACTCTGGTTGAGGTTGTACATTATGTAATACTTATGTGATTAATATAATTTATTCATTCCGTTGTTGAGATTCTGATGTCGTTTCTTCTTTCTTCTCTATCTTTTCTCTTTTCTATCCCTTTCTTTCTTCAATATGATACGACTTTCTGGTGGTGGAAAGCCGGGTCGTCATAATTTTTTTCATTCTTTCCGAATTTCTAGCAATATTTTATTTTGCGGCGTCCATCGACTCATATATGTAACCCATGGCGGGTTTATCTTCTCCATCAACTTCTTTTAACACACAAAGAGGAAGAACAATTTTGACACAATAAGCGATATGTTGCCAAAAAAATCCATCAAATAATAAATACTTTCTAGTTTGAATGCCATCATTTAGAAAATGGACCTTCATTCCATTCTTTAGAAGAAAATAAAACAATAATACCTTCTTTTTGCATATACAAACTTTGAAGAGTAAGATAAGAAGTTGCAAACCTCGTAACCTAAGGACGAATAAGCTTTTTATTTTTGTAAACTTCCTTATTAAAGCAAGAACCCATAAATGACCATATACGAATTTTACTACAAACTTTGTTTTTAAATCGTTTGATTAAACACAGTCAATTTGCTAATATCCTCAAACATTAAATCAATATAGTGGCCGCACATAGAGTCCACCATAGTTTTTGCCTTCCCTCCATTAGAATATCACTGGCTCTTTTATAGTTAGAAGTATTGTCGGTAACAATTTGAATTACGTTCTCCTCTCCAATTTCATCAATAACATCATTAATATATGTAACCAATAAATCCGCATTCTTTATCATATTCAATGCATCAATAGATTTCAAAAACCACATACCTTTAGGGTTATTGATTAGAAAATAATAATAACATACTTTTACCATCGATTCAACCATCAAACATAATAGTACATCCATATTTTTTCCAATCTCATTTGTATGCGTCCATAGTGCTTTCAACATCATTAACGATTTCTTAAAGAATCCAAGTTCTTAACTGATGACTAGAAGGAGGTCTAATCCGGCACCAAACTTTGCAATACTTGCCATCGCTTCTTTATAATATAGCGTGTTTACCGCATTAATTGAAATAGCACTAGTGTAAAACCATAAGCTAATGTTTTTGCAAAAAAAATTCTTTATTTTTTCTTATAACGATTATTTTAAGTGCTTTGTTTTGCTTCTACACTCACAAACTTTCCTAGACCTAACAATATTACCACTCTCAAGGTCAAGCTCAACGGTATGAGAATCATTTTCAACGATTTCACTTCTACTAACCTCACGAAACATATCGATTTTTGCTTGCTTGACAACTTTAATTTTTCCAAAGTCGTAATGCATTCTTCTTTTACATTTTGTTGCACTTTGGACAAGGAATGATTCCGACGTGAGTGCAAGATAAATGTTGTTTGAATCCGATGCATCTATGATCACAAAACACACAAAGAAGGTATTTCAGATTTGTTGGATTAGGTAATTCTTTCTCCCATTTCTAAACTATATCTCTCTTGCTCATTGGTATGAATCTTTGCAGTTACTGTAAAAAAGTATGTGTAAAAGCCTAAAAGGAGCAGTCAAATAGACCAAGATAAACAGCAAGAATACATGTATATTGAAGTACATAAAAATATTAAATTATAGAAATAAATACATGTAAATTGATTCACTGAGCAGCAGGAATCAAAATCAATTCTAGAACTGGAATCAAATTGATTCTGAAATCGAAATGAAAAAAATTGAAAAAAAATTACCGCTTTTTTTTTTACCTTAAGTGGAGTTCGAACGGTTTAGTAAAGTGTAGGAGTAGCAAGTTAAAAATAGCCGGGTTGTGAAAAGTTTTGCCAAAAAACGTACGCATCAAAATGTTTTTCACGTTTTTTGCGCCTCAAAGGGTTGAGCCTTACGTTTTTATGGAAAAACGCCTCAATGGATGTACCTCAGTACTTTCTGGGGACGCCTCACCTTGAGGCATGCCTCACTCGTGTTTTTTAAAACACTGTTTAACATATACATCAACAGGTGGAAAGATATAGAATGAAAATTGGTGCATTTGGTTTTGCAAAAGCATATGCAGTTGTAAAGACATGTTTTTCTGCTCAATGATGGTCAATAATTGAAAGAGAGAATGCTCCAAACATAACACATTTAGCAATGCACATTTTAAGCCAAACAGTTTCCTCTTCAAACTGCGAAAGAAATTGGACTACATTTTAAATGATCCATACAAAATTACGAAATAGAATAAAAATAAAAATTCTAGAAAAATTGGTACATGTGAATTACAACATGAGATTAAGAGCAAAAAATTCAAAACGTCATGATACTGAAAATCAGTTGATCGATCTGGACTATATATTTCATGAAGATGATCCATTAGCAGAATGGACTGTTGAAGTTGAACCACCCTTATTGGACGACAACCCTTGAATGATCAATACATTTAATGATGCAGTCGCTACTGTTGATTGTATACCTACACAAGCAACAAGAAGCCAAAGCAATGAAAATAATAGCGCTCGTCAAATGATGATCAAGATAATGCTGTTGGAAGTGGTGTGGGTTTAACAAGTAACTATGGTATTGGTTCAAGTGGTTGTGGTGAATTTTACTGACCGACTAAAACATATTCAAGAAAAAGTGGTACGAGCGGCAATCCTAACCGAAGAGATAGTAATTTAAATGTTGACGGTTAGAAAATCAAATCTATAGTTTCAATGACAACAACTATAAAATGTAAATCGAATATGCATATATATTTCTATTTACAGGTAATTGCTAAAGTAACATCACTAGAGAGACAAGAACAAGGCTCAAAGAACATTACAAGAGACGACAAGTCGATAGGATCAATGGAGCAATGACACAGATGCACATAAGCAACATACACAAGTTTCAGACGTCTGAAGACACTAGCCAAACATCTGAAGAAACTGCCGCACTTGAAAAGACATCTTCGCTTCTCTTCACCACAAATCTTCATCACCATCAGAAGCGACTATAGAACACTTGTTAATGGATGCAAATACACAAGGAATCTCTCTACCACTATAAATAACATCAAGAATCAAGGAGAATAATAAATCTTACTTACTTGCGCTCTTTACTTTATACTATGATATATTCTTGATCTCTAGCAATCCATACTTATATTTCACTCTTCCATATATTCAGATCTCCTCAATCAATATTCTCTAGATATATATTGGAAGCATTTGTACTTAATAGTCAATATCCGTGTTATAGAACACATACTTGACAAGAACAAACTATTGTAACCAAGCCTAATCCTCCGGGCAAAGTGAGGGTGTTTGATAGTCGAATTCCGAAGGGGAGCTTCGGGACTGGACATAGGAGGGGAGGTCCGAACCAGTATAAAATCCTGATGTGCTTATTCTATATTTACCTAGATTAATTTTATCTTAGTTGCGTCATATAGTTAGTCACATATACTTGCATATACACTACATGATCCAATCTATAGACTTTCAATTGGTATCAGAGCAAGGTTTGATCAAAGAACAGTAACACATTTTTGAATCATTTTAATATGGTATTTTTCAAGAAGGACAATCCACAGCACGACCCACACCATTTAATGGCTCTAACTATGCATATTGGTCAACACGTATGAGAATTTTTATGAAAGCTAATGGTCTAGATATTTAGTCAGCCACTCAAGATAAATATGAAGCACCTACTACTGCTATGAACACATGGACCGATGCATAAAAAACAGCAGCTTCTAATAATGCCAAAGCTATGAATGTTTTATTTTGCTCATTGGATAAAATGAATTCTCACGTGTCATGTTATGTAACATTGCATTTGATATTTGGCGCACCTTTCAAGTTACACACGAAGGCACAAACAAAGTTAAACAAACTAAAATTTCAATTTTACATAATCAATTCTCATCTTTTAAAATGAAACAAAATGAATCTATAGTAGATATATACTCTAGATTTCAAACCATTCAACATGATTTAATGACACTTGGAGTCAAATTCATAAATTTTGATTTAGTATCTAGAATACTCAATTCTTTAACTCCAGAGTGGGAAAGGAAAATATTAGCTATCGAAGAAGCTAATGATCTCTCAGCACTCTTAGTTGAAGAGTTGATAGGAAATTTAATGTCATATAAAGCTAATTTGCAGGCATGAAAAGAACTAAATTCGAAAAAGAAGGACATAACATTCCCAACAACAAATGAAGACTCCGACTAAGACGAAGAAGAAATTGTATTTATTGCTAAAAATTACAACAAATTCAAGAAGTTCAGGAAAATGACTAAATTTCAGAAAGGAGGAAAATCAAGCTCAACAAATCAAACATCAATCAAATGCTATGAATGTGATCAATTTGGACATATGAAGAAAGACTGCCCCAAGCTCAATAATGATAAAAAGAAGAACAAATTTGGAAAGTTCAAAAAGAAGAAGGCTTTCAAGGTAACATGGGATGACTCAGATTCTTCATCATCTGAAAGTGATAGCGATAGTGACGGAGAACAAGCTAATGTGAAGTTTTATGGCACAAACTGATGGGGTATGTCCAGAACTTAGCTATGACGAATTATTAGAACTTAGCATGGAATTAGATGATAAATTTAGACAAATTAAAAAATTGAACAAAGAACAAATAGCCAAAATAAATAGATTAGAACTTGAAGAAGGAATGCTAAAAGATGAAAAAATTATCTTAGAAGAAGAACTAGGATTATCTCAAGAAAAAATTAAAAATAATTTGGTCAAAAATGAGGCTATTGCTATTGATTTTGATCAAACTAAAGTAGTAAAGGATAATTTGTTAAAAGAAAATGTTGACTTGAAGAGTAATATTGAAATTTTGAAAATTGAAAATTTAGAATTAAAAGAAAAATTAGATAAAATTACAAATAATGTTTCAAAATTTAATAAAGGAAAACAAGATTTGAAAAATCTTATCAAAACTTCAAAACCATCAGGTAATAGAAATGGAATAGGATTTAAAAATACTCCTAAACAAAAAGGAAATGATGCTAAGAATTATGGTTATAAAAAGACTAAAAGTTTACCTAGGTCTAATATGAATATCAAAAATATGAAAATTTGGATTCCTAAGATAAATAATAATTTAATTAGACAAAAACATATTAATAATTTCTTAGAGAATGTAGTCTATAATAAAAATTATATTTATAAAGGTACCAAATCATCTTGGGTATCGCTACCTTCCTCTAACATCTAGGATCCTAATAAAGTATATGGGTACCAATTAAAACATCTTTTATTTTGCAGGTACCCAAAATAAAAATTAAGGAGAAATGAATACTAGATAGCGGATGCTCCAAGCATATGACCAGAAATTCAAAAATGTTATCCAATATAACATACATCGATGGTGAAACGGTAACCTTTGGAGATAATTCAAAGGGATATATCGTGGACATTGGAGAAGTCATCAACTCTGGTATTTCTAACTCTCCTATTATTGCAAATTTTTATTAGTAGAAAATCTAAAACACAACCTACTAAGTATTAGTTAATTATGCGATAAAAGTTTTCAAATCAATTTCGAAAAAATAGGTTTAATATTTTCGATAATAACAAACAACATATATTTGAAGGTTTTAGAAGCAAAAATATTTATGTTCTAAACATGAATCTAAATAAAAATTCAAATTTATGTGTAACCGTCAAACATGACGATCCATGGTTATGGCATAAACGATTTTGTCATACCAATTTTAAATATATTAATAAATTAGCAAAATATGAGCTAGTTAGAGGTTTACCTAAAATAAATTACAAAGTAGAACATTTATGTGACGATTGTCAAATTGGGAAACTAAAAAATAAATTCTTTTAAATCTAAAAATAATATTTCTACTAAACAACCATTAGAATTATTACATTTTGATTTACTTGGTCCAACGCAAATACGATCTATAAATCACAACAAATATGTTTTCGTAATAGTTGATGATTTTTCGAGATTTACGTGGACTTTGTTTTTAAAACATAAAAGTGATACCTTTGGTATGTTTAAAATATTTGCTAAAAGAATTAAAACACAAATGGACTTGAAAATTAAAAATATTCGTAGTGATCACGGTGGAGAATTCGAAAATGATCTTTTTACTAATTTTTGCAACAAGAAAGGAATAAGTCATAATTTTTCTTTTCCTCGCACGTCCCAACAGAATGTTGTAGTAGAAATAAAAAATCGTACATTACAAGAATGTGCACGAACACTACTAAATAGTAGTGGTTTACCAAAACATTTTTGGGCTGAAGCTATTGCCACAGCTTGTTATGTGTTGAATCGAGTAACCATACATCCTATGACTAAACAAACTTGTTTTGAAATATTTTTTAGAATAAAACCTAAAGTATCATACTTTAAAACTTTCGGATCAAAATGTTTTATATAAAATACAAAAGATAATTTAGGAAAATTTGACCCGAAGGCCGATGAAGGAATCTTTGTTGGATATTCGGATCGAAGCAAAGCATATAGAATTTTTAATAAACGAAATAATACTATTGAAGAAAGTTTACATGTTTCGTTCGACAATTTTTTTATTAATCATCATACTAATGATGATGAAGAAATAATTCCAATAACAAATACAACAAACACTATTAATAATGATACAAATGTGCAAAATAATACTTTGATATCATCCACCAGAATTCTTAAGGATCATCCAAAAGATAATATATGTAAAAATGTATCGACTATGACGAAAATGGGTATTTAAAAACAAAGCACATGAAAATGGAAATATTGTTAGAAATAAAGCACGTTTAGTTGCTCAAGGCTATAATCAAGAAGAATGTATCGACTATGATGAAACCTTTGCTCTAGTAGCAAGATTGGAGGCCATTCGTATATTACTCGCCTTTGCAAATCATCACAATTTTAAACTATTTCAAATGGATATCAAAAGCGCTTTTTTAAATGGTTTTATTAAACAAAACATATATGTAGAACAACCCCCATTATTTGTTCACGAAAAATATCCCGACCATGTTTTTAAATTACACAAAGCATTATATGGATTAAAACAAGCTCCTAGTGCATAGTACGAACGTCTTAAAAATCACTTAATTACATCCGGTTTTCTAATAGGCAAAATCGATACAACTTTATTTATTAAACGAGAAAATAAAGATATTTTAGTAGTACAAATTTACGATGACGATATTATCTTTGATTCAACCAACGAAAATCTATGTGATCAATTTTCAAATATTATGAAAAATGAATTTGAAATGTCACACATGGAAGAATTAAATTTCTTCTTAGGTTTACAAATAAAACAACTTGAAACTAGTTATTTTATTGATCAAGAAAAATATTGTAACGATCTATTACGTCGTTTTGAAATAGAAAAAGCATCAAGTAAACCAACACCAATGAGTACTATTGTTCACTTAGAAAAAGATCACAATGGAAAAGATTTCGATGAAAAATTATGTCATAGCATGATTGGTTTTTTACTTTATTTGACGGCTAGTCGACCCGATATTATGATGAGTGTATGTCTCTATGCTCGATTTCAAGCAAAATCAAAAGAATCTCACCTAAGATCCGTTAAACATATATTACGATATCTATCTAGTACTAGAGATTACGGTTTGTTTTACCCTAAAGGATCATCATTTGAACTAGTTTCATATAGTGATGCGAATTTCGGTGGATGTAGAACAGATCGTAAGAGTACTAGTGGAACATGTCACTTTACCGGACAATCATTAGTTTCATGGTTTAGCAAAAAGAAAAATTGTGTTTCTTTATCTACTTGCGAAGCCGAATATATGTCAACAGTTCTAGTGTGTGTGCACAAGTGATATCCATGCAACAAACACTTACGGATTTCGGTAAAATTATCAATAAATCTCCAATATACTGTGATAACACGAGTGCAATAAATTTATCAAAAAACCCTATAAATCACTCGCGAACTAAACATATAGATATACGACATCATTTTTACGTGATAATGTTGAAAAAGGAACTATTTCATTAGAATATGTAAATACCGAGAATCAAATAGCAGATATCTTTACAAAACCACTAAGTGAACAAACTTTTATTAAACTCCGACGCGATTTAGAGATATGCTCTCTTCATGATCTTCTAAGTTAATAACCACTCCTTCATTAGTCTATGATTAGCTATTAATTTTCTGTCTAGAAATTGCAATTAATAAATCCCGCACCTTTGGTTTTTTGGTTAGTTTTTACAAATTTTCTATAAATAATTTTTAAACATATATATAAACAGTTATACAATAAGAAAAAATATAGACACAATTCATATTTTTTTAAGAAACAAAATATAGTCATGGCTTTTGAAAATTCTTATATATATCCATCTCGACACCTACAACGGATAGCTCGGCTGATACAGCACAACGACTTCCTACACCAACACTAATTTAGGAACCGACGTATAGGTGGTCCTCATATCACACGGGATTCACTCCCGATAGCAAGAAGACCAAACGATCTTTATTTGTCTCTCCTAACACAAAGGAGAAAATTGATGAAATCGATCACTATCAAAAACAACAAATAGATCTACAATGAGAACTATATTTTGAACAAAAAGTTACAGCACGTCGGCTAAGCTTTTTGGAGCAAGTAGCGATGAAGTTTTGTACTTCACGGAAGAAAGATGTCCATGAACCACTTCCGAAGCCTTGCAGTTCCTTGGATCCTTCTTCCTCGTATCATACCCCTTCGAACCCTTCACCAAGACGATTCTCTGGCTCCCCGAGAACCCACGAATGTGGAAATATATGGTCTCCACTTAAACAATGGAGGGACAACAAGTCAGAAGATCGTAAAACACCATCGCCATCTAAATAGATTATATTTTTTATTGTATGTGTATCTATGTTTATTTGTTATTTTGTTACACACAAATAAAACTACATATCGTTTTAAAAAAATAGAGAATCGAGAAATAAGCAAAACCATTAAATTTTCGGCTATTATTAGAAAAATTGCCTATTTCAGACGTCTGGATATGGACCTCAGATGTCTGATACTCTGATATACCTCAAATTTTTAAGCATTGTGCATATGTCAAACGTCTGTTATACCCCCAAGACGTCTGAAAATTTGCTCTACCTCCTAAAATTTAATATCAGACTATTTCAGACGTCTAAACTTCAATCCAGACGTATGAGTTATGCCTCTGCCACCAAGTTTAATTCAGACGTCTGATATTTTACCCAAACGTCTGGAAAAACTCTTTGACTATCAACTTTTTAAAAATCGACAGTACCAGACGTCTAGCAAATAAACCAGACGTCTTAAATTATCTCCTGTATTCGAATTAGGGCAAACCAGATTCTGATTTCGCTTCTAGACGTCTGAAATTCAATCGACACTTTAAAATCATCCAGATAACGTCATTTTTTTAACTATCATTTCTATCTTCAACTACAAATTATCTACATATGATTTTTCCTCTTTACTCCAAAAAAAAATCATTTCATCTTACAATTGTTCGATCAAGATGCCTCATAGAATAAAAATCCTAAAATATCCAAAAGAAAACAACACTAACCAACATCATCCTCAAATCCTCAAGTATGCTCGGATGATCAAATCGAAAGATGGATGAATAGAGCACCACACTCAATCAAGAGATATGAGGATATACAAAAGAAAAGACTTCACACATGTCCATTTTATAATCTACTTAAGTTTCCAATGTATGACTTGGATGAAATGTGTGAAAATGCCGGTCTAGAAACATTGATATCGTTTACTTCAAATGACATCCAAATCGACCAATTGGCTATATTTCTTTTTTACGCAAATTTGGATAGCACTTCAGTATGGAACACTGAAGATGAAGACAATTGGCTATGGTCTAGCGTGTATGGCAACACGATTAGACTCACTCCAGGCATAATAGGTAGAACTCTAGGATGTTCTGACACGGGGGAAGATTTATACAATATTCACGATATGCGCTTCAAACCATGGAATAGCATAACACATCAAATTTGGGAGGACGAAATGCAAAAATTTGCCTCTAAATATCTACGACCAAAAGCGCCACTTCTTACTCGAATGATAATTAATACCAACATTCCACGTCTGAAAGGTCATGAGCAGATAACCGAGCTAGAGCATAAAGCTTTATATGCTCTATTTAGCAGAATAAGGGTGAATTGGGCCAAATTTATTTTTGACGAGCTCAAACATTTTTGGACTCGATCACGGCCGTCAATTAAGCCGTCAATTATCTACCCTACATACATCATGTGACTTCTACGTGCACACAACATCCCTTTCTACCTATCAACTTTTGAAGAAATCTCTCCAAAATATGCTTCCACCAAGTTTTTCTCACTAATGCACTTACCGAAGATTCCTCGGGAATTTGTGTCTTTTAAAGATTGGACGCACAATCGTCAAAGCAGACAAGTTGAACCTCCACCTCAACCACAAAACGAACCATCACAAAAGGAGGAACAACATCGTGAAGCAACTCCACCTCCTCCGGCACCATTTGATTATCCAAGCCAGGATGAGATTTTGGAGACTCGAACGGAAACAAATCCAAATGGAAGCGTTCGAGATCACACTTTTAAAAATCAACATATATTGTCTCAAAATCAAAAAGTTTTGGCTAAGCGTATTGATAACTTTGAAACATCTTTTGCCACACGCCTAACAACGGTTGAAGAATCACTTTCAACTGTCTTATCGGTTCTCAAAGAGGTACTTCAAAGGGTTCGCGGTCCAACACCTCCTTTTGAAGATTGGCCAACCCCAGTGCCTTCTCCTCCCTCAAAACATTCCAAAATTTTTGAGGACGAACCGCTAAAACAAGCTTCGACATCTCCCACGAAGCAACCTACCTCTTTCCAAAAAGAAGATAAAGGAGATGATCAAGAAAAAGCTTCTCCGAAAGACTCAAAGATTTTAGGATATCATCTTTTGTAAACTTGACAATATCTATGAACGTACTCAATTTCAAATTAATAATGAAATTCTCCTCTTTGTGTTATCTTGGACGATTGGCTAAATATTTTATAATTCTTTTTGATAATGCCAAAGGGGGATAAATATAAATATATATAAAACATTAGAATTAAACACATATTCATGGGGATATTTATAAATTATATATAAGTACATTGTACAGTTGTCATCATCAAAGATGGGGAGATTGTCAGGAAATCAAATCTACGGTTTCGATGAAAACAACTATACAATGGAAATCGAATATGCATATATATTTCTATTTACAGGTAATTTCTAGAGTAACATCACTAGAGAGACAAGAACAAGGCTCAAAGAACATTACAAGAGACGACAAGTCGATATAATCAATGGAGCAATGACACAGATGCACATAAGAAACATACACAAGTTTCAGATGGCTGAAGACACTAGCCAGACGTCTGAAAAAATTGCCGCACTTGAAAAGACATCTTCGCTTCTCTTCGCTGCAACTCTTCATCACCATCAGAAGCGACTATAGAACACTTATTAATGGATGAAACTACTCAAGGAATCTCTCTACCACTATAAATAACATCAAGAATCAAAGAGAAGAATAAATCTTACTTACTTGCGCTCTTTACTTTATACTTTGATATATTCTTGACCTCTAGCAATCTATACTTATATTTCACTTTTTCATATATTCAGATCTCCGCAATCAATATTCTCTAGATATATATATTGGAAGCATTTGTACTTAATAGTCAATATCCATGTTATAGAACACATACTTGATAAGAACAAACTATTGTAATCAAGCCTAATCCTCCGGGCGAAGTGAGGGTGTTTGATAGTCGAATTCTGAAGGGAAGCTTCGGGATTGGACGTAGGATGGGAGGTCCGAACCAGTTCCTGGTATGCTTATTCTATATTTTACTAGATTAATTTTATCTTAGTTGCATCATATAGTTAGTCACATATACTTGCATATACACTACACGATCCACTCTATAGACTTTCATTGACTACGAACATCAACATGATTACGAGCATCACAATCCATATATTTCAAATGATCCACTAACTTATAGACATTCTACTTTTGACTATACAGGTGGTAACTCATATTATGGAACAAATAAAACATACAGTAATATCTCGAGTGATCAAAATAGTCAAGCTACATATACAACACAGAATGATGAACCATCGTCTTTTGTTAATATGACGATGACATTTATGGATGCAGGACAATTGCAATATGGTTATCAATCATATTATACAACACAAAATGATGCAGAAAATTATGAAAACAATCCATATGTTTTCTCCAAAAAATAGTTTCTGAATGTAGTGGTGTTGTGTGTATCATTATTATTTTGTTGTATACTATATTTCTATATGAATTTGCATCGTTTATCGTTACTTTTTCATTAATAATATAGAAATCTGATACCATGACCGAAACAGAAACAAGCAAAGTTTTCAAAATTGGCCGAAACCAACAAAATTTTAAATGAACAAAACCGAGTTCTCGAACCTTGGTTTAAACTACTTTCAAACCTATTTCAGAAAACATTTACATTTGGTTTACATGCAAAAAGATGATATCTTATACCGATGTTGCTTCAAACATCGCTGGTATTTTTACTTTTAAAAGAAAAACAATAATAGTTAACATTGGCGCTATTTGATATAATGCAAGCGCAGTTTTTCCTTTTTAATTTTTTTTTATTGACATCGCTTGAAATAGCCCTAGTACAAAATATTGTTTTTTTGCCATGCAGTCAGAAAATTTTGTTTTTCTTCAAATATGAAAAATGTTTCTAAATGAGTTAACACGTCCAAGTTGAGTAATATGAATTCTTGAATTGTGGATAGGAATTGAATTGAACTGTTTTGTAGTTCAAGTGGGAATTTAAAAGAACCACTCTTCTACCAGATTGTAGTTTAAGAGGCCATAAATTTATATTTTAAACCGGTCTTACAAAATTGAAATTTACTCCCCTTGACTTAACAAGCTTTCTGTCTACTCTTTGGATCATCTGCATCTGTCTATTAAGTCACATGTAAAAGTAGTTTAGTTTTAATAGCTGTAAACTGAGGTTACTTGAACATTTCTTAAATATGTTCTGTTTGAACAAGTCATTGTAACTCGATCTTGATTTGGTTCCTATTCAGCAGCTCGTCTCCTCTTAGTTAGGAAAACTTATATCAGGTGGGTTTTTTATGTTAGTTTAGCTTTTTTGGTCTATAAATATTTTCCAGGTATTTGGCATCAGAGCCTTATTGCTCATACGAGTTTTTAGATCCTGAGTGTTTCAATCTAGCGGCGGTAGCCACTGTTATAGGTTGCCGCCCGCTGGATCTTATTAATGCTAAAAGTTTGAGGCGATTGGGTTTCAGGTAGAGGTGTGACTGAGAAAAATGTGCTGCAAAGTGGTTAAGTATGGTAAAAATAAATAAAAATGGTGATGATTGTTGCTGACTAAAGCAAGGTAACGCGGTAGTTATGGTTGGAGGACTTTGGGTGTTTCCTGGAGTGCTTGATTCACTAAATGAATCCACTACCCAAATATTTCTACGTCGATACACAATATGAATGTTGGTGATTGTGGGATTTGATATTTGAACCTACAGTGTCCTATTGCTCTGCCTAGATCCCCGAATATGAGCCTGGACAGCTTTGCTTGAGAAGTTGTAATCTCGACTGGAATATGATCGGTGGAGTTTGCTGGGCTGTGCTCTTGTGATTTAGAATTAATGAACTGATACAGTAGATGTGTGTTTCCTGACTTGACCGGATCCAAGCTTTGATTCGACCTGGATTGGGAGTGCTAGTTTGGAGTTGAGTTGCTCATCGCTGATGTGAGGAGAGATTGACTGTGCTGGTTGTATGATTACTGCTGGTGTTGTGGTGCCTCGAGGAGATGTGAAGTCCTTACCGATGACGATCTGGAGATGAATGCAGTCTGTGTAGACGAATGTTTACTGCCGTTGTTGAACAAAATTTGATGCTACCTGATAGTTGTGGTTTGTCTAACTGCAATGAACTTGTTGATGGTTTCCTGGAAAATTTTGGTAGAATGCTTGGGTCGGATCATTGACTTGATGATGATAGAGACTTCGATGATGCCGATAGAGTTCGCTAGTGAGTTAAAGTTGTGTTGCCTGAAATATTGAGTATGTGTTGTCGTGATGAGAGTTCTTGCCTTAGAGGTAGAGTGAATGTGGTTGATGTTGCCTTGGTTGAAAGTGGTAATGATATGGGTGTTGTGGGTTTGTTTGTTTGCCTTGGCGTAATGTTGAGAAGTTGCTATGGAAGGCGATGCTTAGAGAGTGCTTGAGTGTATATGGTGGTAGAGTGCGTGCCTGAGATGATTAGACAAGATGATGTCCAAGTATTATTTGTTTGGAGTTGTAGCAGTTGGGTTTACTCTGTTATAGTGATCTAAATGTTGGAGAGATTGGGTTTCCATTGAGGGGATGTGCCAGAGAATATGTTTGTAGTGCGAGAATTATGTCTTGACGGTGATGTTGATGTTAGCATGAAGAATGTATTCTGCAGAACGTTGGTTGCAAGGTTGGACAATATGGAGAGCGCTTGAGAGAACTATTTGAAGTGGAAGTCTACAAGCGTAGTAGATAAAACTTATGAGTGAAGCAGGTAAGATATGGTTTCATGTCATCCAACAAGCAAAAGGAGAAGAGCCCCAGCTCGAGCTTGTTGGGGGGATGACAGATACAGTAGTATCATGGGATGGTCCTTGCATAGTGACCCGTAGATTCTTTAGATGAAACCAAGTGTTTGTTGATGGTTCATGAGCAATGAACTAATAATTGCGTAGCAGTTGAGCATTTCCAACCGAATGGCAATCAAGTGCATGGACAAATAACCCGGTTTTACATGGGAGAAGGGTAAAGGAGCTGTTGGCTTTGAATTGTAAGTAGTATTTGACACAGAAGCACATGGAGCATTCAGTATAGCATCAACAACATGCATAGGAGCTGTAGGCAAGGACATAGTTGCAGCAGCATAAGAGGGAATATTAGCTATAGGCTTGGGCATTACTGTTGGAGCAGTAGTGTGGATAGGAGCTTTGGAGCTTAGTAAAGCAGCAACATCATATATGGAATTAGTAAGTGTGAAAAAAATAGCGTTTGCTGATGAGAGAGGACTAGGTAGCTTGCTGCCAGAACTAGCAGCCAAAGGCACTTGTGTTACTGTGTAGAAGCACTGGTAGCATTAATAGATGGTGCAACAACAGCAGTTGCAGAAATAGATGCAGATTTCTGTTTATGAGTGTATGTTGATAAGGTAACAGAGGCAGGAATTGGTGCCGATTGTGAGGTATACAGAAGTTGTGTAGTTGGAGATGGCACTGGAAAGTCAATCAAAGAAAGTGAAGGAAATTAACTGTTAGTTCAATTTCCCGAATAAAGAACTAAACCATAAGAAACAGCAAATAAAAACAAATCTATTTCAACTTAACTTAAAAAACATATTTTATTACATAGCACAGATTTTATAGGTCTAAAACAGACGTGCTCTATAAAGTTGCTGAACCAACTTAGATGTAGAAATTAAGCTAAACATTTCTAAAAACTAGCCACTGCTAACTAATGCTGCTAACTAATGCTGATCAAGAACTAATCTTTAAACAGAATTATTCAATCTGAAAAGCACTAAAATAAACTGCAACCAAACCCAATGAGTTTGAGCTTACATCAATCTCCTACATCCTCCCTTAAGCTCAGACTGTCAAGACTACACACACCTAACTTCTCCCTCAACCTGCAGAAAGCTTCATCTTGTAAAGGCTTGGTGAGAATATCTGCAACTTGTTCCATGTATTTACAGAACTCTAGGTTAATCTTTGAATTTTTTACAAGCTCTCGAATATAATGATACTTGATGTCAATGTGCTTACTTCTGCCATGAAACACGGGATTCTTTGTGAGAGTAATAGCTGAATTGTTATCACAGTAAGTTGTAGTAGGTGCGATCTGTTCATGATGAAGTTCAGCAAGTATACGACACAGCCAAACAACCTGGCACGCACAAGCGGCAGCTACGATGTATTCTGCTTCGACTGTGGACAAGGCAACTACTTGTTGTTTCTTCGAGGACCAAGACACAACCCCCGAGCCCATGTGAAACACAAAACTAGAGGTGTTTTTGCGCTCTTTCACATCACCTGCTCAGTCGCTGTCAGTGTACCTAATAAGATTACAATGACTATCAGACCCATAATAAATACCATGGCTGGAAGTGCCTTTAACATAGCGCAAAATTTTCTTTGCAGCTTGTAAATAATACCCACTAAACTCCGATAGTAGGTTGGGCTTACGGACTCCCCATTGCCACACTTATCTAACTGAAGTCTTATTTCAGCAGGAGTCTTGATAGGATTACATGTGCCTATAAGAAAACGTTTCAAAATATCTGGTGCATACTTTGCTTAATAGATAAAAATACCATTTGAAATCTGCAACACTTCAAGACCAAGAAAATAATGCATGATCCCAAGATCTGTCATCTCAAACTTACTACACATAACCTCCTTGAATTCTGCAAACATGCACGGATGATTTCCAGTAAAGATTAAATCATCGACATACAAACAAACAAGAAGAAAATCTCCATGCGAGTTTGTTTTGACATATAACGTGGGTTCGTTAAGACATTGGATAAATCCGATTTCCTAAAAGTAGCTGTCAATGCGAGTATGCCATGCCCGCAGTGCTTACTTAAGCCCATAAAGTGCTTTCTTCAACTTAAGAACTTGGTCTTCACAACCTGGTTGCACATATCCGAGGGGCTGATCAACATACACCTCTTCATCAAGTGATCCATTAAAAAACGGCGATTTGACATCCATTTGATGAATTCTCCAATGATTGTGCGCTGCTAAAGCAACCATTATACAAATAGTACCCATTCTAACAACAAGAGCAAAAACTTTAAAATAATCAATTCCTGGTTTTTGCTTATACTCTTTGACAACCAACCGTACCTTCAACCGATCCACTTGTCCATCGGGTTTATAATTGGTTTTGTAAACCCACTTAATGCCGATAGATTTTTTCCATCAGGAAGAGAGGTGAGTTCCTAAGTGTCATTCTTTTCATTTGAATGAATTTCATCATCCATTGCCTGAACCCAACCTTTATCTTGCACTACATCTGAAAAATTCAAGGGATCACGGTCCGCAAACAAAGCAAAATTGACAATCTCTTCATCTGAAGCTTCATTATCATTTGAGATAACATAATCATGCAATCGAGCAGGCATGACACAGGCACGTGAGAATCTACGAGGAGCTACGACATGAGTTGTAGAAGCATCAGGTAGGAATATTGACTTCTAACTGTGTATTGTTAGCAACAGACCAGTCCCATGCTTTGTCTTTATTAAATTTAACATCTCGGCTCACTATGACTGCACCTGTAGATGGATTAAATAATTTGTATCCTTTAGTTCTATCATTGTAGCCTACGAATATACACTTCTCACCTTTTCCATCAAACTTTTGCCTCTTTGCATTACGTACATGTGCATAAGCAATATATCCAAAGACTCTAAGGGCTGCTACATCTGGCTTGAATCCGGTCCACGCCTCCTCGGGTGTCATATGTAGAATGCTTTTTGTAGGGCATCTGTTTAAAAATATAAACTGCACAAGCGATTGCCTCAGCCCAGAATACTTTTGGTAACCCTTTTCCTTGTAGCATGCTATGTGTCATTTCAACGATAGTTCTATCTTTTAGCTCTGAAATGTCGTTCTGCTGTG
Source organism: Allium cepa (assembly GCA_030765085.1). Classification (NCBI taxonomy): domain Eukaryota; kingdom Viridiplantae; phylum Streptophyta; class Magnoliopsida; order Asparagales; family Amaryllidaceae; genus Allium; species Allium cepa. The sequence goes on along the minus strand of CM060945.1, from coordinate 209,925,035 downwards.
GTGTATAACTTGCAGTAAGCTGATGCTTAATGCCTTGATTCTTACAAAATTCAGCAAATGCATTAGAAGTATATTCACCTCCTCTATCTGTCCGAAGCAATTTCAGACTATAACCACTTTGTTTCTCAGCATGTACTTTGAAGTCGTTGAACATAGTGAATGCGTCAGATTTTTGCTTCAAAAATAAATCCAAAATTTTCTATTGTAATCATCTATAAACGTAATAAAGTTCTGATTACCTCCACGTGATTCAGTCTCCATTAGGCCACAAATATCCGAGTGCACAAGTTGTAGCAGTTGAGTTGCTTTGCAAGACTTTCCAAGTGCAAATGGATCTCTTTGTTGCTTTCCTAAAAGACATGCCTTACACAATTGAATAGAACTCTCTAACAATGGTAATTCAGTAACCATTCTCTTTCCTGCCAACAATTTTAAGGAAGCAAAATTCAAGTGACCAAACCGGAAGTGCCATTACCAGTTTGGACCAGTCATGAGAGCACTGAGTGCATGCACCATTTCAGTTTGGAAGTTCAAAGGAAATAATCGACTCTTACTCATGTGAGATACAACAACGATTTCTTGTTTACGATTTTCAATAGTGCATACACCATTGTGAATAACAATCTGAAGATCCTTCTGAGAAATCTGCTCCATACTTAGTAAGTTCCACTGCAAGTTTGGAACGTAATAGATTTCAAAAATAAACCCATAAGAACCATTCTTCAGTTGTATGAGAACTTTACCTTTGCCCATAATGGATACAGTTGAATTGTTTTCGAATCGCACTTCTCCATGAACGGATTCATCAAGATGAGAGAAAAATGTCTTGTTCCCACACATGTGGTTACTGCAACCTGTATCCAAGAACCATGTGTGATGATTAACCTCTTCAGCTTCATTGCAGGATAAGAACATAGTTTTTGGTTCTTTGATCTCGAAATAGTTAGAATTCTCAGGATTTTTTCGAGGTAATGTAACTCTGCACTTCGTGTGATAATGGCCATAACGTTTACAACGATAACATTGAATTGAGGACTTGTCGGTTCATTGACGTTGAGGATGAATAGGACTAGAAACACCTTGCTTGGATGTTTACTGACTGCCTTTGCCTTGATTAGATGCTTTTTTGTGGCTTGTGCTGCCTTTTCCAATGACAGGCACTTTGTTCTGAAAAGCACTTTCAAGTGTACTGCCATTTTTTTGCTGATTCATTCTATGCTCATAGGCACATAATGATCCTTCCAAACCTGAAATGGTCAAGCTTGATATCTCGTTGCCTTCTTCAATTGCCGTAATAGCATAATCAAAATGACAAGTTAATGAACGCATTATCTTCTCAACAACACGAATATCTGGTACCTTTTCACCATTAAGCCTCAACTGATTTACAACCAATTGAATGCATGAAATATAAGAGGAAATAGATTTACAATCATTCATGGACAAAGATTCGAATTCACCTCGTAAAGTTTGCAACCTTACACTCCTTACTTTCTCAGTTATAGTTAAATAAATTAAATTTGTAAAAGTAAATTGTATGGATTTGAATTTAACTTAAGCTAAGTTAAACAAAATTGGATGTGATTTGTGATTAAGTGGAAAATAATTGGACTTAAAGTAAAATTAAACGGAATGGAAATTGATTATAATAAAAATGAACTTAAGTATACTCGAAGTGTTTGTATGATAAAAAGTTAACTTAAGTCAGTAGAAATATTTGAACAGAAATTTGACTCAAGTAAATTTGAAGTGAACTAAATAATCTAATAAATTAGTGAATTGAATTTGAATTGGAAATATTGAGCGATTAAAGTGAATATGAACTTAGGTTTAAAGTTGTATATATAAATTTAAGTAATGGTATAAAATGTTTATAATAAGAAATAATTTTGACGGAATGAATTAAGGGAAGTGAGCTTAAACTTCAAAATGGAAACCATAATTTGAATTATAAAATGGATTTATACTCAAGCCAACTGAATGAAGTGATTTTTGAAATAAAAATCTAATTGTAAATTGGAAAATGGAAGCAATTAATTAGATGAATTAGTTAGTAAGTTGAATATTGAAATGGGACTTGATTTATAAATGAAATTCGATCTAAATATAAGCGAATTAAATATATTTTGAAATGTTGTAGAATAAAATAGAAATGGATTGAAGTGGTGATGACTTAAGTTATAAACAAATCCAATTTATGTGTAAATTGAACATAGTCGTGAATATTATTAATAAGAGTGCAATCCAATATAAGTAACTAATTTATGAATTGGATCCTAAATAAATTGATGAAAAGTCAACGTAAGTGGGAGCAAATTAAGTTCGAATTGTAATGAATTAATTAATGAATATGGATTGGGATTTGGAACCGGGTAATGGAATGAACTAATTAATTAAATTTGTGGATGGAATTAGATTTGCTTGGAAATGAATTAAAGGAGTGGATATGAATATGTTGAGTGCAAATATGAATTGAGTATAAGTGAATTGTTTGTGAATCACTCGGAATTGAGTAAAATGGTATGTTAATTTAATGAAATAAATAATCGAATGTTGTAATCTTGTGATTATTGATAAATTCATGATATAACTTGTTTGGTTATGAAATCTATGTGTTTGCACTAGTTAAATAAATGAGATATTATTAAATTTTCATGTTTTGGTACTTACGTGCTTAAATTGAGTAAGTACATGTATGAGAAGACCGTTTGACTATATTTTTGGTTGCGAAATTGCATATAAGTAAGCTCGCTCACTTAAAACGCTAAATAAAGGTATGTTTTGGATTAAGTACAACGCTGATATAAATATTGATATATGTATATATATATATATATTGTGTTTCTGGCCGTGTAGGTCGATGTATATATTTTTATCACTTTTGTCACGTTGTAAAAGGCTCTCCGTACAGGGGTGACTTTGTCAAAAAATTTCATAAATTCATGGTGTTAGAAAATTTTTGTTAACTAAATTTGATTTGAATTTATAACTTGAAATAATGGAATTTGATGAGTAAATAGGAATTAGTGGATTTGGGTGGGACTAAAGGACTTAGGAAATGGAAATAATCGAATTCTAACCAAATGGGTTTTGAAAAGAAACGGATTTGGAGCATTTTTCCTACCGTAGCAATTTCGAGGACGTAATTCTTTTAAGGGAAGAGGAATATAACGACCCGGAATTTTGGTCGTTTGGTTTTTAACGTTTATTTTATTTTTAAATGTTGAATTTGAAATATTAATTTATTTTGAATACGGAGATTTTGGTTGACTTAGTGAAATGGGTTAAAATTTCAAATATAGCGATTAATTGAATTTGATAAATAGTAAATTTAATATTTGAAATTGGGTAAATATTTGAATCTGGAGTTAAATGTGAACGGAAATGATTTCTTAAGTTGATTTAATCTCTATTTAAATTAGGGTGATTACAATGTATTTTTGAATGAAATTAAAAGTCGATTAATTAAAAATTTGAAATCATATATATTAATTTAATAGTGAAATTTAATATTAAAATAATGTAAATAATTGAGCTTGTGATTTAATATGAATCAAAATGGTTTCTAATATTGATATAAATTCTATTTTAATTATAATCGAGTTAGCAAGTTTTTAAAATTTGGATTTCAAGTAATTTCATCGATTTTGAAAATCGCTCGATTTAATTGACACGATAAAATAGCCTTTCGGGGCACAGTCTCAGAATTCGACGAAACCAATTCCATTGGATCAGTAATAGTGTATTATTGTAGATTTTTAAATTTCATAGCAATCAGATTTATCGTTTGCTCGTGGGAGCTGGAAACACGTTGAAATTAATATTGGAAAATTTAATATTTTAATTCGATTCGAAAAGCTATCTTCTGCATACGATCGAACTAGACGTTGAAACATGTTCCATTGTGTTCAGAATAGGGGTAGAACATTATAAACGTCAGGCGACACGCTTCGTTTGGAGTTCGTTCAAAATTTCGCGTGAATAGTAAATATAATAATAAAATAATATATAAGAACAGATATATATAGACATTCACAGCCAAACCCTAGCCCATTTTTAACCTAGTCGCCGTTCATAAAACAATGGCCAGAAACGTTCGAGATTTTCTCCTCGATTTCCATTCAATCCATCCACTTTTACAAAAATCTTTCAACTAAAGAATTGTGGAGCGCATCGAGATCTATAGATCCAACGGGTATGCTTGAAAGCAAGGCAACGGATTGGAGGCGATTTGGGTTTGAATGCAGCGCGTTTGATCGCGATTTCAAGGCGAGGAAGGAACCGAGTTCGCCATGCTTCTGGGCGTAGGTGTAATTCCTGATGAGGGTCTGAATGGTGGTCGCTGATCCTCTTCTATGGCAACATGGTGGGAGCGGCATGGATGATTTTGAGCGCGTGATGGGTTTCTTCGGCCTGATAAACGAATGATGAAGGATGAAAAATGCATGCGGCCAAGATCTGCTTCCTAGGAATCTACGGCCCAGATTAATTAGGTTTTAAAGAATTTTTTTTACTTATATTGATTATATTCAAATCTTTAAAAACATATATCTTTTACATACGAGGTCTAAATTTGACGAAACAAGTGATGTTGGAATCGTATCGACGAAGGCCTTGGCGTGGAATCGAAGTTTCATTTATTTGATGCTGAAATAATTTTAGTTTGAAATAAAAGGTGAGTGTTTTTAATGCTCACGCCGTACTACAAAATTTTTTGTTCATTAAAATTGAATCGCGAAGTTATCTAATTTTATTGACTTTTATTTGAAAATGAAATTGACATATGAATTGACTGTAGGTATTAAAAATAACAGTTAAATCTGAAATTTGAATTTAATTGCCAGTAAATTACATGATATTAATAACTATGAAATTGGTGTGAATTATTTTGACTGTTTGGATGATTGATTGCGGTGGATGTTAATTGATTGATATTTGGATGTTTATTTATTTTTAATATATCATGTTATCATCCCGTATATTATTTACAGTATATAAAACTGTAAATCGAATTATTTTGATTAAATTAAGAAATATGTTGAAATGATATATACCTATGACATTTATTTTGGATTGAAATGATATATATCCATCCTTGGAATTAAATTGAAATAATTGATTCACTTGGTCATATGATAGAAAATTATATACGGACACCGGATTGGTTAAATTGAATGATTTAAAAAAATTTGATTTGAAAATTATTTAAATAATTTGGTTTTAAGAAAATGAAAATCGAATTTATGGAAATCAAATTATTTTCGAACTGGAGCTCGAAATGTTGAAATTTAAATTTGGTAAACGAAATGTTTTAAATAATTGAAGTTGAGATTTTTAAGTTATAATCGATATATGATTTAAATTTCAAAAATTGATTTGATTTAAAGGATTGGACTTCTACTCGAACTTTGAATATTACTAAGTAAACGTGATATAATATGATATTTCAAAATTTTGAGTTATAATCAAAACGTGATATAAAACGATGTTTGTTTGTTAAAGAGACCGGAGCCTCTTATTGGCATACTCTTTGTCAATATTGGAACCACTTTAAAAACTATGTACGTGGTGGATGATCCAAAACAAATGGCTGGATTTGGCGTCGTTTGCCGGATTTGAAGGAAGAGAATGATGATGGATTGAACTGACGCTTGTGTCAATTTTAAATTACTAAAACTGGAGCCGTACCGGCCAATGAGTCTAGCTACCTCTAGCAGACAGACTTCTTCATATTACTATCATGACATTGTTATTGATTGGTGAACACCCTTGAATTTTGGGAGTGTTGGACGTGGTGGGCCGTTAGGGGTTACTACTAGCTAGGAAGGGTAAGCTGGTAGTATTCTACCTTAGGTGTTGCATCACGTGCCTTTTCATACTTTTATCCTTATACGAGACCCCTACAATTTTGGTTTAGTGTTGTCGTATTACGGTGCATCATTGACTACCGACGTGCTACTGGTTGTGTCAAATGCAAACTGTACGACAATGCTCAAAAACAAATTTAGTGAGATTAATGTAAAGCCTTAACGCTAAGAAAAATATTTAGTTTACTGATTAGACATTATATATATAGCGTATTCTACTATAAATAAATATTTTGATGGATCCCTAAGGGAAGAAAAATCCCGTAACATCTCTTGAGTTATTGCACGTACGTTATACCCTAGATAGGAGATGTGAAATCCCGTAAACATCTCTGACGCTATTACATTCATGTTATATGCGATATTGATTTGACTTACATAAGGATATTGTAGTCCTGACTCGAGTGTTTTTCTTTCCATTACGCTTGGGTCAGCCCTAAGTTTTCAGCTTATTGAAGATTTTCTGGAGGACGAAGACGAAGATTTGGTATATTATTACTATTATTATTCCCTACATCATGTTGTTCTCCTGCATTATATATTGTTCTTTTATATATATAACTCTGATAAATGTTGTATAAATTATAATCAGATGCATAATAAACAGCTTCATGAACTGTTTATTTGATTATATATTTGGTCATTCCATTGTGAGAATCTGTGTTTGTTTCCTCTTTCTTTTCTTATTTTCTTAATTAACCCCAATGTTTATCTATGTTCCAGATTGTTTAAGTTGGACATGTGTGGATTATTTTCGATTTAAACCATCCGAAATGTGGGTCGTTACACATACTCTTAATCTATTATAACCAAAAATATTATTTTGGTTAAGCACCTTCCTACAACTCAAATCATTCACATTCACATACTCAATGGAGATCGTAGGAAGATTTGTACTATCAGTCAAAACCACGTTATTTAAGATTGTCAAAGATATACTTTTTATTAGCCTATTCCTCTAGGAAAAACGAGAGTCAGCTGGTTAAAGGGAATACCAAAGTGGAGCTTCGGTACTGGATGTAGGATGGGAGGTACAAACTAGTATAAAATATCTGGTGTGATCGTTTCTATTATTTATCTTACATTCAATTATTATACTTTGCTTATCATAGTTAGTAACACACACACACATATATAAGTTGCATTTTTTATAAAGATCCTATAGATTTACAATTGGTATCAGAGCAAGATCATTTCAATATACAGTAATACTAATTGAAATCAATAAAATGGCAAGTACATTTCAAGAAGGTCAATCAACAGCTCACCCTCCACTATTTGTCGGTTCTAATTATGCTTATTGGTTAACACACATGCGAATTTTTATAGAAGCAAATGGGTTAGAATTATGGCTAGCAACTCAAAATAAATATGAAGCGCCTAATACTGATATTGACACATGGACTGAAGCACAAAAAGAAGAGGCATCTAACAATGCCGAAACTATGAATGTATTATTTTGCTCACTTGACAAAAATGAATTTTCACCGTCATGCTCTGCAAGGCTACATATGATATATGGCGTACTGTACAAGTCATACATAAAGGCACAAATAAGGTCAAGCAAGCTAAAATTTCGATTTTACAAAACCAATTCTCATCTTTCAAAATGAAAGCAAGTGAATCAATTATTGATATGTATGCAAGATTTCAAACAATTCAACACGATCTCATGACACTTGGAGTCAAATTCATAGATTTTGATTTAGTCACACGAATTTTAAACTCTTTGACAACTGACCGGGAAAGAAAGGTTTTAGCCAGCGAAGAAGCTAATGGTCTTTCTCAACTTAAAGTCGAAGAGCTAATAGGAAATCATATGAAGCTAACTTGCAGGCTAGAAAGGATCAAAATCATGAAAAGAAAAATAGCATTCCAAGAAAATAACGAAGATTCAGACTTAGACGAAGAGGAGATTGCCATTATTGCCAAAAACTGCAATAAATTCAAGAAGTTTAGAAAGATGACCAAATTTCAAAATGGCGGCAAACCAAACTCTTCAAATCAAACATCGATTAAATGGTATAAACGTGAGAAATTTGGCTACCTTAAGAAGGATTGTCCATAGCTCAATAATGATAAAAAGAAAAGCAAACTCAAGAAATTCAAGAAAAAGAAAAGAGTTTTTCAAGTAACATGGGATGATTCAGATTCGTCTTCTTCTTCTTCAGATAGTGATAGTGAAAGCGACTCGAAACAAGCAAACGTTTCTTTTACGGCTAACACTGATGAGGTACGCACTGAAATTACTTATGATAAATTAATGGGAATAAGTATTGAATTAGATGATAGATATAGATAAACGAAAAAATTATAATAAATATGTAGGAAAGTAAACTTGATCATGAATAGAAATCAGATTATTAAAAGATGAAAAAATTATCTTAGAAGAAGAATTAGAAATTGCTCCGAAGAAGTATGCAACACTACTATCTCAAAATGACAAGTTATTAAATGATTTAGAAAATTATAAGTTAGAAAAAGTTAATCTAGAAAAAGAAAAACTAGAATTACAAGCAAATTTAGATTCTAGAAACTTTGAAATTTGTGATCATAAAAGTAAATTAGAAAGAAAAAACAAATAATATGGAAAAATTCAACAAAGGAAACAAAATTTAGAAATTTTGATTATGATATCTAAATCATCTGGAGATCAAAAATGGAATAGGTTTTAAAAACAAACAAAGGTCAAAGCAATATAACACATTATACACAAAATTTAAAAAGCCAAAGTTAAAAACTAAGGTTAAGAATTCATATACAAATATGGTCAAGATATGGATTCCAAAAATAAACAATAAACTAATTAGACAAAAATATATTGATGAATAATTACAAAAGGTTGTATATAACAAAAATTACATATCTAAGGGAACCAAATCCTCATGGATATAGTTACCTACATCCACTAACACGTAGGACCTAATCAAAGAAGGTGTGTACGAATTAATTTTTTTTATTTTGAAGGTACCCGAAATTAAAATGAAAAATAAAGAGAAATAGATACTCGATAGCGGTTGTTCTAAGCACATGAATGAAAATGCAAATTTGTTATCAAATATAACATATATCGATGGTGGCACCGTAACATTTGGAGATAACTCAAAGGGATTTGTCATCGTATTGGAGAAGCCATTAATATTGGTATTTCTAGTTCTCCTATAATCACTAATGTTTTATTAGGAGAAAAATTAAAGCATAACTTATTAAGTATAAGTCAACTATGTGATGAATCATTTAAAATTGATTTCGAGAAAAATAAATATAATATTTTTTATCAAAATAAAATTTCAATTTTTGAAGGTTTTAGAAACGAAAAATTTATGTCTTAAACATGAATGTCAAAAACAATACAAATATGCTTAGCCGCGAATCATGACGGCCTTTGGTTATGGCATAAATGTTTTTGTCATATAAATTTTAAGAATATCAACAAACTAGCTAAAAATGAATTAGTAAGAGTACTATGCAAAATTCATTTACAAAGTTAAAAACTTATGTGACGCTTGTCAATTTGGAAATTAAAGAAATTCTCCTTTGAATCTAAAAAGGAAATTTCCACAAAACAATCTCTCGAATTACTCCATCTAGATTTATTCGGACCAACACAATAACGTTCAATAAATCATAGTAAATACGTTTTGTAATTGTTGATGATTTTTCAAGATATACTTGGACATTATTTTTAAAACATAAAAGTAACACGTTCGAAATGTTCAACATTTTGCTAAACAAATAAAAATTCTAATGAATTTAAAAATTAGAAACACACGAAGTGATCACGGAGGTGAATTTGAAAATGAACTATTCACCAATTTTTGTAAGGAAAAGGGTATTAATCATAACTTTTCGTTTTCTCGAACACCACAACAAAATAGCATTGTAGAAAGGAAAAATCGAACCTTACAAGAATGTGCACGAAGTCTACTAAATTGTAGTAACTTACCAATGAAATTTTGGGCTGAATCCGTTGCTACTGCTTGTTATGTATTAAATCATGTAATACTTCGACCAATGACTAAAAATACATGCTATGAAATATTTTTTAACAAAAAACCGAAAGTATCATATTTTCGTATTTTCGGGTCAAAATGCGTCCTATTAAACACAAAATATAATCTAGGAAAATTTGATCCTAAGCCGATGAAGGAATTTTAGTTGGCTATTTAGATTGAAGCAGAGCATATAGAGTCTTTAATAAACGAACAAATATTATAGAAGAAAGTCTTCATGTCTCATTTGATGAAAATTTTAACGAAAATAAACATGACGATGATGAAGAATTAATAAATAAAATTAATATACCTCTACATGTAATAATAGTAATGTCAATACAATAATGATAATATAATAAAATCATCACCTAGAATATTAAGAGACCATCCTATTAACAATATTATTAGAGATTTAAATACAAGAGTATCAACCATAAAACAATTAAATCAAATGAGTCATGTTGCATTTATATCAAATTTTGAGCCGAAAAATTATAAAGAAGCATCAAAAGATGATTTTTGGATTATTGCAATGCCAAAAGAACTTAATCAATTTAAAAGAAATGATATTTGAAAACTGGTTCCAGGGCCAGACGATCAATCTGTAATTGGAACAAAATGAGTTTTTAAAAATTAACCAAATGAAAACAGAAATATTGTACGAAATAAAGCAAGATTAGTAGCTCAAGAATTTAATAAAGAAGAAGGAATTGATTATGACAAAACATTAGCTCATGTAGCACGTCTCGAAGCAATACGAACATTATTGGCTTTTGCATGTCATCATAATTTTAAACCTTTCCAAATGGACGTAAAAAGTGCATTCTTAGACGGATTTACAAAAGAAAAAGTATATGTTGAAAAACCTTCTTTATTTGTTCACGAAACATATCCTAATCCTGTATTTAAACTTAAAAAGACCTTATATGGATTAAAACAAGCACATCGTTCTTGGTACGAAAGATTAAAAACTCATTTGCAAAGTTCTGGTTTTAAAATTGGTAAAATTGATTTCACTTTATTCATAAAACAAGAAAATAATAATATTTTAGCCGTATAAATATATGCTGGCGACATTATATTTGGATCCACTGATGAAAAATTATGCACTGAATTTTCTAAAATAATGAAAGATGAATTTGAAATGTCACATATGGGAGAATTAAACTATTTCTTAGCATTACAAATAAGGCAATTAGAAAATGGAATTTCTATAAATCATGAAAAATACTGTAAATATTTACTAAAATGTTTTGGAATGGAAAATATATTAAGCAAACCAATTCTAATGAGTAATGCTCTACATTTAGATAAAGATGAAAATAGAAAAGATTTTGACCAAAAATTATATCAAAGTTTGATCGGATCTCTGTTATACTTAACAGCTAGTAGACCAGATATTATGATGAGTGCGTGTTTATGTGCTCATTTTCAAGCACAGCTAAAAGAATCGCACCGTTGAAAAATGTGCCATATAGCGATGCTGATTTCGACGGTTGAAAAACGGATAGAAAAGGCACAAGTGGGACATGTCATTTTATTGGTCAGTCTTTAGTATCATTGTTTAGTAAAAAGAAAAAATATGTTTCATTCTCGACATGTGAAGCCGAATACATTTCTTCTGCTTTAGCATGTGCATAAGTAATTTACATGCAATAAACTCTTCTAGGTTTCTATAAGATCATAACAAAATCTTCTATATATTGAGATAATACTGTTAGTCCATGAGATGATGGTTTTGATGACAACAACCTTAGAATAGATTATAAAATATAAATACTGACAATATAAGTTTATATATATATATATGTATGTATATGTATATATATATGTAGGATTTAACCATGCAGGTATCAAGAGTGAAGACTGTACTGTAACGGTCCTGAATTTTGAAGAATTTAAATTGGAAATAGTTGATTAATTTTAAATATTTGAATGATGATTTAAATTGAATTCCCAATGCTATATAAAACATTTCTATGAATTTGGCGGTTAAATTTTAAAATTTAATCTATAAAAAGTTGAATAAAAATTTAAATTTGACTTTGGAGTTGAAATTGAATATTGAATTTGTATTTTAAATTCAAACTAATGACTTAGAAAAAATAATTTGGATACAAGAATTATTTTTTATGTAAATTTATAAATGGATGGTTAGTTTTAAATAACATTTTTCTTTTCTTTTAAATAAAAAGGAATAAAATTTTAATCAATACAAAATAAATTAAGAAATGCACATAGTTAAAATTCAAACAACATATTTTTAAACTTTGTAGAATATAATGTAACTACATTGGAAAAATTTGAACAACATAATTTGAACAAAACAAAACAAAGCAAAGTAATAACAAAACTAATTGGAATTCAAATATATAAAAAAATAAACATAAAATAAGAGAAAAAATTTGCTGATGGAAGTTTTAATCGGTTGAAATTCTTTTATAAAATTTTGTTAAGTATTAGGAGTTAAACATTCTTTAATTTCAATGTTGGCCCATATTTTTATTGGTGCCATATTATTTCAAGTATACCCGTTCCTTTTCATTTTTCACTCATTCAAAACCCTAAACCTAAAAGCAAACTAAATAATGGCGGCCCCCTTTTTTCTTTCACCCGATCCACTTTTTCTTCCTTGCGAAAATTATGGCGGCATCGTTCTTCGTCCCCTTTGCAGAAATTAGGGCTTCGTTCGTCTTCGTGATGCCGACTTCGACTTCAAATCGTTTGACTCTCAGTTGCTCACTATGGCTGCTTCTAATTGCTTCGAAAACAGGTGAGTGAAACTTTCACTCACATCCAATTCATGCTCCTGTTTCTTCTGTTTTAATTGTGTGATTTCGTTGCTGTTTATTTTGGATTCGATTGACTTTAAACTGGTTGCTTTTTTTTTTATTTTGAGCTTCGGCCATTTTATTTTGCTCAGGTCATCACGATGTTAAATTTCTGGCATTCGACTTGCTAATTTGTTTTGGTAAATTACTGCTTGGATTTTTGGAAAGGAGAACCAACTGCTATATGAATTTCCTTTTCTTTGAACTCCTCTTTGATGTACACGGCATTGACTTGAGATTTTACTTAACTGTTTTTTTTCCACTGTATAATGATTCTTTGAATCTTTGCTTGCATATATGTTCACTGTACTGCAGTATACTCGAGTCTGCATTATCATGGGAAGTGAGTTTGATCCTACTGTTGTATATATTGATTGAGCCATTTTTTTTGTTGTAGCTGTCTTGGCCGTGCATCACTAAACCATTTTGTTCATGGATCATCAATTGTTAATTTCATGACTTTGAGCTTTGCTCGAATATGAGATGGGTCGTAACTTTGATTATTTGGAAAGGCACATGGATTTTGGCATTTATCTCGAACTGGAAAAAAAAATGTTTTGTATGCATTTAAACTTAAACTGTTTTCCTGGAAAGCTAAAAGAAATTTGAATTTCAAATCAATGGTTAACTGAGTTTAACCAAAGTTTAAAGGTGAGTTCCAGTTAGTTGTGAAACCTGGATTTGGAATAAATAAGTTTTAAATCTAATTTTTTTTCTTTAATACCTCAAAGATGATAAGGAAATTAAGTGTTGTTTTAGAATTTGGACTTAAAATGAAACCTGCAATTTTAAAAAAAGAAAATTTGGGCAAGTGAATTACTGGATTTCAAACTAACTTTATGTTTCAGTTTTGAAAAAAATATATGATATCTCTGTTTGCCTGGATCTATTTGCTATAGCACTCTTATGAGTACTGTCTGGTTTGATGTATCCTCTGGCATCATTCTTCATTTCACTTGGACTTTGGCACTTGACTTTGTCTGCATTTTTAATCATTTGACTTTCACTGTGAATTAATTAGTTGGCTTCGACTTCAAGTTGTATATCATCTGCTTTGACACGGCTCTGGTCTTGCTGTAGTGTTCATTTAAGTTGTGTCTGCATTGTCATGTTGTATACTCTCTGTATACATACTTGAGTCTTGTTCCATGCATCACTGTATATTCGTACTGTTGGCATTCTTTCATATTTGTACTTTTCTTTTTACTATAACATTTTTTCTGGTTTGACACAAATGTTTCACTTGTGTTGCTCACCATGTTGCATACATGTTTTCATTCACTTGAGTCTGCCTCGTTGAGTTCCTGTAGTTGCATTCATGTCATGTAGTTGCATTGTAGTTGCACACTTTGACTTCACTGAGTCTCTGGATAGTGCATTGCCACACTGAACTTGATTCATTAATTTTCTGTGTTGATCACTTGATATTATCACTCAATGTTGCTGATGTTTCATGATTACTGGCCTTAAAAACACATGTATATATATAAGGTTCAGTAGTCTACCATTTTACTCTACTGATTTTAGTTGCAGTTGTACTTAGTGCACTGTTGTTATTGTGTTTTGGACTTTGAGCATTTCTAAGTTTATTCCTTTTTTGCTGTTGCATTTGAGTTTAGTTGCCTTGTTTCCAATTTTCGGTATACATGAATGCAATTTTAAACTGCCTGGCCTACCTGCCCTGTGCAGTTACATTCTGGACATGCTAGCATTATGCATTCTCTGTTGCATACATGTTGAGTTCGTATAATTTGTCACTCCAAGTTTTGAGTGTTATTTATGCATCCTGATGAGCATTCGTACATGAATGAATTGACTCGTCTTTGTTGTTTTGGGGTTTCTTTGCCTGGTTGTGATACACTGCCTTGGTGCACTTTATCATACTTCATGGAGTTGTTTTGCAGTTGTGTTGAGTCATGATAGTTGTGACTTGACCTCTGCATTTTTGTTAATGGTTTGGCTTTGCAGACTTCATGTTGCCTTGACCTTGGTTTTATGTACTGCACTTTTACTCCAACTTTGGCCTTGCTTTGTTACCTGTTTATCCGAGTCTACATATATGTACATGCCTAAATATGTATGTGTGTGTGCATATATTGTTGGAATTGTACCAAGCTTGAGTTATTTTGTTGTGCATTGCAGCTGTGCTTGGTTCAGTTGTAAGTGATTCCAAACTTGTTTGGATATTGAGCTGCTTTTTTTTTTTTATACACAGGGTTTTTAGTTGCTTGTGAGTTGTATCTCTTGAGTACTTGTCTGGTTCATGCCTTGATCACTTTGTATTTTGGAACGTGAACTGTTTTATTCATGTGGTGGCTGCATTTTTGTTGCAGTTCTGCCCTTGAATATTTGTGTTGGTTTGGACTTGGTGTTTTTAACTTGTACTGTACCATTCGAGGCAGTTTGCTTATTCGTTATGCACTGGCTTTGCTTAGTTGCACTTGGTCATTTTGTATCTGCATCCTCAGTTGAGAAATCTCCACTGTCTTGACTTGTACTTGACTCACTGGTTCGAGTCACTTGTGCATGTCACTATTTATTTTGATGGTTGTATCTGAGTTTTTGTTGCAGTCTCGTGATCTTGTGGTGACTGCAGTCTTGTTGCACTTTGCCTTTGTATCCATTAGCGACTGCAGTTTCATTTTTATATGCAGTCTTGCCCTTGTCGATTTGCGTTGCATTGTTGCAATTGGATTTGGTTTTCCCTTAATTCATTTGAGTTAAACCTGATTTTTTTCATGGGTTTGACCTTATGTTCGTCTATGAGTTTTCATAGAGCTTTTGGGCATTTCATACTATAGTGGCGAGGCAGTACACGCGTGTGTGTACTGCAGCCACACAGTATTTATTTTAATTGATATTTCTTTTGCTTTTGATCCATTGATTTCTTTGCGTATTTCATATACAGTATTGGCGAGGCCGTGCACGCGTGCGTGTACGGCAGCCAATCAGTTTTGATTTTTTTTAAGTAACTTTTTCAATTATTTAAATCGATTTGATTTAAATTGATGATTTTGGTTTAAACTGCCGTTTAGGAAAATTTTGATGCTTTTTTAAATTATATGTTTAAAAGAAAAAAAATCTTTTCATCCATCTTCGTTAAAAATTTGAACTTTGCTGATTTATTGTTTAACACTGTTAAGTGTTATATTTACCGTTATCCGATTTCTTTGTTAAAAGGATCGGATAGGTAAATTTATATTTGACTGTCGTCTAACTTCTATTTTAATTATTATTGCTTCTATGCACTAATAACTGATTTTGAATTAGACTGACCTTGCTTATCTAGGTGAAATGTGATGGGGGGTTCTCGCTTCGCGGTTAGGTGGCGAATGAGAGACTCTTACCCCCACACGTCCTCTTTATGGGGTTGGTTAGGCGTAAGCCGTGACAGTCGAGATGCTGGCCGTAAAAGCAAGGGCAGGGTACCATTAGTAGCCACGGTGGTGCTGGGATGGTTGCAAAGCCTACCGGTCGCTGCTGACGGAAATGAGTTTCTTACAAAGTGGTATCAGAGCTTTGGTTTACACAAAGCTTAGTTTATGGCATTTAATATGAATAGTTACTAGAATCACTTTAAAGAAAGTGTTTTCAAATCTAAAGAAGTATAAAATTGTCTTTTTAAAATAAAAGTTATTTTGAAAATTAGAATCATTTTCGGAGATTCCCCTCTCTAAATTTAGGTTTGCGATAGTTTCTCTTCGGTGAGGTCTCCTTAGATTTGAGTCCCGATCATTTGAAAACTCGTTATCGAATTGCTGAGAGTTATGGAAAAATGAAATATAAGTTAAGTGAATTAATAAATTGGTTTAAATCGAATATTTTGAATATCTCCAAAGTAATAATTGGGAAAAAAAATGATATGTCGATTTGGTTATAACCAAGCGGATTTTTGAACTATAACTTGGGAAATTTGATTCTGAATTCTTTTGAAAAAAAATTGATTTCAAATGTTATGAAGAACGATTTAGTAAATAAATGGATTATAAGTATTTAACTTATAATATGGACTTTTGGTATATAACTAAGTTATATAAATTGAATTGAATTGAATTAATAAGGGAGATTATAAATCGAAGTTTTACAAACAAAAATGGAATTTGTAAAGATTGTTTATAAATTCGAAACCAATTGAATTTGATAAATGAAACATAGAAGTTATTAAAGGAGTTATATTCGTGATTTTGGACAGCGAATTTTCCTTTAAGTTAAATATTGTGGTAATAAAAGTTGGTTGGGAATTTTATTCACAATTTTGGGACAGTGAATATATTATTAAATAAATCGGATATGTCTTGGGAAAATGATTGAATAATCCGACCTTTGCTAATAAGGATTGCAAAATTTTGATAGGAAATCTATTTGTCGACTTAACTGTATGAATCAAACTAGTTTTGATGTAAAAGCTTATATTTCAAGTTTAGACTAATGTCTAAAATAGTTAATGTGGAAATACGAGTCTAGTGAAACCAAGTTGATGAATGGTTTACTAAAGAATTAGTTGATTATTTTTGAAATAGAAAGTAAATGCAAAGTTCAAATGGGATTTAGATTTCAAATTTGATGTTTGTCAACTTGAAAATCCATAATAGATTTAATAGATTCAATGATGAATTTGAATTTGAACGGGCAGTGAATAAGTTAAGTGGAAAACTTAATATTGGAAATTTGAAGTTGGTTTAAAACCAATATTGTGAAATATATGCGGAATTCAAACTATGAATTAATTCGAAGTTGAAAAACTTAAATGGGAATGTTTTTGGGAAAGTAATATTATGAAATGAAGTTAATCGATTTCAAGTTGTTTTAAAATGTGTTAAGAATCGAAAGCATAGATTTCAACATTTATTGTTGAAATAGACATTTTCGAGAGGAAGAAAGGAAATGGTGGACTATAACACTGTTGTTATAGTAAATGGTTTCCAAAAGGAAATATTTTTATATAGTATTGGGATTTATATATCTATCTTAAATTCGAATCCCTATACTAGTGATTTTTGGGTCGTCGTAACGATGTTTTACGCAACATTCGTTTTGACTCAAATAAATGTGTTTAAAAGAATGATTTCCTTTAAGAATGAAATATATACTTGATTTTGGTTTAAGTATATCGAATATTTTCAAAGTGTTGAAAATAAATGGATTTGTGAATTACTTATTATTAAATAAGTAGGGAAATGTTTTCCAATATGAAATGAAAGGTTTGAAATTTTATCTTTTGAAGATAAATTGAAAAGTGAATATTTGAATTTGTTTCAAATGGTTAAGTGTGGAAAATTATATATCTTGTAAAGATATTATTTTTGGGAAATATGAACAATTAGTTCAACTTGGGAAATTTTCAAGAAAGATTGAATCTTGAGTTAAATTTAGTTTAACTTTGACACCCAAAAACAATTTAAGTTGAACTTTGAATTTTGAATGGTTGACTTGGATTGTATGTCTAACATTGTGAATTGATGACATATCAATTGATCTCTATTAAATATATATCTGTTGGTGGCGGAGAATTTATTCTCTTAGCTTAACACCCTTCTCTGAGACGTACGAGCTCAGAGGTTATATATCGGTAGACATCAATTATGTGTTGAGAATTGACGATGTAACATGAAATTCAAATCGAGTGTGAAGTCGATAATAAATTGGATTATGAATATGAATTTGGTTTGAGATAACCTTAAATTCTAAATCGACTTAGAGGAAAATTTTAAATGGATAATGAAATGGAAAATTTGTGAATCCTCTATTTGTTATGGGTATGAGATATTGAGGTTTTCAGAACGTATATATGAGAATACGATGAATTCGAAAACCATTAGTTTGGAAAGTAATTGTTGTGTAAAACTTATGTAAGTACATGAGTATGATATGTACGAAATGTGAAATGAAATATTATATATGTATGTATGATATTATGTTTTCCAAATTGAGGATATGGAAAAGTACCTTCCATTTAAAATTTGTGAAGGTTGTTGGAACTCGATATGAGTGTCCATTTGAAAATCGTAGCTACGTAGGATTTCCATTAGTTGGAGTGACCATTTGTATTTCCATTAATTGGAGTGTCCATTTGGACTGGTATCCCTCATGATGGATCATCATGATGGGTTCGTGTACTAGCGTAATTCAAGGGGCGAGATGCCTATGGTTACAAGCGATTCTACTGGGATAGTAGCGCAATCGCCGTGTAAACCGCGATCTAGATACACTCGGGTAGTAGCGTAATTTGAGGGGCGTGATGCTTAGAGTTACAAGTGATTCCACTGGGATAGTGGCGCAACCACCGTGTAAACTGCAATCTAAATGCCAAAGCGTAATTCGAGGGGCGAGATGCCTACGGTCACGAGTGACTCTACTGGGATAGTAGCGTAACCACCGTGTAAACCGCGATCTAAGGCGACAACCATGGCGAAATTCAAGAGATGAGAAATCTACAGTTACAAGCGATTCTACTGGGATAGTAGCAGAACCGCCGGGTAAACTGTGATCCATGGGGGAACGTGCTTTCCATATCCATTTTTAAAAAGATTTTTAAGTATTTTCACTGGGAATTGAAGCAAGTATATTTAGTAATTGGAGATTTTTAGACTTGCGCCTGGCCAGCGTATGCCTAATGTCTTTAAGAACGACAATAGACTTGTTAAATTTCGAGTTAGCAAGTATTTTCAAACTTTAAATAGCAAATTAATTGTTGAAATTAAAATCTCATAACCCCAAAATAATGAACTAAGGAAGAGGATTTTTGAAATGTTTTGAAAGTCCACAGCTTTGGAAAAGTTATACTATGCAAATCTCTAACATGAAAAATTTCAAGTTTAAATATGAGTTTGTAAGTTGAAATTTTGGCAAAAGACTTTTGTAGAAATCAATAAACAAGAGTTAATTAGCAAAGCTAATGAGATAAAACAAATAGAACGAATCTTATATTCATTTATTTTTAATAAGTTTCGAGCTTGGTAAAAATTGTGTAGAATATAAATATCGGTGAGATTTTAACAATTATTTTTCCTTACTTGTAATTTCGGGACAAAATTCTTTTAAGGAGGGGAGATTGTAACGACCCTGAATTTTGAACAATTTAAATTGGAAATATTTGATTAATTTTAAATATTTGAATGATGATTTAAATTGAATTCCCAATGCTATATAAAACATTTCTATGAATTTGGAGATTAAATTTTAAAATTTAATCTATAAAAAGTTGAATAAAAATTTAAATTTGACTTTGGATTTGAAATTGAATATTGAATTTGTATTTTAAATTCAAACTAATGACTTAGAAAAAATAATTTGGATACAAGAATTATTTTTTATGTAAATTTATAAATGGATGGTTAGTTTTAAATAACATTTTTCTTTTCTTTTAAATAAAAAGGAATAAAATTTTAATCAATACAAAATAAATTAAGAAATGCACATAGTTAAAATTCAAACAACATATTTTTAAACTTTGTAGAATATAATGTAACTACATTGGAGAAATTTTAACAACATAATTTGAACAAAAAAAAACAAAGCAAAGTAATAACGAAACTAATTGGAATTCAAATATATAAAAAAGTAAACATAAAATAAGAGAAAAAATTTGCCGATGGAAGTTTTAATCGGTTGAAATTCTTTTATAAAATTTTGTTAAGTATTAGGAGATAAACAGGCTTTAATTTCAATGTTGGCCCATATTTTTATTGGTGCCATATTATTTCAAGTATACCCGTTCCTTTTCATTTTTCCCTCATTCAAAACCCTAAACCTAAAAGCAAACGAAATAATGGCGGCCCCCTTTTTTCTTTCACCCGATCCACTTTTTCTTCCTTGCGAAAATTATGGCGGCATCGTTCTTCGTCCCCATTGCAGAAATTAGGGCTTCGTTCATCTTCGTGAAGCCGGCTTCGACTTCAAATCGTTCGACTCTCAGTTTCTCACTGCGGCTGCTTCTAATTGCTTCGAAAACAGGTGAGTGAAACTTTCACTCACATCCAATTCATGCTCCTGTTTCTTCTGTTTTAATTGTGTGATTTCGTTGCTGTTTATTTTGGTTTCGATTGACTTTAAACTGGTTGCTTTTTTTTATTTTGGGCTTCGGCCATTCTATTTTGCTTTGGTCATCACGATGTTAAATTTCTGGCATTCGACTTGCTAATTTGTTTTGGTAAATTACTGCTTGGATTTTTGGAAAGGAGAACCAACTGCTATATGAATTTCCTTTTGTTCGAACTCCTCTTTGATGTACACGACATTGACTTGAGATTTTACTTAACTGTTTTTTTCCACTGTATAATGATTCTTTGAATCTTTGCTTGCATATATGTTCACTGTACTGCAGTATACTCGAGTCTGCATTATCATGGGAAGTGAGTTTGATCCTACTGTTGTATATATTGATTGAGCCATTTTTTTTGTTGTAGCTGTCTTGGCCGTGCATCACTAAACCATTTTGTTCATGGATCATCTGTAGTTAATTTCATGACTTTGAGCTTTGCTCGAATATGAGATGGGTCGTAACTTTGATTATTTGGAAAGGCACATGGATTTTGGCATTTATCTCGAACTGGAAAAAAAAATGTTTTGTATGTATTTAAACTTGAACTGTTTTCCTTGAAAGTTAAAAGAAATTTGAATTTCAAATCAATGGTTAACTGAGTTTAACCAAAGTTTAAAGGTGAGTTCCAGTTAGTTGTGAAACCTGGATTTGGAATAAATAAGTTTTAAATCTAATTTTTTTTCTTTAATACCTTAAAGATGATAAGGAAATTAAGTGTTGTTTTAGAATTTGGACTTAAAATGAAACCTGCAAGTTTTAAAAAAGAAAATTTGGGCAAGTGAATTACTGGATTTCAAACTAACTTTATGTTTCAGTTTTGAAAAAAATATATGATATCTCTGTTTGCCTGGATCTATTTGCTATAGCACTCTTATGAGTACTGTCTGGTTTGATGTATCCTCTGGCATCATTCTTCATTTCACTTGGACTTTGGCACTTGACTTTGTCTGCATTTTTAATCATTTGACTTTCACTGTGAATTAATTAGTTGGCTTCGACTTCAAGTTGTTTATCATTTGCTTTGACACGGCTCTGGTCTTGCTGTAGTGTTCATTTAAGTTGTGTCTGCATTGTCATGTTGTATACTCTCTGTATACATACTTGAGTCTTGTTCCATGCATCACTGTATATTCCTACTGTTGGCATTCTTTCATCTTCGTACTTTTCTTTTTACTGTAACATTTGTTCTGGTTTGACACAAATGTTTCACTTGTGTTGCTCACCATGTTGCATACATGTTTTCATTCACTTGAGTCTGCCTTGTTGAGTTCCTGTAGTTGCATTCATGTCATGTAGTTGCATTGTAGTTGCACACTTTGACTTCACTGAGTCTCTGGATAGTGCATTGCCACACTGAACTTGATTCATTAATTTTCTGTGTTGATCACTTGATATTATCACTCAATGTTGCTGATGTTTCATGATTACTGGCCTTAAAAACACATGTATATATATAAGGTTCAGTAGTCTACCATTTTACTCTACTGATTTTAGTTGCAGTTGTACTTAGTGCACTGTTGTTATTGTGTTTTGGACTTTGAGCATTTCTAAGTTTATTCCTTTTTTGCTGTTGCATTTGAGTTTAGTTGCCTTGTTTCCAATTTTAGGTATACATGAATGCAATTTTAAACTGCCTGGCCTACCTGCCCTGTGCAGTTACATTCTGGACATGCTAGCATTATGCATTCTCTGTTGCATACATGTTGAGTTCGTATAATTTGTCACTCCAAGTTTTGAGTGTTATTTATGCATCCTGATGAGCATTCGTACATGAATGAATTGACTCGTCTTTGTTGTTTTGGGGTTTCTTTGCCTGGTTGTGATACACTGCCTTGGTGCACTTTATCATACTTCATGGAGTTGTTTTGCAGTTGTGTTGAGTCATGATAGTTGTGACTTGACCTCTGCATTTTTGTTAATGGTTTGGCTTTGCAGACTTCATGTTGCCTTGACCTTGGTTTTATGTACTGCACTTTTACTCCAACTTTGGCCTTGCTTTGTTACCTGTTTATCCGAGTCTACATATATGTACATGCCTAAATATGTATGTGTGTGTGCATATATTGTTGGAATTGTACCAAGCTTGAGTTATTTTGTTGTGCATTGCAGCTGTGCTTGGTTCAGTTGTAAGTGATTCCAAACTTGTTTGGATATTGAGCTGCTTTTTTTTTTTTTATACACAGGGTTTTTAGTTGCTTGTGAGTTGTATCTCTTGAGTACTTGTCTGGTTCATGCCTTGATCACTTTGTATTTTGGAACGTGAACTGTTTTATTCATGTGGTGGCTGCATTTTTGTTGCAGTTCTGCCCTTGAATATTTGTGTTGGTTTGGACTTGGTGTTTTTAACTTGTACTGTACCATTCGAGGCAGTTTGCTTATTCGTTATGCACTGGCTTTGCTTAGTTGCACTTGGTCATTTTGTATCTGCATCCTCAGTTGATAAATCTCCACTGTCTTGACTTGTACTTGACCCACTGGTTCGAGTCACTTGTGCATGTCACTATTTATTTTGATGGTTGTATCTGAGTTTTTGTTGTAGTCTCGTGATCTTGTGGTGACTGCAGTCTTGTTGCAGTTTGCCTTTGTATCCATTAGCGACTGCAATTTCGTTTTTATATGCAGTCTTGCCCTTGTCGATTTACATTGCATTGTTGCAATTGGATTTGGTTTTCCCTTAATTCATTTGAGTTGAACCTGATTTTTTTCATGGGTTTGACCTTATGTTCGTCTATGAGTTTTCATAGAGCTTTTGGGCATTTCATACTATAGTGGCGAGGCAGTACACGCGTGCGTGTACTGCAGCCACACAGTATTTATTTTAATTGATATTTCTTTTGCTTTTGATCCATTGATTTCTTTGCGTATTTCATATACAGTATTGGCGAGGCCGTGCACGCGTGCGTGTACGGCAGCCAATCAGTTTTCATTTTTTTTAAGTAACTTTTTCAATTATTTAAATCGATTTGATTTAAATTGATGATTTTGGTTTAAACTGCCGTTTAGGCAAATTTTGATGCTTTTTTAAATTATCTGTTTAAAAGAAAAAAAATTCTTTTCATCCATCTTCGTTAAAAATTTGAACTTTGCTGATTTATTGTTTAACACTGTTAAGTGTTATATTTACCGTTATCCGATTTCTTTGTTAAAAGGATCGGATAGGTAAATTTATATTTGACTGTCGTCTAACTTCTTTTTAATTATTATTGCTTCTATGCACTAATAACTGAGTTTGAATTAGACTGACCCGTGTATTATTTTCTTTTGAATGTAATACTCGGGTCAGACCGAGTATTTTTACAGCTTGAAGATTTTCAAGCATCGAAGTTAGAGAGTGGGGGATTACCGCATCACTAAAGTTTTTTAAGAAATTTTTCTTGTACAAAAAATAATAATAATAAATTGTTCCGCTGTATTAAATGTAATCCATTGTATAACTCTGATATTTGTATATAAGAGAAGTTCATTTATGAGAAATATGATTATTATTCTGTGATTCTGTGGCTGATTCTGTTTAAATGTTATAAACTAAATAACAATCCGTCGTTTTGAACGTTTCTAGTTAGTTTAATTACCGACTAGAGACGGTCAGAGCAGCGGGTCGTTACATGTACAGTATAGAGATTCAAGATATCGAGATAGAAGACTCATGAGTATCAAGATTATCAACAAGATTTCAAGGATAAGTATTTTTTATTATTAGGAATATTTGTTAAAACTCGTATAAAAGCACCGGCATCTTAAAATCCAATTTATTCGTGGAATGGAATCCACTTCGAGCCCGTTAAAGGGATGGAACCCTAAGTAGGATGGAACCTACAAAAATCTAGTGGGACATTGTTTTGTATCCACTAATTTTAATTCAAATGATTTTTCAAAATTATCTTGTTTTCAAAATGATTTCAAAACTTTCCTTTTAAAAGATTCAAAACTCTCTATCCTGATTTTAAATAATTTTAGCCTAAAAAAAACATCCTTAATTTCAGAGTCAAATTGCTCCTGATTTTAGACTATCTTTTCAAATAAAATATTTAACTTTTAAATATTTATACTTAGATTTAAATATAAAATTATAGTTAAATTATGTATATATTATTTTTATAATTACTTATGAATTTTAAATATATTCAAGTATATTTACAAAGTTTAAAATAGTTTTTTTTGGCCTAGTGGTTCGACACTTGCTTCCTGTTAAAGAGGTCGCGGGTTTGAGTCCCGTCTGCCCTACTCCCTCAAGGCGGGAAGTTGTGTTTCTTCCAATTGAACGCGGTTGGGAAATGAATGCTTCCTACTGGGCAGGCTTACCTCCCTTCCTAGCTCTGGTTGGACATGCTAGGTTGGGGGCTCTACTCTTCGCAGTAGGGTTTTATAAGAAAAAAGTTTTAAATAGTTTTTATAAAAGATAAATGTTAGTTTCATAGAAAATCAAATCACCAAAAAACCCCTTGGGATGTCGACATGCCTAGCATGACCATGTCGACATGGTGGCAGTTTGTGTTCAAAATTCAAATTTCAAAAGAAGTGTCTATTCGCCATAACTCTTCATGAATGGTCATGCCTGTTGTTCTTCTATAAATAGGGTTCAGTTTCAAAGAATTTTTAATCATATCTGGTTTTCACTCCTCTTCTTCTTCTTCTTCTTCCACATTTCTTAATACAAATTCATACCATTACTCTGCCGAAATCAACATCTAATCATACTCGATTACTTCTAGTTTGATTCTCCATCACTATCTCTACAAGGTTCTCAGTGCTATTCAGAGTTATAGACTTCTCTGTAATCTATTAGCGAGAAAAGATATGATTGTAGCCTTGGAAATCAATCAAAAGGGAAAAGGTGTGATTGTAGCCTTGGTAAATCAATTGGGTAAACTTGTAGCTCGAAAATCAAGTATCTCTACCCAGAGGATCGAAATTCTGGAGGGTGTACCTCGTAGCCTTGAAACCGAGGGTGTAATTGTACGATTGTTGTTGAAAGAAAATCCGTACTTGTGTTGCGGGACTGGATGTAGGGTAACTCCGAACCAGTATAAAATCCTGTGTGTTCTTTCCTTTAATGCTTTTACTTTATTTTTGAATCTGTGTTTGTTTCTATGATCATTCCTGTTTCTGTATATTGCATACATTTGTATCTAAATTAACATAAACTCAAAAAGATTTAGTATTTCTTTATTAACACTATTCACCCTCTCCCTCTAGTGTTAATCTTAGCCTTAAGATCCATAATCCGCATTTCTAACAATTGGTATCAGAGCAAGGTTTTCAAAGTTTCATAATCTGATTTTTGAAAAGTTTTCAAAATGGCTACCAACACTGGTACTGTTACTAACACTAGTATCCCTGTCACTAGTTCATTTGTAGAGGGTCAGTTTACTGTCAGACCACCACTTTTTAATGGCAGTAATTATGTATATTGGGCATGTATGATGAAAATATATTTACAATCTATAAGATTAGACACTTGGAATATCACACAAACTGAATATTCTGAACCCACAACTAATTTTGCACAGTGGACTGCTGAGCAAAAGACTATTGCACAAAATAACTCTAAGGCAATGAATATTCTGTTTTGTTCACTAGATAGAAATGAATCTAATAGAGTGTCAGTTTGTAAGTCTGCATATGAAATCTGGAAAACTTTGCAAGTTACTCATGAAGGAACAAGCAAAGTTAAACAGACTAAAATTTTCATGCCCACAAACCAGTTTCAATTATTTAAAATGAATTCTAATGAGTCTATTTCAGATATGTATAGTAGATTTCAGGATATTGTGCATTCTCTAATATCTTTAGGAAAGGAATTTTCTGAAAAAGACCAAGTCAGAAAGATTTTAAATTCTCTAACTCCAGAATGGGATCAAAAGACACTTGCGATCGAAGAAGCAAATGACATCAGTATTTTGAAGATAGAAGAATTAATTGGAAATCTTATGTCGTATGAAGTTCAAATGATCGGGTGAAGAGAAAGTAAAGCATCTGAAAAGAAATCAATGGCATTCAATGCATTGATCGATGGATCAGACTCAAACAACGATAATGATGAAGAGATAGCTTTTATGACCAGAAATTTTAGGAAATTCATGAAATACAGAAGGATGAATAATCTCAAGAGAAACAACTATAAGAATTCTGGAAATTAGAACGTAGTGCTAAATAATGACAAGTGTTACAACTGTGATAAACTAGGCCACTTCAAAAGAGAATGTCCATATCCAGATAGGCAGAATCCTCCTATGAACAATGACCAACAAAGAAACGGAAGCGTGCATTTACTGCTACTCTAGATGACTCAGACTCGTCCTCAAGTGATGATGATCAGAAGACAGATAATTCTACTTTGTGTTTCACTGCTATTCACGACTCTGACGAATTCAGAGAAACAGACTCAGAAAAAGGTACACGTTTACAATACAATTGGTTGAAATTGCTTGCTTAGAATTAGTTGCTTGATTGTTTGATTGATTGATTTTGAATTGGTGTGTTGTTTGAATTTTAAAATTTATTTTCTATTTTTTTTATTTTTTTATTTTTAAATACTTTCTGAAATATATTATAAGTACAATAATATTTCATAAATATAGACATCAATAATATATATATATATATATATATATATATATATATTGGATAACTTAGGATTTATCAAGTCATGAAATTTCAAAGGCACATGTCGACATGGTCCCTACCATGATGTCGACATGCCTATGTGAATTCGAATTTCAAAATTTGAATTCAAATGTTTGAATTTCCCTCCACCTTTTCACTTCATTCAATTCCCTAAAAAGCTACTTTTTGACCAGAGAATACGTCCTTTGAGAATCTATTTATTCACTATCTTTTATCATATCTTTTTACTTTCATTTTCAAATTCAAACTCTTTCTTCATAACTTCAAGCTCTCTACTCTCTACTCTAATGGCTTCTTCAAGCAACCCCTCAACCATGAGAATTTTCAGAAAAATCAAAGAGCAATTATTCAATGATCCGGAGGCAATTAAAGCATACATCAATTATGCTAACTATGCCAAAGTCCATCCCGAAAAATTTGCTATTTTTCAAGATTTTTCTTCTTATGAAATTGATTCTCTTTTTGCAAACAATGGTGTTTTAAGTCTTATTGACTCTTCTAAAAATGATTTTGTTTGCTATCCTAATCTTGTCAAGATTTTCTATGCAAATTAAAGTCGTGGATTTTATGTTGGAAACGAAAATGAAATTTGGAGTAGTGTCAAAGGCACTCAAATTGTTTTGAATTGTGATCTTTTGGGTACCATTCTCAATTGTAAGAGTTCGGGAATGGATATTTCTAACTTTAAAATCGATGAACATGATCGTGAGACATTTCATCATATTTTCGAAGGAGATGATGATTTTGATTTTAAAAATAGAAATTTTTGACCAAAAGCAAGAATTGTTAATCTTCTTTTGCAACATAGTTTGACCCCAAGATCGGGAAATTTTAACAATCCTACTTTAAAAGTTTGCAAGGCTCTTTTTGCTATTTTCGGAAACTATGATGTTAATTGGGCGTAAGTTATTTTGGATGAACTTCGTCCTAAAAACCTTGAAATGGGTGAGAACACTTTATATCATGGAATTTATCTCACTCGGATTTTTAACCATTTTGGAGTGGATTTCAAAGGTGAAGAATTTGTCTCTAGAAAAATTTTCAACCATTCCAACATTTCACTTATGAAAATTCCATTTGTTTTTCAACCTTATGAGACCCTTACCGAAAAGGAAGAGCATTTGGCTCATGAGGAAATGGAAGAAGAGGAAGAGGAAGAAAGAGAAGAAGGGGATGAAATGGAAATTGAAGAAGAAGAAGAAGGTGAAACTTCTTTGGAAAGCATTGAATATCCTTCCAATCCATCCAACAAAACCCTCCTCAAAAAACAAAAGATTATTGTGGAGAATCAACGGATTCTAAAACGATCCGTTAGTAAAAAGTTGGATAACATTTCTTCGAAGATGAACAAATTCTTTTCAAAAGTCAGCAAGAAATTTGGACTATCTTCATCATCTTTATCCTCTAACTAGTTTTATCTTTTAGTATCTTGTTGTATTTGTCTTAGTTTGTTTTTATTTCGAATGTTCATGTAGTTCATTATGCTTAATCTTTGTATTATCGTAATGTTCAATGAAATGAAATTTCCTTTCTGTTATCTACCTTACCTTATCTCTAGAATAAATGTTAGTATATTATATAAATATAAATATATATATATATACACACACACAATTATTCAAAAAATCAAAATTGTCAAAAATTTTCACTAACCCATGTCGACATCCCCTATATGACCATGTCGACATGTACTGGTTAGAAATGACTATTGATTTTGAATTTGAAATTTGAATAACTACCAAATGTCTATTCATTTCAAACGAATTTCTACACCTATATATACCTGTTTCTTCCAGAAATCTTCACTGAAATTTGTTTCTCATTATCTATATCCTCCATTTCTTTCACTAATTCAACTATGGCTAATCCTATTCACAATCTATCCAAAAATCTTGAAGAAACACTCAATTCATTCAAGAATATTCTCTCTTTTATTCTACGAAACCAGCGTCACTTAGAATTGAGTCAAATGCAGATGATCAAGGAAAAAGAAAAGCATTTCGATGCGATACGATGGATGATCTCCTCTCTACACAAGGATGATAACGAAGCACATCCTCCTGTCTCTCTCACTAATGACAATGAGAATTGGGATGCAATTAAAGCAGACCCTATATTTGGAGAAGAAGGATGGGTAGATGTTCCTCATAACGTTTAATTTCTTTACTTTGATTGATTTATTTGAATTGATTTGGTTTGAATTGATACTTTGTGTGGATTGATTTTTTATTAGTTTGAAGTTTGGTGTGTAAAACGTATATATATATACACACACACATTGAAATGTATATAGTCTTTAGTTAAGTTATCATGCTCATAAGTATCATAATTTCTTAATCTATATGTTATATATTCCGTTGTATAGTTTATCAATGCAGGTACTGAAGTCCAAGAATGAGGGAAAGTAAAGTTTTTGTTGATTACAAAGGGAGAGAAATATAAAATAGGGTAGTTAGGCATAGATTAAGGGGGAGTTATTAGTTTTAGAGGGAGTTATTAGGATAGAAATAATATTTTATAAACAAAGGTTGTCATCATCAAAATAGGGGAGATTGTTAGTCCATGAGATGATGGTTTTGATGACAACAACCTTAGAATAGATTATAAAATATAAATACTGACAATATAAGTTTATATATATATACATATGTATGTATATGTATATGCAGGATTTAACCATGCAGGTATCAAGAGTGAAGACTGTACAGTATAGAGATTCAAGATATCGAGATAGAAGACTCATGAGTATCAAGATTATCAAGAGTTCAAGATTTCAAGGATAAGTATTTTTTATTATTAGGAATATTTGTTAAAACTCGTAGAAAAGCACTGGCATCTTAAAATCCAATTTATTCGTGGAATGGAATCCACTTCGAGCCCGTTAAAGGGATGGAACTCTAAGTAGGATGGAACCTACGAAAATCTAGTGGGACATTGTTTTGTTTCCACTAATTTTAATTCAAATGATTTTTCAAAATTATCTTGTTTTCAAAATGATTTCAAAACTTTTCTTTTAAAAGATTCAAAACTCTCTATCCTGATTTAAAATAATTTTAGCCTAAAAAAACATCCTTAATTTCAGAGTCAAATTACTCCTGATTTTAAACTATCTTTTCAAATAACATATTTAACTTTTAAATATTTATACTTAGATTTAAATATAAAATTATAGTTAAATTATGTATATATTATTTTTATATTTACTTATGAATTTTAAATATATTCAATTATATTTATAAAGTTTAAAATAGTTTTTATATAAGATAAATGTTATTTTCATAGAAAATCAAATCACCAAAAAATCCCTTGGGATGTCGACATTCCTAGCATGACAATGTCGACATGGTGGCAGTTTGAGTTCAAAATTCAAATTTCAAAAGAAGTGTCTTTTCGCATAACTCTTCATGAATGGTCATGTCTGTTGTTCTTCTATAAATAGGGGTCAGTTTTAATGAATTTTTAATCATATTTTTCTGGTTTTCACTCCTCTTCTTCTTCCACATTTCTTAATACAAATTCATACCATTACTCTACCGAAATCAACATCGAATCATACTCGATTACTTCTAGTTTGATTCTCCATCACTATCTCTACAAGGTTCCCAGTGCTATTCAAAGTTATAGACTTCTTTGTAATCTATTAGTGAGAAAAGGTGTGATTGTAGCCTTGGAAATCAATCAAAGGGGAAAAGGTGTAATTGTTGCCGTGGTAAATCAATTGGGCAAACTTGTGGCCCGGAAATCAAGTATCTCTACCCAGAGGATCGAAATTTTGGAGGGTGTACCTCGTAGCCTTGAAACCGAGGGTGTAATTGTACGATTGCTGTTGAAAGGAAATCCATACTTGTGTTGCGGGACTGGATGTAGGGTAACTCCGAACCAGTATAAAATCCGGTGTGTTCTTTCCTTTACTGCTTATATTTTATTTCTGCATCTGTGTTTCCTGTTTCTGTATGTTGCATACATTTGTGTCTAAATTGACATAAACTCAAAAAGATTTAGTAATTCTTTATTTACACTATTCACCGTCCTCTAGTGTTAATCTTAACCTTAAGATCCATAATGCATTTCTAACAAATACCAGTGTCGTAAATTTATCAAAAAAATCATATTAACCATTCTCGAGCAAAGCATATTGATATCCATCATCATTTTCTAAGAGATAATGTGAAAAAAGAAATTATATCCCTGGAGTTTGTAATCACCGAAAATCAAATAGCTGATAGTTTTATTAAACCATTAAGTGAACTAACTTTTATTAAGTTAAGACGAGATCTAGGAGTTTGTTCGTACAATGAATTTATTAACTAAATTTGTAGAAACAATTTTTACACGCTTAAATTTGTAGGAATAGCTCAAATACACTTAAATTTGTTCATACAATTGGTTTTATAAACTTAGATTAATAACAACCATATAAACCTAACCTCTCTCTGTTAAATTTATATGGCTTAACTTCTTTTGCTCAACCTATTTTCTAAGTATAGCAAAACCTTATCTTATAAATTCAGCTTATGTTCTACCTAAAAACAAATAAAAAGAAATAGATTATTAAAACAAATAATCCGCAAAAATGTCTTTCGACCACGACTCTACTTATTCAACTATCGACTATAAATCCCCCTCATCAGATAGCACTTACGTATCAGCAACTAAATCCACACTTACATCAACTCATTTAGCCTCTCTAAACATTGTAGCATCACCTACGTATCACATGGGTTTTTTTTCTAAAGAAAAGAAAGCCCAATGTTTAATTGGTCTGCAAGCAATATCTCTCACCGACAAAGTCGATGAGATATATCACTATCAATAAGAAATGATAGGCATTCAACGTGAAATGTATTACGAGAAACAACGTCAAGGATCTCGTCTAAATTTTCTCAAAAAAAATGTATTCTAGCAATTTGTGGTCATTCACCAAAAAAAAATTGCATGCATCAAAAACCTACTCGATTACAAGAAACTCCAACAAAAGCACATAACATTACTCCGAGAACTCTGTGCAAGCCGAGACTATCAAACCAAGCTTGGATTGACACTCCAACCTATCCAAGTTGGTTTCCACTGAAGCCATTAATTGATAATTCAAAAGTTGAACCAAATTCATGGGATATATAACAAATCAATAATTCTAAATTGTCCGACAAAAACTAAACTTATGTTACGCGTTATATAAATTAAGTTTATTTTAGTACGTTCATTGTTTTATTGTGTTAAAATTTCAATAAATTTTCATTGCCTTTTAAATTCTTTTCAATATTTCAAAAAATGCATATCACAGACGTTTGTGAAATTACTACAGACATTTGTCAAAAGTTACGGAAATAATTTCTTGTAACCACAAACGTCTGTCAAAACTCTCTGTTTATTTTTTCTGTAAACACAGACGTCCATGGTACCATCACAAACGTCTGTCGAATCCTTTTATTTTATTTTTAGTGAAGACACAGAGTCTGTGACTCAGTCACAGACGTCTGTCGCTGCTCCAACCATACATTTATAACAGCCATATATAAACAAATTTATCCCATCTTCACTTTTACATCCATTTCAATTTCCAATTTTCGAAACCCTAGCCTCCAAAACCTTTAAATTCATAATCCATGGCTCTTAAAAAATGACTGTCTCTAAAAAGCAAAAACAAGGACAATCTTCTTCCTCCTCCTAAACCCTTGTTACACAATCTCACATAAACTAATGGCTCTGCAACAATCCTACCGCCATCAATTGATTGATGCTTACCCAAAAGAAAATCCATTCTAGTCCCTTCTGTTGCCTTGAAATGTGATAGGATATGAAATTCTAGGATTAACAGTGGATGCCGGTTGCTGCAACCTAATTAACTATGATGCAAACAAGGTAATTATCGACCCTCTAGCTATTTACCTTTTCTATTCCAATTTATGTAGTATAGAAATTTGGAATCTGGAAAATGAGGATGGATGGTTGTGGTTAAGTGTTTATGGCAAAGAAATCAAAACTGATGTATATACGATTGGCCGTATACTAGGATGTTCTTATAAGGGAATCGACTTAACGAATATACCGAATCTTAGACTTTTACCCAGAGATGAAGTTACTCATCAAATATGGGAAGATGGGATGTCCCAATGGAAATCCATTTACCTACGCCCACGTACTAGACCACTAAATAGAATGATAATCAACACAATCATTTCATGTCTAGGTAGCCACGAGCAAATTTATCCCAATGATCATCGAGTTTTATATGCAATATTTGGTCATCTTCCGTAAAATTTCCAAAACTTATGCATGAAAAAATTAAAGTTTTTGGACTCAACATCATCGAATAATTGTATATGCTCCATATATAATGCGTAGCTTGCATGATCTTGGAGTTCCTTTATACTTATCACAATACGATGAAACTCCAACAAAAGATAGTGGTCCAAAATATCTATCCTTGATGCAACTTCTCAAGAACCCACCTTCTATAATCTCTCTTAACCAATGGATATTATAAAAATAAGAAGAGCATCATTGTCCTCCTCCCACTAGTGCTTCTTAGCAGACTTACTCATCTTATCCTTCACAATAGCCAACTTCTTCTAGTCATGCTACCGAATATTATTCGAATTCTGAAATACAAGAAGCTCGCGTTGAACCAATGCAAAATGAATCTCTTTGTGATTTGACACTTAAAAACAAAATATAATCACGACTAAACATCAAGCCTTAAACAAAAAGATGACCGGATTAGAACGTTCTTTCCCTATAAGGATGACAGAAAATGGAAAAGACTTCAGACAAAGTAGTTTCCACTTTAGGGAAGGTTATGCGCAAAGTACATGGTCAGTCGTCTTCTCACTCAAGTTCTACACCTCCACCTCAGGCTCAAACACCAATTTATCACTCTCAAGCTTCGCCCGAAGGCACGTCTCATGATAGAGGGGATAGAGGGAAGACTCCTATGCACGAACAACTTAAGGAAGAAGAGGAAGATAGTGATGACATGTACGTGTCTGATACTCCGCATTTCCAACAACAACTGTACATGGCATTTCAACGCCTCTCAATTCAAGAAGATGAGGAGTACAATGACTAAACATAGTGATCGGGAACATACGAGCAGGATCCGGCTTCTTATTGGGAAAACTACTAGAATTATGGAGGCTTATCTTACTCACATAATCAATACAATTAGCATTTCATTTCAATTATAGTTTTATTTATTTTTCCACTATCTATTTTTATGCTTGTTTGTTTCACTATTTAAAACTTCTGTTACATTTGTTGCTAATTTTATTTGAACTTGCTTATTTGATTATTTTATGATCTTAATATATAACATGCTAAGTCTATTTAATATTTATGTATCTTATATTATTTCCTTCCATTTTGATAATGATAAAGGGGGAGGAATTTATGAATATACATAAGGGGAGGCAAATATGATAATACTTCCATTTTTGATTTTATAGTTATCATCATAAAAAAGGGGGAGATTGTTAGAACCTACAGTTTATGTTTTAATGATAACAACTACACAATCATAAATATATTTGTATGGATGTATGTACATATATATACTTTATCAATTTTACAGGTATATGCTACAAGAAGGGACCATGGTCGAAGATATTAAGACTCAAAGAGAAACGAAGATTTATCGACCATACTACAGTTAGTAAGGTCATTCTACTATAAAAGAGCCTTAGGTAAAATATTGTTAAGATCTCCTTGAATATATATGCATACACAATCACACACTATTACATATGCATAAAAAATAAGTTAGAAAATTTTTTATCACTCACAGATGTCTAAGATAAAACTACGGACGTTTGTGACATTTCTCGGGTAAAAAAAAATTTGAAGTCGCAGAAGTCTATCATATGAAAAACTGCAAATTTTGAAAATACACTTCTGTTTGAAAGAAAAAGAAATCACCTTTCAATGAAAGGTTGCAGCCATTAAAGTGAATAGATTTTCACAATGAGTAACAACTCTTCGTTTGTACCCTTGTGAATCCATAAATACCACTTTAATTGAGATCTAGTAGTCTTAGCTATCTTGATTTCTAAAAAAAATTCTTGCATATACATTGCTTACATACTCTCAATCTATTATAGCCAAAAATATAATTTTGGTTTAACCACTTCCTACAACTTAAAGTATTCACATTCACATATCAAAGGAGATCATAGGAGGATTTGTACTATCAGTCAAAAACCATGTTATTTAGGACATAAGATTGTCAAAGATATACTTTTTTATTAGCCTATTCCTTCGGGAAAAGCGAGGGTCGGTTGCTTGAAGAAAATACCGGAGGGGAGCTTCGGGATTGGACGTAGGATGAGAGGTCTGAACCAGTATAAATTATCTGGTGTGATCGTTTCTATTATTTATCTTACATTCAATTATTATACTCTTCTTATCATAGTTAGTAATAGACACACACATATATAAGTTGAATAATCTATAAAGATCCTACAGATTTACACCCAAGAATTTTTCATCTTTGTCTCCAACTTAAGTGTATTACCTATAACTCGTGGTATTGTTATTCACTAGATTGTATTTGGTAATTTATAATTTTAGGTTTTAACAACTGCTCCTCCGACTGAATTAACTACAAAGGATCCACTTCCTCCATCTTTAGAACTTGATGCTCTAGCTCTGACCTAAGCCATTGCTCAATCAAGAATGATCACTAAAAGAAAATTAAGCAGAGTTACTACCATGGTCTCTGATCCTAAGAAGGCCAAAATTACTGATGCTCAGTCTTCTCTCCCCTGAAAAGAGGGTGAATTTATTGGTGTAAGCAAAGATTTAGAGGGTCCCACTCTGGATCCCACTTATTTTGTGGACGATTTACCTTCTACTACTGCTGATCAAACTAGAATGATAACTTCAAAGGAAGACTTTATGTCTCATATAGTTGTATCCGATTCTTTAAGCGTTATCGAGCAAATGCAGATGGATTTAGGCACTTCAACTCCTTCCTAGGAGATGAATCCCTCTAGACCCTCATCACCAGTGCCTCCTAACGATTTTGGTAATGCTATCAATTATGAGCTCTCCATCATTATCTGCTATTCAACCACCTACCTCTGTACCCGATCCAACGAGTCATTGTGGATCTCTTATTAAACAACTCCTGGTAAACTCCATACTGCTTGGTTTTCTTATTACTATTTTTTATACTGAATCCTGACTCATGTTTTACTTTCCCTTTTAGATCTCTAAAAGCCGGTACTCCCTTCAAGAAAATGTTTCTTAGTCCTCTGCTGAGACGTCGAAGCTCGAAGAACAAGTCTTAACCCTAATTAATCAAATCACTTCCTTGACTACTGCCAAAGATAACGCAGTGAGGGAATGCAAAAGATTGAGCGCTTCTCTTACTCACGCAGAATCTATAATTTTGAGGAAAGGAAGGCTAGACAGATCTCAACCAATGAAGTCATAGCTTTGAAAATGACTTTAAAAGAGTTTGAGGACGAAAAGGCCAAGATTAACGCTAAAAAAAATTCTCTTAGAAGAAGTGTACTTCTTTCAAAAAGAAGTTGAAGAAGAAAAAGGATTCTTTATCCAATGCCATCAAAACCATTTATAAGGCTAAACAAATGGTGTCTCAATTTCTAAGCACTTCTCTAAATATTCATCATAAATTCTTATAAGGATGCACTCATGTTAGCTTATTCCGAAAACATAGAGAAGTGCCCAGATTTACATTTTCCCTTTCTCGACCCTATGCTGGTTAAAAGCTTTATGACCAAAATCAAAGAAAATGAGCAAAGGATTGAGGTCCCGGATAGAGTAGAAATTGGTTCCACCAAGGTATTATCCTTTAAAGTCCCTCATGTAGAAGAAGATTCCGATTCAGATGAGGAAGACGACGAAGAGGGTGACGAAGTTGTCGTTGATGAGGATGACGGTGACGATGACAATTATGATGACAACCCTAACGACGACGATAAAGGTTAGGGTGCGGGTGGTGACAAGGGTGATCACGATGGTTCTCATGGAGGGGTGATGGTGACACTTCTAGGGCATCATATAAAGTTACCCCTAATCCTACCGCTCACGAAGAGGTTCAGACCGAGTTCCCTGACTCCTCTGTTTCACAAAGAGAAGAAGCCGATTTTGATGCTAGGGAGCAAAAAGTGAAGAAGTAAACCCTACAAACTTCAATTCCAGTTTCTCAGGTATGGAGCTCTTTATCAATATGCCTCTCACTTCCAAGATAACATAAGCTAATATCTTTTAATTTTAGATAAGGAAGAAATCCATACACTTTTGTAAACAAAGCTTGAAAGGAAACATGCAGAAATAAATAGCCTGTATATGGAGTTAAATAAACAATTAAAAGAACATAATGCACTCTCTGACAAGTATTATAAGCTTAGCAAAAACTGCAATATTAGCATCTTTTAAAGATCAAGAAGCGGCCCCTCTAATGAAAAGTGCACGTCTTCATTATGACAAACTTTTGGAGGAGAACAGAGAATTGATGACACTCTTCTAGATGCTAATAAACGATAGAGATATCCTAGTAGACTTTTTATATAAAGCTTATTACAAACATCTGATTGTAGATTTTTCATACTTGGATGATTTTAGTGGGGGTCTACTTAGATACCTACATAAGAGATACTTAGATGAATTCGAGTCTAATTCTAATCTGGGGGCTTGTTGGAACTTACCACGGGTCAACTCAATTCCACGTACATTGCCTTCAGAAAAACTTAAATATTATAAGGATAAGTTCATTTCTGATTTATTTAAAATATCAATCTTGTATAAACCAGAAGAGAATTTGTAATTATGTATCTATAATGATTTTATGGACTTTCTATAATAGTTTTTTTTTATATTTAGTTTTATTTTATTACATTATTACAGACCAAATATCTCTCAAGCAGCCCTGTTACTAGGGATTACTTAGGAAAAAATGTCAAATTAAGAATAGATTATTTAGAAAAATCTTTGCTCTTGAAATCCTCAAGACTAATCAGATATTGCTTTCTTAGGGATCTACAAAAATTTATATGCAACATCCTCGACTTTACTTTGATTTTCTAGGCGAAGAAAAGGAAAGCTCCTTAAGGAAATTTGGACATAACATGCAAAATTAATTTGTTCTCATGATAGTCCTCCGGCCGAAGAATGAGATTATAACAATGTCCTCCAGTTATTTTCCCAGAAGGATTTAATGCCACTTTTGAATCAACAATTACTCTTTCGACAAATTCTTTAGATAAAGTTAAAAATGATGTTTCTAGACTTTAAGTATGGTAAGGCAAAGCAAGTATTTGATTATAACAATGATATTGTACCCATTGTTTTCTTTCTTTTTGTGTCATAACCCCTACAATTGTAATAAAAGAGTTTGTTCTTTGGGTATTAAATTGTTTTGTGCTTGTTTGAATAGCAAATATAGTCAGCGATTACGCCTCCCTCATTAGATCCATTATTTTATTTCACCAATCTTAGGGATAGATTGATTACGGATTTTGAAAAGAGAAGCTATTTAAAGATCCTTTGTCTACTAAACTTCAAGGCAATACTCAAGCTTTGAATAGCATCGGAAATTTTTGCTTTATAGGCGATCACCGGAGACCTTAATGATCAAACCACTAGTCTCGAAGCGAATATCAAGAAGAAAGTTGATATGATTTATCAATTGAAACGTCAAATTAGACCAAATTCTTCGATTGACTTTGACCATGAGATGTCCAAGCATTTCCACTAGGTGAGTGATTTGGAAATAAAATTAAAGGATAGCCAAGCTCAATGTAAATCTTTGGAAGTTATCATGGTAGGTGATATTCCAAATATTAATTTACTAGTCACTCCAAATGTCCCTACTGTTGGTAAATTGACAAGGTCTCATTCCTTAGCCAATCAAAAATTCTTCACCATAACAAATCCTCCCCTAAGTTTAGATGAAATTGCGATAGGCGAATGGTGCTGAAAAGTCAAATTTGAAATGATGAAATACTTCGACGATCAACAAAAAGAAAGATACTCCCAACGCATATGCAGCCAAAACTCAAAAAATTGAATACAAAATGTATCTTCTTCAGACGCGTATTGCTGATTTGGAAAGGCAGAACAAGATCTTAAAAGTGCAAATAAAGATTTCAATCGTGCTATGAAGACTCGTATCGAGTCTATTGATGACGCCGATGAAAATATAGGAAGGAAAGGAAACACAAAGAAATTCTTTGTACAACAATATGCCATATTGTTGATCCTTTGATTGCTGAGAATTTAGATAAGGTTGTACAAGATCTTTAAGACAAACTCTTATATTAAATAATATGCTTTGTAATTAATTTTGTAAATTGTGTAAATTATGTAACTATCACTTGGCTCGTAGCCCTCATTTGTACTTGTGCGGTCATTTTCTGAATCAGCTTTTTGATACCTTTGACTATGGTTTTCTTTTGTGTTTGTTGAATCATTTGGTCTTCCTCATCAATCTTATTTTCCTAAAAGTGGATAATATTCTTATCATTAGTTTGAAGTTTATGTAAGAATATGCCCAGTAGTTTGTCCCTATTATTGTGATAACGTTAGAATCTATGATAATAGAATTCTAGAATTCTAAATCTAGGAATAGTCGAAGTTAATAGATCATTATCTGGACATATTAAGTGATGAGAAACCGCAGTTGGGAATGATTGATGACCATAAATTCTAGTCCATTAATAATAGAAGCCTTGAGATTTAACTGGGGTAACGATGAGCGAAAACCAAAAATCTGACTCTGGTTACATTAATAGAAGACTAAAAATCTAATTATATAATTAATAATATAGGGCTTGAAATCAAAATCTACCATTTTAGAGAAACCTCTTTTGGAAAAAACTGAGAGGAGAATAAAAGTTTAGAAATTATTATCTGGAAATAATAGAAGATCTGAAACCCAGATTCGTGTATTGTTAAGTGTATTCAGAAAATAATAGTAGAAGACCTGAGACTCAAATTTCGGTATTAATAATAGAGACCCAAAAGTCATCTTTTAGATATAGTGGAAGACCGTGAATTTATAATAGAATACCTAAAACCTAGATTTGGGTATTGATAAGAGAAGTCCAGGTATCATCTTTTAGAAATTAGCCAAAGACCATAAATTCATGTCTAATAATGAAAGTAGTCCGGGAATTATCGACTGGAAATAATAGAAGATCATAAATCCATTCCTGGCAATAAGAAGGAAAGTTTAGAAAATATCATTTTAATAAATTTTTAGAAATTCTTATCAGAACCTTTTGTTCTACACCACTCTTTGAGGGTTTGGTTGTTTGCTTCTTTTACTTTGTGCCACCTCTCTGGTTCTTGAATCTTTTGGCACATGCCACCCTTTAGGCTTTGTATATTGTTACCATTTTGTGTACCACCCTTTATTGATAATTTTCACGAGTACAGGGGTTTAAGTATTACAAGAAAGTGAAACCCCTAATTTGATTTAGGAATTAGGGTTTACAAACTCAAGAGAAGATCAAGTACAGAATGCATGAATTCAGATCCCCTAAATGATACCCTTGGGTCATATTTATAAGAGCGGGTTGGACCCTTTCGCAATAGTCCTTTCGACTCAGTCGATAGGGTGCCTTGATGACCTTCCTCCACTATTGAATTCAGAATGCCTCTTTAATATTGCTTTCGAAAGGGACCTGGATGCTTTCGACTGTATTGGAAGGTATGTGAGCGACTTGTTGTTGAAGTGTTGGATAAGCAGGAAAGGATGTTCAAACGTGTTCAAAAGTTATACATCTAATGCTTGCAAAGGGTGATGATGCTTCTTTGTTTAAGCTTTCGAAAGACTTAAATCTTTCTTCCACCATTGGGTGTCGAATAGGTTCTCCACTTATTTGCATTTATGGTGGCTTTTGATATTATCGAAAGGGTATTTCCTTTGTTTTGAAAGGGTTGTAGCATAGTAGAATGCTTCCTGGACTTCTTCATTGTTGTTAAGATTTGGTGCCAACATGATATGTTGCTACTTGAATGAGTGAGAAAGGGCATTTGGATGGTTTTGAAAGGAATTAATGGTGGCGGGTGGATCATTGTGAAAGGTCAATTGTAATGGAGGAAGCTTCTTGGTGAACAGAAGATGGTTGCGGAAGGTAGCTTTTAAAAGTAATATTGATTAACGTGGTACCTTTATTTTGTAAACTTATAGTGTCATGTAGGTGAGAGTAGGTCTGTCAACGGATACTTTTAGTTGTGGATAGCATCATGTATGCATTTTCAGTTGAAGTTATTTTCGGATATTGAATATTTACATCTGCAATTATGGATGGATATCGGATATTTATCTGATCTGGTTGCGACAAATAAATTAAAAATCATACATGGAAAATTTATTTTAAGATTTTTTTCCAGTCCCATTAATCATAAAACTATGAAAATAAAGACATATAATGATAATAAATAGCTTTGAGCTACTAATATGCATTAAATGCATATATACTATAATATAAACTATTAATTTAATAAAACAATAAATACCTATCGCTCAGTATACTCAAATATGCATAATCTAAGCCATTATAGTAATAAAAAGCAAATGAATAATTTTCAAATGCGGTTGTAATTTTTTCCACATCCGCATCCCTTTTTTGCATATTAGATATTTTTTTGTTTTTTGAATGTGGACTGATTTTTAAATTTTTGGATATCCATTAATAGGCATAGGTGAGACGAGAAAGTTAATGCACATTTCATTGATCATTGAAAAAGGCTAGTGAAAAGGTTAATGCATAATTAATTTCAAAAAAAATTTAGTATCAAGAAAGTTGGAAAAACGCCAGATAGAAAACTTATATTTCATTTGTAATTTGATCTATATTATGACTTTATAAGTTGATGATCAATCAATATTGTATTTTAAAACTAGTAGCACAATATTTTTTTTCCTAATATATTAACATGTAGTGCTATTTTTATTAAACAATTTTTTTACACAAATGGTAATTTTATTTGTAGAAGATATAAAGATAATTTGTGTTAAATTCATATTTCGTTTAATACTAGGGTTGAAAGAAGGTCGGTAGTAAATTAATGCATATTTCAATTTTTTCTTCTAATAGTAATAAAGTTGAATGAATACAAGGGAAAAAAAACTTTAATACATATCTCATTCCAAATTTGGTTAATGGCATGTATTGGTTAGTGATTTTGCTAACCTCCGAATTAGATAAAGCAAGGGTTACTTGTAAACACTAGGTTGAAAAGTTGACAATGAGGAAGAAAATGAGCAATTAAAGTAAATGAAACTAAACATAGAGTGGTTCGGCAAGCTAGTCTACATCTATTATAAAGGTCTCTTACTATATGTTCTTATAATTACTTGAAATTACCAGAAAATAAACCATTTAGGACTAAAAAAGCTAGCTAATCTCAAGAATTCAGGGAATGGTTTGCTGTGTGAAGAGCTTTAGATTTTGTGTAATACTCGGAATTTTTATATTTTTTTCTGCCTCTTGAAATAGTACTGCATGTGGTACTTATAGTAGCTTAAATGGGTGACAATCCACTGAGATTGTGCTTTAAAACAAGAAGGAATAGTTCCTGGCCATTGATCTATTTGCATGGGCGGATGGAAGACAACTGTGAAGGAGCAACAAGATGAGTGGATGAGAAATCATGCTCATTGCCCCTCTATATCATGCACAGTCTTAGCACTTAGTGCGCATTTGATGTTGATGTTTTGCAACATCAGTTTAGTCATCCAACTATAGAGGGATGAATAGTTTGTCGTTTTCTCTTGTGTGCTCATGGGTGTAACAACCCGCAGATTTTACGATTGTATATTTAAATGTTTTATTTAAATATAGCATCGTTAGTCGGATTTAAGTTCGAAATGTTACTTTTTGCAAAAAGTCGGATTAGGACTCGAGACCACTTCCATTGAGTCTAAAACAGCGTTTTCACCTTATCGATATGTTTGAAGTTGAGTAGAATTTTGATATTTTCATTTAGGGTTTTGGGTTTGGGTTTCAGCCCACTAACCTAACAAATAACCCAACTCCACTCCTCTTCATTCATTCCACTCCTCATTTCCTAACACTCTCAAGCTATGATAAAAATGGGGGAAAGAAGAGGAAATTAAAATTCCTAAACCCTAGCTTTGATTAGGAAACTCAAACTCAAGTCCAAAATCCAAGAGAAGCTTAGGGAAGCATCCTCTTCATCTTCTCCATCTCAATCCCTCTTCAATTTTCATAAATTCCAATAACCTAACTTAGGAGAAACTTCACCTTTGATAATAGATTGAAGATTCTAGAGGTGTTGTTAAAGAAAGATCAATCATTGCTTGTTCTAGAGCTTCTCATTTGTTGTTTTGTGGTTAAAATGTGAGTTTTTGAACTCACATCTATGTCTAAATCTTTGATAGTTGTTAGGTAGTAATTCCTAACATCTATTCCTTGTCCATTTTCCTTTGAATTGAATTGGTTTGATTAATATTCCAATTTTGGTGTTTTGAAGTCAAAAAAATCTTTAGAATACTATCTTTGACGTTTGAACATGTTTTTGGGGGTATTGAAGTGCTTATAAGGCTGGGTTGTCGCTTGGCATAAATCCTTAGTCTTCGTTGCTCGTTCGATTGTTTTCGGTTATGATTTTTTACCTTCTTAGGGACTAGGCTGAAAATACTGCAAATG
Source organism: Allium cepa (assembly GCA_030765085.1). Classification (NCBI taxonomy): domain Eukaryota; kingdom Viridiplantae; phylum Streptophyta; class Magnoliopsida; order Asparagales; family Amaryllidaceae; genus Allium; species Allium cepa. Next base: position 209,881,031 of record CM060945.1, on the reverse strand, counting down.
ATACTTCAGTCGACTGAACTCTAAGATCAGTTGATTGAAACTAGGAACAGAGAGTTTATGTGCCAGTATTAGTCAACTGACCATACAGTTCAGTCGACTGACCCTGGGAACCGAAAGTTTCTGGGCATAGTGTCAGTCGACTGACCATACAGTTCAGTCGACTGAATCTGCTTGTCTCAGCCATATTTGCCATTTTTGTGTGGATTTCCAATTTTATATCGGTTCTAGTTGATCAGATTAGTTGTTACCACTTTTGTTGACTTTGTTACTTTCTTTTTCGGGATTTTTGGGAATATCCATTTTGATGGATTCGATATCAATTTCTAGGGATTTGATTCACGTCTTCGTATGTGAATTTTTAGTGATTGATTGTTTTTACAATAATTTTTGTGAATTGTCACTTTGAAATACAAAGGTATCTATACTAGTAGTAAATATTCAAACTCTTTCACAAAGATGATTTCAACTCTATTTTTAATACAAAGCTCATTTATAAAACCGTTTTCTAACCTATGAGTATACACAAACCTTTACCTCATTCGTATGAGAAATCTAATTAAACGGCTTAGCAAAACATGTGGTATTAAACACTTGCATTTACTTCGTCAGTTAATTTTTAGACTTGTTCGATTGAAAATCTTGTGGCAATCTTCGAGTGGAAATCTACAATTTGTTTGTAAATATTTAAGTTAAGCCAGTGGTTATGGGACATGAAGCTAAACTCATTTATTTACTAGCTTAGTGTAATCGACACTTCTTGATGATCGATGATGATCATTTTGTGGTTTAGACTAGCGATGTGCGATGTCTCTTTGTCTGCGTGGGAGACTAAACCCCGTTTCTGTGGAGCTTCGGCTCAAATTGGTTGGGTAGCGACCCATGGTCTTCGTGCCGTTTGTGGAGTCTCGGCTCAAATTGATGGTTAGCGACCATGGAATAGCGTTCCGTTTGTAATGCACGTGCTTGTGAGTTTTCATGCTCCTGTTTGTGATAGGCCTCCCCCTTTTGTGATTTCTGAATTTCTAATTGATGATTTCTAGAATTTGTGTTTCACCAATTTTTGTGATTTACATTGATAAGTTTTATCAATATTTGTGGTTTGGTGAATATGTTAAAGAATATGACATTCTTTTTGATGTTTGAGAATATTCGAGATATTGTATGATTTTTGTTGTTATCTAATGTATACTTGTCACAGTATGGTATTATTTTTATCATACGTTTTTGTCATATATCTTATCCTATCTCATTTTATATGATATTTATAGCTAGACTGATCCGTTTATTATTTTCTTCTTAAATAATACTCGGTTCAGACCGAGGTGTTACAGGTGCTTCCACTTGACTTCTTAGCTGGGACTAGCTTCTGTCTTTTGGCTAACTACTTTAGCTTAGTAGTTTTTGCTTTTATACATTTGAGATAGAGACTCCTTGATGTATACTTATTCTTTTGTGATATTTTGGATCTTGCTTGACCACTACTTTGATGTACACTTCTATGTGTTATATTCATATCTGTTTCCGCCTTTGTGATATGGATATTTGTGACTGATTTGTGTTATGCTTATTTCTATATTTGTTTCCGAAGATCACATATCCACTGTGTAGTAGTTTTGAGTTTGTATCGGTATGTCGGATTTCCTCTTGAAATGAAATTGATATTTTATATGGCATATCGGTGCTCGCACAAAGCAATTACATGGATGGTCGCTCCTCAACAGCCTTATTCTTCGTGCTAGTTGACGGCATTACTCCGTAGTGTCCTAGGCTAGTGTGAGCATAGAGGTGGGGCGTCACAAGTTGATACAAGAGCCAAACTTCGGAACAATGTAGAATAATCTAGCAAGGATCATTATCCTAAGTCTTTCTTAGGAGTCGTACCTTAGGATATTTTCCGAGTCTTAGGCCTCGTTCTATCCTAATTTCTTTTATGTTGCCTTGTTTTATCAATAAAGTTTGCATGATATTCATTCTGAGAATAAATTTTTTTCCTCTTCTTTCATTCTTTCTTAAAGAAGAGAAATGGTTAGACCAGGCCGTCCCAACTCCGGTCAATCCAGTGCTACTCCTTAAGATGGAGTATTTATGTCTGCTCAACAGCTTTTAGATCTTGTGAAGAATTCTTAAGCTGTCGAACCTATTTCTGAGGCTACTCATCCTAAATCTGGGTTTGCACGCTTGTGCAGTGATTATACCAATTTGGGTGGAAAGCCATTTAATGGTTCCGAAAGCGTTATAGAAGTCCAAGCTTGGCTTAGAACATGCGATCACATCTTTTCTCACATGAACCTTATTGATCTACATCGTGTCCAAGTGGCTTCTAGTATGCTCCAAGAGAGAGCATTAGATTGGTATGAGCTTTTGGTTTCTGAGATCTATGAAGCGGATCTTACTTGGGAGCAATTCTGGGAAAGATTCGAGTTAAAGCTTATGTCGGAGGTTGAAAAGGTAACTTTAGCCCGAAGCTTTATTGACCTTGTTCAAGGTGAATCTTCTATGACGGACTATGTCGCATCTTTTGAATTTCTTTCAAAGTATGGGGTCGAGTATATTAATACCCCATTGAAGAAGAATCAGAGGTTTATTTATGGGTTGAATAAGAACCTCAAAAAGCCATTACTTCTAAAATTAGAAGTTTTTTTCGATCAGCTTGTTGATACTGCTGTTCGACTAGAAAAGGGCGACAAAGAAAGTGATGTTGAAGTTGTGAGTGCCAAACAGAACTTCAACAACAACAAGAAGAGGACTATTAAGTTCTACCCTAATTCCAACAAGAAAGGGAAGCAAGCAACTTCGGTAGCAAAGACTCCTACTTCTAATCGTGGAGAGTGCTACAATTGTGGTTCTAAGGACCATTATGCAAATAAGTGTTCGAAGCCCCTTACTTTTCGCTATTGCAAAAGTTCAGGTCATCCTATATCTTCATGTGCCAAACTTCAAAGCAAGAGGGTGGGAAAGCTAAATGTTGTGCAAGTCCCTAGTAACACCTCTCGTGGTCAAGGTATTTCTCATTCTATCCTTGATGGCATTATTATGTTTCGTGATCTTCTTATTCGAGTTATTTTTGACACGGGTGCATCCCACTCTTTTATATCAAAAGAACTTGTTGATGCTTTTTCTTTAAATGTTATGGGCTTGATGACTTCTTTGAGAAGGCCCGGTGGGTTATTGCAACCATTAGACATTCCAGTTTGGAAGTGGGATCAAGTCTCCATGGACTTTATTGACGGTCTTCCCCATTCTCGTTTGGGTCATGATAGCCTATGGGTGATAGTCGATAAACTTACAAAATATGCCCATTTTATTCCCGTTCGGTCAAATCGAACCGTACCTCTTTTGGCCAAACTCTATGTTAAAGAAATTATTAAATTACATGGAGTTCCTACTTCTATTGTTAATGATCGTGATCCATTATTTACTAGTGGATTTTGGAAAGGTCTTCAAAAAGCTTTGGGAACGAAGCTTAATTTTAGCACCGCTTATCATCCCTAGTCCGATGGACAAATCGAGCGTGTGAATCAAACTCTTGAAGATCTTCTTCGTACATGTGTTCTTGATTTTGGTGGAAGTTGGGAGGACCATATCTCTCTTATTGAGTTTTCTTATAATAATAGCTTCCAATCTAGTATTGGTATGGCACCTTTTGAAGCACTCTCTGGAAGGTCATGCCGATCTCCTTCTTGTTGTCTTGAGGCCATTGAGAAGCCGGTTTTAGGTCCAGATTATATTCGTGATGCCACAGAAAAGGTTGACCTTATTCGTCATAGAATGAAAGAAGCTCAAAGTAGACAAAAATCCTATGCCGATAATCGAAGAAGAAAATTAGAATTTTCTGTGGGAGATTTGGTGTTTATTCGTGTTTCACCTATGAAGGGTGTTGTGCGTTTTATTCGATCGAGAAAATTAGCGCCTCGATATATTGGTCTATTTCCCTTCATCGAACGTATTGGTTCCGTGGCTTATCGCCTTTTTTTACCGGCTCAATTTTCTTCTATTCACGACATTTTCCATGTCTCACAACTACGGAAATACCTTAGGGATCCCGATTCTATTCTTGAGCCCGATGTTATTGAAGAAATTGAAGTTTCACCTAATTTGACTTATGAGCAACATCCTGTTCGTATCATTACTACGGAGGTTAAACGTCTTCGTAATAAAGATGTCCCTCTTATGAAAGTTCAATGGTCCTCAAATCCTAAGGATTGTTCTTGGGAATCCAGAGAATTCATCCAGCGAACACATCCAGACTTATTTTCTCGTGCTATTTGAGGTGTACTTCTTATTTCAAATTTCTTTGTATTGATATGCTTTTATGGTTGTTACTTTTTATTTTCTTCTTAAATACTACGAGGATGCAATTTCTTTAAGGAGGGGAGTCTGTAACAACCCGCATATTTTACGATTGTATATTTAAATGTAGCATCGTTAGTCGGATTTAAGTTCGAAATGTCACTTTTTGCAAACAGTCAAATTAGGACTCGAGACCACTTCCATTGAGTCCAAAATGGCGTTTGCGACCTTTTTGATTATAAACATCGATATGTTTGGAGTTGAGTAGAATTTTGATATTTTCATTTAGGGTTTTGGGTTTCATCCCACTAACCTATCAAATAACCCAACTCCACTCCTCTTCATTCATTCCACTCCTCATTTCCTAACACTCTCAAGCTAAGGTAAAAATGGGGGTAAGAAGAGGAAATTAAAATTCCTAAACCCTAGCTTTGATTAGAAAACTCAAATTCAATTCCAAAATCCAAGAGAAGCTTAGGTAAGCATCCTCTTCATCTTCTCCATCTTAATCCCTCTTCAATTTTCAGAAATTCAAATAACCTAACGTAGAAGAAACTTCACCTTTGATAATAGATTAAAGATTCTAAAGGTGTTGTTGAAGAGAGATCAATCTTTGCTTGTTCTAGAGCTTCTCATTTGTTGTTTTGGGGTTAAAAGTGAGTTTTTGAACTCACATCTACGTCTATATCTTTTATAGATGTTAGGTAGTAATTCCTAACATCTATTCCTTGTCCATTTGCCTTTGAATTGAATTGGTTTGATGAATATTTCAATTTTGGTGTTTTGAAGTTAAAAAAATCTTTAAAATCCTATCTTTGATGTTTGAACATGTTTTTGGGGGTATCGAAGTGCCTATAAGATTGGGTTGTCGCTTGGCATAAATCCCTAGTCTCTGTTGCTCGTTCAATCACTTCCGGTTAAGATTTTTGCCCTTCTTAGGGGCTAGGCTGAAAATACACCAAATGACAGTTTAGTCGACTGAACTGTAAGATCAGTTGATTGAAACTGGGAACAGAAAGTTCCTGTGCTAGTATCAGTCGACTGAACCTGGAAACCGAAAGTTTCTGGGCATAGTGTCAGTCGACTGACCACATAGTTTAGTCGACTGAATCTGCTTATCCCAGCCATATTTGCCGTTTTTGTGTGGATTTCCAATTTTAAATCGATTCTCGTGGATCCGATTAGTTGTTATCACTTTTGTTGACTTTGATAATTTCTTTTTTAGGATTTTTAGGAATATCCATTTTGATGGATTTGGTATCGATTTCTATGGATTTGATTCATGTCTTCGTATGGGAATTTTTGGTGATTGATTGTTTTTACAATCATTTTTGTGAATTGTCACTTTGAAATACAAAGGCTTCTATACTAGTAGTAAATATTTAAACTCTTCCACAAAGATGATTTCGAATCTATTTTTAATACAAAGCTCGTTTATAAAACCATTTTCCAACCTATTAGTATACACAAACCTTTACCCCATTCGTTTGAGAAATCTAATTAAACAACTTAGCAAAACATGTGGTATGAAACGCTTGCTGTAACGACCCAAAATTTTTGTCATTTGAAATTCATATACTTAATTGATTTTAAATATGCACAAGTAAATTTTATAAGCTGGATAACGTGTATTTCGTATATCTAGATTTAATTGGATAATTAAACTGTTGAGTTAATATTTGAAATTATAGAAATAATTGAAATTCAGATTAAATGTGAATAAAAATGATTTATAAAGTTTAATAAATTCTATTTGAATTATAATAATGTTTGAGAACTTTTAAAATCGAATTAAAAGTTAAATTACAAAAATTGAATATTTTAATATTTAATTGACGAGTAAAAATGGTCATTTTTCAAATAGTCTCGGATTTCGAAGAAAATAGTTCCATTGGATCCGTAATGTTATATTATTGTAAGATTTCAAATTTCGTGTCAATCAGATTTACGGTTTATCCGGGGGCAAGCTAAAACGCGTAGAAATCGGTTTAAGTGAATTTTAAATTTAAATAATCCAATTTCAAAGTTTATCTTTCAAATACGAACGAATTGGCCTCCAATATATATTCCATTGTGTTCAGAATAGGGGTAAAATATTATAAACACCAGGCGGCACGCTTCGTTTGGAGTTCGGAAAAAAATCAGATGAATAGTGTCGCGCAATTTTCTATATATAAAGGCCATCTTTTTTTTCATTTTTATCACAAAACCCTAACTAGGTTTGTAGCCGCCGGCTTAAACAATTCCAATGGACGATATGTTTCAATCTTTCCCCTCTGATTTCTTCAAATCCATAAATCTATTCGTAAAATTGTCAACTACGAAGTGATCGATCTCGTTGAGATATTCAATCTCAACGGTCATGATCGGGATTAAAGCTATGGATCGATGGCAAATTTATAATGAACGATGCACGTTCATGCACTGTTTTCGAGGCGATGGCGAAGCTTTGAAGGACTGGTCTCTGGCTGATGGTTCGGGGTGAAGTGGGCGTTAGTTTAGCGTAGCTTGATGATCGTCACGATCAAAAACGAGGCCGTGGCAATTAGGGTTAAAGGCGGCCGAGATGGGTTGTTCGAACGTGGATAAACCTGGAGGGGGAAGAAAGACCGATCGGCCAGAGTATCATCAAACAGGAACGAATGGCTGGATTTGTCCAAGGTTACAAAAAAATTAAAAAAAGAAAATAGTAAATTAATTTATAAATTCGTTCAATCTTTAAAACTGTATAACTTGTTCATACGAGGTCGAAAATTGACGAAACGAATTGCGTTGGGTTCATATGGGCAAACAATACGCGATGGAGCTGGTTTGAAGCTGATTGGAGCTTGTGTGAATTTTGGGTAAAATTAAACGCGGGTTTAATTTTATTCGAAAACAAAACAGTGCAACTGCTATTGGACGCAATGTGAGTACAACTCACTCTTTCTGACACACTGATATTTTTATATAAGTGAGAATAAATATTATTTATGATGATTAATGATTGTTTGGATGATATATGATATATTGATGATATTTGGATATATACCTGCCTAGTGGAGCAGATGACCCTATACGTTCCCGTGTATATGAGCGGATGAACCTTTGTACGCGCGTCTGCCTTGAAGCGGACATTGTACACATATTCTAATATGTATATTTGTTGCAGGCGACACATTGGAGGGATCCAACTGGAGTCCTCAACAATATTGATTAATTTACATATATTGTTATATGTTATGTTATCATATGATATATGATGTTATGGATGCCGTGATTGATGTATTTAGTGCTGTTGCAGCATTAGGCCTATTTTGGAGTTTTAAAAATGTTAAAGTAACGATTTCGAATTTAAAAAGGATTTTAAAGTGATTTTGAAAATATATGTTTATTGAATTTTGAATGGTTAAAAAGAAATGGATTATTTTAAATAAATAAATGTTATAACTTTTATGTTATAAAAAATTATGATTTGTGTGAAATAAAACCAGAATATGATTTTTGGAATGAGAAGTTAACTATTTTGTGAAAACTATTTTGTGAAATAGTATAAATTAAGATTTATGACTTATTATAAATGGTTTATATATAAGATTTATAAAATTGATATTTTATAAATCAAAGTGATGGAATTATAAATAAGTTGTATAAGTGTTAAAATGAAGTTGTAAATGGATTTATAAGTAAATAAGAATTTTAGATTTATAAATTGATGATGATATAAAAGAATGAATTTGTGAATAAATGAATTATAAGTAATTTACTTATAAATTGGATTTTGACATGTAAATGAAATATAAATAGAATTGGTTAATAAAATAAGGATTTTAGAAATGGAAGTTTTTATTAAGCAGAAATGGAATTTATGAACATTATTTTATAAATTCGAAATCAAATATATTTTGATAAAATAAATATAGAAGTTTATTTAAAGGAATTATATCCACGATTTTGGAAAATGGATAATCATTTAATAAACATATAGAAGAAATGAATTTATTAAAGAGGATATATCCACGATTTTGGACAGTGGATTATACTTTAAAATAAATGTGTAGAAATATTGATTTGGATAAACGATTTATATTCATGATTTTGGACAGTGAATAATATATTAAGTAAATGTTTTGAAAGTGATATTTTAATTGAAGTTAAATGATTTAAAGATGTTTTAAAATGTGTTGAGTATCGAATACAAAGATTTCAACATTCATTGTTGAAATAGACGTTTTCGAGAAATAAGAAAAGGAAAATGTTGGACTATAACACTGTTGTTATAGTAAATGATTTTCGAAAGGAAATGTTTTTGTATAGTGTTGAGATTTATATATCTATCTTATTATCGAATCCCTACAGCGATTTTGGGTTGTCGTAACGATGTTTTATGCAACATTCGTTTTGACCCGAATAAATGTGTTAAAGAGAATGTTTTCCTTAAAGAATGAAATATATACTTAATCGTTATTTAAGTATATATAATACTTTCTAAGTGTTGAAAATAAATTGATTTATGAATTACTTATTATTAAATAAATAAATGGAAATGTTTTCCAATATAGAGAGAATATATCTTTTTAAAGATAAATTAAAGTGAATATTTGGCAAATTGTTTAATTAATAAAAGATTAATTAGGGCCTAGTGATTGTTATAGTGCTAAATATTTGTTTGTTTGCTTTGGTAATTAAATAACCGACTATCAAACTTTGCCAAATTTTAGTTCCTCGACTTGATGTGGGAACTATTTAGTGATACACTTAGTACGTAGCCTTCTGTGTAGGCTTGATTATCATTTGTGTTGAGGATGTTGATTCGTATAGTGCGGAGTATTACTCCATTCTATCGAGCTTTCTTCTTGGCCCGAAGGATAGCAATTTGAAAGTTGGGGACGTGACAAGTCTATGAGACTTAGTTGCTATGTGAAGTTGAGAAACGCTTTTGCGTTGTTGGTGCGAAAAGACCGGGATCAGATTTATCTGAAAACCATTTCGAACCAACGTATATGCGACGATTGTGCAGGTTGCTTGTGATGATATTGATATTCCGAATTTTCATAGTGGGGGACTGTTTGTTAATCGTTTGGGGTTGAAATCCCAATATACATCCAGTAGCCGTGGTCTCTTCATTATGAAATATCCAATGCGAGGACTATTCGCTACTAATCCTAGGGATTTACCGACAGGATGTGGTAGGAAAATACCTTCAGTTTGTCCTGTTCCAGGACAACTTTTATGGATATTTGTCTGACATTGCATTTCTAAAGGTTACGTACACTGGTTTTTACAAACGTACATCAGTGGTGGCGGAGAAGGCAACTTCTCTTAGCTTAACACCCTCCTTGAGACGTATGAGCTTAAGGGTTGTATTTTTGTAGAAGGCAATTAGTAGTCAACGGAAATGGCCATGTGGCATTCTAAGTGATGTGATTGTGATATGTGAAAGGTAATCGTTACCTCAGGCCTCATCAACCGGAAATGACCAAAACAGGGTTAGATGCAGCAGGGCTAAGTGGGTCGCTCCCAAGTAGGGTATGATCATCCTCTTCTAGATATATCTTTGCACGCTATGACATCGTGTATTTGATTATTGTGGTTTGTACGCTAGAAGGCCCTCGGTAAAGTTCGGTAACAACTGGAGGATGCCATATTCGGTACCATCTAGTTATAGAGGTGGGCGGTCTTGTGTTGGTAGAGAAACTTTCTGATGGTTTCTCGGTACATTCTTCAAGAGATGTACTGTCGAAAGGTAGTCCCTTCAACTGGTCATTTGTATGGAAATCCAAACTCCACTACGTGTTTTCCATTTTGATTGTATTACCCAATTGGGCTATATGCTGGAATTTAATCAATGTAACAATTTCGGCTATGATTAATATTATTTGTATATAGTAGACACTACTATAATATAACATGACACTTGATATGAAATGTTTTAGTTATCGTAAGGTAAAAACATGTCTGTGTTTATGTGTGGACTTCTCTTACGAGATACTTTTGTTTTGATAAAGGAAAAGTTTTGGTAATCTAATAAATTCAGTTGAGTGTGTTTCTCACGCTGGTTTAACAGACTGATCCGGGCGTTCTTCCCTTTCAGTGCTCGGGTCAGACCGAGTATATTTACAGGTTTAGTTTTGATGCCTTTGGAGCTTCAGCGGGTGAGCTGGAGATCTTCATTTTCGTACATCCGTATTTGCTTGATTATCCACTGTGATTAGTTGTTTTATAGTATCGGCATTTGTGAGGACAGTTTTTTATAACTGTTCATGCCGATAACTATTGATTGATTGTTGAGCTTTGATTGATGTATATATATACAGTTTCTGTTTTGTAAAGATCATTGATATGATATTATATGTTTTCCGCTGCGATGTGAGATTCTGTATTGTTCTGTTTTCTCTCTTTCTTCTCTTCTCTTCTTCTCTCTTCTTTTCTTTCTCTTGACTTTCCGTCAGTCCATGCTTTTTGGGTCGAACATGTATGGTTTATTATCGATTCAAAGAATATGGATTTTCGGGCCGTCACAGCTGGTACCAGAGCTTAGATTTTGTATATTCCTAAGCTTTGATGTGTACTCAGTATAGCACCTTAGATTGAGTTGAGTGTATTATATATATGAGCGCATATTTGTTATTGAATATAAAATGTTTTATATTGTGTTTGCTTATCCGTTAAGTTGTTTGTGAATTCTGGTCGGCATGTGGGACGCCATATCATCGATAGGGAATTCCAAACACTTAAACGAGGCAAGTCGACATAGTATCATTTTAAATAGGGTAGATGAAATAATTTTACCTCGATTATATTTTATATATAAAAGAAATGGTTTTTTTGAATTATTAAAGTGTATATAAATTGACTGTTTAGTTGTTTGAAAATGTAAAAAAATACGCAAGTTAATAAAAGTTGTTTGAATAATGTTAATAAAAATAACAATTGTAAAAGAATGAAATTATATAAGTGAATGAATTATAAAGTATGGAATTATAATTAATATGATTTACAATTGTGAATAATCTTATGTGTAGGAAATGAAACTATATGAATATATTTATAAATATGGGTTATAAATAAAAATGGATTTAAACTATGAATTTGAAAATTTGAATCTTGTTGATTTTGAAAGTGGTTTTTCGAAAGTTAAAAATGTTATAATGTTATAAATCTAGATAAGATAAGTAAATTTGGAATGGATCTTATATAAGAAAAGTGAAATAATAGTGATATTTTATATAAGTAAAAGTGTTTACAAATGTGATTTGTAAATAATAAAATGGTTTTTTTAAAGAATTTAAAGCACTAAATTCACTACTGTTATTGGGAAATAATAAGGGTGATGACTGCAGCATCATCAGTATCATTTTCGAGTTTTTATATGATGGATATACTACCAATAATAAATTGAAATTGAAGTTTTGTTTTGATAAACAAATTTGAATTTAAAATCCAAGTTGAAATTGATAAATTCAAGTAAAATGAGTTTTGGACTTACAATATGAAATAATAGAAATTTGAGTTAGCATAATCAAATATATGATTTGAAATTTAACTAAAAGAAAGTTAAATAAAGTGAATTAGATTTGAATTATACTAGATATATTATTGAAATGGAAATTGAACCTAAGTGTAAAGTGATTATATAACCATGATTTGAAATTATAAAAATGTGAATGGAAGTATGCTTAGGTAAATGTTTATGGAAGTTTAAATAAATAAGTTGTATAACTTATAAAATGGAAAAATGTAGGTAAAACCAATAGTTAAAATGGTTAAACTATTTGCTAAGTAAAACAAGATATGAATTTGAATAGTGAGATGAAATTTGACTTAGTAAAAGATTAATAAAATGACATATAGATGAAATTTAAGTAAGTGAAACAAAGTAATGTTTATAAAAAGGAACGTAACTTAAGTAATATTGAATGAAGTTGATTTTGGTATCGAAGTAAATTAATAAAGTGAAATTAAATGAATGCGAACTTGAGTTATGTAAGAAAATTCAACTTTAGTGGTAAAATGAATTAGCAACTGAATTAATAATGGATTGGATGTTAATCAATCTAATGTAAATAAATTGATATGGTAAGGGATGTAAATGTTAATTCATTAAAAGCTAATGAAATTGAATAATTGAATGAAAGTCAATTGAATGTTAAACCAATTTGAAATTAAAAGTGTTGAACCAAATTGAATGAATGTAAAGTAAATTAATTTGGTAATGTTGGTTATACATTGGTTGCTAGATGGATGCTAATTGATTGAATAAAAATTCATATGAAATTGAATTAATGAAATCGAAAGCTAAATAATTGAATTCAAATAGGAAGTGAAGTGAATCTAAATAGAATTAAATTTAATTTGAAAGTAAACTAACTTGAATGTGATTAGTGAATATAAAATAATTGAATATGAATAAATGAATGTTAGTAAATCCAATGTTAATGAATTAACTCAATGAATATTAATGAGAAGTGAAAGTGTATTGATTTGGTTATGGATGTTAGTTGGATGATAGTTGTTTGATGATTGGATTTGTTGTTTTTGATGGCATTTGCTATATCGGCATATATAGTTGTTGTATTGGTATATGTTGTATATTAATATTAGTTTCATATATGCATGTTTCTCATTTGTTTGTTGAGTATTTAGTAGGTGCGGATGACGCTTGCTTCGCATTTGGAGCTCACTTTCGCGCTATATTAACTGTATATGCTCGCTAATAATATATAAGGTACATATCTTGGATTACATATCGTACTTTTATACTTTTTTCTCTTCGGGATGCCTCATCCTTAATGATAAGATATATATTTGTGATATATATATATGTTGTGATCCTACTACGATCGAACCGCGCAAAAGAGACGCTGGCGAATTTTTTTGAAAATTTAAGGCAATACAATTTTTTTGGGAAAATTGGAAATTTTTTTTGATAACTAAAATTTTGATTTTGAGTTATAAAGTTAAACAATGTTAGTGTGTTTTGAAAAGATAACTATGAATGGATTTGAAAAGTTAGAAAAGTTTTTGTAAGAAGTTTAACGAAATGATTTTGAAAAATTAATTAATTTTGTAACTTTTTCTTACTTGGTAATTTCGAGAACGAAATTCTTTAAAGTAGGGGAGAATGTAACGACCCAGAATTTCAGTCATTTGAAATTTATATATTTATTTGATTCTAAATATGCACAAGTAAATTTTATAAGCTGGATAACGTATATTTCGAATATCTAGATTTAATTGGATAATTAAACTGCTGAGTTAATATTTGAAATTGCAGAAATAATTGAATTTGGATTAAATGTGAATAAAAATAATTTATAAAGTTGTAATAAATTCTATTTTAATTATAATAATGTTTGAGAACTTTTAAAATCGAATTAAAAGTTAAATTACAAAAATTGAATATTTTAATATTTAATTGACGAGTAAAAATGGTCATTTTTCAAACAGTCTCGGATTTCGACGAAACTAGTTTCATTGGATCCGTAATGTTATATTATTGTAAGATTTCAAATTTCGTGTCAATCTGATTTACGGTTTATCCGAAGCAAGCTAAAACACGTAGAAATCGATTTATGTGAATTTTAAATTTAAATAATCCAATTCGAAAACCTATCTTTCAAATACGATCGAATTAGCCTCCGATATATATTCCATTGTGTTTGGAATGGGGGTAAAACATTATAAACGCTAGGCGGTACGCTTCGTTTGGAGTTCGAAAAAAAATCGGATGAATAGTGTCGCGCAATTTTCTATATAAGGCCATCTTTTTTTCATTTTTATCACAAAACCCTGACTAGGTTTGTAGCCGCCGGCCTAAACAATTCCAATGGCTGATATGTTTCGATCTTTCCCCTTTGATTTCTTCAAATCCATAAATCTATTCGTAAAATTGTCAACTACAAAGTGATAGATCTCGTCGAGATCTTCAATCTCAACGGTCATGATCAGGATTAAAGCTATGGATCGATGGAAAATTTATAATGAATGACACACGTTCATGCACTGTTTTCGAGGCGATGGTGAAGCTTTGAGGGACCGGTCTCTGGCCGATGGTTCGGGGTGAAGTGGGCGTTCATTTAGCGTAGCTTGATCATCATCACGATCAAAAACAGGCCGTGGCAATTAGGGTTAAAAGCGGCCGAGATGGGTTGTTCGAACGTGGATAAACCTGGAGGGGGAAGAAAGGCCGATTGTATTAAAAAATTATAAAAAGAAAATAGTAAATTAATTTATAAATTCGTTCAATCTTTAAAACTGTATAACTTGTTCATACGAGGTCATAAATTGACGAAACGAATTGCATTGGGTTCATATGGACAAGCACTACGCGATGGAGCTGGTTTGAAGCTGATTGGAGCTTGTGTGAATTTTGGGTAAAATTAAGCGTGCATTTAATTTTATTCGAAAACAAAACAGTGCAACTGCAATTGGACGAAATGTGAGTACAACTTACTCTTTCTGACTCACTGATATTTTTATATAAGTGAAATAAATATTATTTATGATGATTAATGATTGTTTGGATGATGTATGATATATTGATTGATATTTGGATATATACCTGCCTAGTGGAGCAGATGACCCTATACGTTCCCGTGTATATAAGAGGATGACCCTTTGTATGCACGTGTGCCTTGAAGCGGACATTGTACATATATTCTAATATGTATATTTGTTGCAGGTGACAGGTTAGAGGGATCCAACTGGATTCCTCAGTAGTATTGCATTATTTACAGATATTGTTATATATTCTGTTATCATATGATATATGATGGTATGGATGCCGTGATTGATGTATTTAGTGCTGTTGCAGCATTGAGCCTTTTTTGGAGTTTTAAAAATGTTAAAGTAACAATTTCGAATTTAAAATGGATTTTAAAGTGATTTTGAAAATATACGTTTATTGAATTTTGAATTGTTAAAAAGAAATGGATTATTTTAAATAAATAAAAGTTATAACTTTTATGTTATAAAAAATTATGATTTGCGTGAAATAAAACCAGAATATGATTTTTGTAATGAGAAGTTAACTATTTTGTGAAATAGTATAAATTAAGATTTTTGACTTATTATAAATGGTTTACAGATAAGATTTATAAAATTGATATTTTATAAATCAAAGTGATGGAACTACAAATAAGTTTTATAAGTGTTAAAATGAAGTTGTAAATGGATTTATAAGTAAATAAGAATTTTAGATTTACAAATTGATGATGGTATAAAAGAATGAATTTGTGAATAAATGAATTATAAGTAATTTACTTATAAATTGGATTTTGACATGTAAATGAAATATAAATAGAATTGGTTAATAAAAAAAGGATTTTAGAAATGGATGTTTTTATTAAGCAGAAATGGAATTTATAAACATTATTTTATAAATTCGAAATCAAATATATTTTGATAAAATAAATATAGAAGTTTGTTTAAAGGAATTATAGCCATGATTTTGGACAGTGGATAATCCTTTAATAAACGTATAGAAGAAAAGAATTTGTTAAAGAGGATATATCCACGATTTTGGACAGTGGATTATACTTTAAAATAATTGTGTAGAAGTTTTGATTTGGATAAACGATTTATATTCACGATTTTGGACAGTGAATAATATATTAAGTAAATGTTTTAAAAGTGATATTTAATTGAAGTTAAATGATTTAAAGACGTTTTAAAATGTTTTGAGTATCGAATTCATTGATTTCAACATTCATTGTTGAAATAGACGTTCTCGAGAAATAAGAAAAGGAAAACGTTGGACTATAACACTATTGTTAAAGTAAATGATTTTCGAAAGGGAATGTTTATGTATAGTATTGAGATTTATATATCTATCTTATTATCGAATCCCTATAGTGATTTTGGGTTGTCATAACGATGTTTTACGCAACATTCATTTTGACCCGAACAAATGTGTTAAAGAGAATGTTTTCCTTAAAGAATGAAATATATATACTTTATCGTTATTTAAGTATATATAATACTTTCTAAGTGTTGAAAATAAATTGATTTGTGAATTACTTATTATTAAATAAGTAAATGGAAATGTTTTCCAATATAGAAATTGAAATGGTTTTAAGAATATATCTTTTTAAAGATAAATTAAAGTGAATATTTGGCAAGTTATTTAATTAATAAAAGATTAATTAAAAGGGCCTAGTGATTGTTATAGTGCTAAATATTTGTTTGTTTGCTTTGGTAGTTAAATAACCGACTATCAAACTTTGCCAAATTTTAGTTCCTCGACTTGATGTAGGAACTATTTAGTCGTACACCTAGTACGTAGCCTTCTGTATAAGCTTGGTTATCGTTTGTGTTAAGGATGTTGATTCGTATAGTGCGGAGTATTACTCCAATCTATCGAGCTTCCTTCTTGGCCTGAAGGATAGCAAGTTGAAAGTTGGAGACGTGATAAGTCTATGAGACTTAGTTGCTGTGTGAAGTTGAGAAACGCTTTTGCGTTGTTGTTGCGAAGAGACCGGGATCAGATTTATCTGAAAACCACTTCGGACCAATGTATATGCGATGATTGTGTAGGTTGCTTGTGATGATATTGATATTCCGGATTTTCATAGCATTTCTACAGATTACGTAAGTTGGTTTTTGCAAACGTACATCATTTTGGCGGAGAAGGCAACTTCTCTTAGCTTAACACCCTCCTTGAGACATATGAGCTTAAGGGTTTTATTTTTGTGGAAGGCAATTAGTAGTCAACGAAAATGGCCGTGTGGCATTCTAAGTGATGTGATTGTGATATGTGAAAGGTAATCGTTACCTCAGGCCTCATCAACCGAAAATGACCAAAACAGTGTTAGATGCAGCAGGGCTAAGTGGGTTGCTCCCAAGTAGGGTATGATCATCCTCTTCTAGATATATCTTTGCACGCTGTGATGTCATGTATCTGATTATTGTGGTTTGTATGCTAGAGGGCCCTTGGTAAAGGTCGGTAACGACCGGAGGATGACATATTCGGTACCATCTAGTTATATAGGTGGGCCGGTCTTATGTTGGTAGAGAAACTTTATGATGGTTTCTCGGTACATTCTTCTAGAGATGTACTGCCGGAAGGTAGTCCCTTCACCTGGTCATTTGTATGGCAATCCAAACTCCACTACGTGTTTGCCATTTTGATTATATTACCCAATTGGGCTATATGCTGGAATTTAATAAATGTAATAATTTCGGCTATGATTAATATTATTTGTATATAGTAGACACTACTATAATATAACATGACATTTGATATGAAATGTTTTAGTTATCGTAAGGTAAAAACATGTCTGTGTTATGTGTGGACTTGTCTTACGAGATACTTTTGTTTTGATAAAGGAAAAGTTTTGTAATCTAATAAGTTCAGTTGAGTGTGTTTCTCACGCTTGTTTACCAGACTAATCCGGGCGTTCTTCCCTTTCAGTGCTCGGGTCAAACCCAGTATATTTACAGGTTTAGTTTTGATGCCTTTGGAGCTTCAGCAGGAGAGCTGGAGATCTTCATTTTCGTACATCCGTATTTGATTGATTATCCACTGTGATTAGTTGTTTTATAGTATCGGCATTTGTGAGGACATGTTATTATAACTGTTCAAGCTGATAATTATTGATTGATTATTGAACTCTGATTGATGTATGTATATACAGTTTCTATTTTAAAAAGATTATTGATATGATATTATATGTTTTCCGCTGCGATGTGAGATTCTGTATTGTTCTGTTTTGTTCAATCTTCTCTCTTTCTTCTCTTCTCTTCTTCTCTCTTCTTTTCTTTCACTTAACTTTCTGTCAGTCTGTGCTTTTTGGGTCGAACATGTGTTGTTTATTGTCGATTCAAAGGGTATGGATTTTCGTGTCGTCGCACTTGCGTTTACTTCGTCGGTTAATTTTTGGACTTGTTCGATTGAAAATATTGTGACAATCTTCGAATGGAAATCTACAATTTGTTCGTAAATATTTAAGTTAAGCCAGTGGTTATGAGACATGAAGCTAAACTCATTTATTTACTAGCTTAGTGTAATTAACACTTCTTGATGATCGATGATGATCATTTTGTGGTTTAGACTAGCGATATGCGATGTCTCTTTGTCTACGTGGGAGACTAAACCCCGTTTTAGTGGAGCTTCGGCTCAAATTGGTGGGGTAGCGACCCATGGTCTTCGGGCCATTTGTGGAGTCTCGGCTCAAATTGATGGTTAGCGACCATGGAATAGCGTTCCGTTTGTGATGCAGTGTTGGTGAGTTTTCATGCTCCTGTTTATGATAGGCCTCCCCCTTTTGTGATTTTTGGATTTTTAATTGATGATTTCTAGAATTTATGTTTCACCAATTTTTGTGATTTATATTGATAAGTTTTATCAATATTTGTGGTTTGGTGAATATGTTAAAGAATATTACATTCATTTTGGTGTTTGAAAATATTCGAGATAATGTATGATTTTTGTTGTTATTTAATGTATACTTGTCACAGTATGGCATTATTGTTATCATACGTTTTTGTCATATCTCTTATCCTATCTCATTTTATATGATATTTATAGCTAGACTGATCCGTTTATTATTTTCTTCTTAAATAATACTCGAGTCAGACCGAGGTTTTTACAGGTGCTTCCACTTGACTTCTTAGCTGGGACTAGCTTCTGACTTTTGGCTAACTACTTTAGCTTAGTAGTTTTTGCTTTTATACATTTGAGATAGAGACTCCTTGATGTATACTTATTCTTTTGTGATATTGTGGATCTTGTTTGACCACTACTCTGATGTACACTTCTATGTGTTATATTCATATCTGTTTCCGCCTTTGTGATATGGATATCTGTGACTGATTTGTGTTATGCTTATTTCTATATTTGTTTTTGAAGATCACATAGCCATTGTGTAGTAGTTTTGAGTTTCCATCGGTATGTCGGATTTCCTCTTGAAATGAAATCGATATTTTATATGGCATATAGGTGCTCGCACAAAGCAATTACAAGGATGGTCGCTCCTCAACAGCCTTATTCTTTGTGCTAGTTGACGACATTACTCCGTAGTGTCCTTGGCTAGTGTGAGCATAGAGGTGGGGCGTCACAATGGGGCGATCTTTGCGGAGGCGGCTGGTCGGTTGCTGAAAGGATGAAAGAGATTGAAAATAGCTTAAAATCCAACCGAGAAGATAGTGTCAAGCCGAATGCAAGGAGATAGGGGACTACTTGAGACCGGTCATAGATGGCTGTACTGAAACCGAACCAAGGACGTGTCATGATTGAGCCAGTCTTGTCAAGTATGCTGATTGCTTGAGGCTGTCTGGAGTGGTATCGACCGGTAATTGAGTGATGCAAAAGTAAACGGGTTGACTTAGGGTTCCAATGGAAGAGGTCGAATGGAGGAGTTGATCGTCTTCGTGTCATTTCGGAATGCAACGCGAATGACCGGGCTTAGGTCTGCTTTCATAAGCAGTTTGTGAAGACTATATAGGGATAGGACATCCAGGCGGACAGCCGGGCGTCATCTTGATGTTTCGCCAAATAGAAGGATTGGTTAGGGAAAACTTGAGTTTGGACCGACTTATTAGGGTCGGTCGTAGAATAGGTGTGCCGGCTTTGATTGGACTAGACTGCCTTAATCGATTTGCAAATTATTTGTGAGAAAATTGATCAACAACGTAAACTTTATAAGTTGACGATCAACCATTAATGTATTTCAAAAGTGGTTGCACAATGTTTTTCCTAATATATTATTGTGCATTATTAAATTACTGGAACTAGTAAAAATATCAATTGCACAGTATGATTATGTTTTCCAGGAAGAAGATAAGAAAATTATTGTTGTTTTGGAGTTTTTTAATATAAATAAAATTTATTACTTGGTATATTCTCAAACTCATAACAATGACTTTCAAGAAGAAACTTTGAAGGTAGAAACTCTAAAAAAGGAGGAAAATGTAGCTTCTAAGACTTAAACAATTTTTTCAAGAAATGTTGAGATGCAAAAACACTTCCTTGAATTACACTTGAGAGATATATCATCCACCATTTTGAGATTTGAAAATGAACGATGATGATGCCATAATCGTCACCAGAATTTTTTAACCGCTAAAATAGATTTTTTTTCATAATATTAAGCAAATAAAGAAGCTAAATAATCTTCGTTACATCAAATTGTCTTTACATCTATGTTGTTATATTTTCATTAGATCGAATCGCGCTGTAACGACCCTGAATTTTGGATAGATGAAATTTGAAAATTTAATTAATTTTAAATATTTGAATGATGGTTTGACTTGAATTTCAAATCATCAGAATAAATTTGGTAATTTAATTATCAAATTTAATTGTGTGAAGTTGGATAAAAATTTGAACCTTCAGTTTTAAGCTGATTAAAAATATTTTCAAGGCTTAGAAAATTTATATTGATAGCACTGAAGATAATAGAAGCTTCGGAGTTTGATTTGGAAATAATTTATTCAGTTTTGAAAATTTATCGTTTAAATCGATATTTAAAAATAGCCTTCCGAGGCACAGTCTCAGAATTTAACAAAACTAGTTCCATTGGATCCGTAGTATCATACAATTATCGGATTTTAAGTTTCGTAGCATTCAGAGTTGTTGTTTGGCCGTACGATAAGCAAACGCGTTGAAAATTAAATCGAAATTTAATTTAATAACTGGTTCAAAACGTTATCTATTCCATACGATCAAATTTGAACCCAGAACCTTTTCCATTGCGTTCGGAATGGGGGTATAATGTTATGAATGCCTAGCGGCATGCCTCAATAGGAATTCGAAATTTTAAGCTGCGTTAATCGGAACGGTTTGAATTTGAATTTAAATTGGATATTTATACTAGTCAAACCCTCAGCAGTATTCTTTCACATCTAAACTTTTTGCTGTCACTGTAGCCTTCTTTTGCAAGCCATTTTCTGATTAACATCACATCTTGTCCCCTTCGTTTCCTTTTATCACGCAAGCAGTTCTTTATCGTACAAAAGAAATTAAATAAGAAAACAACGGCCGCAGTTTCTTTTAATCCAAAATAAAATCTCGAGCATTTAAAAAAAATCATCAGAACGAAGGAAATCAAAACAATGGCCACGCTGCTCAATTCCTTCTCAATCCCTTTCTCGTTCAAATAGAAAAAAAATAAGAGAACAAAAATCTCGTTCCCTCTTCCTCAATTTTAAACGGAATCGATGTTTTGTTCGACTGGATGATCGCGACCCAATTCGCGATGGTGGTTTGAGGCGGCGATAATCGATAGGCATCGGGCTTTGGGCAAGGCCACGTCAGCGAAGGCGGTGGATCTAAGGGTTGCGAAGATTGAAATGGTGGTAATGTCGCGATTCGTGGAGGTCGTGGCTAGGGTTACTCGCGATTAAGGTTCATTGTAGTGGAGACTCGATAGTAAGCGGCGACCTGGAAGCTCATCGAATTCGATCTCGACTTAGGGTTTGGCGACCAAGCTCGCGAGGACTAGGGTTTCGAGTATAGGATTGTGCGGTGTGCGAGTTCGAGGCTATTGCGTTGGTGTTCGATGCGATGTCGGGTTGGATTCGATCACGAGTTCGACTGAGTGGCCGTGAAGTATATTTATTTCTTTTGTTTGTTTATTTTAATTCGTTAAATTTATATGTGCAGTAAAGGAAAAAAACAGTAAGCATTTTAAACATATATATTCATGCAGTTTTCATATTTTTATATGCATGCAGAAAGTATAATTTTTACAGAAAAATATATATAATAATTATATAAAGATAAGCTTTTTAATAGTTTATTTTTATAAGTAGTTTGAAATAAATAAAATAAATATGAATTATAAAATACTTGAAAGTTTATATAAAAATCAGATTTTTACATCTATATATATTTTATAAGTGTGTATATATGTAGTTTCAAAAGGATGGAAAAATAAATATAAATATATACACTCTTAACTTACTAGTCTAGTTTTTAAAAATAATTTAGTATGGTGAATAAATTTGTTAGTTAACCTATTATATTTTAGTTACTAAAAATATTAAATGAAAAAACTTAATCACTCGATTAGTTCTAATATTAATAAATCATATAATTATTTATACAAGGTCAAAGGTCATGGAAACAAGTCGAGACAGTATTGGACAACAAAATAAAAGCAAAGGTGAGATCTTCTCACTCAAGCAAAGGGTTTTGTTTAATTTTAAATAGTTAGATTTAAAATTTCTTGATTGTGTTGATTGTATGCTTGGATGATAAATTATTATCTATTATATTGAAATAGACCCTATACGCCGCATATTAAGCGGAGGTTATTATATTAAACACATATACCGCGATATTCCACCTTGAAGTGGAATTGGTATTAAATATGTACTTGGAGTTGATTTCCCACATTATATAGCGGATGAGACCCTATTGTGCCGCATAATAGCGGATAATATTTTATAAATCCCATATACCGCGATATTCCACCTCGAAGTGGAATTGGTATTGTGCTAACATCTGTGGATGCAGGGAAACAGGTTGGAGGGATCCAACTGGATTCCTCAAAACATTTGAATTTGTTTCAATGTTATGTGTTGATTATTTATAATATGTGTGTGATTATATTGTGATTGAAATTGTTGAAGGCTAAAATTTAACCGAATATATTTTTGGTATCATTAGATACCAGAAATAAATAAAATTGGACTTTTGAAAATTCGAGTTGAAAATTTTAATAAACTTTTTTTTTGGGAATTGGATTAATTTAAATGAAGGGATTTTAAAAGGGTAAAGTTTTATTTTTAATCCTATCGAATAAAATTCCAAAATATGGGGAAAAGGCTAAATAAATGGATTTAGGATAATATTGTTTATAAGTTAAAGGATTTATTTAAAATTCGGGTTCTAAATGGTTTGAATGGGATAAAGGAATTTATTTCAAAGGAAATAAATTTATAAATTTAATTCGGAAATAAATTTGGTGTTTGAAACAATTTTGGAAATCAAATTAGAATTGATTCGGTAATTGAAATAAATTCTGGGAAATCGACATGAAAATAAATCTTGGGAAATCAATTCGAAAATCGATTTGGTGTTTGAAATAAATGTTTGGAAAATTAAATTAGAATTGGTTTGGCATTTGCAATATATTTGGAAATCAATTTGAAAGTTGATTTGGGGTTGAAAGTGAATATTTGAGAAATTGATTTGAAAATCGTATACTAGTTGATAATTTGAAAATGTAAATTCACAATGGAAATTTGTAAGGAAAAGGGAATTTTGTTTTAAAATAAACATTGATATTTTTAAATTGTGGAAATAAATTTACGGATTTGGAACGTAAGTTTAAAATAAATCAGTAAGGATTTATTTAATTGGTTTAAGTGGACCATTTTGAAATGAAGGTGTTTTCTCCCTGGAAAGCCGAGTATATTTCGAAAGTAGCTTTTAAAGTATAGATTAAAAAGTTCTAAAGTAGTTTTAAAACAATATTTTGGAGAAAACATTTTCTTAAGTTATTTTGAAATCCTTTAAGTAAAGATTTAGTGAATTGATTATAGAAATGGTTATTTCTAAGATTTAATTAATATTTAAGTCAGAAAATAGTTAATTAAATTGTTATACTCTATTTACAAATTTTATTTTGAAAAGTTATTTTGGACTTAAGTTGTATGTAATATTAGTATAACGTTTTTATAACTCATATTTTAAGTAAAGTGTTTAAAGAAAAATAGTTTTATTTCAAAGTGTATTACAAATATATTTTTAATATTGGTATAGATTATTTTAAAGTATTGGAACTCGGCAGATTTCCAGCGGAAATGAATATATATTTGTTGATTATACCTCATGTAGGGAAATGCTTTGAAATTTGTTTTCAAAAGTTGTAAAGGTGGAAAATGATTTGAAATTTGTTTTCAAATAGTTGAAGTGTTAAAAAAAATATCTTGTAAAGATATTTTTGGAAAATAAATAATTTGGGAAATTATTAGGAATCTGGTGATGTTGTGCATATCTATTGATAGTTAAATAACCGACTATCAATATTTACCTTTAAATGGGTATTTGCTGTGATTTGTTTGAAAATTTGAATGCTACACTTATTTCAAGATATTGCGCTTGTTATTCGGATTAGCCGGGAGAGGACTTCGTGTCATATAACCCATTTCAAATAGTGATACGACGTGAATGGATAGCATTTGAAGACCGGTGTTGAAGACCGGCATTGAAGACCGGGTATTTGTGAAAACGATAGGATAACCTATCGATTGTCTCTGCACCGATAGCTACGGTATGGAGATTTCCTTTGTGGTGGGAAGTTCGATCGGGATTGTGAATATCCAGATTGCAAGGGCTTCTTTGGAAGTGCCTTCGGTTCAGTTCGAAACCGGAACAGACTTATATGATTACGTGTCTAACATTGCATTTTGAGATATAAAGCAGATTTCTTTCAAATACATTTCTGTTGGTGGCGAAGAATTTATTCTCTTAGCTTAACACCCTTCTCTGAGACGTACATGCTCAGAGGTTATGTAGTTGAAGGTCATCAGCGATATACTCCCAATTTGGTAATGTGGCATGCTGAGTGTTGCTGTGTGTTGATCATTTATTGATCATTTGCTGATCAAAGCATGACTTTGTGCCAAAGCGTAACTTTTGTGGACGAGACCTAATCGGACCTCACACCCCGGAAATGGTCAAAACAGGAAAGATGGGGCAAGGTTATTTGGAGGTAGCGCCTCCTGAGGGTATGTCATTTCCTTCTGGAAAAGGGTGGTATCATGGTATGGAGCCCAGATACTTACTCATGTGGACACACTATATTTATTTCTGTGTGATGTTGTTGGTTATCGAGCGCTCGGATAAAGGTCCCAAAGGACCGGGGAATGGCATATTTGTGTAGTAGTTACCTAGTTACAAGGGTAGCCCGGCCTTGTGTTGGTAGAGAGCTGGTTAAGTTCTCGGGACATCCATCCAGAGGCGTAACCTTTGACAGTAGGAAGTTCCTTAGCCTGACCATTTGTTGGAAATCCAAACAAAACAATAAGCGCCCTGTACGGTTTTAGTTGTAGAACCTGCCATCTAATATGGCAGCTATAGTAGGCATACTGTAATGGTAACTATGCTGGCTAAGATTAATATTATATTTTCAAATTTTTTTCCACTATGCACTAATAATAATATCAAAAGAATTTGCGTAGTAAACATGTTTGACTATCATAAGGAGAAATCTCCCCTTAGTGTGCGATTGCATTGTGTGTGTGCCGAGAGGCCTTATGGTAGTTTCATTTTCCAAAAGCATAGCGGTTTCTTTTTATTTTCTTTGTGAAAATAACTGTTTGTGAAAATAATTGTTTTTGAGATCTCACACCAGTCCCACGACCGACCTGGAGTTTATTGTTTCCCTTCCTAAACTCTGGGTGCCTACAAATTTCTACACGGGCAGTCTAGAGTCAGGTTATTTGGTCATTCTGGAATTCAGGAGTTGCTGTAGAGATCAGGAGCAAGCTGGATGGCGAAATGTATCAATTGTTTATGATATTATCTTTTCCGCTGTGTATTCAGTTGTGAGGACAGGTTTATATAACTGTCTATTGTTGTGTCGTGTTGTATATTGACTCTGATGATGTAATGTGTAAAATCATACAGTTCTTTTGATTTAAAGATTATTCATTTATCTATTATATGTTGTTCCGCTGCGATTGTGAGATTCTGATATTGTTCTGTTGCTTCTACTTTCTTTCTTCTTCTTCTACCTTTTTCTTCTTCTTAAACCCTAACAGTTCGATTTTTCGGGCATCGAAAAATTGGATCGTTACATTGTGGTATCAGAGCATTTGGTTAAGTGACAACCTTGGCTTTATTGGGTGTTACTCATTAGAGATAGAGTCTGTAGTACTCTAGAATGAGTTTGAGTGTTATAATAGATATGAGCATGTATTTGTTAGTGAATATAAAATTGTTTTATATTATGATGATTGGTTTGTTGAGTGGTATATGGATTCTGGTCGGTATAGTCCATACAACTCTATCGATAGAGATCTCTAAATACTTGTACAAAACAATTCGACATGATATTAATTTAAAATAGGGTAAATGAAACAATTTTACCCGAAACTATTTTTGTATATAAAGGAAATGATTTTCCATAAATTATAGTAGTATATGGTTGCTTGGATGTTAGGAAGTGATAATATTAAACTATTATAATTAATTATTGAATAAGAAATTAAAATCCTAACTAAAAGTTAAGAAAGTAAATTCATATTGCATTATTAAAATGTAAGTGTGAATTATAAATGTGATTTGTAATTTGAACTGGAATTACAGAGTAATATTTGAGGAAAAAAATTGAAAGGGTTTGAAATTTGGAAAAGATTGAAATTCCTTTGAGTTTGAAAATGGTTTTCAAAGGTTTTGGAAAAGTGTTTTGAAAAGATGAAAGCTCTAAACTCTTTTCGGTCGCTGGAAAATAACTTCGGTGATGACTGCAGCATCATTGATGTTCATTTTCGGGTTTCCAAAAGAGAAATTGCTGCCAAATTGTTTTAATTGGAAGTTGTTTGGAAAATTTGGGTTTGGTTTTGAAATTCAAAGGATAATTTGAATTGTTTTCCGTAATGGTTTTAGAAAAGGTGGAAAGATTCTGGAATTTTATTAAAAATAGGCATGGAATAATAAGTTTGAAAATTTAAGAAAATTCAGATTTAAACTGAAATTAACTTGAGTTAATTTTAATGAAGGCAAATTAGTCTAATAGACTAAATGATTGGAATAAAATTATTAAGTTGGAAAATATAAAATTGTGAATGAATAAATAAATTTGCAATTGCAAGTAAATGAAAGTGAATTGAATGTTGAAATTCATTTCGAATTTGTAAGTAAATAGAATTGAATTGGAATTGGATTTGAGTTGTGATAAACTAAGTGAAGTATTAAACTAAAATTAGTAAGTGAAGCTAATTGAAGATTGACCAAATGAATAAGGTTTAAAATAAATTGAATTTAATATTTATAAATAAAAGTAAATTGAATCATACAGAATTGAAAATCCAGTTTAATATAAGTGGTTGTAAATCAAAATAGTGAATTAAAAATAAATTTTGGGAATGAACAAAAGAGTAAAACTGGAATTGAAACTGAATATTGAAACCAATTTGAATTGTGTAAAATAAAATGAAGTTGAAAAAAAAATTAGTTCAAAGTGAACGAAGGATAATAAAAGTGGAAGAAAGAAAAAAAATTGGTTGGAAATAAAATGAATTGGAATTGGTAATGAATTGGTAACTGGAACTAATTTTTAATAGTGATATGAATCAGTTGTGATTAAAAGATAATTGATAAAATTCAATATTCAGAAGGTAAACTAAATCCAAATAGAGTTGAAAGTGTAAATTGAATCCAAATGAAACTGGAAATGTAAGATTGAATGAAAATGAATATATAACCTCAATAGTAAACTAGAGATGATATAAGAAGTAAGTATCGACATTTTGTAATAAAATGTGCAAAATGATATTTGAATATTGTAATTGGATATTATGGCTAGTAGGATATACATGTGTATTAAAGGAAATAGAATTGGAATTTTGATTTCGAAGATAAATTTGAATTCGCTCGAATAAGGTATGTATTTGAATTTCTATATGAAATTTGATGATTTTCTTGTCTAGTCGCTTGGCTTTTCATTTTCTTTTTGAATCTGGGGGCACGTGGTGCCATTGTGTAGTTGTACCGAGCTAGCCGCGCAAAGGAGACGCTAGCGAAATTTTTCGGAAATTTCGAGAGTTAGAAAATTTTTGAGAAATTTTGAAAGTTTGAAATTTGAATTTAAGTTTAAATTTGAATTGTAAAGTAAACAATATTGTTGAAATCTATGAAAGATTTTGGAAAGTTAGTTGAGATGATAATGGGTCTTTAATAAAAAGATTTCTTTTGGAAAGTTGATAAAACTGTTTGGTTTTGAGTAAATAGTAAACAGGTTAAGGAACATTCTTCCTGACTTGAAATTTCGAGATGAAATTCTTTTAAGGGGGAAGGTTGTAACGACCCTGAATTTTTGATAGTTGAAATTTGCAAATTTAATTAATTTTAAATATTTGAGTGATGGTTTGACTTGAATTTAAAATTATCAGAATATTGGCAATTTAATTATCAAATTTAATTGTGTGAAGTTGGATAAAAATTTGAACCTTCAGTTTTAAGCTGATTAAAAATATTTTCAAGGCTTAGAAAATTTATATTGATAGCACTGAAGATAATAGAAGCCTCAGAATTTGATTTGGAAATAATTTATTCAGTTTTAAAAATTTATCGTTTAAATCGATATTTAAAAATAGCCTACCGAGGCACAGTCTCGGAATTTGACAAAACCAGTTCCATTTGATCCGTAATATCATACTATTATTGGATTTTAATTTTCGTAGCATTCAGAGTTGTTGTTTGGCCGTACGATAAGCAAACGCGTTGAAAATTAAATCGAAATTTAATTAATAACTGGTTCAAAACGCTATCTTCTCCATACGATCGAATTTGAACCCAGAACCTTTTCCGTTGCATTGGGAATGTGGGGATAACGTTATGAATGCCTAGCGGCACGCCTCGATAGGAATTCGAAATTTTAAGCTGCGTTAATCGGAACGGTTTGAATTTGAATTTAAATTGGATATTTATACTAGTCAAACCCTCAGCCGTATTCTTTCACATCTAAACTTTTTACTGTCACTGTAGCCTTCTTTTGCAAGCCATTTTCTGATTGACATCACATCTTGTGCCCTTCGTTTCCTTTTATCACGCAAGCAGTTCTTTATCGTTCAAAAGAAATTAAAGAAGAAAATAATGGCCGCAGTTTCTTTTAATCCAAAATAAAATCTCGAGCATTTTAAAAAAAAATCGTCAGAGCGAAGGAAATCAATACAATGGCCACGCTGCTCAATTCCTCTCTCAATCCCTTTCTCGTTCAAATAGAAAAAAAAAATAAAAGAACAAAAAACTCGTTCCCTCTTAAATCGATGTTTCGTTCGACTGGATGATCGCGACCCATTTCGCAATGGTGCTTCGAGGCGATGATAATCGATGGGCATCGGGCTTTGGGCAAGGCCACGTCGACGAAGGCGGTGGATCTAAGGGTTGCGAAGATTGAAATGGTGGTAACGTCGCGATTCGTGGAGGTCGTGGCTAGGGTTACTCGCGATTAAGGTTCATTGTAGTGGCGACTCGATAGTAAGCTGCGACCTGGAAGCTCGTCGAGTTCGATCTCGACTTAGGGTTTGGAGACCAAGCTCGCGAGGGCTAGGGTTTTGGGTATAGGATGGTGCGGCGTGCGAGTTTGAGGCTGCTGCGTTGGTGTTCGATGCGATGTCGGGTTGGAGTCGATCGCGAGTTCGACTGAGTGGCCATGAGGTATATTTATTTCTTTTATTTGTTTATTTTAATTCGTTAAATTTATATGTGCAATAAAGGAAAAAAAACAGTAAGCATTTTAAACTATATATATTCATGCAGTTTTCATATTTTTATATGCATGCAGAAAGTATAAATTTTACAGAAAAATATATATAATAATTATATAAAGATAAGATTTTTAATAGCTTATTATTATAAGTAGTTTGAAATAAATAAAATAAATATGAATTTTAAAATACTTGAAAGTTTATATAAAAATCATATTTTTACATCTATATATATTTTATAAGTGTATATATATGTAGTTTCAAAAGGAAGGAAAAATAAATATAAATATATACACTCTTAACTTACTAGTCTAGTTTCTAAAAATAATTTAGTATGGTGATTAAATTGTTTAGTTAACCTATTTTATTTTAGTTACTAAAAAAATTAAATGAAAAAAATAATCACTCGGTTAGTTCTAATATTAATAAATCATATAATTATTTATACAAGGTCAAAGGTCATGGAAACAAGTCGAGACTGTATTGGAAAGCAAAATAAAAGCAAAGGTGAGATCTTCTCACTCAAACAAAGGGTTTTGTTTAATTTTAAATAGTTAGATTTAAAATTGCTTGATTGTGTTGATTGTATGCTTGGATGATAAATTATTATCTATTATATTGAAATAGGCCCTATACGCCGCATATTAAGCAGATGTTATTATATTAAACACATATACCGCGATATTCCACCTTGAAGTGGAATTGGTATTATATATGTACTTGGAGTTGATTTCCCGCATTATATAGCGGATGAGACCCTATTGCGCCGCATAATAGCGGATAATATTTTATAAGTCCCATACACCGCGATATTCCACCTCGAAGTGGAATTGGTATTGTGTTAACATCTGTGGATGCGGGGAAACAGATTGGAGGGATGCAACTAGATTCCTCAAAACATTTGAATTTGTTTCAATGTTATGTGTTGATTATTTATAATCTGTGTGTGGTTATTATGTGGTTGAAATTGTTGAAGGCTAAAATTTTGCCGAATATATTTTAGGAATCGTTAGATACCGGAAATAAATAAAATTGGATTTTTGAAAATTCGAGCTGAAAATTTTAGTAAAAATTTATTTTTGGGAATTGGATTAATTTAAATGAAGGGATTTTAAAAGGGTAAAGTTTTATTTTTAATCCTATTGAATAAAATTCCAAAATATGGGGAAAAGGCTAAATAAGTGGATTTAGGATAATATTGTTTATAAGTTAAAGGATTTATTTAAAATTCGGATTCTAAATGGTTTGAAAGGGATAAAGGAATTTATTTCAAAGGAAATAAATTTATAAATTTAATTCAGAAATAAATTTGGTGTTTGAAACAATTTTGGAAATCAAATTTGAATTGATTTGGTAATTGAAATAAATTCTAGGAAATCGACATGAAAATAAATCTTGGGAAATCAATTCTAAAATCGATTTGGTGTTTGAAATAAATATTTGGAAAATTAAATTAGAATTGGTTTGGTATTTGCAATATATTTGGAAATTAATTTGAAAGTTGATTTGGGGTTGAAAGTGAATATTTGAGAAATCGACTTGAAAATCGTATACTAGTTGATAATTTGAAATGTAAATTGACAATGGAAATTTGTAAGGAAAAGGGAATTTTGTTTTAAAATAAACATTGATTTATTTTTAAAGTGTGGAAATAAATTTACGGATTTGGAACGTAAGTTTAAAATAAATCGGTAAGGATTTATTTAATTGGTTTAAGTGGACCATTTTGAAATGAAGGTGTATTCTCCTTGGTAAGCCGAGTATATTTCCAAAGTAGCTTTTAAAGTACAGATTAAAAAGTTCTAATTTTAAAAGAATATTTTGGAGAAAACATTTTCTTAAGTTATTTTGAAATCCTTTAAGTAAAGATTTATTGAATTGATTATAGAAATGGTTATTTCCAAGATTTAATTAATATTTGAGTCAGAAAATAGTTATTTAAATAGTTATACTCTATCTACAAATTTTATTTTGAAAAGTTAGTTTGGACTTAATATTAGTACAATGTTTTTATAACTAATATTTTAAGTAAAGTGTTTAAAGAAAAATAGTTTTATTTCAAAGTGTATTCCAAATATATTTTTAATAGTGATATAGATTATTTTAAAGTATTGGAACTCAGCAGATTTCTAGTGGAAATGAATATATATTTGTGATTATAACTCGTGTAGGGAAATGATTTGAAATTTGTTTTCAAAAGTTGTAAAGGTGGAAAATGATTTGAAATTTGTTTTCAAATAGTTGAAGTGTTAAAAAGTATCTTGTAAAGATATTTTGGAAAATAAATAATTTGGGAAATTATTTGGAATCTGGTGATGTTGTGCATATCTATTGATAGTTAAATAACCGACTATCAATATTTACCTTTAAATGGGTATTTGTTGTGATTTGTTTGAAAATTTGAATGCTACACTTATTTTCAAGATATTGCGCTCCTTATTCGGTTAGCCGGGAGAGGACTTTGTCTCATATAACCCATTCCGAATAGTGATATGTAAATGGATAGCATTTGAAGACCGGTGTTGAAGACCGGGTATTTGTGAAAACGATAGGATAACCTATCGATTGTCCCTGCAATGATAGCTACAGTACGGAGATTTCCTTTGTGATGGGAAGTTCTATCGGGATTGTGAATACCCGGATTGCAAGGGATTCTTTGGAAGTGCCTTCGGTTCTGTTCGAACCCGGAACAGACTTGTATGGTTACGTGTCTGACATTACATTTTGAGATATAAAGCAGATTTCTTTCAAATACATTTCTGTTGGTGGCGGAGAATTTATTCTTTTAGCTTAACACCCTTCTCTGAGACGTACGAGCTCAGAGGTTATGTAGTTGAAGGTTATCAGCGATATACTCCCATTTGGTAATATGGCATGCTGAGTGCTGCTGGGTGTTGATCATTTATTGATCATTTGTTGATCAAAGCATGGCTTTGTGCCAAAGCGTAGCTTTGTGGACGAGACCTCATCGGACCTCACACCCCGGAAATGGTCAAAACGAGAAAGATGCGGCAAGGTTATTTGGAGTAGCTCCTCCTGAGGGTATGTCATTTCCTTCTGGAAAAAGGTGGTATCATGGTTTAGAGCCCAAATACTTACTCATGTGGACACACTATATTTATTACTGTGTGATGTTATTGGTTATCGAGCGCTCGGATAACAGTCCCAAAGGACCGGGAAATGGCATATTCGTGTAGCAGTTACCTAGTTACAAAGGTAGTCCGGCCTTGTGTTGGTAGAGAGCTGGTTAAGTTCTCGGGACGTCCATCTAGAGGTGTACCCATTGACAGTAGGAAGTTCCTTAGCCTGACCATTTGTTGGAAATCCAAACAAAACAATACGCGCCCTGTACGATTTTAGTTGTAGAACCTGCCATATAATATGGCAGCTATAGTAGGCATACTATAATGGTAACTATGCTGGCTAAGATTAATATTATATTTTCGAAATGTTTTCCACTATGCACTGATAATAATATCAAAAGAATTTGCGTAGTAAGCATGTTTGACTATCATAAGGAGAAATCTCCCCCAAGTGTGCGATTGCATTGTGTGTGTGCCAGGAGGCCTTATGGTAGTTTCATTTTCCAAAAGCATAGTGGTTTCTTTTTATTTTCTTTGTGAAAATAACTGTTTGTGAAAATAATTGTTTTTGAGATCTCACACCAGTCCCACGACTGACCTAGAGTTTATTATTTCCCTTCCTAAACTCTGGGTGCCCACAAATTTCCACACGGGCAGTCTAGAGTCAATTTATCAGGTCATTATGGAATTCAGGAGTTGCTGTAAAGATCAGGAGCAAGCTGGATGGCGAGACGTATCAATTGTTTATGATACTATCTTTTCCGCTGTGTATTCAGTTGTGAGGACAGGTTTATATAACTGTCTATTGTTGTGTCGTGTTGTATATTGACTCTGATGATGTAATGTGTAAAATTGTATAGTTCCTTTGATTTAAAGATTATTCATTTATCTATTATATGTAGTTCCGCTGCGATTGTGAGATTCTGATATTGTTCTGTTGCTTCTACTTTCTTTCTTCTTCTTCTACCTTTTTCTTCTTCTTAAACCCTAACAGTTCGATTTTTCGGGCATCGAAAAATTGGATCGTTACACACGCTCTCGTAGATTTAATATAATAAAACATAAACGATAGTGTTATGCGCGACATATGAAGATGCTGATATAAACACTTAATCGGTTATATATTCTAGTTTTACACAATGGAATTTCAAAACAACTTTTATTAGCAAATAATTCCCATGCTTCGTCTTCAGTTTCTTTATTCGTCTTCAAAAGAACTTATCTAAACCCTAAACAAAGCTTTCTCAAACGAGTACCCATGTGTTTATGAAAAATAATAAAAACATGAGTCAGACATAAAGCCTGGTATGAATAAAACTCCTAAACAAACAAATCATATAATGAGATTACATCATTGAAGCACGGAACGAGTGTTTGCCTCACTAATTCAGGCAACAACAAGTACAATGTGTTACTTAATAAATCATCATATCATGATCTATCTTATATCATCAGTTCAAACATAGCGAGATTTACCTTTTTACACATATTCTATAATAACCTGGAATTTTAGTCATTTGAATTTGGAATATTTAATTGATTTTAAATATTTAAAAAGTTAAGTTTAATTTAAATAACGCAAATTTCAAAAATAGCGACTTATTTGATAATTAAATTTGTTTAATTAAATATTTTGAAATGTTTAAATAATTGAATCTTGAATTTAGTATGAACAAAAATGATTTTGAAAGTTGATTTCAATTATATTTGAAGAAGAAGGAAGATAGTAAATTTTTAAACTAAATTTAAAAGTTATTAAACTAATTTTGGATAATTACTCGTTTTAATTAACGTGTAAAAATTGTCTTTTGGAGCACTGTCTTGGATTTTGACGAAACTAGTTTCATCGGATCCATCATAATAAATTATTATATGCCGTCGAATTTCGTGGCGATCGGACGTATCGTTTGTTCGTGCGAGTTCGAAACGCGTAGAAATTATATAAAGGAATTTAAGTAAAAATAATTCGATTTGGAAATCTATCTTCTATATATAATTTAATTGGCTCCCGATTTATATTTCATTGTGTTCGGAATATGGGTATAACATATAGAACGTCAGGCGTCATGCTTCGTTTGGAGTTCGAAATTTTAAAGTGTGAATTATGCTTTGGAAAATTTGCTATAAAAGTACGTTAACTTTCTTCCACTTGAAAATCCAAACCCTAAAGCAAATTTTAGCCGCTATTAAACATAAACCAAATCAATGGCCATGGAAAATCCGGGACTATAAAGGCCGAATTGGCCTACGACTTCAACAAGAAAAATGTCGAACTCGACGATACGAAGCTATCCAAAGGATGGATCATACTATAGTCGACAGCGGCAGCAGCTATCGAGGCGCGTTCGTGAGAAGGTTGAGATGATATGGGGTTCGATCGCGCATTCGCGCGCGAGTGAGAAGGAGTAGTAAAGGGCGTGAGGCGGAAGGCGGTCGTGGATGAGCATTCGTACGTGGTCGCGATCGAGGTTTTTACAAAAAAAATAAAAATAAAGGAAAGCCTCGTTGCTTGGAACGATATTGAGAAGAGGGAAAGAAAGGTTTGATTTTTAAATTGTTAATTAATTTAAGTCAAGTTATTTTAAATTATTTCAAATGTTCATAAATCCATAACTTGTTCGTAGGATGTTGGTTTTGAGCGTGACAAGTTGCTTTTTGTTCTTATCAGCGAGTACTCCGCTATGGAGTTGGATTCGATGGACTCAGAGCTAGTGAGAATTTTGGGTTAAATTGGACGACTATTAAATTTTAATTCAAAATTGATGGTTTGGCGAGACTGAAAATCAATGTGAGTTAATCTCACCTTTTTGGATAATCAGTAAATTGTTATATAGTCAATAAAATTATTTATTGGATGCATGGATATTTTAGTGTTGATTGTTATTGACTGTTTGGATGATTTACTATATTTATTAGTTAGTTGGATATATTCCCGCCTATTGGAGCGGATGAGACCCTATTATGTTCCCGTGTAAGAGCAGATGACCCTTTATGTACGAATCCCGCCTCAAAGCAGTTGATTTATATTTTTATGATTATGTACTATATGTGATGCATAGGGACAAGTTTGAGGGATTCAACAGAATTACTCACTTGATTTTACTTTTCATATATACGCTGATATATGATGTGTTGGATGCCATAGTATTGATGATGGTATGATTTGACTTATTTAGTGCTTTAGTAGCACCAGGCAATATTTTGAAATACGAAATGATGACTTTTATTTAAAAGGATTTCGAAGAAATTTTGAGATATAAATATGTTTTAATAGTTTTTGAGTTATTAAAAGAAGGAATTTATTTGAAATAAAATCAAAGTTTATTTTTTGGAATGTCAAATTGACTATTTTGTGAAATTTGTTAAATAGAGATTTTTGAAGTATAAATAAAGAGTTTAAAATTTATAAAATAAGTTCAGACTTTTATAATAAAGGAATACATTTTAAAGAATGTGAAATAGTTTTTAAACAATATTTCTAAGATTGATTAAATAAAGGATTTATAAAAATGATATTTTATAAATAATGAAATAGATTTATAATCGAAATTTTTAAATATTTTGTAAATGGATTTGAAATTTATTTGGTAAATAGATTTATAAATGGATTTTATAAACAAATTAGTTTTATAAAGGGATGGATTTATAAGTGGATTATGATAGCAAGATGAGTTTTTATAAATATAATTTTTTAAATAAAGAGATTTTATAAAATATAAGTTTTATAAAATCGAAAGAAGATTTATAAACATAGTTTTATAAATATAGAAAAGATTTATGTTGAGATTTAAATATGGATTTTTATGTAAAGGAAATATATTTAAGTTTTAAAAGTTAAATAATCCTTTTAAAGGATTGTTTTGAAAGTAATGTTTTTGATGAAGTTAATGGCTTCAACAAGTAATTTATCTTTCTAAAGTAATGTTGGAAAGTAATAATTACAAATGGAGTTTAAATGGTTTTGAAAAGTGATTTAAAATGTGACATGTATCGAAAACATAAATTTCAACATTTATTGTTATAATAGATGTTTTCTGAGAAAGTATAGAAGGCGTGAACTATAACACTATTATTATAGTAAATGATTTTTAGAAGGAAATGCTTTATATAGTATATGGGTTATATATATATGTATATATAATTAATTAATCATATCCCTATATTAATGTTTTTAGGTTGTCATAATGATGTTTTACGCAACATTCGTTTTGATCCATATAAAGTGCGTTTCGACCTTAAGATTTGTATATGTATGCTTATTTCTGTTTTAAGTATATGGAAATATTTTCTAAGTGTTGAAAATGAAACGATTTTTGAGTATACTTATACTGTTGATATAAGTATATGGAAATATTTACAAATATCAAAAGATTGAAAGGGTTTTTAGAATATATCTTTTAAAGATAATTTGAAGTGAATATTTGAAAATTGATTTAATTAATAAAAGATTAATTAAATGGGCCTAGTAATTTCTTATGTGCTAGATATTGTTTGTTGCTTTGATAATTAAATAACCGACTATTAAATTTGGCCATTTTTAGGTTTCTTGACTTGATGTGGGAATTGATTAGTCGTGAGTTTAGCATGAAGCCAACTGAGTAGGCTTGATTGTTGTTTGGGTTAAGAATTTGATTCGAGTACTGTGGAGTGTCTAGGGCTTCCTTCTTGGCCGAAGGATAGCAAGTTGAGAGTAAAAAACATGATAAGTCAATAATACATGGCGTATGAGGTTGAGGGCCTCTTTATCGTTGTTGGTCTGGAGAGACCAGAGTCGGATTTATCTGAGAACCACTACGGACCAATATATGTGTTCGAAAGTGCAGGTTTATGATGATGATTTTTGAAGACGGAGATTTTCATGATGCAAGGCCACTTGCCACTAGACTCGAGATGCATAGTATATATATGGAGGCAGTAATGCTTCGTTATGAACATCTATGATATGCAAGGAATCCTCGCTACTAATCCTAGGGGTAATTCTCGATAGGTGGTAGGAGAGTGCCTTCAGTTTGTCCTGTTCCTGGAAAACTTGTATGGATGAATGCTGGCATTGCATTGCTGCCTGGAGAGTAGTGCTAGCATTCCAAGTGGGAAGTGCTATATAAAGGTAAATGTAGCCTCAAGCCTCATCAACTGAAAATGACAAAAATTAGGAGATATGTCAAGGTTATGTGGTTCCCTACCATTAGGGTACGGTCATCACTCAATCTAGATCGATATTATAGATTATGTATGCTCGGGGCCCATTTAGGTTGTTGATCCTAACCAATGTAATAACATACTCGGTGCTATCCAGCAAGGGATAGGGCTGATCTTGACTCGTGGAAGTCCATGTGAGGCTCTTATTGTGTTTATCTAAAGATGCACCGTGGTTGGTGGCATCCCATTGCCTTGTCATTGTTGGAATCCATTTTCCCGTACGAGCCATTACGATTTTGATTGTGCCCAGCTATGTTTGAATGTGAGATGCAAGCATTTCAGCTATATTCATGTTTTACTTTGACCCCTAGACATTATTATAATATATATGGATTTTCTATAGAAAATGTTTTGGTTATTGTAAGGTAAAAACTCATCCGTGTTTATGTGTGGCATGGTCTTACGAGTTACTTTATAATCTCAAATGATTTTCTCTAAATTTAAAATCCAGTTAGGTGTGTTTTCTCATGCTGATTTTCCAGACTGAACCGAGTGTTATTTTATTATAATGCTGGGTCAGACCGAGCATATGTACAAATTACTTTGGATGCATTGGAGCCAAGGAGACGAGTTGGAGGTCTTCATATCGTATTCTCGTATATGTTTATTTTTCGCTGCTTTGTTATGGAAATCATCAAAAATCGCAAGGACAGGATGTTGTGACTGTTCAAGCTGATGGTTGTGATTGTTGTTGTACTCCGATAGATGTATGTATATTATAGTTTCTCTTTTGTAAAGATCATTGATATTATATTATATATTGTTCCGCTGCGATTATGAGATTCTATGTTGTTTTATTTTCTTTGTTCTTCTTCTTCTCTTTTTCTTTCTTCTTCCTTTCCCTTAACTATCCGTCTTTCCATTCAATTTGGATTAAACATGTGTGGTTTATTGTTAGTTGAATTGTACGAAAAGCGAGTCGTTACATATTCCGACTAGGTTCTATAATAAGTTTATTTAAATTGTCATACATGTGTTATTGTTACCATTTTAATGTCGGTGTTGGACGTCTGGATTGCCAGTCATGCCGTAAATTTTTTGATAGTAAGAGTGGTATTTTATTTAATAGAACATTCATTTTGATGTCTATGGGTTCGAACCCATGACCTCCAGCACCTAAGGCCAGAGTGTTATAGCATTAAATCAGCTGAGCTATTGATCCTTGACCACTCACGCCATTATCTTAATTTCCCATTTTTAATTATGAACAGTTAATTAGATTTCCATTAAATCTTTACACCCCTTCATCGAATATGGTGTCATATTTATAATTATGGATGACACTAAGACTTTACTTCGACATTAGCGAATGTTATGTCATGGTTAGACATTTGATTGCCATAAAGGCCTTACACCAATATTATCTAATACAATATCATATATAGACTTTCGAATGCCACATTTGGTTGCCACTAAGGCCTTACAACAACTTTTCAATACTTTAAATGATATTACTTATAATCTCATAGCTTTTCAAAGCTTAGTTTCGATTCTTTACCTTTTAAATAAATTGTTACATTTTAATTTATTGTTCTTTATTTAGGAAGTTTCCTTACCCATAGCTATCACATGCCTCGTTTTCCTTTAAGCTATCAAGTGTAAAGCCTAAGTTATCACATGTTTAAGTCTATAAAGCTATCGAAGGTTATTTTATCGAATGAGGACCTATCGCATGCTAAGCTTGACAATAAGATATAAGGCTATCGAAAGTTAAACTATCACATGCCAAATCATCGAAGGTTGTACTTTATAGGCTATCACATACCATAGTTTAAAATCTATTGTAGATCAGAACCAATTACAGGTCAAAACCTATTGCACGTCAAAGCCTATCGCATTTAACAAGCTATCGAAGGTTGAATAAGGATAAGCTATCATGTGTTGAGTTTTGTAAGAGCTAGCTATTGAGTGTCTAACTTCAAGCTGTTGAAGGCATAACTTTTAGAGCTATCGAATGCTTTTTAAATTATCAGATGCCAAAACTTTGTAAGCTATCACATGTCGACACTTAGGAGTTATCATATGTTAACAAATTTTTAGCTATCGTGTGCATAGATTTGAGCTATCGCATGTCTAGGTTTGAGCTATCACATGTCTAGATGAAGATTTCGAACTTAACTAGAAATATGGTTTATTACCATAAAAAATAACTACTGCACACCAAATCCTAATATATGTTGAAATTTTATTAGTTTACCTAGGTCTTTGTAGTTTCCTTTTCAGGATTTATTAATTACTTCATTAATTAATTTGTCAAATTACCATTAGTAGTAAACTTTTCCTCTTTACTGCTATCCGTATTAATTCGAAAACAGATGGGAAACAGCCCAAAAAATTCACAAAAAAAAATCATATTCTTTGTCATTTACCCTATAATATTTAAAGTCAAAATGAAAATTTTTATATTTTTAAATAATAAAAAATCCAAAATTGGGCTTTTTCCCATTTGGAAAATTCATAATTCATTATTGCTACATTTAAAAATTACGAAAATTAAAATCCGTCCCTATTTTAACATTACAAACATTATATTAAAATTTCATGGCATCTGAAGATGGTTAAATAATTCTCTAACCTAAAATTTGATCAAATTCTATTCACTTACACACATGCAAATTCATTTCTAATTCTCAAAAGATGTTCAACAACATTTAAAACACCCAAGCAACATCATATTTAAACCCAAATTGATCTGGGAGGATTTAGAGAAAGTTTTACTTACCTAGGTTTGATTAAACTTGATAAGGTTCTTTTCTTTTTAGGAATGAATCCCTTTCATCTTTTTTTTTCATTCTACTTTCTTCGAAACGGCGGCCAAACTAAATTCTCTTTTGATTCTCATTTTCAAGCAAGTGAGAGAAATAAATAAAGAAATGGAATGATTAGGGAGTAAAAATGTGGCAAAAAATCATAGTAAAATTAATTATGATTTGTTTTTGTACAATTACTTTTTCTCCTCATTTTTAACCATCTCCGATAGTATACGACAACTAATTATTTCATAACAACTTATTTTTTTAAGAGAAAATTCTATAAGTTAAAATCCTTATTAAAAACATGTTCTCAATATCATATTAAATTTTTGAAGCATTTGGATTACATAGAGCATCATAAACACAATCATGAGGAAATTTGTTTGTATTGGTAGAGGAACTATTACATTTTGTTCAAGACACATGAGTGAAGAACTTATGTGTGTATGATAGTGCTGGAATAAGAATGCCTTGCTAAGTGTGTATAAGTTAGAATCAATAACCGCCTTTATTTAACACCATTTATGGCCCTCTGATATCGCCCATAAGTTTCTATTTAAATATTTGTTCTTTCTCACCTTTCATATGGATCAAACATTTAAATATTAATTTGTGGCTAATATCAAGAGCTATAAATCAAAGAGCACAGCGAATAGAATTACCAAATAGAGATATCATCCACAGATCATATTATGGTTCATACCACAAGGAAGGGAAGGACTAAAAATAAATGGCAAACTGTATTTACTAAAGCTGGTTTCTGTTAAATTTGGGTAATTCAAGTATTTGCCAAAGAAGAAAAGAATTTACCTAATTGATCTTATCAATAAATTAGGTTATATGTAGAAAGAATAAAAGGAAAGTTATAAGAAGATAATTTATGTTGGAATGACACTATTTATTTAATCAATTAACTAATTAGTCAGTGGACGTACAAATGAAAAAAGAAGTCCATCTATGAATTAATTGATTTTATAATATAAAGAAGAAGAAAGATTGTCGATGAAGATTAATTCAAGCAAGGGAAACTATGGAAACCACGATCACAATATTCTAGTTGCACTGAAATCAAATCATGGATTTTTGGAAAGATTCCAAGATAAATGAGCGAATAATTTAGTTAATCTCCAATTAACTACCCGCCATTATCATCTTATTAACTAAACCCTGATTTCTGCAGTCAAATCAAATTAGGCATTTTTGAGCGCAAACAAGTATTTAGAGAAATTGATTATTCATTTCATAATTATAGGCCAGTCTCTCAACTTCGCTACCTACAATTTTCTAGTCTCTCTCTTTTGTGCCTTCTTTATTAAAATAACGAATAGTTGTTGGGTCCATGGATGTAGATAATCAAGTCCAACCACGTTAAATCTTTGTGTTTTCTTCTATTCTGTTTTTCTTATTTGTTGAATTGGTGATTGATAATTAATCGACAGCTAGATTCCTTTACTGTTTTCACATCTAAGTATTCCCCAACCCTTTTTTTATTAGTGCAACTTAATTAAAATTTTGCACAACAGTTTCAAGCGCTACAAGATTACATCAATATATAGATATATAACATGAGAACTGTAATATGTTTCACTGTAGATATCACCATCTTAAAATGATGTTGGCTGGATTTATGTGGGAAAAAACTTGTAGTATCATGACGATCATAATTCGATAGAGTATTATACTGTCTTCCCATAACTGGACAATCAAATGTAACCCGTCGTATTACGTGGGTAATAATTAGCATAATTTGGATCTACTTATATTTTGATATTTTCACCATATTCAGTATATATGCTTAAACAATTAATGATGTATGACTACCATCTCTGTAATTCTTTCTGTTGTTGAAAACTCAGTTGAAACAACTGTCGAACATTGACATATTCATCTTACATAATCATATGGCATATCTCCTAGACCTCCTAGACCACGAAGAGTCTTCTTTTCCTCGATCTCATCTTGCGTTCTTTTAGTTGGCTGATTCGATCATCATTATTATTTTTAAATTTTAATTTTCCAATAATGATGATTATTTCTACAGAAAAATCATGATTTCGAACAAATTTAAACATATATATGTGATGAATAGCATTAGCAAAGAAGAGAACTTTTATATACCAACAATAATACCAATTAACGATTATAGTTTACATTGTTTCCTTATACTCAAATGGTTGCAAAACTAAAACTAAGTGACCAAAAATGTCCACATTGTGTGTGCCTAAGAAATTTGACCGCATATAAGCATGAATTTTTTGCTATCCATGCATAGGACCAATAATGGTGATGCTTAAATCTCAAGCAATGAGGGAAAAAATTTAAAAACAATAAGAAAGTTATGGGTGGCTAGTAGACTTACAATTCTACAGCAAAATAAATGGAATTATGCAATCATATAGAGATTCATCGCCCTGTTAGACCGTTGGATAATAACAGTTGCTTTTGATTCAGTCTTTTCATTCTGTTAATAAACATCCTAGATAGTAGGAGCTAGTACTGTTTCTTTATTTCATTTAGATCTATTCATAGGCAAGTATCACGATCTTTGGGCTGTAAAAGACATAAGCTACTTATTAGCATTTCTGTTGCTTGTACTGGCTATTTAATA
The DNA here is from genome assembly GCA_030765085.1 of Allium cepa. NCBI lineage: Eukaryota > Viridiplantae > Streptophyta > Magnoliopsida > Asparagales > Amaryllidaceae > Allium > Allium cepa. The sequence goes on along the minus strand of CM060945.1, from coordinate 209,837,736 downwards.
GCCTCAAAATCTTTTGATTCAATAACAAAAATCATTCAAGCATTTGTGTAATTATACCATTTGTGTTTTTTTCAACATTTGGTATCAGAGCCTCATCAACAAGGCCTGATAGAGAGAGAGTTTGAAAAAAAACAAGGAGTGTGTGAGTATGGCTGAGAGCAGTACCAACAACAGCAAGTTCGTGCAACCTGCAATTCCCAGGTTCGATGGGTTTTACGGACACTGGGCAAAGTTGATGGAGAATTTTTTGCGAGCCAAGGAGTGTTGGAGCTTAGTAGAAGATGGAATAACTACAACTCCAGAAGGCAGAGAACCAACCGAGGCAGAGATGAAGGTGATTGAAGAGCAGAAGCTGAAAGACATGAAGATCAAGAACTATCTTAATCAAGCCATAGATAGAGATATCATGGAGACAATCGTAAACGATGATACCTCCAAATAGATTTGGGATTCCACGCGGCAGAAGTTCCAGAGCTCAACCAGAGTGAGGAGAGCACAACTTTAGACGTTGAAGACAAAATTTGAAGTGCTCAAAATGAAGGAAGGAGAGTCTATCAATACCTATTTTGGGAGAGCTCTTTCAATAGAAAAGTGCATGAAGGTGTGTGGAGAAAGTGTTCGAGAAAGCAACATCACAGGAAAGATTTTAAGATCCCTCGCACCAAATTTCAATTACGTTGTGTTCTCCATTGAAGAGTCGAACAATGTCGAGACCCTTTCAGTGGATGAGCTTCAAACCAGCCTGCTAATTCATGAGCAGAGAATGAAGAGTTCAAATGAGGAAGAACAGGCGCTGAAAGTAACACATGAAGAAAGAGTAGAGAGAGGAAGAGGTAGAGGCATGATCAGAGCACGTCGAGGAAGAGGGAGAGGCAGGTAATTCTTTAACAAAGCAATGGTGGAGTGTTACAATTGCCACAACCTAGGATATTATCAATATGAGTGTCCTAGTTGGAAGAAGAGAGCTAACTGTGCGGAGCTAAACAATGAAGAGGAAATGTTGTTGATGGCTCATGTAAATCTCAACCAAGGCAAGAGGGAGGGAGTATGGTTCATTGATTTCAGATGCTCAAATCATATGTCTGGAAACAAGGAATGGTTCATACAATTAGATGAAGATTTTAGATTTTCAATGAAGCTTGGAAATTAATCCAAACTGATGGTGATGGGAAGAGGGAACATCAAGTTTGAAGTTGAAGGCCAAACTCAAACTGTAAGTAATGTGTTTTATGTACCTTAGTTGCGTAATAACCTGCTGATCATTGGTCAACTTCAAGATAAAAGAATAACTATTCTGATTAAGCATGGAACTTGTAAACTTTATCATCCTAGTAGGGGCTGCATTATGGAAAGTAAAATGACTACCAATAGAATGTTTGTTGTGATGGCTAACATTTTCATGCAGTCCTCTTCATCTACGTGTTACAATGTGCATACTGATGAGCTTAGTGAGTTATGGCACAAGAGGTATGGTCATTTAAGTCACAGAAGTTTGGCATTGTTGCATAACAAGAAACTTGTTCAAGGCCTTCCAAAGCTTAAAGCTCCAACCAGGGTGTGCACAAGTTGTATGATGGGAAAGCAGCATCGTGAGGCTATGCCAAAGGGAAGCAAGTGGAGAGCCACAAGGCAATTGCAACTCATACACTCGGATATTTGTGGACCAATTTCTCCTGAGTCACACAGCCACAAAAGGTATCTATTAACCTTCATTGATGATTTTAGCCGCAAGCTTTGGGTTTATTTCTTAAGTGAAAAGAGTGAAACCTTTGTGACATTCAAGAGTTTTAAAAACATGATGGAGAAAGAGTCTGGTCTTTCTGTGTGTGGTTTGAGAACTGGTAGGGGGGAGAGTTCACTTCTAGGGAGTTCATAGAGTTTTGCAGAGCTCAAGGCATCAAAAGACAGCTAACAACAGCTTACACACATCAGCAAAACGGGGTTGCAGAGCGCAAAAATCGCACCATTCTCAACATGGTGAGATGTTTGTTAGAAGAGAAGAAGATGCCTAAACCTTTTTGGCCGGAAGCTGTGAAGTGGACCTGCCATGTTCTAAACCGGAGTCCAACCTCTGCTTTGAAGGACAAGACTCCAGAGGAATGTTGGAGTGGAATAAAACCCAACGTTGAGCATTTCAGGGTGTTTGGTTGTGTGGGAAACGTGCATGTACCAAATGCAAAGAGGCTCAAGCTAGATGCAAGAAGTCAGAAACATGTCATGCTGGGGTATAATGAGGAATCCAAAGGCTATAAGATGATCAATCCTGTGACAAATAACGTGACAATCAGCAGAGACGTCGTAGTTGAAGAAAGACTTTGTTGGGACTGGGGGAGGACAGAAGAAGAAACTAAGGCTGACATCCTTGACTGGGGAGAAGCTGACGAAGAAGTATATCAGTTAAGTAATGAAGAAAGTGAAGGTGGAGTTAGCTTGCATGAAGAAAAAGAAGTAGTGGAACCTAGCAGCTCCTCCGGTGGTACAATAACACCACCACTGCCTGAAAGAAGAGTAACACGAGCTCCAACATATCTGCAGGATTATACAAGTGGATATGGGCTTTCAAAAGAAGAAGAGGTACAAAACTTTGCCATGTTTATGTATTCTGATGACCCTACTTGTTATGAAGAAGCAGTGAGATAAAAAAATTGGAGAGATGCAATGGACTCAAAGATTGGAGCAATAGTGAAAAATGAAACATGGGAGCTGGTTCGTGCACCAAAAGAAGCTAAAGTAATAGGAGTGAAGTGGCTTTACCAGACCAAACTGAATGAAAATGGGAGTTAGACAAATGCAAAGCCAGACTTGTGGCTAAAGGCTACACACAAGAGAAAGGCGTAGATTATAATGAAGTCTTTGCACCAGTTGCTAGATGGGATACGACTAGGATGATGATAGCTTTAACAGCAAGGAATGGAAGGAAGCTCTTCCAACTAGATGTCAAAAGCGCCTTTCTGCATGGTAAATTGAGTGAAGATGTATACATTGCACAACCACAGGGCTATGTGGTGAAAGGAGAGGAAGACAAAGTGTACAAGTTAAAGAAGGCGCTCTATGGTTTAAAGCAAGCACCGAGAGCATGGTTCAGCAGAATCGAAGGCTACTTCATCAAGGAAGGGTTTGAAAGGAGCAGCTATGAACACACTTTGTTCATTAAGAAGGAAGAGAAGGACAAGATATTGATTGTATGTCTCTATGTCGATGATCTTATTTTCACCAGTAATGATTCAAATATGATGCATGGTTTCAAAGTCTCGATGAAAAGGGAATTTGAGATGACTGATCTTGGTGAGATGAAATACTTCCGGGAGGTTGAGGTGCGTCAAAGTGCCAAAGGTATTCACATAAGTCAGAAGAAGTATGCATGCGAGATTTTGGAAAGGTTTGGTTTAGAGAAGTGCAATGGTGTAAATAATCCTATGATTCCAGGAAGCAACAGACTTTCAAGACAAGAAAACAGGAAGAAAGTAAATGCCACTCTGTTTAAACAAATGGTGGGAAGCTTGATGTATATGACAGCCACTAGACCTGACTTGATGTACTGTGTATGCTTCATAAGCCGCTTCATGTCAAATCCGATGGAATCACATATGCTTGCAGCAAAGAGGATTCTCAGGTGTATCAAAGCTACTGCAGAACTTGGAGTCTTTTACAGGAGAGACTGCCAGGATGAATTACTTGCTTATACGGATAGTGATTACGCTGGAGACTTGAATGATCGAAAAGGTACATCAGGTTATGTGTTTATGCTGAGTGGAGGAGTAGTAGCTTGGAAGTCCAAAAAAACAGCCAGTGGTAACTCTTTCAACCACAGAAGCAGAGCATGTAGCAGCTGCTTCCTGTGCATGTCAATGCGTTTGGATGCAGAAAATTCTTAAGAAAATTGCAGGTGCTTAGAATAGTTGTGTTAAAATTTTATGTGATAATTCTTCCACAATTAAGCTTGCAAAGAATCCGGTTTTCCAGGATAGAAGTAAACATATAGACGTGAGGTTTCATTTCTTAAGGAACCTCACAAAGGACGAAGTTGTTGATATGAAGTACTGTGGCACCAATGAGCAGTTGGCAGACATCATGACTAAGCCTATGAAATTGGAGCAGTTCGAGAAGCTCAGGAGTGCACTAGGAGCTAAATCAGCTGAAGAGATAAACTGAAATGCCTCAGGCATGTTCAGTTTAGGGGAGGACTTTGTTAGACCGTTGGATAATAACAGTTGCTTTTGATTCAGTCTTTTCATTCTGTTAATAAACATCATAGATAGTAGGAGCTAGTATTGTTTCTTTGTTTCATTTAGATCTATTCTTAGGCAAGTATCACGATCTTTGGGCTGTAAAAGACGTGAGCTACTTATTAGCATTTCTGTTGCTTGTACTGGCTATTTAATAGCCTCAAACTCTTTTGATTCAATAACAAAAATCATTCAAGCATTTGTGTAATTATACCATTTGTGTTTTGTTCAACACACCCCTTATTGTTATAAAAGTGGTTCAACCAAGCGATATATCTCACTCTTCTCTTCATGCTTATTCAGTAGTCTAGAACATCTGCAATGTCTTTTTTGTCATAGAAAACTATGTAGTATACGTTAAAATCTCAAAATGGAGTAAAGAAAATAAATTATAAAGCTAAAATTAGTTCCATTTTTTCTACATGTTAAGGATTATATCTCAACATTTATTTTACGTGCATGATGTTATAATGAAGTCAGCGTTCTTCTAATCAGAAACTGCATAATCATGTAAGGAAGATAGTTTACTATGACTGCTAGGCACTAGCAAAAGATGTCGTAACAAATGCACATAGAAATTTGATAACGATGAGACCAAACAAAAGACTCTGAAAGATATACGGTTGTCTAAGTTTCGCGTACATAAGTTGGTTTGGACAAGGGACTGCAAATGATATAATAAAATGTAGCTGTTACGGATAAATTGTTTGTGCAAAATTGAAAATAACGTAAACAACAACCTTGCAACTTATAAGCAAAAGACAACACTATAGCGAGATGAAAATATAAAGGCAAACAGACATGCATGGATGATCCATGTAAATTATCTAATTAATAATACAAAACAGGGCGCACTTAAATTCAACTAACTGAGAAGCAATTATCAGAAGAAATATTGGTTCCTATTACATCTACAAAATAGTACAAATGCAACAAAAAAATACCGCTCTCCTAATCATTGATAATTCAGTAAGAAAAAAAAAATACAAATCATGCATGATTAGTATTATTATTTCCCTTCACTCCCCTTTCGACTCTAAGGTGTCGATGATAATTCAGTATATTTTGAAACCACAAAGAACATGACACGAAGAAAGAAAAAAACCATTCAGTCTTATTGTTTAAATTCAAAGTATAAATCTAACTTAAATCTAACTAAATTTAGAAGTATAAATATACTTAAATTTTATTTAATTTAAATTTAACTTAACTTAAAGGTAAGTGTATTTATATTCATGACATCTATCAGTTAATCCACCATTAATTTAATCCAAAAATCAATTTTTAGTTAATCCATATGCAGATCAGCTTATTGTTTAATTAAAATTTTCTTTTGGATAATGAGATGCTGCATGCATATTTACTCTTGCCTCCACGAATTGAAATATGCAGAGCTGAATGTACCCTGGTATCCCCTTCTTTCTCTTGTTTCTAGCTCGCATCAAACCTCGTCTCTCAAGCAATACTCCGCCGATCTATGCTCTAATTCACACCAAACATGAACTCAAACAAATCATCTACCCAGTTCAAAATCTCTCCTTCAGCACCTACCTCAGGCCGTCAGCTCCGGACCTTAGACGAAGCCTCTCCTTTGGCTGCTGATTAATCATCTGCATCTTGACTTGCGAGATGCACCATAGTTTGTGGCAACAAGATAATCTTCATGTCCCTATTGTTGCCACTCGCAGTTAAACCCACCTTATTTATGACCTTTGACTTCCAACATTTTCAGTACCTTCCTTTTAAGATTAGGAAAACTCTTGCTCTTTTATCTATCCTTGTGCCTCGAACTTGGACTAATGTTCATTTATGCTTGCAATGCTTAGTGCTTCCACGGGTTTGTGTTAGAAATGAGGAATGAAATGTATCGTATAGATCTGAGGCTATGTAACATATCTTAAGTTTTGGGGTATGAGATAGCAGATATTTGGGCCCAATTAGATATGAGATAACGTATCTTAAGCCCAATTACAGCAAGTCGCAAATATAAAAGCAACGCAATATGTAATGTAACAATGTATGTATCAGATTGTGTTACGGTCACACACAACAGACCTAGGAGAGCTATCACTGTTCCAGCCAAATTCAGAAACTAAATATGTATGGGAAATCAGTTATTCAGGCACACGATCAAAAGCAACAAATATGACAATGAAGAAGCTTCTAAAAATATCTTTTATTTCTTTTATTATTTGTAATTAGAAATCTGTTACAACTTTTCTACCTAGCCTACAAAATGTAGTCACTTGGCAAAATAGCATCCAATGATTGTAATTGCCTTTCTATAAAAGAAGGCTGTCATATTCAGTGAATGCAAGAAAAATTATTTCGAATCTTCTTGTGTCTCCTTCTTCTCCTCACAACATTTCATTTTCTGTGCTTATGCATCACCCTCCCTACCTACACAGCCCAACATTTGGTGCTTTCACTCTAGTCTCTCCTCCTCTACCTCTCATTCCCACTACAACCATGATCTGCCTTGATGATGCCTGCCAACAACTTGACCACCACCAACAAACTATCGACAACATCCAAGCAACACAAACCACCCAAAAAACCCAAATCACTAACATCGAATCCACTCTACAAAAACATAATGATTCCCTCCAACAAAATTCCAAAAGCCTTGCCGACATCCATCTCAAACTATCCACTGCACCCACTTCATCAACTTCCTCCATGACCACCAACACACCCATTCCAAACCCCCACATACCCATACTAACTAATCCAAACTTCCCATCACCACGACCACCTAAATGCGAACTAAAAACCTTTTATGGTTCCAACCCATTCGATTGGATATTTCAAGCTGAACGATTCTTCACTTACCACGCCACACTAGACAACCAACGCATTGATTTAGCTAGCTTCGCTATGACCGGCCAAGCATTATCTTGGTTCCAATGGATGCATCGTAACCAACAATTATCCTCTTGGTCCGACCTCACCAAAGCCATAGAACAACACTTTGGTCCACCTCACTCACTAACCCACAAACGACCCTATTCAAACTTCGCCAAACCACCACCGTCGAAGACTACCAATCCTTATTCGAAAACACTAGTAACCGCATTACCAACCTACCACCCGAAGCATTCCTCAACTGTTTTATCTCTGGCCTGAAAACCCACATCAAAAATGAACTCCTCCTTCTCCGACCAACCACCATATCTGATGCAATTGACCTAGCAAAGTAAATAGAAACTAAACTCGCCGACAACAGGCTATTCCTATCCCGAAATACCACTACTAGAACCTACAACTCACCCCTTCCAACCCTCCCACCAATTCCAGCCCCAACCCAACCAACAAACCAACCTTATCCCATCAAACGCCTAACTGCAGCAGAGATGCAACAACGACAAGCACAGGGATTGTGTTACAACTACGATGAAAAATACCAATGCGGTCATCGATGTAAAAACCGACATCTCTTCCTCCTAATCCCAGATGAAGACGAAGAAGAACTTACCTATACCGAACAGCCAGAAGCAGATCCACCAGTCCACAACCCACCAGAAATTTCTTTCCATGCCCTACTCGGCTCTGATAACCCCTCCTCCATAAGACTTCAAGCCACCATCAACGGCCACCAAATCTCAATCCTTGTCGACTCTAGAAGCTCTCACAATTTCCTCCACCCCCGTATCGCCAAACACCTCGGCCTTCAATAAGATCGTCAGCGCGCCTTCTCTGTCACCATCGACAATGGCGAATGCCTTCATTGCAATGGAGTTTGTAAGTCTGTTTCCATTCTATTTGGAGAAAACGAATTCTCTGTTGATTTCCATTTATTAGAAATAGCATGTTCGGATGGAGTATTGGGTGTTGAATGGCTCAGCAAATTAGGCCCAACAACCACCGACTATTCCCTGCACACAATTACCTTTCTACATAACTATAAACCAATCACACTACAAGGCCTCACCTCTTCACAAATCCCAATCCAAATTTCACTACACTAGCTTAAAAGACTATAATCCACCTCCTCTGTTAATTATTACCTCCATCTACAATTAGCCAACAACCTTCTGACCGAACCAACCATCTACAAAATACCCATCCGCAAATCAAATCCATTTTATTCAAATTTTCCCACCTATTTAACAAACCCACACACCTACCTCCACACAGACAACTCGATCACCACATCAACCTCCAAAATAACGCCCAACCTATCAATGTTAAACCTTACCACTATCCTTATTTTCAAAAAAACAAAATTGAAAAACAAGTTCACAAAATGCTTCAATCCAAATTCATTCAACTGTCCACTAGTCCATTTTCCTCGCCCGTACTACTTGTTAAAAAAAGATGGTTCGTAGCGGTTTTGCGTTGACTATAGAGCACTAAACGCCATTACCATCAAAGACCGATTTCCCATTCCAATGGTCGACGAACTCTTAGATGAACTATATGGATCTCTCTACTTTACTAAACTCGACCTCCGTAGTGGATATTTCCAAGTCCGGGTTCATCCACCCGACATCCATAAAATCGCTTTCCGTATATACGAAGGTCACTATGAGTTCGTTGTCATGCTATTTAGTCTCTCTAATGCACCCTCTACTTTCCAAGCAATAATGAATCAAATATTCCGGCCCCATTTCCGCAAATTTGTTTGGTATTTTTGATGATATATTGGTCTATAGCGACTCACGGTCTACGCACCTTGAACATCTTCAAACCACTTTGGATATTTTAGCCAATCACAAACTTTATGCTAACCTTTCCAAGTGTGATTTTGGGCTCACAGAAATTATATATTTGGGTCATATTATTTCATCTAAGGGAGTCCGTGTAGATCTTGATAAAATTGAAGCAATCCTAAAATGGCCCACTCCAGCCTCTACTACAACAGTTCGTGGATTCCTGGCCCTCACATGGTATTATCGTCGCTTTATTGGGAATTATGCCCAAATAGCAAGCCCGCTTTCCGATCTGCTTAAAAAGAATAAAGCATTTCTTTTACTTGGACCCCTGAAGCCCAAAACGCATTCACTTCCCTCCAAACGGCACTCACCAATGCCCCCATCCTCCTCCTACCCGATTTCACCAAACAGTTCGAAGTCTCTACATGCCTCAGGCATGACAATCGTGGCAGTTCTCGCCTAGTCGCGACACCCCATAGCCTTCCATAGCAAGCGCCTTCCCTCCTCCCTTCGAAACGCCTCGACCTACATACGAGAACTATACGCTATCACAACAGCAGTATAGAAATGGCAGCACTACCTGCTTGGTCAAAAATTTGTAATTGTCATAGAACACCAAACCCTACGCCAGCTCCTAACCAAACCATCTCCACCCCAGCACAGCAGCGGTGGCTCACCAAACTCCTCGGATTTGATTTCACAATAATTTACAGACCAGGTCAGAAAACAAGGTAGCTGAAGGTCTCTCGAGATGGACTTCTTACTGCTTGCATTCTCCGTGCCGCATTTCCAGATTACCGATAAAGTGAAACAGGCAATTCAACATAATAAACATGCCCAGAATTTGATTTAGACTGTTACATCTAACTCAGCAACAACCTCTCCATTCACCTATCGAGACGACATACTTTTTCATGGGAATAGACTCTTCATATCCAACAACCCAGATCTCTAGCACAAACTCAGCAGAGCTTACCACTGTTCAAATACTGGAGGACACTCGAGAATCAAGGCAACTCCCGCACGCCTCTCTAGCAATTTTTTTGGTATAATCTTCTTTCCGCTGTTCAAAGTTTTACTGCTCATGCTCTATCTGTTTACAAACAAAGTCTAAAAATACACCTACATAAGGGCTCCTTCATCCCGTTCCGATTCCATCACAAAATGAGAAGATATATCTATGGACTTTATCACTCATCTCTCAATATCGTTTGGCAAAACTTGTATTTGGGTACTTGTTGACCGCCTCTCCAAATACGCGCACTTTTGCGCACTACCCGCTTCTACTTTCGCAATCCAACTTGCTAACCATTTTATTCAAGAATACGTCCGACTACATGGTTTTCCCCATTCCACCGTTTTGGACCGTGACCGTTTGTTTATAAGTCAATTTTGGCGTGAGCCTTTCTGTCTACACGACACCGACCTCCGAATGAGTAGTTCCTATCACCCCAAACAGACGGTCAAACAGAAGTTGTTAACCCTTGCCTCAAAACTTATCTCCGTGCAATGGTAGGCGACTTTCCCAAACAATGGACAAGATACTTACCATGGGTGGAATGGTGGTACAATACATGCAAGCACTCTTCCATTGGCATGTCACCATTCCAAGCGGTTTATGGTCGATCCCCACCAATCATCTCCGATTACATCATTGGGTCTACATAAATGCAAGACATCAAAGAATGGGCTATGACATAGGATCAAATCCTACATACCATCAAAATGAACTTGCAACGAGCCCAAATCCGCATGAAAAACTAAGCAGACAAGCATTGTCGAGATAAGCAATTTTTGGTTGGCTCATGGGTCTTCATAAAGCTTCAACCCTACAGGCAAAATACACTTCACTCTCCACAAAAAAAAATTATCTAAGCGATATTTTGGACCATTCCAAATAGTCGAAAGAATTGGACCCATAGCCTACCGTCTACTCCTTCCATAAGAAGCTCACATTCATCCCGTCTTTCACATATTCATCCTCAAACTTTGCCGTAACCCTCACACAACCACCAATACACCTCTTCCACCCGAGTTCACTACTCTACATGACCTTGAGGACAAGGCCGATTTTCATGGGAGGAGCAATGTTACGGTTACACACAACAGACCTAGGAGAGCTATCACTATTCCAGCCAATTTTAGAAACTAAATATGCACGGAAAACAGTTATGCAAGCACATGATCAAAAGTAAAAAATATGACAATGAAGAAGCTTCTAAAAATATCTTTTATTTCTTTTATTATCTGTAATTAGAAATATGCTACAACTTTTCTAGCTAGCTTAAAAAATGTAGCCACTTGGCAAAATGGCATCCAATGATTGTAATTGCCTTTCTATAAAAGAAGGCTGTCATATTTAGTGAATGCAAGAAAAATTATTTCAAATCTTCTTGTGTCTCCTTCTTCTCCTCACAATATTTCATTTTCTATGCTTGTGCATCTCCCTCCCTGCCTACACAGTCCTACAGATTGTAAATCATTATGCAATATATCAATCTGTTATCAATTTCATCGAAATCCTTATTCTCATTTCAATTCAAATTCAAAATCATTATCATCAAATCATCAAATTCTCAATATGGTATCAGAGCCACACTTAGCCTAACTGCATTAGCATCACAAGAGATAGTATTCTTACTTCTACATCAAAACTGATATCGCAAATCAAGAAATCATCATAACAATATCATCATCTGAGATCTTGATAACCATCAGGTATTTTTTCATCATCTGGGTTGTTTTTTGAATTTTCTTATAAAATAAACATGTGCCATGCCAAGGAAATCAATCTGATTTCCGGCTGCAACAAGTCTTTTTATCAAAAAAAACAAGCAAATTATCAAACAAGAAAAATTCATAAAAAAGACTGAAATCATAAATCAAGAAAGCAATCAAAGAAGAAAGAGAGTTATTGCCTTGCCAAGAACCCATCAAAACAAGTTCATCATTTGGATTCTAGCTGCAGCTAACCTGCCCAGATCACTGTTGAAGCTTTCTTGATTAACAATTATCTGAATCCTCAAGTTTGACTGTTATTCTTTATTGTATCATCATTGCTGAAGATGATAATGCTTCATCAACCTCTGAAAACATAGGCAACTCTCAACGACAGACCACTGGTGCCATTGAAAGGTTGATCAAGACTGTCATCAGTCCTCAAAGTCAATTGATCAGCATATGTAACATTCCTGAAAATTAGTCAAGTTTAATTTGGTAATTAAATTAATTTTGGAATTAAATTGTGAATTTATTTATGAATTAGTTAGAAAATTTCTAGGATAAATAAATAATTTTTAGATTTTAAGTAGGATTTGGTTTAAAATTTAAAGATAAGTAATTTTATAAATAAAATTGGATTCAGAAATAAATACCGATTTAAAGATAAATAGCAAATTGACTTGGAATATAAGGATAAGTATTTTATAAACAAATATCGAATTTAAAAAATAAAAATGTGTTAAAAATAAAATAGAATTAAAAGCTTTAAATTAGTAAAAAGGTTGTTTCTAAAATATTTAATAGATTTGGGAGTTGTAATAAAAAGAAAAAAAATTTATGCAATCATTTTTATAATATTATTTTTAAGATTTAATTCACCTATATGGATAAAATGATTTATTGTTAATAGGTAATCAAAAAATTTAAATCAATCTTTCTTTTTTTAAAGTTGAAAATAAATAAATAATAAAAGGAATGCATGAATATAAGATGTATAAATTTGTTGTATATAGACATATGCATATATGAAAACATAACTACATGAAGGTTTAAAACTAAAGTTTACAAATTAAATTGAGTCAAAGGATTTAAACATAATTTTTCATACTAACTACAAGTGTACAACATGCAAAAAGAAGATGGACAAGTGGCCTTGAACTTTTGAAAAAAAAAGAATAAAAAAAAATAAAAAAAAATAAAAAAACACAGCCAGGCCATTCAAATCCCAAAATCTGAAATGAGAAGTCAGTAAAAAGGAAGAGAGAAAAACAAGAAACCATCCTCAAACTCAAACCCATTCTCTCCCAAAATTTGAAAACAAATCAAAGCATACTTCAGTTACATCTGAAACAATTTAAAACCTGGAAGTAGCAAGGCAAAGTATCAAGTAGTTTAACACTGGAAGCAAGCTTCAGATCAAAGAAGCAAAACAGGAGTTCAAGAACAACAAATAAAAGAACAAAGCAAAAGATCAAAACAAAAACTGGAAAAAAAATCAAAGCAAGGATCAATTTCTGGAATCAAATCTGAAGCAAGTTAGGATCATAAACTCAAATCAAAGCTTGATTCAACCTAAATCAATCACATCTGGAAGATAGGAGAAAGATTAGGCAAAACAGTTTCGAGACAGGCAAATTCAAACTCAGAAAATAAAATCAATATTTAGAGCTCTGGCCTCTGTTCTTCATTGACACTGTGAGCAAGCTTTACCCTTTTGACTTTAATATGGCTATATATTAAATTGATGAGATAGATGATTGAAGCATGATTAAGGTGTGAATATGAACATTGGTTGTGGTTGCATGTTGTACTTATCAGATGCCTGTGCAGATCTTAGTTATGTGCATATTCATCTCCTCTGTCTAAAGATAACAGGACCCAAAATCTATAATTAAATTCATATTCTCGTATTCAATTGAATTCAAGTCATGACCTTTAAGGAAGATATGTTTGTATCAATATAACATCATTTTCAAAAATATTATTAAGCAAAATAGATGAGTAGGATTGCTGGAAGTAGAAATAACAGTAGGAATTCAAAGTTACATCATTTTCGAATTTCGTGAACTCGAATTTGGATTGCACCATCTAAAAACATTTTGGAAATGATGATTTTTACAACAAAAACTAAAATTTTTAGTTGCGAGATTAAGGCAAAATGGTGGAATGAACAGAGTATGGGTTTTCACGTTTTTCTGACAATCGAATCAATGTTAAATGTTGGGATTTTGATTGGAGCAAGCATGAACATTGATGATTTCGAGAAAATTATCAAAAAAAATTTCATTGCATAGATTGTTAGTTCGAGATCACTTTAGGGTTTAACCCTGTACTTTGTAAATTTAATGCGCGAGAAATTCTCGTGTTCGTCGCCGCGTTCTAGGTCATCGGACCTTAGGGGATGGTTGCGTTACTGTATGGTGAAGTGGTGATCGAAATGGCGAAGCTCCTGGTGGAAGTGATAGGCGGGGCGAGTTGGTTTTTGCGGCTGAGGTTGGTTCCAGTTTGAGCTAGATAGCTCGATTTCGATTTCACGCTTGAACCGATGGTTTGGTGGTTGGAATGGAGAGCGAGGGTGACTGTCGACTTGTTGACGCTGGCAGTGATGGCCGAAGTCGCGGCATTTGGATGTCCATGTGCACGCGGGACATTGTTGTGTCTGCATTGATTTATAGATTGGGGGAGACGATGTTTTTATCATGGGCGAACTCGTAGTATGACTGTAGTGGAACTGAATACACTTAAAAAAAATTTAGATTAGGAATTTGGGGGCACTCGGGTCAAATTTTGGGGAAACTCGAAGCAAGGCAGGGGTATTTCAGTGTTTAGCCTGGGTCATGAGTCTTGGGAAAGAACAGTCCAGTTTTGAAAAGAAAAAAAAATCAAGTTCACTTTGAAAATTTTTACTAAACAATTTTGAATTTTGATAAAAATTTAATGTTAACCAGTTTTGAATTAGTTAAGAAAGTTTTTTTTAAAGACAAATCTGTTTTAAATTACCAAGTTTTTAAAATGATTTAAATTAAATTAAACCTTTATTTTGAAAAGTTATTTTAAGTTTATAATATTAGGATGTTTTAATGACAAATAAAACTTTATTGTTTGGGTTAGATAATTAATGTTTTAATGGTTAATAGATTTTTTTGCTAAAAATATTTATTACTTAATGTAAGTAATTCAAGTAGATAATTAATAATTCAAGTTAATTTATCAAGTAATTAATGAATGATTAAATTAAAATAGTGATTACTTAGTGAAAGTAGTTAAGGGAAGATAATTAGAGATTAATGATAAATTAATCAATAATTAAAAGTCTATTAATTAAAGTAGTTAATTAAGGAATAATTAATAAATAAAAGTAATTAAGATTTAATTACAATTAAGGGTTAATTAATTAAGATAATTAATTAAAGAAATGATTAAATTAATGAAATTGATTAAAACTTAATCAATTGTAGTCAATGATAATTAATCATTAATTAAATATTTCTAATGAAAATAATTATGTTGTTGATAAATTTATAAAACCACCCCATTTATTCATCTTAATTCTAGATGCTTGATTGTTATTAAATGCTTTGTAATGGGTTGATATATATTTGATATGTGATGTGATGCTATGTGACGCTTTGTGTTGAGCTGTTTTATTTGTGATGAATATATTGTTATATGAATATGCAAACCCTTGACCCGTAACACGACATTTGAATTTCGATGCGACAGGGAATCGGATTCCAATTGGTTATCCGAAACCCACATCGAATTGTAATAGTGAATCTTTGTGATTGATAAATTTATTTTTATCTATGAATCTGTAAATGAAGATAAGCGTTATAGGTTATACCGCTTATCAATATATATGTGATGATTGATGTGTGCACTATTGTGTAAAACCCCTGGACTACACTATACACACACAAATATGGATTGCACGTGGAAATTAGTTAAGTCACGGATTTTTGAATAAATTGTAAAAATGGAATTTTTAAATCTAAATGATTTGGGTTTTTAAAAATGAAAGGCTTTTGGAAAAGGGTTTCTAAAATATAAGTTATTTTGAATAACTTAATAAAGTTTTGAAATTTAATAATTTGATTTAAAATTGTAATTCAAATTTTGAAATTGAATTCTACTTTGAGAATTTATGATGCATACAAGTTTATATGGGTTTTTTTTAACCATTTTAAAGTGTTGTTTTGGGAATTAAATTTAACCCAAGTTTGAAAACTTTAACTTGTATAATTGAAATCAGATTTTCCCAAAATGAAAACTGTTTGTTTTCAAATGATAAAAGCTTTCATATAAGAAATGAATTTCCAAATTGGTATTATAGGAATTTCAAGTTTGAATTGAAAAACAGCTTTCCAAGTTATGAATGAACCTTTGGAAACAGTTTTTGAAAGCTATGAGTTAAATCTTTTATTTAAAAGATTAAGTGAGTTAATCCAAATAAAAATGGAAATTGTTTTGAAATCCGTGAATGGATCTTTGTGAAATTGGGTAAACTTTGTTAAATGAATCTTTTTGTTTAAAATATTTTGAATGGTAATTGGTTTCAACCATTTAAAAGGAAGTTTTGAATTTTAAGTTGTGGCTTAACTAAAATCCATATCCATATGTTTTTAAAATTTTGCGCTCGTTATTCGGTTTATCCGGGAGAGGACCTTGTGTCATATAACCCATTCCGAATAATGATACGTCGTTATGGATCGCATTTGAAGACCGGTGGTGAAGACCGGGTGTTTGCGAGAATGATAGGACGACCTATCGATTGTCTCTGCACTGAGTAGCTACGGTATAGAGATTCCCTAAGTGAAGGAAGTCCGATTGGGACTGTGGATACCCGGATTGCAAGGGCTTCTTCGGAAGTGCCTTCGGTTCTGTTCGAGCCCGGAACAGACTTGTATGGTCATGTGTCTGACACTATACTTTGAGATATAAAGCCGATTTATTTCAAATACATATCTGTTGGTGGTGGAGAATTTATTCTCTTAGCTTAACACCCTTCTCTAAGACGTACGAGCTCAGAGGTTATGTAGTTGAATTTATCACCGATATACTCCCAATTTGGTAGTGTGGCATGCTAAGTGCTGTTGTGTGATTGACGATCATTTGTTGGTCATTTGTGATCAGAGCATGGCTTTCGTGTAAAGCGTAGCTTTGTGGACGAAACCCCATCGAGCCTCACAAACCGGTAATGGTCGAAACAGGAAAGATGCGGCAAGGTTTCAGGGGTAGCTCCCCTAGGGTATGACCATTCCTTCTGAAAAAGGGTAGTATCATGGTATGGAGCCCAGATACTTACTCATGTGGGCACTGTAGTATATATCTATTACTGTGTGATGTTGTTGGTGTAGAGGATCCTCGGTTAAAGGTCCCAAAGGACCGGGGGTGGCATATCTCAGGTTTTATTCCTCGGGAAGGGGGTAGCCGGCCTTGTTTGGCAGTTAGCCGGGTAGGTTCTTGGGGCGTCCCACCAGAGGCGTTCCCATGTGGCAATAGGAAGTTCCTTAGCCTGACCATTTGTTGGAAATCCATTCCATCCAATACGAGCCTTGTACGGTTTTAGTTGTGAACCTGCTGTTATCCCGCTTTTCGGGCAAAAGCCGTGATACCAAAAGATTGATCAAAGACAAAAGAAAGTTCGCTTCAGAGATTGATCGCACCTCACTCCGCTATGGATATCGATGAATTCTGTCCGAGTCCGGATCGGGCCACAAGTGATAGGGCATAACAAGAAAGGCTATAGAAGCCACCAATTCAAGTTTCGAGTCAATCCGAGGTCGTATGCTCAAGTTATGGCGGATTCAAGTTAAGAAAGATGGACGTCGCTTGGTTCGAACCCATCATTGTCGAACCCAACTAGTTCGAAACCATTTGTTTCGAACCCATAATATTCGAAACCAACTAGTTCAAACCCAACAAAAGAACGTAAGTTCGAATCCATCAGAGTGCTCCTAACTTCGAATCCATAAGAAACGCCACCGCTTCGACTCCATGTATTTCGAATCGATCAGACGTTCCCTACTTCGAATCCATGACCTAGACCTTACTTCGAATCCATCAAAGCAGCCATACTTCGACTCCATCAACTATGCGCTAGCTCGAATCCATCTTCACAAAACTGCAAGCCCACCATGCGGCATCGCGCTGTCTTCGAATCCAACATGCTAAGACAATTTCGAATCGATCCAAGGTAACACATTTGGATCGATTCGAACAAACACCATCCCCATCGACTCGAAGACTCACTTCGAATCCAACCACACGGCAAAAGACAGGATCGACTCGGAGAGAGGCGCCCTGGGATCGGTTCGAAGTGCTCGAATCAAACGGATCGATTCGAACGAGACCACTTCATCGATTCGAACCAACAGAAGGCCGAAGACACCAATTTCGAACCGATCATAACTTCCAATCCACTGATCCAAATCCCATGAAATTTTTACAGTAGTTCACATACATGTTGAAGAGTGTCCACACCAAATTTCGCCTCGATTGGATGCTTCTTTGATCGATTCGAAATTCACTTCGAATCGATCCCAAACTGGGCACGGACTTCGAGAACGCGGGCTTATGGGCCCCCCTCACGTGCCAGGCAACCTCCCTGAGCTTTAGGCGGGAATTTGACCTTCCACACCTATAAATAGAGCCCCTGGTCATTCAGAAAAGTGGTCGGAGAATTTGGAGAAGAAGAATAAGCCTAAACGCTGCCGGAATCACTCCATACTACCTCCTTTGCTGTTAATTTCGAATTTAAGTCCATTTCCTGCTGTAATTTGCATAAAAACACTTGTAATCTTCAAATATTAGGGAATAAAGTGATAAAGCTTCATAGTGGATGTAGGCGCATAGCCGAACCACTCTAAATCCTTGTCTTCTGTGCAATTTACTTTTCTGTGATTTGGAGTCTTTGTCAGATAGTCCTTATTTCTAATTCAAGTTCTTCATTTACTATCTCTTCAAAAACTCCCGAAGGGTGTTTGCCCAATTTTGGTGCAAACATTTTGGTGCTTTCACTGAGAAAGAAAAGGAACCAGTTCTTTCTCCTGCTCCGTGGATCTATCTTCGATACCGGATTGCATAAATCTAAGAGGGAGATCCAGACCTCAAATTCGGATTCCTTCCATTCTTTTCAGATTTGCTAAAAATCTAGGACAGGAATCCAACCTTCAGGATGGTTAGTACGAGAACCACTTCCAACGTTGGTAACCAAGAAGGTCGGGATAGGCAGAATCCCGCACAGCTACAGTCAGCCAATCAGGATGCCGCTGGGCAAACGAATCAGTCAGGTCCAGTTACAAGGCAGGAATTCCAAGCATTACTCCAGGAATTAACTCAAAGCCGACAACAGCTAACTGAGCAGCTGCGTGTCAATGCTGAACTGGCTAACCAACTAAACCGCCAAGGGCGAAGGAGAACAAAGAGGGACCACGCTCCGCATTCTTCCACGGAAAGTTCTGCCTCATCCGACTATGACGGCAGATCTATACGCCCCAGGTTAGACGGAAGTCATGCTTCTGGTCTCCGGCAAACGTTAACTGTTGGACAAATAAGGGTTGGCCCCTCTGCCAGCTTTCATACGGGACCTTCCTCTCGAGGAGGCACTGTTCCACAGCACACTGCAGATAACCAAGCCACCGCAGTTGACACAGGAGTTGACATCCGAAATCACTCCAGTCCAAACTACCACCCACAGGAACGTGCCCCAGGATCAAATATCCCAGAAGACGTTGAGCCAAGGAGGCGAGATTCGGATCGTCGACAGCGCCCGATCCCACCTCGCACTGTGGAACCCGACCACACTTTGGCTCGACACCCGTCGAATGCGGCAATGCCTGATCTCTCAGCTATGGTCCGCCAAATGGTTCGCGAAAGTCAAGGTTTAACAAATGACGATTGGGGGATCTCTCGAAGTCACACCCCGTTCACAGATGACATATTGTATGCTGAGCCTCCCCAGCGATTCAGAATGCCGACTCTGCCTATGTATGAAGGAAACTCCGACCCTAGCCAGCATATTCTAAAGTATGAATGGTCGATGACTGCTGCCAGAGCTGATGATGCAGTGAAGTGCCGTAGTTTTCCTATTTCCTTGGGGGGGATTGCTACAATGTGGTTTACACGACTACCACCACGGTCTATCTCCTCGTTTGACCAATTGGCAACCAAGTTTATCGAACAATTCCGTATGCACATCGCCAGGCCTAAAGACGTAAACACTTTATCTAGTGTCACTCAAGCCCCTGGAGAGACACTCAGGCGATACCTGGAAAGATTCAACGCCGCCTGTGCAGAAATTACTAACCCCAATGATAATTCAATCTTGATGGCTCTGACTAAGGGGATTGACCCCGACTCTGATTTTGGAAACTGGCTAGCTGGAAAACCTCCCGCGTCGTTGGATCGTTTCTATTCCAAAGCCGCCCAATTCCTGAGGCGTGAGGATGCGAAACAATCTAGGAAGCAGGACGATGCGAGGCCCAGCAATCAAGGGATTCAAAGCAATGTGGCCGTTAAACAGTCAGGAGAGGGCTCAGGAAGAGTGCAGTTGAATATTCAGAACAAGCAAACCCAGCCAAGGAACGGCGATAATAGGAGTAAGAAGCAGGATCAGAATCGCGGCCCGCGACGTAGGGCGCAAATGTTTGAAAGTTATACACCACTGAATACGACGTTGGAAAACGTATATCTACAAACCTGTAATGCAATGCAATATAAGAAGCCGACTCCGAAGCCATCATCGGAGAAACAGATCCAAACGGGGAAGTTTTGTAGATTTCACGAAAGCTATGGGCACAACACCAATGATTGCAGGCATCTGCAAGACCTTATTGAGAAACTGATCAGAGAGAGGAAGCTGGATCAATTTGTGCGGGCACCGCAAGCCGGTAGTGCGGGCCCGTCAAACCAAAATCGTGCACAGAACCAAGAAAGACAAGAAGAGCCCGCTCGTACAGGCGGAAGATTGGTCATAAACACAGTCAGTGGTGGCCCTCATCCAGCAGATCGAAGTTGGAAGGAAATGGAATCATACGCCAACTCGATCAGGCACGTAAGTTTTGAAAGCTGCAGTACACTTGATGAAGGAGCTCCGGCTAAGCAACAAAAGACGATGACGGACGACATCGTATTTAGAAACCGAGATGCTGACAAAGTCGAAGCCCCAACCATAGACCCACTAGTCATATCCGCACAGGTTGGTCCTGCTTGGATGAAGAGGATCCTGGTAGACAGTGGAAGCTCAGTAAACATCTTGTTTAAGAGGGCATATGATCAGATGAAAATGGAGGCTAAAGATCTAAAGCCTTGTCAATATAGAATCCACGGCTTCGATGGAAGTGCTAATATACCCACCGGAATGGTGGAATTGCCAGTAGAATTGGGAAATGGAGAACGCCGTAGAGTTCGAATGTTACAGTTTGTTGTCCTGGATATCCATTCACCCTATAATGCCTTTTTGGGCCGACCAGCCCTTGCAGAATTTAGGGCAGCAATTGCCCCGTGGTGTTTGACTCTAAAGTTCCCGACTGACCACGGGATTGGGGTCATTCAAGGGGACCAGGCTGCCGGGAGAGCCTGTTATGTTGCTGAACTACGAGAAGCACAAAAGAAGGAGAAAGGAAAGGGCGTGGGGGAATCTCTCCGCGTCCGCTCTGCCGACGATTGACAATTAGTGCCTGGGCCTCGGCCCGGGCACCACGACCAATTCCAGAAGGATCTTGACCCTCGAGATGCTGAAGATAATGATGAATCCAAAGAAAGTCAAGCTTCCCCAGCCGAGCTGACGATCGATGTCCCAATTGATGACAATGACGATTCGAAAATATTGAAAATTGGGTCTCAGCTAAACCTGCAAGCTCAACAGGAATTGGTCGAATTTCTCCAAGCGAACCTAGACGTATTCGCCTGGACGCACTCCGACATGTGTGGAATCTCGTCGGACATCGCGAGCCACACCTTAAATGTTGACCCGCGGTACATCCCGGTCAAACAAAAGAGACGCGGTATGGATCCAGAGAGATCTGCCGCCCTCAAGGAAGAAGTCGATAAATTGAAGACGAATGGGTTTATCCGAGATGCTTTGTACCCGGAGTGGGTATCCAATCCTGTACTTGTCCGCAAACCAAATGGAAAATGGAGAACATGCATCGACTACTCTGACTTAAATAAGGCTTGTCCAAAGGACAGTTTTCCACTTCCTCGAATCGATCAACTTGTGGATTCGACGGCCGGACATGAATTATTGTCTTTCATGGATGCTTATTCTGGATACAATCAGATACCCATGCATGTGCCTGATCAAGAACATACGAGCTTCGTAACTGACATAGGGCTATATTGCTACATGGTCATGCCTTTTGGTTTAAAGAATGCCGGAGCAACTTACCAACGCTTCGTCAATCGAATGTTTGCCGACCAGATCGGGAAAACCATGGAGGTCTATGTAGATGACATGTTGGTAAAGTCCCGGTACTCCACTGATCATGTCAAGGACTTGGAATCAATGTTCAATATCCTCCGGAGGTATGGGATGAAGCTAAATCCGTTAAAATGTCATTTTGGGGTTGCTTCCGGAAAGTTCCTTGGGTTCATCGTTAACGCCCGGGGAATAGAGGCCAACCCCGAAAAGATATGGGCAATCAGGAATCTTCAAACCCCGAGGACCATGAAACAGGTTCAGAGCCTCAATGGAAAGATTGCAGCGCTGAGTAGGTTCATCTCAAAATCAACGGATAAATGCATACCCTTTTTCGATCTAATCCGAAAAGGGAGGCGAAACTTCGAATGGACTGCGGAATGTGAAAACGCATTTCAATCGCTAATCCGGCATCTTTCCACACCACCGATTCTTTCAAAACCTGTTGATCACGAACAATTATACCTTTACCTGGCTGTATCTGAAAACGCTATTAGTGCTGCATTGGTTCGGGAGGAAGACCGAACACAGAAACCAGTTTATTATGTCAGTAAACGATTGACCGGGGCCGAGAGAAATTATCCAAGGCTAGAAAAGTTGGCATACTGCCTAGTCATCGCCTCGAGGAAGCTCCGTCCATATTTTCAGGCTCACCCTATCATTGTATACACCGACCAACCGCTACGACAGGTCCTCACACGACCCGAGACATCTGGCAGGTTACTAAAGTGGAACATCGAGCTGAGTCAATTCGACATCGCATATGTTCCAAGGAGAGCCATACACGGTCAAGTCTTAGCAGATTTCATTGCCGAATTCACTGTTCATGAAGACTTACCTGAAACTAGTGACTCACCCGAATATGTATGGAAGCTGTACACTGACGGCGCATCCAACGATCGGTGCTCGGGCACAGGGATTGTGCTTGAGACTCCCGAGGGCCGATCCATCTGCTACGCCTTAAAGTTTGATTTCCGGGCAACCAACAACGAAGCTGAATACGAAGCCTTGCTCGCCGGGTTGAAGTTGGCCCGAGACCTAAGAATTATCGCTGTAGAGATATACTGCGATTCTCAGTTGGTGGTATGCCAAGTTCGGGGTGAATATCAGGCCAAGGATCGAAGACTAGCCGCTTATTTAGCCCGGGTCCGAGAAACACTAGATCAGTTTGATTATTATGCCATTTTCTACATACCTCGAGAGCACAATCAGAAAGCTGATGCATTGGCAAAGTCAGCAAGTACAGGCGAAGCCCCACACTTGGGACTCATCCCCGTCGAGACATTATCCTATCCAAGCATTGATCGAACGGAGAGCGAATTCACATTTGAAGCTACCTCCGAGAAGGAATCATGGATGACTCCCTATCAAGATTACATTGAGCATGGCACACTACCCGAACGGCGAAGTGAAAGAAGGCAGATTCTCCGAAAGGTGTCGCGATTTGTCATTCAGAACGGAGTTATGTATCGAAGAGGATACTCTGTTCCCCTTCTCCGGTGTATCGCACATGACGAAATCAAGCGAGTGTTGCGCGAGGTGCACGAAGGAGAATGTGGCGATCACACTGGGGGGCAAGCACTTGCCAAGAAAATACTTCGATACGGATATTATTGGCCTACCGTCAACCGCGATGCTATGGATTATGCCAAAAGATGCGATAGATGCCAGAGGCACGCTCGGATCCCTAGAGCCCCACCTTCTGAAATAACCCAAATGGTCAGTCCGTGGCCATTTGCAATGTGGGGGATGGATATAATCGGTGCATTGCCTTTAGCTAAAGGGGGTGCAAAGTACGCCATAGTTGCGGTTGATTACTTCACCAAATGGGCTGAGGCTGAGCCCCTTGCAACGATAACAACAAAAAAGGTGATCAACTTCGTGGTACGCAACATCATCTGCCGGTTTGGTCTCCCGCATACTATTATCACCGACAATGGAGCCCAATTCGACAGTGCTGAATTCAAGGACTTCTGTCTGAGATTTCACATCCACAAAAGGTTTTCAGCAGTAGCGCACCCACAAGCGAATGGTCAAGTCGAGGCCGTCAATAAGGTTATCAAGTCTATATTGAAGAAAAGATTGGAGAAAGCTGGGGGCAAGTGGGTTGATGAACTACCAATGGCTCTATGGGCGTACAGAACAACTCAAAAAACTGCGACCGGACACACCCCTTTTTCTCTATCCTATGGCTCTGAAGCAGTTATTCCAATCGAACTGGAAGTTCGCTCTCATCGTGTGACATACTACGACCCGAAAACAAATGGCATATTGCTTGCTGAATCCCTAGATCTGCTTGATGAGAAGCGAGAAGAAGCCGATGTGAGAGCAGCTGCATATCGAGGTCGAGTCGCTCGAATGTACAACGCCAAGGTCCGCCCACGAACTTTTAAATCCGGCGACCTAGTACTTAAAAGAATTTACCCGGTTCCTTCACACATGAACCCAAATTGGGAAGGGCCGTATATGATTTCACAAAAGCTTAGAGATGGCACATTCAAGTTATCAACAGTTGATGGTCTCACTTTACCAAGAGCCTGGAATAGCAGAAGCCTCCGTCACTACTACATCTGACGGGCTTTATTTATCTATTTCTTATCAATTTCTTCTTCAGCATTTTTGTTTTTGCAATTTGAACTTGTAATAAGGCAACTGATTTTGCCATGTTTCTTTCGTTTCAGCAATAAAATGCCATCTCTTCGAGCCAAAAGTTGTGATTCACTGAAAATAACACATAATATCGCGTTGCACGAAGAGCTAAATTCCATCACACGGTGGGATTTATTCCAACAGGGAGTAACTGTGATACGACCAGTCGCTCACTGAGTGAGACCCGAGCTCGGGGGCAAAATACACTACCAGCATTCGCAGGGATCGATACACGACGATCCTTTTACCAGCTCCAACTTCCCAGAGTGTGAATTGGAGTATAAACATCCAATAAATCGTTCCCAGAGTGCGAACGGACTCCAACTTCCCAGAGTGTGAATTGGAGTATAAACATCCAATAAATCGTTCCCAGAGTGCGAACGGACCCCAACTTCCCAGAGTATGAATTGGAGTATAAACATCCAATAAATCGTTCCCAGAGTGCGAACGGACTCCAACTTCCCAGAGTGTGAATTGGAGTATAAACATCCAATAAATCGTTCCCAGAGTGCGAACGGACTCCAACTTCCCAGAGTGTGAATTGGAGTATAAACATCTAATAAATCGTTCCCAGAGTGCGAACGGACTCCAACTTCCCAGAGTGTGAATTGGAGTATAAACATCCAATAAATCGTTCCCAGAGTGCGAACGGACCCCAACTTCCCAGAGTATGAATTGGAGCATAAACATCCAATAAATCGTTCCCAGAGTGCGAACGGACCCCAACTTCCCAGAGTGCGAATTGGGGTATAAACATCTAATCCAGATTCCCAAAGCGCGAACCGTGTTCCAAACATCGATAACGCTCTGAATCATGGAATGCGGGACAGATTATCGATCTCAAATCATCATGAGACCTCAGAAGGGGGGCGTGTGCCCAAAGGCTTGCAATAAACGCAATCAGCCACCAGAATATGAGTATTATTCCCCACAACTGAGGGGCAAAAAGCTGGGTGTTAATCACTGGCTTAAATGATAATATACTCAGAATCTGACTCATTCATTAAGTCACGACACGAAGCTGTAAAAATACTGAGCAGATACAAAACAGACACTACAAGGCATTTAAGTAAGAAGAAAAGAATAATTTCCCATTTCATCAGCCAACAAAAACAGGTTTGATTACATGGCAAGTAAAAGATGCTTCGATTAAGTGGAGGCCGATTCCACACATACACATGGCCCAAAAAAGAACAAGAGAAAAGACAAAAGAATTGTTATCCGTAAACTCTTGACAAAGCAAAGGGCTCACTCTTTCTTCCTCCGGTGCTTCTTCCTCGGAGTCGAGCCGGAAGACCCACTGCCTGGCTTCCTGCGAGACTTTTTGCCTTTCTTAGGAACGTCCTCCGGGTCTGGCATAATATCGACATCTTCCTCAGGACTGGAAGGGATGGAGATCCTTTTATGAGGGCGAACCGAAGGCATGGGAGCAGTAACAGATGCATGTTCAGCAACACTCGAGACGATTACCGTGCCACCAGGAGAAATCATCATTAGAGAAGATAAGCTTGGGGGAACGGCGTCACCTCCGGGACCCACTGTCACTGTCTTGGCCATCTCGGCACTTATCTCTGCTAAAATCTCCTCTTCTCGAGACAGTTGAGCTGCGCTAGGTACGCCAGTGGTCGTCACAATCGAGCTAGAAACTGGAGCAGCTCCGCTCGTCGCAAAAGAGAGGTCAGGCACGGGATCAAGAGGGTGACCAAATAGCTCTTCAAACATTTGAACGTCGAATGACATCGATCCTCCCTCTCCTATGTCACCAACCATGGCAGCGGTTGAGATCGCCTCAGTGACAACAACTCCATGCGTGGGATATAAAGCCGAAGGAACAGGGAGCACGGGTGCGACACTCTCGGTCTCTAAAACAACAAAAAGTAGAGCTGTCAGACCAAGAAATTCCCTCGAAAACCAATGCCTTAAGACGTAAAGAGAGTAGTCAAAATACCCACTTTACCTTGCCTTGGAGCCTGAACAAGCTCAGGGGCGGGAGCCGTGCCCGAAGACATTTCCGGTTGGTCCGGATTGTAGGCTGGAATAACGTGCGAATCAACTACAGCAACAGCTCCGGATGAAGTCGAAATGGGGACTTCAGTATTCTCGCTATGATGCACAATGCCCGAACCTTCGCAAACCTCCGTTTGGTGGACGCCAAGTCTTTCTTTTTCGACGGAAGCGATTGCTTCATGAAGAGCCCTCCTCTCATCCTCGCTGAGCAAACGCAACTCAAGCTCAAACTCATCTAATACCGAATCCGGACAAGACATCCTCTTGTTTTCCACCAATTTCTTCCAAGCATTGTAGAGAGGCATCGAGTAATCCCCTAGCCAGGAGAGGTTTCTATGCTCCAGTACATTGGCATTATATGTGTCCAAGAGATCGTCGAATTCGGCCTCCATTTTGAACCTCTCTGCTTGGACTCTCTCCTCCACCTCCGATTCAACCTCCTTAACCCTTGCAATGGCCGCATCGCGCTCAGCTCGGAAAGATACAGCCTGCTCACACGCTTTTTGCGCAGCCACGTTCGCGTCGTCTTTTTCCTTATTCATATCAGCAAACTTAGCCTTTAGCACCTCTAGTTCCTTAATTGCCGCATCGCGCTCAGCTCGGAAAGATACAGCCTGCTCACACGCTTCCTGTGCAGCCACATTCGCGTCGTCCTTTTCTTTATTCATGTCGGCAAACTTAGCCTTTAGCTCCTCTAGTTCCCTGACTACCGCATCTCGCTCAGTTTCGACATTCTTGTATCGGTGGCCTAAGTCTTCAACTAATGTACAATGTGCCTGTTGCATTTTCGCCATCTCGACCAATGTTTCATCAACCTTCTGTAACGACTCGACTTCGGCCTTGCGGGAAGATTCCGCCTCAGATTGGAGTATGTCGACAATACGACTCTTTTGAGCCAAGTCGGCCTCTAGCTTCTCGATGACTTGGGCCCGGTCGAAGGCAGCTTTGGAAGCCTTAACGGCCGCTTTGTACCATTCTTTGTACTGAGCGAAAAAGTCCTGGGTGTAGCTGAGCGCCGTAATCGCAGCATCATCGGGAATTCTTTTAAGATTGGGGGGAAAAATACAAGCATCAAAGCAAATCTCTGGAAAATCTTTCCTCAGTTGAGCAAGCCTGATGGCCCCTTCGCCAGAAGACTCAATAAGGGTCTCTTCCGCAGACGTGGAAGTCGCAACCCCGGTTCGAGAACGATGTGGCTCAAGCCTCGAAGCCTGCGAAGATGGCTGATGTCGCAGAGGCTCGGATGTTTGGACATGACTTCGGGATTGCGGAGGAGATCGAGATGGGGAGCGATGTCTACGATCTCTGTCTGATCGTTCCTGGCTAGAGTAACCTCGATGATGATCCTTTGCATGGTACTCCTGGCCATATTGCCTCCGGTCGCGATCGCGATCAGGGCCTCCACGCCGAGATTCATGATAGGTTGGGGGGTGATGAACTCTCCGGAGTTTGTCCAATGTGGTCTGACGGCCAGCCATATTACCTGGAAAAGAGATGCAGTTCGGTTAAGGGCCAGGCAAACTAGATATGGCAAGTAAAGCAGTCATGTAGTGTCATGAAGGTGTATGCAAATGTGCAAAGCCTCCGACCAACCAGAAGTATCGGCTGCACTAACGGGTAAAAGCTCGCTTATGTTTAACGCTTCCCGAAGCTCAACCAACCCGGACTCGTGATAAAGAGAAACGCATTCCGGGATGGGAACGTCATCCAGACCTGCGAAAATGTTTCCTGGTTGACAAATAGCGGAGTCAGAAGAAATAATCCCAGGGATCGAGCGAGACACGATTACAGACTTCCGTCTCTTAAATTTAGGAACAACAGCCTTGCCTTTCTGCTTTTTTCCTGTTTTGGGAAAGCCAGCCGCTAGTCCGGTGTCATTAGGCGTCCTCTCATCATCGCTCATCTCTCTTATCGCTGCACCGGTTTTCTTCTTTGCCCTCGGAGCCGATTTCGCCAACCCCTTAACGACAGTACTTTGGTTCGTCTCAATTAAGCCCAGCATCCTTAAGTTATCATCAGTTAAGACCGAGTCAATGTGCCGCAAGTCACCCGGAGTCTCTTGTAAACTTCGGATGACGCTTCTGTATTGACCGCCGTCCGGCCTCGATATGATAGCTGTAATGAAAACACCTGATGTCAGTTCGAATGTCGACAATAACTATTAAAGAAGGCTTACGTATTTTACGGCACTCACGTCTGGACAGCCATCGCCTAGCGAATCCTGGGGGGCATCGGACAAAAAACCATTCATTCTTAAAGTAACTAAGTCTGGTCCAGGCTCCCGTCACAACCTGGCAGTTTCTAACTGCTTCCAGAAAGGTGAAAGACGGACTATCACCTCTACTCTTGAAATTGAATATGTGTCTAATCTCAGCTGGCTTAGGCGGACGAAAAAGGCAGTCCATGAATAAAATGAAAACACTGTTCAGCAACGCGTGCCCGTTGGGGTGAAGTTGCCCGGGAGCTATTCCAATAAACGACAGCATCTCCCTGATATATTGATTAAACGGAGGAAGGGTTCCGGCCGCACAGGCATGACGATAGAAAGCAGTGTAACCCTCGGGTGGATTGTGAGGTCTATCCTCAACTCCAGGAAGCAAAACGTCATCCAGGGACAAGTTATGTTTCAAACATATCCGGCCTAACAATGCTCCAGAAATATTGGATCGGACGGAGTCTATGGGATCCTCGATAAGTAAGGCCTCCGGCAACTCATCCGGAGCAGGATCTATTACTTCAGGAAGAATCTCTGGAATTTCTAGCGCTGGATGGAGCAAGCTCTGTAACTCTTGTTGTTCAGAACCCGAAGACGCCATAATTAACTAACTCACGAGAAGGCAGCGTCAAATACAGAGAAAACCCGTATATTCCCCGGTGTGAAGTATATGAATGTGACGTGCAGTGGAAGTGCATAACTGAAACAAATTTTACAGGATTGGAACGCGAAGTCCGAACGACAAAACCTCGGAATCAAAAAACGAAAGCGACCGTCATCGCTGACCGTCACTTTCACGTCACTCCAATACTACTGGCCAACTCAAGTATGAATTCGTTATATGTGTTTGAGTTATGGTGCCATCGACGAGCTCTCAAAAGAAGGCAGGTCAAGTCAACTTTAGTCATGCAAGGCCAAAGCTCGTCGGAATCAAGTATGCGAAAGAAATTATTAAGTTCGTTAAAATCCGATTTAAAGTTGGTCATAGTTCAGAGGATGAAACAAATCGAAGGAGTGGAAGTTCCAGAAACAAGAACGTTCAAATCGATCGACTCGATTCGACACAAGTCAGATCGATGAACTCCGAGTCGGTGCGCTCCAATGCAACGTAGTTCGACTCGACGCAACCTGGAAACGGAGGAGCAGTTCGAACCCATGAAACCCCACCTGACTTCGAACCGATCGAAGACGAGCTCCTTCGAATCCATCTAGAGCGGTTCGAATCCATGGAGTTTCACCTGACTTCGAATCGATCGGAGTCGAGCCCCTTCGAATCGATGCACGTATCATTGTTTCGAACCGACCAGTAGTGAGCACCTTCGAATCGATCAGAATATCGCCGTTTCGAATCGATCACCGCAAGTCCTTTTTGTTGTCCTCCTGCAGTCATCGTTTCGAATCGCTCACCCCTGGATCGATGCGAAGACAGTGAAAGACAGTGCTCTGCTCTGATCGATACGACTCAAATGTTTGCATTCCTCAGTTCCATGGAGTCGACCTACATCGATCAAATCTCACCACTCTCCAAAATTTCCAGAAGAAGGGATGAAACAATGCCGAAAAGTTCCAATTTCAATCCTTCTCAACTCGAATCGAACCCTTGGTTACCTGATCTGATTTGGTTACAAATAGAAGTTTGAAGGAATTTGATCGATTCGTGAAATCCCTCGTTTGATTTGGCTCTGGAAAGTCGATTCGAAGAAACAGCTAGAGCAATGGTAAAAAGTAAAAAGTGAAAATGGAGTCAGCCTCGTGTATTTATATGGATTCCAAAAAAGGATTACTTCAACTCCCATCGATTCGAACGACCAGTTTCGAATCCATAGAAGTTGCGACTCCATAAAAGTTTTGAATCCATGAAAGTTGCGACTCCATAAAAGTTTCGAGTCCATGGAAGTTTCGAATCCATAAAACTTTCGAATCCATAAAAGTTGCGGCTCCATAAAAGTTTCGAATCCATGGAAGTTTCGAATCCATAGAAGTTTCGAATCCATCAAAAGTTTCGAATCCATCAGAAGTTTCGACTCCATAAAAGTTTCGAATCCATGGAAGTTTCGAATCCATAAAAGTTTCGAATCTATAAAAGTTGCGACTCCATAAAAGTTTCGAATCCATGGAAGTTTCGAATCCATAGAAGTTTCGAATCCATCAAAAGTTTCGAATCCATCAGAAGTTCGACTCCATAGAAGTTTCGAATCCATCAAAAGTTTCGAATCCATCAGAAGTTTCGACTCCATAGGAGTTTCGAATCCATCAGAGACAACGTCGATTCGAGAGCCATTAATCCATACAATCATAACTTCGAATCCATCAGCAACCACTGATAAACACTCTTTGACTTGAGTCTAAAATCAGTCCCGGAGAAAATCGGGACAGAATTCGGCAGCGAGCAAAAACCAACATAACTCGTGGACGCACGACGTTAACAAGGACGAAGCTAATAAATGTGTACACGTATCGAACTAACATTCGATTTTGAACATTTACAGGGACCAAATATTCACCCGGTTGCAACAACGACAGCCAATGATCAAGCGCAATCACACAACAATCAACCATATCAAGGCAAGGTTACGGCAATTCTCTAATGAGTTTCAACGAACAGAAAACAATAATTTTCAGAATAACATGGCGACTATTCAAAGCACGTCATGTGCCCACAAGACGTACTTTGGGGGGCAAAATGTTATCCCGCTTTTCGGGCAAAAGCCGTGATACCAAAAGATTGATCAAAGACAAAAGAAAGTTCGCTTCAGAGATTGATCGCACCTCACTCCGCTATGGATATCGATGAATTCTGTCCGAGTCCGGATAGGGCCACAAGTGATAGGGCATAACAAGAAAGGCTATAGAAGCCACCAATTCAAGTTTCGAGTCAATCCGAGGTCGTATGCTCAAGTTATGGCGGATTCAAGTTAAGAAAGATGGACGTCGCTTGGTTCGAACCCATCATTGTCGAACCCAACTAGTTCGAAACCATTTGTTTCGAACCCATAATATTCGAAACCAACTAGTTCAAACCCAACAAAAGAACGTAAGTTCGAATCCATCAGAGTGCTCCTAACTTCGAATCCATAAGAAACGCCACCGCTTCGACTCCATGTATTTCGAATCGATCAGACGTTCCCTACTTCGAATCCATGACCTAGACCTTACTTCGAATCCATCAAAGCAGCCATACTTCGACTCCATCAACTATGCGCTAGCTCGAATCCATCTTCACAAAACTGCAAGCCCACCATGCGGCATCGCGCTGTCTTCGAATCCAACATGCTAAGACAATTTCGAATCGATCCAAGGTAACACATTTGGATCGATTCGAACAAACACCATCCCCATCGACTCGAAGACTCACTTCGAATCCAACCACACGGCAAAAGACAGGATCGACTCGGAGAGAGGCGCCCTGGGATCGGTTCGAAGTGCTCGAATCAAACGGATCGATTCGAACGAGACCACTTCATCGATTCGAACCAACAGAAGGCCGAAGACACCAATTTCGAACCGATCATAACTTCCAATCCACTGATCCAAATCCCATGAAATTTTTACAGTAGTTCACATACATGTTGAAGAGTGTCCACACCAAATTTCGCCTCGATTGGATGCTTCTTTGATCGATTCGAAATTCACTTCGAATCGATCCCAAACTGGGCACGGACTTCGAGAACGCGGGCTTATGGGCCCCCCTCACGTGCCAGGCAACCTCCCTGAGCTTTAGGCGGGAATTTGACCTTCCACACCTATAAATAGAGCCCCTGGTCATTCAGAAAAGTGGTCGGAGAATTTGGAGAAGAAGAATAAGCCTAAACACTGCCGGAATCACTCCATACTACCTCCTTTGCTGTTAATTTCGAATTTAAGTCCATTTCCTGCTGTAATTTGCATAAAAACACTTGTAATCTTCAAATATTAGGGAATAAAGTGATAAAGCTTCATAGTGGACGTAGGCGCATAGCCGAACCACTCTAAATCCTTGTCTTCTGTGCAATTTACTTTTCTGTGATTTGGAGTCTTTGTCAGATAGTCCTTATTTCTAATTCAAGTTCTTCATTTACTATCTCTTCAAAAACTCCCGAAGGGTGTTTGCCCAATTTTGGTGCAAACACCTACCATTTAAAATGGCAGCTATAGTAGGCATAGTATCATGGTACCTATGCTGGTTAGGATTTATATTCTATTTTCGAAAGGTTTTCCACTATGCACTAGTAATAATATCAAAAAGAATTTTTGCATAGTAAGCATGTTTGACTATCATAAGGAGAAATCTCCCCCATGTGTGCGTTTGCATTGTGTGTGTGCCGGGAGGCCTTATGGTAGTTTCATTTTCCAAAAGCATTGCGGATTTCAAAACTTAAAATCTTTTGATTGTTTTTAATGACCAAATGTTTTTGTTTGCTCATACTAGTCCCATGACTGACCTGGAGTTTATTGTTCTGTTCCTAAACTCTAGGTGCCTACCATTTTCCACACGAGCAGTCTAGAGTTTGGTTCTTCAGATAATCAGGAAATAGATATCGTTTTGGTAGCCTTCAGCTTTCCATCTGAACATTTTGGAGCCTTTGGAGTCTGTGGATCGCATTTGCTTAGCTTGGTGCAACCTGGATGGTGGTTCGAGCTTGGAGTTTTGGAGCTTTGGATCAGAGTTGCAGTATTGGATTCTGTGAAGATTTATCTCATATTGTATCGTGTTCCGCTGTACTTTTTTGTATTCTCTGATGTTGATGATTATCATTGTATCAAATTGATGTATTGGATATTGTATTCATGTTGTATCAGTGATATCATCTTTTTATTTTCCGCTGTGTTATTTATCATCTAATGTTGTTGCAAGCTCCGGCGATACGAATTTGATGTTGTTATTGAACATCGAGTTCGGGTCGTCACAGTTTGGTATCAGAGCTAAAGGTTGAGTAAGAATTTTAGCTACGGAGCGTAACACATTAGATGGCTCATTAGAGATAGGGTGAAGTATACCCTAGAACGAGTATAACCAGTGAAACCAAAATCCAAATTTCTCAGTCTATTCTCTTTACCTGTTGTTATTCTCTAAGATATTTCGTCCGAATGCCTAAATTGGTTTTCTTACTATTCACAGATAGTGAGAATGAGTGGAAGAAGAGGACGAGATTGGAGACGGGGAAGTACCACTTCAACGGGTCAAGGCCCTGCAACGACAGATATTCCCATTCAATCTCAATCAAACCTGGCTGATTTATATCGAAGCTTTTCTGGATTTGGTGGAAAGCCATTCACTGGCAAAGAATCCTTTATCGAAGCACAAGCCTGGATTCGATCTTGTGAAAGGATTTTCAAAGGACTAAAATTGGAAGATGATCAGATGCGATTGATAGCTACTTGACAACTCCAGGAAGAGGCTTTAGTATGGTGGGAAACAATTACATTGGATGAGTCGGCGGATGAATTTACTTGGAGTCGATTCAAGGAAATGTTCGAGCAGCGATATATGCCGTCTGCTGGTATCTCTAGAATGTACTAGGAGTTTGTGGATTTGAAGCAAGGAAGTTTATCATTTGAGGAATACTTGAACAAATTTAACGAGTTATCTCGATTTGGTCCAGAATTGGTAGATACACCTTTGAAGAAGAATGAAAAGTTTGTTCGAGGAATGAACGAGGAATATCAGGAGAGGATGACTACTCACGTAAAGGAATCATTTTCTAAATTAATTGATATGGGTTATAGATATGATACTCTGGATAAGAAGGAAGTTCCAAAGGAGGATGGAGATACAAGTAATCTGAATTGGAGGAAAAATAAGTTTGGTGGAAAGAAATCGAGGGAAGATAAAGAAAAGAAGAATTCTCGAAAGAAAAGTCTGAAAGAAGTTACTTGTCTCAATTGCTTGGAAAAAGGTCACTTCTCGGATAAATGCAAGAATCCTTGGAAACCAGGATTGAGAGAGCCATTTATGAGGACAGATCAGGAATCTACGGGATGTTATCATTGCCGCAAGCCAGGACATAGGATCAACGACTGTCCAGCAAAGAAGCAAGCTCTAGTAGCAAAGAGGTATGCAGTCAGAGATGATTCTTCGACCTCAAAGGGCTGATAAAGGAAAGGAAATTTTATAAGGTAGCCTTCTCGTTTACGATTAAATTTTCGAGTTTTGTTCGACATGAGAACTACCCATAGTTTTATTTATTAGCAAATCATAAATGAGTTAAATATTGAATCTGAATCATAGTAGAATATATTTCTGTCTGTTTCATTGGGTTTCGATGTAATCTACGAATGGTTAGTTATCCCTTCGAACTAACCAATACCGCTGTATATTTCGTAGATCGAGTAACCCAATTATTTTGTAATTGAATGAGTTGATTCTCATATTTGTTGATATTCTGATTTGGTAAACCGAATGCAGAATAAATATTTCGATCTGATCTTATCAATCATTTCTCTATCTATCGTCTATTCTTTCTCATCTCCCTAGCAAATTTCGAGGACGAAATTTCTTTAAGGGGGGAATCTGTAACATTCCTGAAAATTAGTCAAGTTTAATTTGGTAATTAAATTAATTTGGAATTAAATTGTGAATTTATTTATGAATTAGTTAGAAAATTTCTAGGATAAATAAATAATTTTTAGATTTTAAGTAGGATTTGGTTTAAAATTTAAAGATAAGTAATTTTATAAATAAAATTGGATTCAGAAATAAATACCGATTTAAAGATAAATAGCAAATTGACTTGGAATATAAGGATAAGTATTTTATAAACAAATATCGAATTTAAAAAATAAAAATGTGTTAAAAATAAAATAGAATTAAAAGCTTTAAATTAGTAAAAAGGTTGTTTCTAAAATATTGAATAGATTTGGGAGTTGTAATAAAAAGAAAAAAATTTATGCACTCGTTTTTATAATATTATTTTTAAGATTTAATTCACCTATATGGATAAAATGATTTATTGTTAATAGGTAATCAAAATATTTAAATCGATCTTTCTTTTTTAAAGTTGAAAATAAATAAATAATAAAAGGAATGCATGAATATAAGATGTATAAATTTGTTGTATATAGACATATGCATATATGAAAACATAACTATATGAAGGTTTAAAACTAAAGTTTACAAATTAAATTGAGTCAAAGGATTTAAACATAATTTTTCATACTAACTACAAGTGTACAACATGCAAAAAGAAGATGGACAAGTGGCCTTGAACTTTTGAAAAAAAAGAATAAAAAATAAAAATAAAAAATAAAATAAAAAAACGCAGCCAGGCCATTCAAATCCCAAAATCTGAAATGAGAAGTCAGTAAAAAGGAAGAGAGAAAAACAAGAAACTATCCTCAATCTCAAACCCATTCTCTCCCAAAATTTGAAAACAAATCAAAGCATACTTCAGTTACATCTGAAACAATTTAAAACCTGGAAGTAGCAAGGCAAAGTATCAAGTAGTTTAACACTGGAAGCAAGCTTCAGATCAAAGAAGCAAAACAGGAGTTCAAGAACAACAAATAAAAGAACAAAGCAAAAGATCAAAACAAAAACTGGAAAAAAAAAATCAAAGCAAGGATCAATTTCTGGAATCAAATCTGAAGCAAGTTAGGATCATAAACTCAAATCAAAGCTTGATTCAACCTAAAGCAATCACATCTGGAAGATAGGAGAAAGATTAGGCAAAACAGTTTCGAGACAGGCAAATTCAAACTCAGAAAATAAAATCAACATTTAGAGCTCTGGCCTATGTTCTTCATTGACACTGTGAGCAAGCTTTATCCTTTTGACTTTAATATGGCTATATATTAAATTGATGAGATAGATGATTGAAGCATGATTAAGGTGTGAATATGAACATTGGTTGTGGTGGCATGTTGTACTTATCAGATGCCTATGCAGATCTTAGTTCTGTGCATATTCATCTCCTCTGTCTAAAGATAACAGGACCCAAAATCTATAATTAAATTCATATTCTCGTATTCAATTGAATTCAAGTCATGACCTTTAAGGAAGATATGTTTGTATCAATATAACATCATTTTCAAAAATATTATTAAGCAAAATAGATGAGTAGGATTGCTGGAAGTAGGAATAACAGTAGGAATTCAAAGTTACATCATTTTCGAATTTCATGAACTCGAATTTGGATTGCACCATCTAAAAACATTTTGGAAATGATGACTTTTACAACAAAAACTAGAATTTTTAGTTGCGAGATTAAGGAAAAATGGTAGAATGAACAGAGTATGGGTTTTCACGTTTTTCCGACAATCGAATCAATGTTAAATGTTGGGTTTTGATTGGAGCAAGCATGAACATTGATGA
The DNA here is from genome assembly GCA_030765085.1 of Allium cepa. Classification (NCBI taxonomy): domain Eukaryota; kingdom Viridiplantae; phylum Streptophyta; class Magnoliopsida; order Asparagales; family Amaryllidaceae; genus Allium; species Allium cepa. Next base: position 209,800,553 of record CM060945.1, on the reverse strand, counting down.
TTTCGAGAAAATTATCAAAAAAAAATTTCATTGCATAGATTGTTAGTTCGAAATCACTTTAGGGTTTAACCCTGTACTTTGTAAATTTAATGCGCGAGACATTCTCGTGTTCGTCGCCGCGTTCTAGGTCATTGGACCTAAGGGGATGGTTGCGTCACTGTATGGTGAAGTGGTGATCGAAACGGTGAAGCTCCTGGTGGACGTGATAGGCGGGGCGAGTTGGTTTTTGTGGCTGAGGTTGGTTCCAGTTTGAGCTAGATAGCTCAATTTCGATTTCACGCTTGAACCGATGGTTTGGTGGTTGGAATGGAGAGCGAGGGTGACTGTCCACTTGTTGACGCTGGCAGCGATGGCCAAAGTCACGGCATTTGGATGTGCATGTGCATGCGGGACATTGTTGTGTCTGCATTGATTTACAGATTGGGGGAGACGATGTTTTTATCATGGGCGAACTCGTAGTATGACTGTAGTGGAACTGAATACACTTAAAAAAAATTTTAGATTGGGAATTTGGGGGCACTCGGGTCAAATTTTGGGGAAACTCGAAGCAAGGCAGGGGTATTTCAGTGTTTAGCCTGGGTCATGAGTCTTGGGAAAGAACAGTTCAGTTTTGAAAAGAAAAAAAAAATCAAGTTCACTTTGAAAATTTTTACTAAACAATTTTGAATTTTGATAAAAATTTAATGTTAACCGGTTTTGAATTAGTTAAGAAAGTTTTTTTTAAAGGCAAATCTGTTTTAAATTACCAAGTTTTTAAAATGATTTAAATTAAATTAAACCTTTATTTTGAAAAGTTATTTTAACTTTATAATATTAGGATGTTTTAATGACAAATAAAACTTTATTGTTTGGGTTAGATAATTAATGTTTTAATGGTTAATAGATTTTTTTGTTAAAAAGATTTATTACTTAATGTATGTAATTCAAGTAGATAATTAATAATTCAAGTTAATTTATCAAGTAATTAATGAATGATTAAATTAAAATAGTGATTACTTAGTGAAAGTAGTTAAGGGAAGATAATTAGAGATTAATGATAAATTAATCAATAATTAAAAGTTTATTAATTAAAGTAGTTAATTAAGGAATAACTAATAAATAAAAGTAATTAAGATTTAATTACAATTAAGGATTAATTAATTAAGATAATTAATCAAAGAAATGATCAAATTAATGAAAGTGATTAAAACTTAATCAATTGTAGTCAATGATAATTAATCATTAATTAAATATTTCTAATGAAAATAATTATGTTGTTGATAAATTTATAAAACCACCCCATTTATTCATCTTAATTCTAGATGCTTGATTGTTATTAAATGCTTTGTAATGGGTTGATATACATTTGATATGTGATGTGATGCTATGTGACGCTTTGTGTTGAGCTGTTTTATTTGTGATGAATATATTGTTATATGAATATGCAAACCCTTGACCCGTAACACGACATTTGAATTTCGATGCGACAGGGAGTCGGATTCCAATTGGTTATCCGAAACCCACATCGAATTGTAATAGTGAATCTTTGTGATTGATAAATTTATTTTTATCTATGAATCTGTAAATGAAGATAAGCGTTATAGGTTATACCGCTTATCAATATATCTGTGATGATTGATGTGTGCACTATTGTGTAAAACCCCTGGACTACACTATACACACACAAATATGGATTGCACGTGGAAATTAGTTAAGTCACAGATTTTTGAATAAATTGTAAAAATGGAATTTTTAAATCTAAATGATTGTGGAAATGGATTGGGTTTTTAAAAATGAAAGGCTTTTGGAAAAGGGTTTCTAAAATATAATTTATTTTGAATAACTTAATAAAGTTTTGAAATTTAATAATTTGATTTAAAATTTGAATTCAAAATTTGAAATTGAATTCTACTTTGAGAATTTATGATGCATACAAGTTCATATGGGTTTTTAACCATTTTAAAGTGTTGTTTTGGGAATTAAATTTAACCCAAGTTTGAAAACTTTAACTTGTATAATTGAAATCAGATTTTCCCAAAATGAAAACTGTTTGTTTTCAAATGATAAAAGCTTTCATATAAGAAATGAATTTCCAAATTGGTATTATAGGAATTTCAAGTTTGAATTGAAAAACAGCTTTCCAAGTTATGAATGAACCTTTGGAAACAGTTTTTGAAAGCTATGAGTTAAATCTTTTATTTAAAAGATTAAGTGAGTTAATCCAAATAAAAATGGAAATTGTTTTGATATCCGTGAATGGATCTTTGTGAAATTGGGTAAACTTTGTTAAATGAATCTTTTTGTTTAAAATATTTTGAATGGTAATTGGTTTCAACCATTTAAAAGGAAGTTTTGAATTTTAAGTTGTGACTTAACTAAAATCCATATCCATATGTTTTTAAAATTTTGCGCTCGTTATTCGGTTTTGCCGGGAGAGGACCTTGTGTCATATAACCTATTTCGAATAATGATACGTCGTTATGGATCGCATTTGAAGACCGGTGGTGAAGACCGGGTATTTGCGAGAACGATAGGACGACCTATCGATTGTCTCTGCACTGAGTAGCTACGGTATAGAGATTCCCTAAGTGATGGGAAGTCCGATCGGGATTGTGGATACCCGGATTGCAAGGGCTTCTTCGAAAGTGCCTTTGGTTCTGTTCGAGCCCGGAACAGACTTGTATGGTCGTGTGTCTGACACTACACTTTGAGATATAAAGCCGATTTCTTTCAAATACATATCTGTTGGTGGCGGAGAATTTATTCTCTTAACTTAACACCCTTCTCTGAGACGTACGAGCTCAGAGGTTATGTAGTTGAATTTATCAGCGATATACTCCCAATTGGGTAGTGTGGCATGCTAAGTGCTGCTATGTGATTGACGATCATTTGTTGATCATTTGTGATCAAAGCATGGCTTTCGTGTAAAGCGTAGCTTTGTGGACGAAACCTCATCGAGCCTCACAAATCGGTAATGGTCGAAACATGAAAGATGTGGCAAGGTTTCAGGGGTAGCTCCCCTAGGGTATGACCATTCCTTCTGGAAAAGGGTAGTATCATGGTATGGAGCCCAGATACTTACTCATGTGGGCACTGTAGTATATATCTATTACTGTATGATGTTGTTGGTGTAGAGGATCCTCGGTTAAAGGTCCCAAAGGACCGGGGGTGGCATATCTCAGGTTTTATTCCCCGGAAAGGGGGTAGCCGGCCTTGTTTGGCAGAGAGCCGGGTAGGTTCTCGGGGCGTCCCGCCAGAGGCGTTCCCATGTGGCAATAGGAAGTTCCTTAGCCTGACCATTTGTTGGAAATCCATTCAATCCAATACGAGCCTTGTACGGTTTTAGTTGTAGAACCTGCCATTTAAAATGGCAGCTATAGTAGGCATAGTATCATGGTACCTATGCTGGCTAGGATTTATATTCTATTTTCGAAAGGTTTTCCACTATGCACTAGTAATAATATCAAAAAGAATTTTTGCGTAGTAAGCATGTTTGACTATCATAAGGAGAAATCTCCCCCATGTGTGCGTTTGCATTGTGTGTGTGCCGGGAGGCCTTATGGTAGTTTCATTTTCCAAAAGCATTGCGGATTTCAAAATTTAAAATCTTTTGATTGTTTTTAAAGACCAAATGTTTTTGTTTGCTCATACCAGTCCCATGACTGACCTGGAGTTTATTGTTCTGTTCCTAAACTCTGGGTGCCCACCATTTTCCACACGGGCAGTCTAGAGTTTGGTTCTTCAGATAATCAGGTAATAGATATCGTTTTGGTAGCCTTCAGCTTTCCATCTGAACATTTTGGAGCCTTTGGAGTCTGTGGATCGCATTTGCTTAGCTTGGTGCAACCTGGATGGTGGTTCGAGCTTGGAGTTTTGGAGCTTTGGATCAGAGTTGCAGTATTGGATTCTGTGAAGATTTATCTCATATTGTATCGTGTTCCGCTGTACTTTTTTGTATTATCTGATGTTGATGATTATCATTGTATCAAATTGATGTGTAGGATATTGTATTCATGTTGTATCAGTGATATCATCTTTTTATTTTCCACTGTGTTATTTATCATCTAATGTTGTTGCAAGCTCCGGCGATAAGAATTTGATGTTGTTATTGAACATCGAGTTTGGGTCGTCGCAACATACACCTTGAAGAAGACAATTATCTTCTATGGAAACTTCAAGTTGAAACAGCAATGCAAGGGTATGGCCTTGAAGGTTTCATCCTTGACACTATTCCAATCCCAATAAGATTTATCACCGATTCACAAAATAAGACGATTAATAATGAAGAGTACACAAAGTATCATAGACAGGACAAATTGATAAGTTCTTGGCTACTGTCATCTATCAATACAAGTCTACCATCTCAACTAATAGGTTGCAAATCTGCTAATGATATCTTGATCACAAGATAAAGAATTTTCAGTACACATTCTGCTGCAAAAGTTATGCACTACAAAAGGCAATTACAAAATATCAGTAAAGGCAATCAGACTATGAGGGATTATATATCTCAAGTCAACAGTGTATGCAACTTGTTAGAAGCAGCAGGACATAAGGTGACAGAAACTGAACAAGTGCTAAGTATCTTGAATGGACTTAACGACGAATATGAAGCAGTAGTTGCAGTTATATAATCTCAACCAACTTTACCACCAATACAGTATGTTCATGCAACTCTACTTGCACATGAGGCAAGAATTGATCACAAGAAACCACAAGATACAGGCTTATCAATTAACTACACATTCAATTCCAAGAACAGAGGTCAAAACTTAAATAAACAAGGTCAATCATACCAAAGAGGTGATTATGCAAACAAATCAAGGAGCAGAGGCAGGTGGAGTAGCATTAGTAATAGACCAAAATGTTAAATATATGAGATACTTGGTCATACTGCTATGAAATGCTGTTTCAGATTTAATGCTAACTACATGCCTAATCAAAATTCAAACAATCAAAGAAGTGGTAATAACAGTGTTAACCTGGCTCTAACACACCAAGATTCAAGCATCAGGCAGAAGGAAGTGGTGTAATCATTCATCTTACAACTGCAAGACCATAACATATTCAAGATGAAAGCTGGTATCCCGACTCAGGAGCAACTAATCACATAAGAAGCAATCTTTACAATTTAAATCTTAGCAACAATGAGTACAGAGGTAAATGGTTAATATTCATAGGGAATGGTGAGTCAATTAATATTACACATACTGATAATGCATGTATCAATGGTGCAAGGCAATTATTTTAAACAATATGTTAAGAGTACCAAGAATAAGAAAAAATCTCATGAGTGTATCGCAGTTTGCAAAAGACAATAATGTGTACTTTGAATTCTATCCAATTTATTGCTTAATTAAAGACATACTGACTAAGGAAACTCTTTCGCAGGGTGATGCGGTTAGAGGGCTGTATAGACTCAATATAGGAAGCAATAGCAATTCTGAGAGTAAACAGAAATGTTGTAATGTAGTTGAACTTGCTCAACCCAAAAGGAATAGAACTGTGTTTGATCTATGACATTATAAACTTGGTCATCCAAATATGAGTGTATTTAAACAAGTACTTGATGAAACTAAAATTGTATTTGATGATATTTCTTTACATTTGTTTGTACCTACTGTCAAATGGGCAAAAGCCATAAGTTAGCATTCAATGATTACTTAACCAAGTATTCAAAACCTTTAGAATTAGTTGCTACTGATCTATGGGGACTTGCCCCCAATTTACTCAGATTATGGATATAGATATTATACATCATTTACTATTGCATACTATAGATATACATGGATATATTTTTTGAAAACAAAGTCAGAATCTTATAATGTAGTAATATACTCATATCCTTAGCTGAAAAATAGATAGGTCATCAAATCAAAATTATGCAGACTGATGGTGGCACTGAGTATAAGACACTCAGTAATTTTTTCAATAAAAGGGGAATAGTTCATAGAACTACATGGCCTTATACATCTGAAAAGAATGGCTTGATTGAGAGAAAGCACAGACATATTATAGAAATGGGTTAACCTTACTGGCATAAGCATATCTATCACTAAAATTTTGGCCTGATTCCTTTAGTAACTACTGTATATCTAATCAATAGGCTATCGACAAAGGTTCTTAAAGGAATCAGTCCATTAGAAAAGCTACATGGATTTAAACTAGATTATCAAAGTTTAAGAACTTTTGGATGTCTGTGCTTTCCCTATATAAGACCATATATTGCCAACAAATTGAGTTTCAGGTCAAGACCTTGTACATTCATAGGATATGGGACAAACCAGAAGGGCTATAAATGTCTTAATGAGAATGGAATTTTTTTTATAAGCAGGCATGTTGTATTTAATGGACACATTTTTCCTTTCAACAATGCGGGTATAGAAACAACATAGAAGATTTACAACCCAAAGGTATCAATACCCAGTATACCTGTGTGCATTGATGTACTGCAACCAGAGGAAGTTGAAAGGACTGCTGGAGCTCATGATTCACAAGCCACAATGTTGAGTGAAAGGTTATGAACCACCAGATCCACCAAGCTATCACAGTCAATCTCCTGTACAAACAGAAGATCAAACTCAATCAATTAGAGAAGGAAGTTCAGTCAGTTCACAAAGGCAATAATAATTCAACAATGATCAAATAAGTACATAAACTTCACCACATGTTAGAACAGGTCATCCAATGATTACAAGATCAAAAATTAGGATCTTTAAACCAAAAGTATACACAACAATATCTATCTCAGAAGAGACAGAGACATTTGAAAAAGCTGCAAGAGACAAATACTAGAAGGCAGCAATGGATGAAAAATATAATGCACTAATAAAGAATAAGACATGGAAAAAATATAGTTGGATGCAAGGGGACCTACAAATTAAAGAAGAAGCCGGATGGAACTATAGCTAGATACAAGGTAAGGCTGGTAGCTAAGGGTTATACTCAACAATATGGGTTTGATTTTAATGAAACATTTTCTCCAATAATCAAGCCAACCACTATTAGAATTGTCTTAAGTATTGCTTTGTATAACCAGTGGAATATTAGACAATTTGTAGGTTCTAACAAAATATACTAGATCTATATATAGTTGGATTGGGAATTATTTATTTATCAAAGTCAACAAAAAATCGGGTATATATGTTCTAATATATGTTGATGATCTAGTTATTACAGAAAATGATGAAGATGAAATTAGACAACTTGCTCAGCATCTAGATAAAGAATTCTCAATCAAGGATCTGGGTGAATTAAATTACTTTCTGGGCATAGAAGTCAAATCAAGAGTAGAAATACTTCTCATTCAAAGGAAATACATATCAAAGTTACTGATCAAAACCAGAATGGACAATGCAAAATCACAACAAACTCCAATGATAAGTCATCAGCAACTGATTAAAAACAGGGCAGAATACATAACAAACACTAAACAATACAGAAGTGTTGTTGGTGCTTTACAGTATCTAACAATTAAAAGACCAGATACTTCATTCAGTATTAACAAAGGGTGTTAATTCATGCAGGAACCACGTGATAATCACTGGAAGGCAGTGAAAAGAATACTGAGATATAAAAAAGGAACAACAAACTATGGCCATTCTATAAAGAAATGCAACAATGTCAATATAACAGGCTGCTATGATGCAGATTGAGGGACTGATATATATGATAGAAAGTCTACAACTGGATATTGCATATATATATATATAGGAGATAATCATGTGTCTTGGTGCTCAAAAAAGCAGTCGACTATCTCACGATCCAGCACAGAAGCTGAATACAGGAGTGTCGCAAGTGCAACGGTAGAGATAATGTGGATACAATCTCTACTTCATGAATTAAACATCAATTTACAGATCAAACCGACAATATGGTGCGACAATCAGAGTACAGTTTACATGTCAGAAAACCCATAATGCATTCAAGAACAAAACATATTGAAATATACTTTTATTTCATCAGAGAACATATCCAAAAAGGAAATCTATAGGTCAATTACTTACCAGCTACTTACCAGCGTGTAGATACCCTTACCAAGGCGTTGTCAAGATAAAGCTTCATCAGATTTAGAAGCGACTTGAGTGTTGAAGCAATTGAAATGAATACGAGCAGATCTGTTAAAGTTGCTGAACACCAAAGAGTAAAGCCATTAACTTTACTGAAACACAGCAAAGTTGCTGACCAACTCAATGAAAGCATGAAGAATAAAGCTGAGGAGGATCTACAAGCCGAAGGAATCACTTCAATTTGACAAAATTCATAGGAAATCATGTAGCGGTGCACGAATGAAGAAAATTGCCTCTGGAACCCTAACCTTAATGTCGGTTTAAGGGGGTGTTAGAAATGAGGAATGAAATGTATCATATAGATCTGAGGCTATGTAACATATCTTAAGTTTTTGGGTATGAGATAACAGATACTTGGGCCATAACCTTTAGCCCAAGTTGTAAATATAAAAGCAATGCAATATGCAATGTAACAATGTATGTATCAGATTGTAAATCACTGTGCAATATATCAATCTATTATCAATTTCACTGAAATCCTTATTCTCATTTCGATTCAAAATCAAAATCATTATCATCTAATCATCAAATTCTCAACAGTTTGATCTTCGGCAAAAAGTTTAGTATTGTTCACTTCGTAGTACAACTTGTATCCATGAGCGCAATTACTATTGTTATCAATGATTATTGTCATAATTGAATATAAAAAGTATGATTGAGGATACGAGAGACATTTGAGTGTACATGTGCTCAATTGGGGACTAAGATACATAAATAGTTAGTTGATGACTATGTAGGTGATATTCAAAGAAAATGCAACTATAGCCCTTTTCTTTAGAGGGATCACCAAAAATGTACTAAAAACTCATTGGTGGAAAAATAACTTAAATTAGAAATTTTTGGTGGATACATAAATTGGGGACTAAGATACATAAATTTTTGGTGGATTAACAGAATTTTTCTATGGATATAAACAAATAACTTAAATTTAACTTAAATCAAATTAATGTATGAAGAAATAATATATCTAAAATTTGATAGCGAGCTTATACATAAATTAAGCTTGAAAAGAAACCAATGATCAAAAGGGATATGCATTCGTGTATAGAATTGACATTCATAAACTTTGTTCAAATACTAACAGATGACAAAGATTGCAAAGATGGAAAAACTAATTAGAAATATAAAAAATTATTGTTAGCAGCATCAACTTAGGTAGCCGAAAGGGAGAAGGAAAACGTCATTTAGGAAGAAGTATGACTTAGCTATAAGTTTTTAATCATATGCATGTAGCCATGTCGTCGGAATCAAAGTTAGAGGATAATGAAGCAATTGGGTTGGATGAGAAGAACGCGACAGCAGAGTTGAAGCTGAATGCAGTAGCTGTGTCAAAGCAGGATGTAGTAGAGGAACGAAAGCTGGGGTGGTAGCTATCAGGCGGGTGTTGTAGTAATTTTTTATATAAAATGGGAATTAGTTTTATAGGGGAAAGTTGTATTTTGGTTGAGAGAACTATGAATAATGGGAGGGAAATGAATTTGCCTCGTGGGAAAACATTTTGGTAATTGTTAAACAAAACTATTTAATATTATTTAAGTACTAAAATAGATAATAACTGCATATTATAGTAAAACACTATGACTATAGGTTGTTAAAATCATTTTCCTTGTAGTGGTTGTATTAAAATTCCACTTAATGAAATCCACTAAAGTTTAATATACATGCTTTTAGCAAATCTTCCAGCACTTGGTTGGCCCTTTCAGCTTGGTCATATGTTTGCAGATGATAAACAATATTAATACACAATTCTGAACCCAAGATACTCCTTAGGCTCCATCAAAACTCAATGACAAACGATGGGTCTCGGTCACTTATTATAGTACTTGCAATTACATGAAGTATTGCCATAGTCTTAACATATATCTATAGTTTACTGCCGCTGTAACGACCCGTAATTCCACCACTTTGAAAATAAAATATTCAAAGTTTAAATAATCATATTTCATGTGATAAATAAGAATGGTGAACTTATTTTTAGAATCAAATAAAGATTTAGGCTTTTACCATAACATTGATAAAATTGACAAAAGCCAGTTTTCGATAAAGTTGGATATACAGTCCAAAAAAATTATTTTAAAAGATAAATAACTACTTTTAAAATCATTATAAATAAAGATAATAATAGGATGATAAAAATTTTATAATTATATATATATATATAGACACACACTTATATACTATAGTGATTAACAAATTTCGCCGTGCATTGACAAAATCAATATCGTATATTTGCAAATGAATTTTGATATTGTTTTATATTATTTTATGAGTCAAATACACTTGTTTTAATTATTTAAAAAATGATAATAAATTTATTCTGAAGTTTGGTTTACATGAATAAATAGTTTAACAAAAACGTCAAAATGTGACCGTAAAACATTTTGTCGAAAATCAACTTTTATCGAATAAAATTTGCCGCGGCGTTTTTACACCTTTGTTAACATGTTTTAACTTATATATTACATATTTTACTAACTAAACTTGTTTACTTTTATGAATTATGATTAGGAAACTTCTAGAATATAATTAAAAAAGTAAGTAAAAAAGAAAAGTCAAAAAAGTAAACATCGCATCAAAATCAAACCAAATCTTCTCTTTAGCCACTTTTCCATCCAAATACATTTGCTTAGCTCTTAAGTGACTATGACATAAAGTAAGAAGTGATAAGTGATGGTAAGTGTAAAAACCCGCATATTTATCGACTCTATATTTAAATATAACAACCCGCATATTTATCGATTCTATATTTAAATATAACAACCCGCATATTTATCGATTCTATATTTAAATATTTTTATTTAAATATTTTATCGTTAATCGGATTTTGGCCCGAAAAGCTACTTTTTGCATACGGTCAAATTAGGACTCGAGACCACTTCCATTGAGTTCAAAACGTCGTTTGCAATCTTTTAAATATAAACTTTGATATGTTTGGAGTTAGTGGAATTCTGCCACTTTTTACACTTTGGACTTTGGTTTGGACTTAGCCTATTAGGCCCAATCTCCACTCCCTCTTCTCTTCATAATTTCCTAACAACATAAGCTTCATCAGAAATGGAGGAGGGAATGGGAAATTAAAACTCCAAGCTCAAGTTCTCTTGCAAATCCATCATTCAACTCCAAATTCAAAGAGAAGACATTGGATTCAAGCTTCTTTTGTTGAGATTGAAGTAGGATTGATTATTGCTTTGCTTTAAGCTTCATCTTCATTGATTTTTGGTGCAAAGGTGAGATTTTTATCTCACATTCTTGTCTATAACTATCTTGGATTGTTGGGAATGACTCCCTATCACTTTAGCATGTACATTTGCATTTGGTTTGGATCGGATTTGCGAAAAACTCCAATTTTTAGTGTTTTTGGGTGAATTACCGGGCTTAGGTCGCACTGCCTCGAAGACTCGGCCTGTATATTTTCGTTCTCCCTTAGGCCGTTCGGAATTAGGTCGCTAGGTTGTAGGTCGTTAGGTCGCTCCTTCTGTTGGAAACGACACCTCAGTGTTAGGTCGCTTAGCTTTAGGTCGCTAGGCCTTAGGTCATTTGACCTGTTTTACGTTAGGTCGTCCACCTTAGGTCGCGTGCCTAGGTCGCTCTTCGCCTATGTCGCTCGGCCAGCTTACATTGTATGAAGATCGCGAGCGACTTACTGATGAAGATCACAGGCGACTTACCCTAGGTCGCGCCGCCACCCCAGAACCACCTCGCGAACGACCTTCCTCCGCCCTAGGTTGTGAAATCATAGGTCGCTCCTCCTCCTCCGTATGTCGTGCACGAGCTACGAGCAAACCCCTAAGTCGCGATCGGCAGCTAGGTCGTGAACAAGCTACGAGCTCCAGTAGGTTGCGTGAACGAGCTTCAGTAGGTCGCGTGAACGAGCTTCATTAGGTCGCGCGAACGAGCTTCATTAGGTCACGCGAACGAGCTTCATTAGGTCGCTAAAATCCTTTATGTCGCTGACATGTTGTACTTGTTTAAGTCACCACCTCTCTGAGTCGCTGCTTGCTTATACCGTTAAGATGTACATTGTTGTTAAGTCGTATAATGTTGTTGTAACTTGTTAAGTCATTTGTATTTTGTACCGTTATGTCGCTTATTGTGTTGTAAGTCGCATACTTGTTAAGTCGTGTGTGTTGTATTGTCCCTATAAATAGGGATGTGTTGTCATTTGTAAGGGTTGTTGAATTTTGAATAAAATTTGGTTTGTGCTTTGTGCCTCCATTAAAATCGGTAGTTGAGTGTTATCTCCTATCTCCACCTTCGAAATTCGAGTACGCTCGAATCAACGATCGTTGAATCCAATTCGCAGAATCAAGTGCGCTTGATCAACGCTCGAAGAATTGTAGATCTCTTTTCACGGTATCATGCGCGATCAACGTGTCGAGTATTTTCTAGAATCCTGTATCCTTGGATCCACGGATTTGGGCGTTTGGGTATTCTTCAAATTCACCGATTGCTACTTTCATCGTTCCATCTCATTTTCGTATTTCCGCTGCATCAGTTTGGTATCAGAGCTAGATCGCAAGGAGTTTGCATCATTTGGAGAATTGGGTTTCGAGAATTTGTAGTTTGGAGATCGGATTTGCAATTGTTGAGAAGTTTGGTGTTCATCGTGTTCATCGTGAAGTTACAACAAGTTGGGAGTTTCGATCCATATCATTTTGGATCGAAGTTCGGAAAGTGTTTGAAATTTTTTTTGAAGTTTGTTTGAAGTTCAATCATGCCACCGAGACGAGCTCAACGTCATCGCAATATTAATGCTTTGTATGGAAGAGAAGAGGCCGATGAAATGGAGCAACGAATCAACGAGAATTTTAATGAGAAGTTGAATGAAGGGATTGGTCGATTAGAGAGAATGATGCTTGAAATGAATCAAAGTAGAAGAAGAGTTTCACCTGAATCGAGCCATGGGAGAAGTAGAGTTTCACCACATTCAGATCGGGAGAGAAGAGAAGATCATGATCGTAGAAGTGTTGACAATCGTGATAAGAATGAAGATCGAAGAAGTGGTGGTGGTAGAGATATTGGTGGTCGTGATCGACATCGATATACTTCAGATTTTGATGAGGAGTTTGATGGTGATAGAGGTAGTGTGCATTGTCGAGATCGAGGTCAAGTCTGAAATCGAGACAGAGATTTTGAAGATGACCGTAGATGAGAATCGGGAATGAAGATGGAAATTCCAGAGTTCAAGGGTGGAATGGTTGTAGAAGAATTCTTGGACTGGTTGTCTATTGTTGAGGAGATCTTTGATTTCAAGGAGGTTCCGAAAGATCGTCGAGTGAAGTTGGTTGCTACTAGGTTGAGGGGAAGAGCTATGGCGTGGTGGCAGCAAACCAAACTTACACGAGAACGGATGGGGAAGTCGAAGATTGTTGATTGGGAGAAGATGAAGAAATTGATGAAAGCTACATTCTTACCTTACAACTATCAATCACTCATGTATCAGAGGTTGCAAAATCTAAGGCAGGGGACAAAGTCAGTGAATGATTATGCTGATCAATTTTATCAACTAATTGCAAGAAATGACATCATGGAGACGGAGGAACAATTGACAGCTAGATTTTTTGGAGGGTTGCGAATGCAGACTGAAGATATGGTGAACATGTTTGATCCCAGATCAGTTGCTGAAGCACACCAGAAGGCGTTGGCTTGGGAGAAGCAGGGAAGACGAGGTGGTGGTGTGTTTACAAATTCCAACAATCAAGTGAAGGGTGTTAGTGGGAGTTCCAATGTTTCTAAAGCTATTGCAAAACCAGTTGTGAATGAGGTTGCGAAGGCGATGGTCAATAACAGTTTCAAGTGTTATAATTGCCAAGAAGTGGGTTATAAAAGCAATGAATGTCCAAAGCCAAAGAAACGAGCTATGATAGCTGAGGTTGAGGATGAGGATGTAGAAGCTGAATGTTCCAATTCACCATATGTTGAGGAGAAAGAAGAGTTGTCTAGAGATGAGGGTTGTAGTTTGATGATGAGGAGGTCTTGTCTAACACCAAAGCAAGAGGATGATTCTAGCTGGTTGAGGAACAACATTTTCCAGTCAACATGCACTATTTTGGGAAAGGTTTGCAAGTTTGTTATTGATGCGGGCAGCTGTGATAACATTATTTCTACCGAGGCTGTAAAGAAGTTGGCATTAAGGACTGAGAAGCATCCAAAGCCATACAAGTTAGCTTGGTTGAGGAAAGGAGGAGAGGTGAAGGTTGGACGAAGAGCTTGTGTAATTTTTCGATTGGGAAGAAATACAAAGATGAAATTTGGTGTGATGTTGTGGACATGAATGTATGCCATTTGTTGCTGGGGAGACCGTGGCAGTATGATAGAGCTATGCAACATGATGGTCGTACCAACAGCTATAGTTTCATGTTCGAAGGCAATTTAGTTCCCAAGAAACGACAAGAAGAAGAAAGCAAGTTGGAGGAGATTGAAGAACTTAAAACTTTGCTATCTTTGAAGGAGTTTGTTAAAGAAGTGGAAGAGGAGCCTGAAGTATTTTTGTTGATTGGGCAAGAGAGTAATGAAGTGGTTAAAATACCTAAAGAAGTAAAGCCAGTGCTGGAAGAATTTAACGATGTATTTCCTGAAGAGCTGCCAAAAGAATTTCCACCGTTGAGAGACATACAACATCAAATTGATATAGTGCCAGGTGATGTTTTACCGCATAGGCCACATTATCGTATGAGTCCGAAAGAACACGAGGAGTTGAGAAGGCAAGTGGAAGAGGTTCTTGAGCAAGGGAATGTTCAGGAGAGTCTCAGTCCATGTGCAGTACCATCATTGTTAGTGCCGAAGAAGGATGGAACGTGGAGGATGTGTACCGATAGTCGAGCATTGAACAAGATTACTGTCCGATACAGGTTTCCTTTGCCTAGATTGGATGATTTGCTAGACCAGTTGAATGGAGCTACTATATTTTCTAAGATTGATCTGAAGAGCGGTTATCATCAAATTCGAATTAGACCAGGTGATGAATGGGAAACAGCGTTCAAGACACGGGAGGGGTTGTATGAATGGCTGGTTATGCCGTTTGGACTTTCAAATGCACCTAGTACGTTTATGCGGGTAATGAATCAGATCTTTAGACCATTTATTGGGAAGTTCGTGGTGGTGTATTTTGATGATACACTGATATACAGTAGAAGCCCGGAAGAACACTTGCATCATCTGAGAGAAGTGTTGATGATACTACGACAAGAACAATTTTATGCTGCAACGAAGAAATGCGTGTTCATGACGCATAGCGTTTTATTTTTGGGATATGTTATATCAGAAGGAGGTATACAGGTGGATCAGAATAAGGTTAAAGAAATCAGAAATTGGCCACAACCCAGGACGATAACAGAAGTTAGAAGTTTTCATGGACTAGCATCATTCTACCGAAGATTTATTCCACATTTCAGTAGCGTGATGGCACCAGTTACTGATTGTATGAAGGGGAAGAAATTTTCATGGTCAGAGGAAGCAGGATTTGCTTTTGAGCGGATCAAGGAACTTTT
Source organism: Allium cepa (assembly GCA_030765085.1). Lineage (NCBI taxonomy): Eukaryota > Viridiplantae > Streptophyta > Magnoliopsida > Asparagales > Amaryllidaceae > Allium > Allium cepa. The sequence goes on along the minus strand of CM060945.1, from coordinate 209,785,015 downwards.
TACGTCAGCACCAATTCTAGTATTACCAGACTTTCAGTTGTTGTTTGAGCTACATACTGATGCATCTAAGGTTGGAATTGGAGGGGTGTTAAGTCAGAGGGGCCATCCTATTGCTTATTTCAGTGAGAAGCTTTCGGGAGCAAAGATGAGATATAATACTTATGATGTGGAATTTTATGCTGTTGTGCAAGCCGTGAAGCATTGGAGACATTATTTGTTCCATAAAGAATTTGTTATGTATACTGATCATGAAGCATTGAAACATTTGCAGGGACAGGACAAGATTGCAGCCAGACATGCTTCGTGGATCGCATACTTACAACGTTTACATTTGTTGTGAAACACAAATCGGGAGTTACAAACCATGTAGCAGATGCGTTGAGCAGGAGGAATCATTTGTTGACTACAATGAAGATTGAAGTGACAGGGTTTGATGTGTTACTAGAGTTCTTTGTTGATGATCCTTACTTTGCAAAGTTTGTAGATGAAGTCAAGGAGAGAAAGACGGATGAATATGTGATGATAGATGGGTTTCTATTCAAGGGAATCGATTGTGCATACCAGAAGGAAGTTTGCGAATGAAGATTATCAAAGAGTTTCATGAAGAAGGACATGTAGGAAGAGATCGTACTTTACAGTTGATTTCTCAATCTTATTTTTGGCCTTCCATGAGGAAAGAAGTTGAGAGATTTGTGGAGAGATGCCATATCTGTCAAGTTTCGAAGGGAACAGCTATGAATGCGGGATTATATATGCCGTTACCTGTGCCTACCAAACCATGGGTTGATATCAGCATGGATTTCGTTTTGGATTTGCCTAGAACTCAAAGAGGGAATGATTCTATATTTGTTGTGGTGGACGGGTTTTCGAAGATGGCACATTTCATAGCTTGTAAGTGTTGGGGATGCGGATTAAGGATCTTAAGGCAGAAATAACACTAGAGGGGGGGTGCATAGTGTTTTAAAGAATCTATGAACTATATGACTAAATTAAAACTATCAACACAAATCTAAAAAGAATTCTAACACAGAATGATCACAGAACATATAACAAATGCAAATAGTAAAGTAAAGCAAGTAAAAGGAAAGAACACACCGGATTTTATACTGATTCGGAATCCTCCTACATCCAGTCCTGTACCAAGGCAATATCCTTGTACAGATTTTTATAAGCCAATATCCAAATTAAAACCCTCAATTTCTAAGGCCTTGAGGAACCCTCCTATCTCCGAGTCTGGGGTAAACTCTCTTAATTTACGGGACACAAGATCACCCTAACCCTTTCTAATAATATTCCTTTTGAATGGATAGACTCTATGGACTTTTTGAATACAAATTAATCCTATAACTCTGAATAGCACTTTGATCTTTAGTAGAATGATGGAGAATCAAATAGAGAGAGTATCTAAATGATTTCCTATTGAGAATTTGGCAGAATGATGGCACGACCTTGTAAATATGAAGTTTTATGGATATGGAATGGTGGAGAAGAAAGAGTGAAGAAAATAAGAAAGTTAGTTATTATAAAATTCGTTTTTGGAAGCCTTTATATAGATTCACAACAGTCATAACCATTGGCGAAAAGATTTTCTAACGAATGGACACTTCTTTTGAAAACTGAATTTTGAATCCAACTGTCACCATGTCGACATGGGGTATCCCCATATGTCGACATCCCTTAGTTCAAAAGCATAGAGATGTTGTTTTGTAAAGACAATTGAATTTAAAACAAGTTGAAACTTCTCTGAAACAAAGTAAAGTGTTTAAACAATATTTTGAGATAGAGAATGAATATAAAACATTATTTTAAATATATATATATATAATTGATATAGACCGTCAATTATATAAGTAATATTCAAAATCAAAATAAGTTTTGATGTTTTAAAATTAGAAGTTTTTAAATTCAGAATAGTGGAATATTTCAAGGCTAAAACAAAGTTTGAAAACATTTTTGAAAACATGATTTTGAAAGCTAAAACATTTTGAAAACAGATTTTAAAAACATTTTGAAAAATCTATTCAAACTGAAATTGCAAGAACCTTCCTACAGAGCTCCTCCATAGGACTCGAGAACTTGTACAAAGTAGTTTAAATGATTTTGATTTTCGTGGGTTTGTAAGCCACTTGTCGTAGGTTTGTAAGCTACTTGTCGTGGGTTTGTAAGCCATTGGTTTCGATAGAAATTGGGTTCCATCCCAAAAGAAAATTGGAAGAAAGATGAGAGTGCTATTATGAAGTTTTAACAAAATACTAGACACTTATCTTGAGTTCTTGAAATCTTGATTCTCTAGAGTCTTGAATCTTGAATCTCTAATCTTCATCTTGATGCTTGAGTCTTTATACTGATCAGTCTTCGATAATACCTGCATATACTTCCTACAAACATATATATATATATATATTTGTATATATATATATATATAGAAATGTTAGTATATATTTTATAAAGTAAAGTGTAATAACTATATAAGGTTGTTGTCATCAAAACATCATCAACTCAGTCCCTAACAGTAAGAAGACAGCCGATGCCGTCCGAGTTGCTCAGTTATTCTTTAAAGAGGTGTACCGATTGCATGGTTTACCAGAATCTATAGTGTCGGACAGGGATACCAGATTTCTGAGTCATTTTTGGCTAAGTTTGTGGAAGATGGTGGGAACAAAGTTGAAATTTAGTAGCGCTTATCATCCGCAGACAGATGGACAGACGGAGGTTGTGAACAGATCGTTGGGAAATTTATTGCGGTGTCTTGTGAAAGATAATCTGAAGAGCTGGGATGTGAAGTTATGTCAAGCGGAGTTTGCTCATAATCATGCAGTTAACCGAAGTACGGGTTTCAGTCCATTTCAAATCGTATATTCAAGCTTACCAAAGGGGCCGTTGGATTTGACAATAATGTCACAACCGAAGGGGACAGTTAAGCGGGCTGCTGATTTTGTTGATGGATTGACATAGTGCCATAGAATCGTTTAGGAACGATTGGAGAAGACGAATGAGAAGTATAAACAAATGGCAGATAAGAAACGAAGAAGTGTTGTCTTCAAAGAAGGAGATTTTGTATATGAAGTATTGACCAAGGATTGATTTCCTGTTGGTACTTACAACAAACTAGCTGCTAAAAAGATTGTTCCTTTAGAAATCATAAAGAAGATCAATGATAATGCGTATCAGTTAAGGTTGCCGGAAGAGTTTCATACTTCTGATGTTTTCAATGTCAAACACTTAATTCCGTATTATGGGGAGGAACTTGTCGAAGAGGAGGAGAGTGTGAATTCGAGGTCGAATTCCTTCCAACAAGGGAAGGATGATGAAGATCGCGAGCGACTTACTGATGAAGATCACAAGCGACTTACCCTAGGTCGCGCCGCCACCCCAGAACCACCTCGCGAACGACCTTCCTCCGCCCTAGGTCGCGAAATCATAGGTCGCTCCTCCTCCTCTGTATGTCGCACACGAGCTACGAGCAAACCCCTAAGTCGCGATCGGCAGCTAGGTCGCGAACGAGCTACGAGCTCCAGTAGGTCGCGTGAACGAGCTTCATTAGGTTGCGTGAACGAGCTTCATTAGGTCACGCGAACGAGCTTCATTAGGTCACTAAAATCCCTTATGTCGCTGACATGTTGTACTTGTTTAAGTCGCCACCTGTCTGAGTCGCTGCTTGCTTATGCCGTTAAGATGTACATTGTTGTTAAGTCGTATAATGTTGTTGTAACTTGTTAAGTCGTTTGTATTTTGTACCATTATGTCGCTTATTGTGTTGTAAGTCGTATACTTGTTAAGTCGTGTGTGTTGTATTGTCCCTATAAATAGGGATGTGTTGTCATTTGTAAGGGTTGTTAAATTTTGAATAAAATTTGGTTTGTGCTTTGTGCCTCCATTAAAATTGATAGTTGAGTGTTATCTCATATCTCCACCTTCGGAATTCGAGTGCGCTCGAATCAACGATCGTTGAAGCCAATTCGTGGAATCAAGTGCGCTTGATCAACGCTCGAAGAATTGTAGATCTCTTTTCAAATTATCGTGCGCGATCAACGTGTCGAAGATTTGCTAGAATCCGGTATCCTTGGATCAACGGATTTGGGCGTTTGGGTATTCTTCAAATTCACTGATTGCTACTTTCATCGTTCCATCTCATTTTCGTATTTCCGTTCATCACATTGGATAGCTCGCAAACCACTCTAGGTTGCGACCGAGTTAGGTCGCTAACCACGCTAGGTCGTCTCATCTTTGGTCGCGCCATTCTTACGAGCATTTTGGCCGTTATATCCTTAAGTCATTGCACCATGACCTCAACTCCATTAGGTCGCATGACCTCAACTCCATTAGGTCGCTTGACCTCAATTCCACTAGGTCACTAGGCCTAGTTGTGCTTAGGTTGCACCCCTTAAGTCGCTCGACCATTAGGTCGTAACACGTTAGGTCGCTCGCCTTTTTATACTTAGGTCGTTCGACCTGTATTTCGTTAGGTCGCTCGGCATGCTAGGTCGCACCACCTATTTCCACTTTGATGCATTTTGAGCTGATTTCCTTGGATTTTATTCACATCTTCGGATGTGAATCTTTGTGACTGATTGTTTCTACAATCATTTTTGTGATTTGTCACTTTAAAAATATAACGCTTTCAATACTAGTAGTAAATATCTAAACTCTGTCATCAAAGCGATTTCAAAACTATTTTATTACAAAGCTCTTTTCCTAAACCGTTTTCCAATATATTAGTATATACAAGCCTTTACCTCACTCGGATGAGAAATTTAATTAAACGGCTTAGTAAAACAAGTGGTATGAAATGCTTGCATTTGCTTCGTCGTTTAATCCTTGGACTCGTTCGATTGAACCTCTTGTGACAATTTTCCAGTGAAGATCTACAGTTTGTTCGTAAATATTTAAGTTAAGCTAGTGGTTATGGGACATGAAGCTAAACTCATATATTTACTAGCTTAGTGTAATTGACACTTCTTGATGATCATTGACGATCATTTTTGTGATTTAGACTAGCAATTGTGCGATGTCTCTTTGTCTAGACTAGACCCCGTTTGTGTGATGTTTCTACTCACATATGTGGGGTAGCGCCCCATGGTCTTCGGGCCATTTTAGTGGAGTTTTGACTCATGGTCTTTGGGCCGTTCTAGTGAAAATGGTTAGCAACCATGGAATAGCTTTCTGTCTTGTGATACACGTGTTGGTGAGCTTTCATGCTCCTATCTAGTGATAGGCCTCTTTCCCTTTTTCGTGATTTATGGATTTCTTGTGATGATTTCTGAAATTTGTGCTTCACCAATTTAAGTGATTTTCATTGATATGGTTTATCAATTTTTGTGCATTGGTGAATTTGTGTGTCATTACCTTTTTGTGGATTTGGATCTTTGAGAAGATTCTTGTGATATTGATTGATCTTTTGTTGATGTTCATTTACATACTTATCATAGTATGCCATTATGGTTGTTACACGTTTATACCATATTTCTTGTTCTGCGTCATATTACCTGATATTTATAGCTAGACCGATCCGTTTATTATTTTCTTATAAATAACACTCGGGTCAGACCGAGATGTTACAGGTGCTTCTGCTTGACTTCTCCCCAGGGATTTACTACTCTGACTTTTGGCTAACCACGTAGATTAGAAGTTTTTGTTGTATACATTTAAGACATAGACTTCATGATGTATACTTATTCTTTTGTGTTATTGTGGATCTTTCAGAGCACTACTCTGATGTACACTTTTATGTGTTACATATTCATATCTTTTTCCGCCTTGTGATATGGATGTTTGTGACTGATTTGTGTTATGTTTATTTCTATATTTTTTTCCGAAGATTATATATAGCCACTGTGTGACAGCTTTGAGTTTGTATCGGTATGTCGGACTTCCTCACTTGAAATGAAATGCATGCTATACTACCTGACATATCGGTGCTCGCACAGAGAAATGACATGGATGGTCGCTCCTCCACAGCCTTATTCTCCGTGCTAGTTGACAGCATTACTCCATAGTGTTCTTGGCTAGCGTGTGTATAGAGGTGGGGCGTCACAGCTTGGTATCAAAGATAAACTTCGGAACAAAGTAGAATAACTTAACAAGGATCATCGTCATAAGTCCATCTTAGGAGTCGTGCCTTAGGATTTTATCCGTGTCTTCGTACCGTTCTATCCTATTTTCTTTCCTTGTTTTATCTATCAAGATTGCTTGATATTCATTCTGAGAATAACCTTTTCCTTCTTCTTCCTTTCTTTCTTAAAAGAAGAAGAGATGGTTAGTTCTGGCAGTCCTAGCGCTAGTCAATCCAGTAGTCCTTCTCTGGATGGCGTATTCATGTCTGCCCAACAACTTTTGGATCTTGGTAAGAATCAAAGGTTTATCTGTGCTTTGTATAAGAACCCCGAAATGGTTTTACCTCTGAAACTTGAAGTTCCTTTCAATCAGCTTGTGGATATCACTCTTCGACATGAAGAGGCTGATAAAGGAATTGATAGTGATATTGGGATTTCCAAGAAGAGGCATATTAAGTTCAAAAGCCCTTATCTCAATAAGAAGTCGAAGCAACCTACTTTGGTAGCAAAGACTCCAAACTCTATTTGTAAAGGATGCTACAATTGTAATTCTATGGACCACTATGCAAAGGAATGTCCAGAACCACTCTGTTGTCGTTATTGCAAAAATTCAAGTCATTATATTTCTGTCTGCCCCATACTTCTAAGCAAGAAGAAGGTGGAACCAGAAACTTCGGTAGCCAAGACACCTACCCCAATTCGTAAACAATGCTTCAATTGTGGTTCCACAGACCATTATGTAATGAAGGCCCGAAACCCCTTTATTGCCTCTATTGCAAAGGCTCGGGTCATTACTTATCTACATGCCCCAAGCTTCAAAGCAAAAGAGAGAGGGAGCTAAACGACACTTCTCTCGGTCAAGGTATTTTCCGTTCCATCCTTGATGATATTTGCTTTGTGAATATCTTATTCGAGTTCTTGTTGATATGGGTTTCATCTCATTATTTTATGACTAAAGAACTTGTTGATTCTCTTTCTTTTTATATTTTGGGTTGATGGCTTCTTTGAGGATTGCAAATCAGGATTGGTGGATCTGCAACACTCAATTTGCTTTTTATTGATGTCGAAATTATTTCATGTGATTTTTCTTTCCGAACCGATTTGCATATCATGTGTTGCTTAGGCTTCGAAATTGATTTTCGTGAAAGGATTGGCTTAATCATTTTGAAGCCCATATCCTATTTTTTCGAATGGACTATTCATTTTCGACATTTTCAACCTGTTAAGCAGATTCATATTTTTCCTTTGTGATTTCGATTCCAAATTGATGGCATCATTTTATTCTTTAAGCTCACATGTTGAGTAAAGAGTTATTTCTCTCAATTGGGTAGTTGTGAATTTTCTGAAATCTTTGAGCTTGTCCTAAGATCATCACCTAAGCAATCTTTTAAGAGGTGTTAAGGTCTTTCCAGTTTGACCTTGCCACCGGTTTTCATTAGCTACGAGTTACGGGAGTTAGCATTCCACTTACCACATTCCGCACTCGTTATGATTTTTATGAATGACTTATTATGTCTTTCGATTTACCCAGCTTATTTCATCCATTTTATAAATCGAGTATTCTATAAATATCTCAATAATTTCATTCTTGTATTTATTGATTTTGGATGAAAATAGAAATTTAAAATTTTGCAAATCTTTTTCATGAGATTTATTTATAAGTACAATTTGATTTTTAATCTTAAACAAGCAAAGAATATTCTCAAAACTTTTAAGAGATATTTCCATCATATAGAAGATGATTTTGTGTTGTATTGCCCATTTAGTGTTTTAAGAATTCTGGTCCATGCGCTTGATCAACGTTATCGATAGGGATTTCCTAAACGCTTTGATGGGACAGTCAGACACAATAAATTGACTTGTAAAATGTAAATTTTTCTATAAAGGTAATTTTGATTTTGAAAGTTTTAGCTTTTCGGGAAAGAAGATTAAATTCTTTCTTTCCGATACTCTTATCCTTGTGATTCCTGAAGAGAACCAAGACTTTAACTTTAGTACCAATGCTAATTTTATTAGTTTGGATGTCGTTCTCTTGCAAAAGAGAACGTGCAATCACTGTTGCTTCTAAATCATAAAAGCCGATCGAGACTAGGTATGTCACTTATGATCTGGTACTCACGGCTATTGTTTTTGCTTTCAAAGTTTGGCACCATCATCTTGAGGGAGAAATTTGTTCTCCGCCTCGATTATAAATCATTGGGATATCTATTTTCTCATAAGGAACTTAATTTGTGTCAACCACGTTGGCTCGAATTCCATGCAACTTATGATCTTGATATCCTTTATACTCCCGAAAGGGGAAATCGTGTTGCCGATGCACTTAGTCGCAAGCAAAAAGCGGTTGTTTCTATGATGATATCCGAATGGAATGATCTTGAAGTTTAATCCACTTGTGAAGTTCGAGATCGTGTTTCCGATTTATGTTCATCTCTTGTTTTATGTAGCCTTGAGGCTCATCCTTCTCTTTTTGACCGCATTCTTGAAGCTCAAAGGCTATATCCCAAATTGGCTCTTCTTAGCCAAAGTTGAAGGGATAAAATTGATATTGAAGGTTTGATAGACTTTGATGTTGATTCTCGCGGTGGCACTCGAAAATTTGGTAGACTTATAGTACCAAATATTAGTGTACTTCGTCAAGATATTCTAGAAGATTCTCATCGTTCTAATTTTACCATTCATCCCGGTAGTAGTAAAATGTACGTGGATATGAAGCGACTCTATTATTGGGAGTGAATGAAATCTGATATCGCTAACTTTGTTAAGTGTTGCATGACTTGGCAACTCGTCAAGGCCGAACACCAAAGGCCTGGTGGGTTATTGCAACCTTTAGAAATTCCAATTCGAAAGTGGGACAAATTTCCATGGATTTTATTGATGGCCTTCCCCGTTTTCGTTCGGGTCATGATAGCTTATGGGTTATAGTTGATAGACTTGCTAAATCCGCCCATTATATTCCCGTTCGGTCTAACCGAACCGTTCCTCTATTGGCCAAACTCTTTATTAAAGAAATTGTTAAATTACATGGAGTTCCTACTTCTATTATTAGCGATAGTGACCCATTGTTTACAAGTGGATTTTGGAAGAGTCTTCAAAAAGCTTTAGGAACGAAGCTTAATTTTAGCACCGCTTATCACCCCCAGTCCGATGGACAAACCGAGCGTGTGAATCAAACTCTTGAAGATCTGCTTGTGTGCTTGATTCCGGTGGAAGTTGGTAAGATCATATATTCTCTTGTTGAATTTTCCTATAATAATAGCTTCCAATCTAGTATTTGTATGGCACCTTTCGAGGCACTCTATGAAAGGCCATGCCGATCTCCTTATTGTTGGCTTGAGGCCGGTGAGAAGCTGGTTTTAGGTCTAGATTTTATTCGTGATTCCACAGAAAAGATTGAACTTATTCGTCATAGGATGAAAGAAGCTCAGAGTAGACAAAAATCCTATGCCGATAACCGGAGAAGGAAGGTAGAATTTTCTGTGGGAGATTCTGTTTTTATTCGTGTTCACCTATGAAAGGTATTGAACGTTTTAGTCGATCAGGAAAATTAGCGCGTCGAGATATTGGGCCATTTCTGATCATTGAACGTATTGGTTCCGTGGCTTATCGTCTTTTATTACCGGCTCAATTTTCTGCTATTCACGATGTGTTCCACGTTTCTTAATTACGGAAGTGCCTTCGGGATTCCAATTCCATTCTTGAGCCTGGTGTTGTGGAAGAAGTCGAAGTTTCGCCGAATTTAACTTATGAGCAGTATCCTATTTGAATTATTGCTTCGGAGGTCAAACGACTTCGAAATAAAGATGTTCCGCTTGTGAAGGTTCAATGGTCCTCAAATCCTAAAGATTTTTCTTGGGAATCTAGAGAATTCATCGAGCGGACACATCTGGACCTACTTTCTCATGCTCTTTTAGGTGAACTTCTTATTTCAAATTTTTTTTCCGTTAATATGCTTTTATGGTTGTTACTTTTTATTTCCATCTTATATATATTGCGAGGACGCAATTTCTTTAAGGATGGGAGTCCGTAACAACCTGTATATTTATCAATTCGATATTAAAATATAACAATCAGCATATTTATCGATTCTATATTTAAATATAACAACCCGCATATTTATCGATTCTATATTTAAGTATTTTATCGTTAATCGAATTTTGGTCCAAAAAGCTACTTTTTGCATACGGTCAAATTAGGACTCGAGACCACTTCCATTGAGTTCAAAACGTCTTTTGCAATCTTTTAAATATAAACTTTGATATGTTTGGAGTTAGTGGAATTCTGCCACTTTTTACACTTTGGACTTTGGTTTGGACTTAGCCTATTAGACCCAACCTCCACTCCCTCTTCTCTTCATAATTTCCTAACAACATATGCTTCATCAAAAATGGAGGAGGGAATGGGAAATTAAAACTCCAAGCTCAAGTTCTCTTGCAAATCCATCATTCAACTCCAAATTCAAAGAGAAGACATTGGATTCAAGCTTCTTGTGTTGAGATTGAAGTAGGATTGATTCTTGCTTTGCTTTAAGCTTCATCTTCATTGATTTTTGGTGCAAAGGTGAGATTTTTATCTCACATTCTTGTCTATAACTATCTTGGATTGTTGGGAATGACTCCCTATCACTTTAGCATGTACATTTGCATTTGGTTTGGATTGGATTGGCGAAAAACTCCAATTTTTAGTGTTTTTGGGTGAATTACTGGGCTTAGGTCGCACTGCCTCGAAGACTCGGCCAGTATATTTTCGTTCGCCCTTAGGCCGTTCGGAATTAGGTCGCTAGGTCGTAGGTCGTTAGGCCTTAGGTCGTTAGGTCGCTCCTTCTGTTGGAAACGACACCTCGGTGTTAGGTCGCTTGGCTTTAGGTCGCTAGGCCTTAGGTCATTTGACCTGTTTTACGTTAGGTCGTCCACCTGAGGTCGCGTGCTTAGGTCGCTCTTCGCCTATGTCGCTCGGCCAGCTTACATTGTATGAAGATCGCGAGTGACTTACTGATGAAGATCGCAGGCGACTTACCCTAGGTCGCGCCGCCACCCCAGAACCACCTCGCGAACGACCTTCCTCCGCTCTAGGTTGCGAAATCATAGGTCGCTCCTCCTCCTCCGTATGTCGTGCACGAGCTACGAGCAAACCCCTAAGTCACGATCGGCAGCTAGGTCGCGAACGAGCTACGAGCTCCAGTACGTTGCGTGATCGAGCTTCAGTAGGTCGCGTGAACGAGCTTCATTAGGTCGCGCGAACGAGCTTCATTAGGTCGCGCGAACGAGCTTCATTGACAAAAGCCAGTTTTCGATAAAGTTGGATATACAGTCCAAAAAAATTATTTTAAAAGATAAATAACTACTTTTAAAATCATTATATATAAAGATAATAACAGGATGATAAAAAATTTATAATCATATATATATATAGACACACACTTATATACTATAGTGATTAACAAATTTCGCCATGCATTGACAAAATCAATGTCGTATATTTGCAAATGAATTTTGATATTGTTTTATATTACTTTATGAGTCAAATACACTTGTTTTAATTATTTAAAAAATGATAAGAAATTTATTCTGAAGTTTGGTTTTCATGAATAAATAGTTTAACAAAAACGTCAAAATGTGACCGTAAAACATTTTGTCGAAAATCAAATTTTGTCGAATAAAATTTGCCGCGGCGTTTTTGCACCTTTGTTAACATGTTTTAACTTATATATTACATATTTTACTAACTAAACTTGTTTACTTTTATTAATTATGATTAGGAAACTTCTAGAATATAATTAAAAAAGTAAGTAAAAAAGAAAAGTCAAAAAAGTAAACATCGCATCAAAATCAAACCAAATCTTCTCTTTAGCCACTTTTCCATCCAAATACATTTGCTTAGCTCTTAAGTGACTATGACATAAAGTAAGAAGTGATAAGTGATGGTAAGTGTAACAACCCGCATATTTATCGATTCTATATTTAAATATAACAACCCGCATATTTATCGATTCTATATTTAAATATAACAACCCGCATATTTATCGATTCTATATTTAAATATTTTTATTTAAATATTTTATCGTTAATCGGATTTTGGCCCGAAAAGCTACTTTTTGCATACGGTCAAATTAGGACTCGAGACCACTTCCATTGAGTTCAAAACGTCGTTTGCAATCTTTTAAATATAAACTTTGATATGTTTGGAGTTAGTGGAATTCTGCCACTTTTTACACTTTGGACTTTGGTTTGGACTTAGCCTATTAGGCCCAACCTCCACTCCCTCTTCTCTTCATAATTTCCTAACAACATAAGCTTCATCAGAAATGGAGGAGGGAATGGGAAATTAAAACTCCAAGCTCAAGTTCTCTTGCAAATCCATCATTCAACTCCAAATTCAAAGAGAAGATATTGGATTCAAGCTTCTTGTGTTGAGATTGAAGTAGGATTGATTCTTGCTTTGCTTTAAGCTTCATCTTCATTGATTTTTGGTGCAAAGGTGAGATTTTTATCTCACATTCTTGTCTATAACTATCTTGGATTGTTGGGAATGACTCCCTATCACTTTAGCATGTACATTTGCATTTGGTTTGGATTGGATTGGCAAAAAACTCCAATTTTTAGTGTTTTTGGGTGAATTACTGGGCTTAGGTCGCACTGCCTCGAAGACTCGGCCTGTATATTTTCGTTCGCCCTTAGGCCGTTCGGAATTAGGTCGCTAGGTCGTAGGTCGTTAGGCCTTAGGTCGTTAGGTCGCTCCTTCTGTTGGAAACGACACCTCGGTGTTAGGTCGCTTGGCTTTAGGTCGCTAGGCCTTAGGTCATTTGACATGTTTTACGTTAGGTCGTCCACCTGAGGTCGCGTGCTTAGGTCGCTCGGCCAGCTTACATTGTATGAAGATCGCGAGCGACTTACTGATGAAGATCGCAGGCGACTTACCCTAGGTCGCGCCGCCACCCCAGAACCACCTCGCGAACGACCTTCCTCCGCCCTAGGTTGCGAAATCATAGGTCGCTCCTCCTCCTCCGTATGTCGTGCACGAGCTACGAGCAAACCCCTAAGTCGCGATCAACAGCTAGGTCGCGAACGAGCTACGAGCTCCAGTAGGTTGCGTGATCGAGCTTCAGTTGGTCGCGTGAACGAGCTTCATTAGGTCGCGCGAACGAGCTTCATTGACAAAAGCCAGTTTTCGATAAAGTTGGATATACAGTCCAAAAAAATTATTTTAAAAGATAAATAACTACTTTTAAAATCATTATATATAAAGATAATAATAGGATGATAAAAAATTTATAATTATATATATATATATATATATATATATAGACACACACTTATATACTATAGTGATTAACAAATTTCGCCGTGCATTGACAAAATCAATGTCGTATATTTGCTAATGAATTTTGATATTGTTTTATATTATTTTATGAGTCAAATACACTTGTTTTAATTATTTAAAAAATGATAAGAAATTTATTCTGAAGTTTGGTTTACATGAATAAATAGTTTAACAAAAACGTCAAAATGTGACCGTAAAACATTTTGTCGAAAATCAAATTTTGTCGAATAAAATTTGCCGCGGCGTTTTTGCACCTTTGTTAACATGTTATAACTTATATATTACATATTTTACTAACTAAACTTGTTTACTTTTATTAATTATGATTAGGAAACTTCTAGAATATAATTAAAAAAAGTAAGTAAAAAAGAAAAGTCAAAAAAGTAAACATCGCATCAAAATCAAACCAAATCTTCTCTTTAGCCACTTTTCCATCCAAATACATTTGCTTAGCTCTTAAGTGACTATGACATAAAGTAAGAAGTGATAAGTGATGGTAAGTGTAACAACCCGCATATTTATCGATTCTATATTTAAATATAACAACCCGCATATTTATCGATTCTATATTTAAATATAACAAACCGCATATTTATCAATTCTATATTTAAATATTTTTATTTAAATATTTTATCGTTAATCGGATTTTGGCCCGAAAAGCTACTTTTTGCATACAGTCAAATTAGGACTCGAGACCACTTCCATTGAGTTCAAAACGTCGTTTGCAATCTTTTAAATATAAACTTTGATATGTTTGGAGTTAGTGGAATTCTGCCACTTTTTACACTTTGGACTTTGGTTTGGACTTAGCCTATTAGGCCCAACCTCCACTCCCTCTTCTCTTCATAATTTCCTAACAACATAAGCTTCATCAAAAATGGAGGAGGGAATGGGAAATTAAAACACCAAGCTCAAGTTCTCTTGCAAATCCATCATTCAACTCCAAATTCAAAGAGAAGACATTGGATTCAAGCTTCTTGTGTTGAGATTGAAGTAGGATTGATTCTTGCTTTGCTTTAAGCTTCATCTTCATTGATTTTTGGTGCAAAGGTGAGATTTTTATCTCACATTCTTGTCTATAACTATCTTGGATTGTTGGGAATGGCTCCCTATCACTTTAGAATGTACATTTGCATTTGGTTTGGATTGGCGAAAACTTCAATTTTTAGTGTTTTTGGATGAATTACTGGGCTTAGGTCGCACTGCCTCGAAGACTCGACCTGTATATTTTCGTTCACCCTTAGGTCATTCGAAATTAGGTCGCTAGGTCGCTAGGTCGTAGGTCGTTAGGTCGCTCCCTCTGTTGGAAACAACACCTCGGTGTTAGGTCGCTTGGCTTTAGGTCGCTAGGCCTTAGGTCGTTTGACCTGTTTTACGTTAGGTCTTCCACCTGAGGTCGCGTGCTTAGGTCGCTCTTCGCCTATGTCGCTCGGCCAGGTTACATTGGATAGCTCGCAACCACTCTAGGTCGCGACCGAGTTAGGTCGCTAACCACGTTAGGTCGTCTCATCTTGGGTCGCGCCATTCTTACGAGCATTTTGTTTGTTATATCCTTATGTCATTGCACCATGACCTCAACTCCATTAGGTCGCATGACCTCAACTCCATTAGGTCGCATGACCTCAATTCCATTAGGTCGCATGACCTCGATTCCACTAGGTCGCTTGGAATGTTTGTGCTTAGGTCGCACCCCTTAAGTCGCTCGACCATTAGGTCGTAACACATTAGGTCGCACGGCCTTGTTAAGACGTTAGGTCGCTCGCCTTTTTATACTTAGGTCGTTCGACCTGTATTTCGTTAGGTCCCTCGTCATGCTAGGTCGCACCACCTATTTCCACTTTGATGCATTTTGAGCTGATTTCCTTGGATTTTATTCACGTCTTCGGATGTGAATCTTTGTGACTGATTGTTTCTACAATCATTTTTGTGATTTGTCACTTTAAAAATATAAAGGTTTCAATACTAGTAGTAAATATCTAAACTCTTTCATCAAAGCGATTTCAAAACTATTTTATTACAAAGCTCTTTTCCTAAACCGTTTTCCAATCTATTAGTATACACAAGCCTTTACCTCACTCGGATGAGAAATCTAATTAAACGGCTTAGTAAAACAAGTGGTATGAAATGCTTGCGTTTGCTTCGTCGGTTAATTCTTGGACTCGTTCGATTGAACCTCTTGTGACAATTTTCTAGTGAAGATCTACAGTTTGCTCGTAAATATTTAAGTTAAGCTAGTGGTTATGGGACATGAAGCTAAACTCATATATTTACTAGCTTAGTGTAATTAACACTTCTTGATGATCATTGACGATCATTTTTGTGATTTAGATTAGCAATTGTGCGATGTCTCTTTGTCTACGAGGGAGACTAGATCCCGTTTGTGTGATGTTTCTACTCACATATGTGGGGTAGTGCCCCATGGTCTTCGGGCCATTTTAGTGGTGTTTTGACTCATGGTCTTCGGGCCGTTCTAGTGAAAATGGTTAGCAACCATGGAATAGCTTTCTATCTTGTGATACACGTGTTGGTGAGCTTTCACGCTCCCATTCTAGTGATAGGCCTCTTTCCTTTTTTCGTGATTTATGGATTTCTTGTGATGATTTCTGGAATTTGTGCTTCACCAATTTTAGTGATTTTCATTGATATGGTTTATCAATTTTTGTGCATCGGTGAATTTGTGTGTCATTACCTTTTTGTGGATTTGGATCTGTGAGGAGATTCTTGTGATATTGATTGATCTTTTGTTGCTGTTCATTTACATACTTATCATAGTATGCCATTATGGTTGTTACATGTTTATACCATATTTCTTGTTCTACATCATATCACCTAATATTTATAGCTAGACTGATCCGTTTATTATTTTCTTATAAATAATACTCGGGTCAGACCGAGATGTTACAGGTGCTTCTGCTTGACTTCTCCCTAGGGATTTACTACTCTGACTTTTGGCTAACCACTTAGATTAGAAGTTTTTGTTGTATACATTTGAGACATAGACTTCGTGATGTATACTTATTCTTTTGTGTTATTGTGGATCTTTCAGACTACTACTCTGATGTACACTTTTATGTGTTATATATTCATATCTTTTTCCGCCTTGTGATATGGATGTTTGTGACTGATTTGTGTTATGTTTATTTCTATATTTGTTTCCGAAGATTATATATACCACTGTGTGATGCTTTGAGTTTGTATCGATATGTCGGACTTCCTCACTTGAAATGAAATGCATGTTATACTATCTGACATATCGGTGCTCGCACAAAGAAATGACATGAACGGTTGCTCCTCCACAGCCTTATTCTCCGTGCTAGTTGATAGCATTACTCCGTAGTGTTCTTGGCTAGCGTGGGTGTAGAGGTGGGGCGTCACAGTAAGTGTTTTAAAAAGTAAGGTTACTTTAAAATTAAGTATGGTTATTTTGGTAATTTAGTAAAGGGATGTTTTAGTAACTTACCACTTCAATTTTTTCCTATAAATACACATCCATCCTTCTCATTTTCTCACATAAATAATTCTTTTCTTCTTCTTCCTTTAAGCTATGTTAATGGCTTCTTCTTCTCTTCTTTTCCTTACTAAGTTTTCTTAAAATCATATCAAACCAACTTCAAACTCCATCAAACTTTGCCAAAGTTCTTATATCATCATTAAAACATGGTTTAGCATCTAAAAAGTGAATAAATGTTAAAGGAAGAGGTGGGATAGAGGGAGGCCGAACCTATTGAGGAGGGAGGAGCTAATTAGAAAGCTGTGGTACAAGAAAAAGAGAAGGAAGTGTCCCCCATTTCATTCCATGAAAATAGGAGGAAGTTCAAAGTACTGCAGAAGCTCTGTCGAATTTTCGGAAGTTTGGAAGAAGAGATTGGTAGCATAAAGCAAAAAAGAAATGAAGCAGAAGTTGATTAGTTAAAGTTATCAATGGTTTAGTGAAGTGTTGTTGATAAGAATGTTGGTAGGAAGTTAATAGATTTGGTTAAAAGTGAGAACTCCTAAACTATATTATATTATAAGTTGAATTATGATATGATGTTTGCAAATGGATGTTGTTTTGGTCATCAAGTTTGGTTGTTTTCATATGAATGTTGAATATACATGCAAGTCACGAAAATACACATCGATAAGCATAAAAGGAAATCACTTTCCTTGAATTAATGAAATGGTGTACATGGTTTGTTTAAACCTCTTAAAAATGGTTTATAAACATTTAAAAATGTTTTGATGAAGTTTGAAAAGAAATAGAAAAATTGGTCAAAAAAAGCGTGTCGGGTAACGGTAGTTCGTGATTTCGCGCTATAAAAATCAAACAAGTGTAAAAATTGGTATATAGCTCAAAATTCTTTGAGATAAGAATTTTCCAAACTATTATATCCATATTTTTCAAATGAAGAAAGAGAATCGAGATTTCGATAATTAAAATTTGAAATATGAGTAAAACAGGCTTTTTGAAAAATTCTGAATTTGCAGTTCGGAATCCAAAATTGGATTTCTTTACAAATGATGTTTTAAAATATGGAATAAATCTTAGAAATCTATTAAAAGTGATTTGAGTAATAAAAATGAATTTTCAAACAATAAAAATCGCTTTGATCAATATAGTTAATAAAGGCACTTTCCGCAACACTTTTTCGCAGCACTTTTCTATAACTTTTAAAATAGAGTTTTAAACTTAACAATTCTTATCCAAATCTTTTAAAAATGTTTTCAGATGTAAAAGTTTTAATAATAATTTGGAGGTTTTCTAGCTTATTGAAGGAAGTTCAAATAAATTATTTAAAGGAAAAGCTATTATAAATAAGTGGTTTAATCTTGGCTCTAAAAGCCGACGAGTAGATTGGATTTTCCTATTCGTGAAATCCGGATGTGAGATACTTAAACTAAGGAAATGTTTAGGAGCAACCAGTGCCCTAGCTCGCCTGGCCTCTTTACTGGACGAGGGATAGATAAGGTCGAAATGGAAGTAACGAGTTAAGTATAAAAAGATTTAATTTTCCTAATTTAATTACAACTTGATTTTATGGAGATGATCTTCTTGTACTTGTTGTTAAAGCACGAAAAAGGAACTCGTACTATTCGTGGAATTTAAAAGGTGATTTAGCCATTATTCCACCCATAGTATTTGTTGAATACGGGGATTGATATTGAGTAGAATTAGATTATTTCTCTAAATTCTACTCACTTAATATTTACTGGTTTTAGGGATCAACATCCTACATAACATGGTTTTAACTCGATCAAAATAAAGAGTTTCGAATTAAGAAATTTTTGTTAAGATTTTAAAGAAATGATTTGGAAATATTTTTCTAAGTGTAAAAGAAATGATTTCAAATTATTCAAATTAAAAAGGGTTTTAAGTAATCAAAGGTTTTGATAAGAGGGGTTTAATGTTTCCGTATATACTGGAAGGAATGTTTTTGAAATATATATCTACAAATCATATTTTGATAAAAAGAACTAAATCAATTAAAGAATGATTCTCTATTCATAGAACATCTTTTATAGATGATTTGTTCGAAGAAACCGGGGTCGGATTCCTATCCGAAGACCACTTCGAACCAATTTACGTATTCGAAGTGAGGACATGGATATGATTGAAGATGGAAAGTAGAGCTGCTTGTCACTGACCCTCGGGGGAAATTTCCCATAGCATATTTTATGACAGTAGTTCTTCATTTAAGATCTTCGATGCAAGGAATTTTCGCTACTAATCCAAGGGGTAATCCTCGACAGGATGTGGTAGGAGAGTATCTTTAGTTTGTCTAGTTCCTGGACAACTTGTATGGACGAATATCCGACATCGTATTTCTAATTACATTGATCAATCTCTATGAACATATCATCTGTTTGATGGCAGAGAATGCAACTTCTCTTAGCTTAACACCTTTTCCTAAGACGTATGAGCTCAGGAGTTATACATTTGTAGAAATCAGTTGTGTGATCATGGAATGGCAGTATGACATTCAAAGTGGAATGTGCTTTGTGAAAAGTAAAACGTTATCTGAGGCATTATTAACCGGAAATGGCAAAAACAGGGTAGATGCGACAGGGCTAAGTGGGTCGATTCCATTAGCAGATAGTCATCACCTTTCTAGATAACCCTCTATATATCGGGTATGCTATGAAACGTCTCGGATAGGTCGGTAACGACCGGGGTGATGTCATATTTGGTACTATCTAAATGAAAGGGGTAGGCCGGTTCTGTGTTGGTATAAGCGTTCAGTATCTGGACCCTAGGTACATCCCTCTAGAAGTGTATTGTACGAAAGGTAGTCCCTCACCTTGTCATTTGTATGGAAATCCATTCTCCAATAAGTGCCTACGGACTTGATTGTAAACCTATTATGCCGTCAAATTTAACCAATGTAACAATTTCGGCTATTTGAATTTATTTACTTGAAAAGTGTTTTTTCAAAGAATGTCAGTATTAATAATATTAAATGTTTATTTTTGCATAGCAAATGTTTGGTTATCATAACGTCAAAACCCGTTCCGTGTTTATGTGCAGCGTGGTCTTATGAGATACCCTTTTCTTTTTAAAAACGCGTATTTGAGTTCTTACACCATCCCTATGACTGACCCAGAGTTTATTTTTCTTTTACTTAAACTCTGGGTGCCCTAAATTTTCTCGTGTAGCATAGTAGTCAGGTTTAGTTTAGAAGAAGCTCGATGGTGCTCGAAGTATGGAGTTGGAAGATTTTTTTGAAGATTTTTGTCTATTTCCACCATATTCTTGTGCTATTGTATTCCGTAATTGTAAGGACATGATTTATAACTGTCCATGTTTTAATTCTGATAAATGTATTTAAGTTTTCCATTGTAAAAATTATATGTTCAAATAATATATGCTATTTCATTCATGTAAGATTCTATTATGTCTTTATTTTCTTTCTTACCCTTAACGATCGTGCTTCTGGCACTTGGATTTGTGGCACGTGAATACCAATGATATATTAGTATCGATTTTCGAGGGTCAAAAATCTCGTTCTTCACTGCCGCACTTGTCGACGTTACCAGAATGAAAGGCCTCTCTTGGTCAATCTTTCATCTATGACCTATATACTTTCGTTCCCCAACCAAGTCCTTGGCAAATCATCAATGAAATCCATTGAAATCAAATCATACTTTCACACCGAGACTTCCAAACACTGCAAAAGTCTGTTTGGGTTATGGTGTTATGCCTTAACCTGTTGACATGTGAAACATCTTTCCACACATTCCCTAACATATCTCTTCATTCATTCTTGGTAGAAGCTTTATTTCACATCTCGATACATCTTTCTTCCTCTTGGATGAATATTAAACTTTAAACAATGTCCTTCATTCATAGTCGGCTTTCGAAGGCCTGCATCATTCAGAACATACAACCTTCCCTTTTTCCTAAGCCAAACTATTTTATTGATACCAAATTCCTTCACTCTTTGGTCTCAGCAACACTCTTTAATTCATGGATCTCTCAGTACATATCAGATCCCCTTTGTCTTTCTGTAATCATTTCCATAGGAGCTGGGTACACCTCAAGAATCCCAAAGTCCCTACTAGGCCCAATAGTTGACCGAAATTGTACATTATAGAAAGCCATAGTCTCAAAAACTTTTCACTCTTCGATCATCGTAAAAACACAATTTTGCTAGTTTTGGTGTAAGGCATCAACAATCTTATTTCATTTTCTTAGAGTATATTCTATACCAAAATCGTATGATACTAAAAACTATAACAATCTTTGATGTCTCATGTTCTGCTCCTTTTGAAAGAATAAACACCTTAAAGACTTATGGTCTGTAAACAACTCGAACATTTCTCCAAGATGGTAATGCCTCCAAATCTTTAATGCAAAGATAACTGCTGCTAACTCTTAACCATGATTTGGATACCGAATCTCATGGAGTCTCAACTGCCAAGATGCATATGCTATAACCTTATTCTTCTGCTTTAACACGGCTCATAAACCTAAACATGAAGCATCCACGTACATAACCATGTCACTGTTCCATTTCGGCGTAACTAAAACCAACTCAAGCTTCATTCTCAGAATGTTGCTTCACACTCCATTATCCAAACATACCTTAAATTCTTCTGGGCAAGTCTAGTCAATGGTGATGCTATCTTAGTGATGTTCTTGATGAACCTCCGATAGTATTCAGCCAACTTGAAGAAACTCCTCATCGTGGTAATAGTCTCAAGCGTCTTTCAATCATTCGCAACTTTAATCTTCGAAGGATCAACAGCTTTCCCTTCCTTTGATACCACATGGCTTAGGAACTGAACTTTTGGTTACATAAATAACATATGGAAAACTTCGCCTTCAAATTATATTGTCACAAGGTCTCTAACACCTATCTATGATGAACTATATGATCTTGGTCATCCTTAGAATACATCAAAATATAATATACGAAGACTAACACAAATCATTCCAACTAATTGTGAAAGATTCAATTCATAATATTCACAAAGAAAATTGGAGCATTAGTTAGCCTAAAGGGCATATCCAACCACTCATGTCATACCTTTTCCTAAATATGGTCAAATAAATACTCCCTTTACCAACCCTTAGTTGATGGAACCTCATAGCCAAATCTAAATGCTAAAATAATTTTGCTCCACTCAACTGATCAAATAAATCATCTATCCTCGACAATGGATAACAGTTCTTAACCGTTAGCTCTTTTAGTTTCCTATAGTCGATGTGCATTCGAAGTGATCCATCTAATTTCTTAAAAAATACCGCAGAAGCTCCCCGTTGTGAACTGCTCACTCTAATGAAACTCATATGCTCAAGTTCCATTAAATGCTTCTTCAATTTCTCCATCTCGTTATGCGGCATTCTGCTAGGTGGTCAACTAACAAGTTGTGCCAGTGGTCCCTAATCAATGCAGAATTCTATCGCCCTATTCGAAGGAAAACACATCACAAGTTCAAATACATCGGCATGTTAACAAACTATGAAAACTCTATCTATCTTCTCTTCTAGACTTTCCATTGCATATAAAAAATCTCGAACATTCCCTTCATCTCAGATCACTCAGACTCTATCTCTTGCTATCGGGATTTGTACCACAACGATTCTCTTGGCATAATAAATTCGGGCTCATTCTGAAATAACTAATTTATACCCAAAATCACTCAATATCCCTCGAAGTCGAACACAGATGGATCACCCAAAACGAGGAGTCACTTAAAACAAACTTTAGATCGGTGCACTTTAATTTAAGAGTAGCATACCAACTGGTCAGATTAACTGCACCAAAGTGTTGGAATTGGACCAGCCCATAGTGGAAGATATGAGTGAATTTCTAAAACTTCCCTTATTGGATTTATATTGGGCCTATGAAGTCTAATTTATTTAGAGTATTTGTAAATTTAGTTTAAACAAAATCTCTTGTTTCATTTAACTTAAAAAATTATAAAATTTTATTTAATTTATATTCAACTGAATATATAGGTACACATATGTAACATATACATATATGTATGTGTGCGCATGTGTAACATGATAATCCATGCAAGGTATAACATGCTCATATATAGATGCTTGGACTTATATCGCAGCGAATATGTTAGCGCATCCTATAAATTGTATGTTGTCCAAATATAATTATGTATGTAAACTTGTTATTAATACTAAAATTATGTAAATATAGATACACATATATGTTACTTATATGTAAAAATATTATTGATTTGTATACGTATATATCATTGTATTAATGTTATATATATGTATATATATTGATAACATGAGTGATACTCTATTCAAGGGCGGAACACTCTTTTTTGATGTCTCAAGGTCTCGAATCCATGACCTTTAGAACCTTTGTCTAAAGCGCCACACCCTAACCACTTGAGCTTAAGGTCCTTGACATCAATACACACACACACACACACACACACACACACATATATATATATAATGTAACTTTTTTCGAATCAATGTACATATATATTTGTATATCTGTTTCACCATAACAAAATTATTATTATTATATATATATAAGTATATATATAATATCTAAATATATATATGTGTGTGTATTAATTATGACATTAAATTTTTTCTAAAATTTTCCAAATCTTATACACAGCACAATAAAAATTTAAATATAAATTTATTGTACTAAAAATATTTATATGAATTATATAGTCAAAAAACAATAAAATAATAATAAAAAATATTCTCGTAATATATTATTCGAATTTTAAATTTTATAGAAAATCAAGAATGATACTTTAAGGTTACAAAAAATTTCCAGAATTTTCTCTGTCAATTTTTTTAATTAATTGATTTTGGCTGAATATTAAAATAATTTTATAAAATATGAACATTAATTTTTAAATTCTGATTTTTTGGCTGAGAGTTTATCTAATGATAAAATAATTTCATTAAATTTAAAATTTAATTTTGAAATATAATTAATTTTATATGAATTATTTGCCAAGTATATCGATTTAAATAATAGTAAATAATTGTAAAAATTAATTTATGGACACCAAAAATTATAATTAATGTAATTATGCATTTATAAAATATAAGTTCAATTTTTAACATGATATGATGATATAATTAAATACAAGTCATATAATTAAAATTAAGTGATATATATATATATATATATATATATATATATATATATATATATCTACTACTAATAATATAAATTCAATCCACTAACTTCCACGGTGTCTTTTTGAAATTCCCAAAATACCCTCCATACTCCCATCACGTTTATGTACTACCCATTTCCGTCATCAAACCTAATAGGCAACTTCTCCCCAATTCACCCACCTTCCCAAACCTAGCTCCTTAGGTCCCCAAATACATTCATCGCCATCATCTGAATCACAAAACCTAAAAACTTACCTCTACATTCATCGCGATTGGATGAGCCATAACAGATAACACAGGCATGTTGTCACTATTTTCTTTTTCTACAAGGTATAAATCTACATACTATATATTTTTAAATTCAACTGTCTACATGTTTCGATTAGCATAAACATTTTACATCGTTGCTCCTTATTTCTTTTTTTTTTTGCTCGATCTGATTTTGAAATCTATAATGTGGGAGATAATTTTTCCAACTGATTTATTATGGAGGAAATAAAATTTGTTATAAAAAGCACTGAATTCTTACAACTTTGTAGTTAAATATTTTTATTGGCATACTTAGTGATTATAACAAATCCTTGATCGATATTTATGGCGTACAGATATTTCGATGCAAGCTTCAATTGTTTCAAAAAAATTATCGTATGTTTGAAATCATAAGAATATTTGTTATATATATTCATATTTAAAGTGGTTAAGAATTGAAGATATTTAGATTAAAAGGTCGTATGGCTTCATTGCTTAACTATTTTTTGAATATCTCATTGTGAAATGTAATCCAACCTCTTTTATCGATTCTATTATTTACTATAATTATGTTTAAGATAGTTTAGTTTTGGTAAAGATCTATTGATATGCATATATGTTATGCTTTTATTTGAGGTATATAAGCACAATATAGTGTAGCATATGTACTGCTTTATGAATGTTAGTGGAGTTGTACTACGGATTAGGGAAGGCTACTTAAAGATCTCTTATTTGAAGGTAATCGTTATGG
This sequence comes from Allium cepa, assembly GCA_030765085.1. Taxonomy (NCBI): domain Eukaryota; kingdom Viridiplantae; phylum Streptophyta; class Magnoliopsida; order Asparagales; family Amaryllidaceae; genus Allium; species Allium cepa. Next base: position 209,760,042 of record CM060945.1, on the reverse strand, counting down.
AGCAACTCCATCTAATGGTATGTATGCTCTCACTGAATTAGTAATGATTTCTCATACCGTGGAATCCTCCGTACATATCAATATTAAATTGTGTATATATACGCCGCCGATTATAAATGACTCAGTTGTTATTTTTCTTTTGAATTACAAGATTTCTTACTTAAAGTGTTCGTTTTCTTTCCAGTTTCTTACCGTAGCTTTTTAATGCATTTGTTTTTCCTATTGGAATTTGAATGATAGTTACATATGTCTCTTATCCTTGTTATAAACATTTTTCATTTGTAGCTTGATGCATTTTCTATTTCATTTTTACTAACTAATAAATTTACATGTGCAATTTTTTTTACATGACTATTTATTATGGATTTTTGTGCAGTTATAGTTTCAGCAGCATTTTCAATGTCTACACTTTTGGCCCTTTAAAAATCAAACATGACTTAATTATTTTGACATTTTAAAATGTACTATTGTTTTTAACTGGATTAAGTACTGGGTAATGGTCAATTTTTTGGTCTTTTAGGTTTATTAAGCAAAAAACAACTTCAATTTCTACTGCATTTTAGTCCTTTCAAAATAAAGTTTGTAACGGCCCGATTTCCCATACCCTTTGAATCGACAATAAACCACACATGTCCAACTCAAATTGCACAAATAAGCGGATCATTAAGGGTAGAAAGAAAATAAAGACAGAACAGAATCTCACACGAATGGAATAACATATATTATTTCAATAATAATCTTTACAGCGAAAAATTTTAAATACAATATCAGAGTCTAACCTAAATTCAGCTTGGACAGTTATTGTAACGACCCGTATTTTACGTGTCGATATATCGTAGAATTTGCAGGTCGTTGGTGTTGTTTGTGTTAGCTATAGCCTAAGTCGTATAGAGAAGTTAACTCGAATAGAGGTTAACTCGTAGACGAGTTAAGAGTTAGGTCGTGTACAAGTTAACGTGTTAGATGTTAAGTCATGACCGAGTTAGCTAAGGCTTGAGTCGTATTCGAGTTATAGGAAGTTAACTCGTGAGTTAAGTGATGAGTCGTGTTCGAGATAAGCGATGAGTCGTGCACGAGTTAACGAGTTAAGGAAGTGAACGACTCATGTATGAGTCGTGAACGACTTAAGGTTTAGCGACCTAGTGGTTTGGGATGAGTAACGACCTAAGGGGGTTCGAGTCTTAAGTTGTAGACGACCTAGGAGTTATACGGGTTAATGGTTGTAGTAGGTCGTAACCCAGTATTGGTTAAGTTGATAGGTCGTGTATGCTATGAGTCGAATACGAGTTATATCTTAGGTCATAAGGTTGTTAAGTCGTTGGAACGACTTATGGGTTAGCAAGTTAGCATTGCTAAGGAGCTAACGAGTTAAGAAATATGAATTAACTCGTATGCAACGACTCATAAAAGTTAGCGGGTTAGTGTGCTACGACCTATAGGGGATAGCGACCTAAGGAAGTGACCGAGTTAAGAGTTAACAGGTTAGTATATCTAACGAGTTAAGGGTTAGCAACCTGGTATAAGTCGTCAACGAGTTATGAAGTTGCCGAGTTATGACTCATAGTTTTAGCCGACCTAAGAAGTTAGGTGGAGAACGAGTTACGACTTAGTGTTAGAAGGGCATGAGTAGTTAGGTCGTGACTCGGTTTTGTGTTAGGTCGGCATGGTTGAGTGTTAGGGATCTAGGTCGTAAGGCGATGACTCGTAGAAGTGTTAGGTCGTGTGAGTCGTATGAGTCGTATGGCCGAGTCAGGGTAAGTCATAAGGACATGGTCTATGTGTTAACTCGTATACGAGTTAAGTTGTAAGTCGTAGCATGGTTAGGTCGTGACTCGGTATTGAGATAGGTCGAACCTAGTTGAGTCGTTAGGTCGTATGCCGTGTACCCAGATAAGTTGTTGAGTCGGCAGGGTCTTGAGTCGCGTCTTAGTTGAGTCGTTGGGTCGGCCTTGAGTTGAGTCGGTGAGACAAGTTGAGTCGTTAGCGACTTAGGGTTAGTTTGGATAGGGGTTAGGTCGGCACTGATGAGTCGTAGGTATGTTAAGTCGTAAGTCGGCATGGTTGTTAAGTCGCTGACTTCAGGCAATAGGCTATGTGTGTTAAGTCGCGAGCGCTTGAGTCGGTAGGGCGCTGAGTCGTTGAGCCGTTGTGTAGCTAGGATTGTTGTCTCGGTTAGGCTTCTGGAGTTGATGAGTCGGCGACGACTCATAGTGAGTCGGCAAGAATTGAGTCGCAAACGACTCATGAGATGACTCGTGACCGACTCATGGGCGACGACTCATGGGGTATCCAGCCTATAAATAGAGGTGTTCGGCTCACTTTTTGGCACCGGATTTCGAAGCGACGAAGTGCTGCCATTTTGGAGATTCGACTACAGTATTTTCTTCACTTCTTTCTCTACTTCCATCAAAGTGCTAACATCCATTGAAGATCGAGGATCAAGATCAAAGATCAAGTGCCAAAGTTGAAGATTTTCATCCGAAGAGGCTAGATTTCACCGTTTCAAGTGAAATTTCTCCGGATCAAGCTCAAGTCCTTGCTGTCCAGATCTGAAGTTGTTTGATTTTAGGTTGTTTTGGTGATTTGGTGAGTGGTAGTTATCTCTCACGCGGATCCAAAGGAGTATATGGGATTGGTGATATGTTTATGTGTTAAAGTTAGCGTTTTCTCGCATTTTTCCTTAAGTCTGCATGTAGATCCATCATATTTGAAAATGTTTATCTATAGAAGCTATTTAACAAGTATTAGAGACAAAACCCATGTTTTAGATTTGATAGATCTATGCTAAAAACTATGATTTCACATATGTTGGACTTTTGCTCACTTAATTACGAAATTGCCATTATAGTTGATATTGCTTAATATATCTTGTTTGAATGCTTGAATGTTTGAATGTATGTTAGATTTGATTGCTCCAAGTTAGCTTGTAGTTGATTTGGAACAAGATGGTTGAAGATGATTCAAAAGCTAAGTGGAAAGGCTCTTGAATGGTGAAAGCTGCCGATGGTATATGAAGCGGATGTGGAAGCTCATATGGATGGATTCGATGATGGGACTTTGCCGTGATGCGAAGAGGCGAAGTATGAGATCGAGATGGGACTTTGTCAGGATGCGAAAAGGCAAAGTATGGTTGAGTTGAGACTTTGCTTTGGTACGATGAAGCGAAGTATGATGTGAGTCTTGGCTTAATCCAGGCAGGGATCATTCCAAGCATGTTGATAACTTGAAGGGTAGTTCAAGTTGGTTGATAATGGATTGCTCAAGAGGAAGCTTGGGCTAAGTTGATAGAAGTCGTCAAGAAGGATGACAAGGAGGCTTGGATCTCATCGTTATTGAAGGTTCTAGCAAACCTAAAGCAAGAGTACATAGGGACGCCTAAAAGACTACAGGCAGTTAGTCGAGTACTCTGGGCCAAGAAGATAAGTCCTAGGCACAAGGCAGTGTGCGGGGTTTTGTCTAGAACCGGGGTTACCATTAGCCCTTGACAGATGGCTCAGGAAGGAGTCGGTCATTCAATTAACGGTGATTTCGAAGCAAGGTTAACAGTGATAGCCAGAGTCATGGATGTTTGGATGTTTGGTTGTATCATCATTCGGCTTCAAGAGCGGTGTTTTCTGGGTGCTTATCTGATCTTGGTTTAGGCCTTGGGGGTTTGTATTTGGAAAACATCGTCCTTGACTCGAGTGATTATTGCTTTACCTTACTTATCTGCTATGTTATGCTTACTTCTCCTTAGTGTGTGTCTGGGGGCTATCACTGTAGAAAGAGGTGGAGTGGGATGGTTTGGTTCCTATTCCTTTATTTCCTTATGCTCTTTTGGTATGCTTGATTGTTAATTTACTGCTCACTAAGACTTTGTCTGACTCAAGGTTTTATGTCTCCTCTTATTACCTTGGGCTGTTCATCCATGTTTGGGATGGGCAGACTAGGTAGCAGGTGGCAGGTGCTGTGCTTAGAGTAGAGTTTTCCGTTGATGATGGCGAAGACGAGCAGGAAGCTATGCATATTATTTTCTTATATGTACTGGGTATCCGCTGCTGTATTTGATGAGTGCTTGTAGTGAGGTCTTGATGTATGGATTTGTTGAGATGATTGTATAAAACCTCTGTGATGCTTATATGATGATTTTCTGTTATGAGACTTCACTATATATTTCTCTATTGTATTTTATCCATGCGCTGTGAGTTACGATAGAGATTCTGCGATTTTATTTTACCCTGACTATCGTCCATGGCTGCCTGGCACACCTTTCAGCGCTCTATTCTCTTGTTTTGGTGCGGGAGTCATGGGCGGTCGTCACATTTGGTATCAGAGCTTTGGTTAATCGATTTTAGCCAACGCTCGCTGACGTAATTACGTAAGAGAGACGTAATTGTATTTTGATGGATGATTACTATATATATAATATAGTAGCTTAGAAGGATTTGCACTCCTTATGCAGTTGTTTCTCAAAGGTGTTCTAATCATTTCTTTTTGTAGATATTAAGGATGAGTCTAGAAAAGGGACAAGCTGCTAAGGAAGGTTGTGAAGCTGAAGGAGTTATTGATCATGATGCTAAGTTCGAGGCTATGGTGACTTCAATCATGAAGAGACAGTTGGTGGACTTTCTGGATAATTCATTTGAAGAATTTATGGAGAAGACTTCTAGGCACAGGAGCCTGTTTCCTAAAGAAGAGTCTGATGTTGTTGTTACCAAGGATGGGTTTAAATCATCGCAAGGCGGGAACAAGAAGAAGAGACAGCAACAGAAGAAGGGTAAGAGTGGCCAAAAGAAGCAGAAGGGCGAGGTGACCTGCTACAATTGCCAACAGAAGGGCCACTTCTCCAGGGATTGCAAGAATCCAAAGGTGCAGGGAAAGTGCTACAACTGTGATAAGCCAGGGCATATTAAGAAGAATTGTCCAGAGCCGCCAAAGGTTGAGCAGGTTGAGCAAGCCTATGTGTTGAGAGCTGTTCCTCCAACTTCAAAAGCTCCTACTGCTGAGGAAAAGGGGAAGAGTGTGGTGGTTTAAAGTACTCTTTCCATTTGAGATGTTTCCGTTTAAGAATGTTGTTCGATGTTGAGATGATACATTCTCTTGTTTGTAATAACTTGTATGACCAATTGGGTTAGGAACCAGATATTATTGATAGACCCTTGGTTGTAACTATTTCAGTTGAAGATTTGTCTGGGTTGTGGATGTTATGCTGTGATCTGGTTGTGTCGAGTCATGATTGCTCGTTTGTTTGTGATTGCTTTGTTCTGAACTTTGCGAGGTTCGGAATTATTTTGGGTATGGACTGGCTTAGGAAGTATGCGGCTAGGGTTGATTGTGAGAGGCTGGAGGTGACAGTCGGGAATGTGGATGGGCGAAAGGTTGTGATACGATGTAAGCATGAAGAAGGCGTCTTCATGAGCTTCATGTATTCGCTGGTTGTTCCACGGGATGGACTGTCATCGGTGCCTATTGTGAATGGATTTGAGGACGTCTTTGACGAAGTCAAAGGGTTGCCGCCGCATAGGGAGATCGAGTTTCGTATCGATCTAGTTGAGGGAGCCAGACCTGTTGTGATGCCTCTTAGGCGGATGGCACCGAGGGAGCAGCAAAAGCTGAAGGTGCAGGTTGATGACCTTTTACGGAAAGGATTCATTCGGAGAAGTGTGTCCGAATGGGGTGCGCCCGTTGTGTTCGCAACCAAAGCGGATGAATCGTTGAGGTTGTGTGTTGATTATCGTGAGTTGAATAAGGTGACTAAGAAGAACAAGTATCCATTGCCGAGAATAGATGACTTGTTTGATCAGCTTCACGAGGCGAAGGTGTTCTCTCAGATGGATTTGGCAACGGGATTTCACCAGTTGAGAGTGGCGAAGGATAGTGTGCCAAAGACTGCACTCAGGACACCGTCCGGGTTTTATGAGTGGCTGGTAATGCCGTTTGGATTGACTAACGCACCAGCATATTTTGTGGATCTTATGAATAGAGTATTCAGAGATCAGTTGAATAAGTTCGTGCTTGTGTTCGTGGATGATATTTTGGTTTATTCCGGAACTGAGGAAGAGCACAAGACGCACTTGAGAATTGTTTTGGAAATACTACGGAAACATCAGCTGAAGGCTAAGTTTTCGAAGTGTCACTTCTGGAAGAGTGAAGTGAGGTTCTTAGGCCATGTTATCTCTGGAAATGGAATAGCGGTTGATCCCGCTAAGGTGGCAGCAATCCAAGATTGGGTTAGACCTAAGAATGCATCTGATGTGAGAAGTTTTCTTGGATTAGCAGGATATTATCGTCGGTTTATCAAAGACTTTTCCAAGATAGCTGCACCGTTGACAGGATTGACGAAGAAGAACCAAGCATTCAGATGGGATGATAAGTGTGAGCAAGCTTTCGTAATCCTGAAAGAGCGACTGACAAGTGCTCCTGTTTTGACTATTCCTAGTGGGAATGATGAGATGGTGGTCTACACCGATGCATGTGGTACTGGATTACGAGCAGTGTTAATGCAGAAGGATAAAGTTGTTGCGTATGCTAGTCGACAACTGAAGCCGCATGAAAGGAATTATCCAACTCATGATTTGGAGTTAGCGGCGATTATGTTTGCTTTGAAGATGTGGAGACATTACCTATTGGGAGTTAGATTCGGGTTGTTTACGGATCATAAGTCGTTGAAGTATCTGTTCTCCCAAAAGGATTTGAATCTTCGACAGCAAAGGTGGTTAGAGTTTCTAGCATCTTATGATTTTGGTATAGCCTATACTCCAGGAAAAGGTAACGCAGTGGCTGATGCGTTAAGTCGAAGACATGCGGGATTGGGAGCCATGTTTTCAGAATGGAAGAGTCTTAAGTATTTGGCTGGATTTGATTTCAGGCCTAGATGCGAATTGGAACCTGAGATGTTGGCAAACTTATCGATAAGGCCTACACTTGTGGAAAGAATTGGTGAGAGCCAAAGGCGAGATGATAAGCTTGTCAAGATTATCCGTGATTTGGAATCTGGATTGGATCCAGAGAAGGATAAAGGATTCGAGGTCGATCGAGAGGGTTGGCTTCGAAAGCAAGGACGATTGGTTGTTCCCGATATTGATGGATTGAGAGATGAAGTTCTGAGGGAAAGTCATCACTCGAAGATGACAATTCATCCAGGTGGAAATAAGATGTATCGGGATATGAAGAGAGCTTACTACTGGGAAGGTATGAAGAAGGATGTTGGAAATTTTATTTCCAAGTGTATGAATTGCCAGTTGGTGAAAGCTGAGCAGAAGAAGCCCAGTGGATTACTTCAGCCATTAGAAGTTCCTACGTGGAAGTGGGAGCAAGTGTCGATGGATTTTATTGATGGTCTACCTAGAACCAGGACAGGGAATGAAGGGATTTGGGTTATTGTAGATCGTTTGACCAAGAGTGCAAGGCTCATTCCTGTTCGATCGACTAGGACTGCATCGAAATTGGCTGAGCTATATGTGAAGTGGATTGTTCGATTCCATGGTGTTCCGAAGAGTATAGTGAGCGATCGAGATCTGTTGTTCACTAGTGGATTTTTGAAAGAGCTTCCAGGAGGTTTTGGGAACCAAGTTGTGTTTGAGTACAGCTTATCACCCTCAAACAGATGGTCAGACTGAGAGAGTCAACCGAGTATTGGAAGATCTTCTTAGGGCATGTGTTTTGGACTTCGGAGGATCATGGGAAGATCACCTTCATTTGGTGGAATTTGCTTATAATAACAGTTATCAGTCGAGTATTGGTATGGCACCATATGAGGCATTATATGGAAGACCGTGTAACTCTCCGACATGTTGGTTGGAAACTGGAGAAAAGCTGATGCTTGGGCCAGAGATGATTCGACAGACTTCGGATTGTATAGAGATCATTCGGCAAAGAATGAAGGCAGCCCAAGATCGTCAGAAAAGTTATGCAGATAATCGTCGAAAGGATTTGGAATTCGACGTGGGTGATATGGTTTTTGTGAAGATTTCTCCATTGAAGAATGTTATAAGATTTGGGAAGAAAGGGAAATTGACTCCAAGATTTGTTGGACCATTCCCGATTATCAAGCGAATTGGAAAGCTCGCTTATAGATTGGAGTTACCGGAGAAGATGGTGGGTGTGCACAATGTTTTTCATGTATCTTATCTACGGAAGTATGTGCACGACCCAAGTACGGTGGTTTCTGCTGATAGCTGTGAAGACTTGGAGGTTGATCCAGTGGTTACGAGACCTCGTAAGCCGCTTCGTATTGTTGAAACCGATACGAAACAGCTTAGGAGGAAGACGATTACGTTGCTCAAGGTACAATGGAGTGATGATGTTAACGACTGTACGTGGGAGGAGGAAGAGAGGATGAAGGCAGCTCATCCAGAACTCTTCGAGGTATGGCCCTAAAGTGTCGTGACATCTCATGAATTTGTAGCTTGTTCTAAGTCTTAGAATTCTGCATGCTAGGTTAGAGTTGGATGCATGGTTTGTAGATTGCTATGGATGATAGGCATGCGGAATAATTTTGATTGCTGTTGTTTGCTTGGAATTTCGGGGGCGAAATTCCTAAGGGGGAGAGAATGTAACGACCCGTATTTTACGTGTCGATATATCGTAGAATTTGCAGGTCGTTGGTGTTGTTTGTGTTAGCTATAGCCTAAGTCGTATAGAGAAGTTAACTCGAATAGAGGTTAACTCGTAGACGAGTTAAGAGTTAGGTCGTGTACAAGTTAACGTGTTAGATGTTAAGTCATGACCGAGTTAGCTAAGGCTTGAGTCGTATTCGAGTTATAGGAAGTTAACTCGTGAGTTAAGTGATGAGTCGTGTTCGAGATAAGCGATGAGTCGTGCACGAGTTAACGAGTTAAGGAAGTGAACGACTCATGTATGAGTCGTGAACGACTTAAGGTTTAGCGACCTAGTGGTTTGGGATGAGTAACGACCTAAGGGGGTTCGAGTCTTAAGTTGTAGACGACCTAGGAGTTATACGGGTTAATGGTTGTAGTAGGTCGTAACCCAGTATTGGTTAAGTTGATAGGTCGTGTATGCTATGAGTCGAATACGAGTTATATCTTAGGTCATAAGGTTGTTAAGTCGTTGGAACGACTTATGGGTTAGCAAGTTAGCATTGCTAAGGAGCTAACGAGTTAAGAAATATGAATTAACTCGTATGCAACGACTCATAAAAGTTAGCGGGTTAGTGTGCTACGACCTATAGGGGATAGCGACCTAAGGAAGTGACCGAGTTAAGAGTTAACAGGTTAGTATATCTAACGAGTTAAGGGTTAGCAACCTGGTATAAGTCGTCAACGAGTTATGAAGTTGCCGAGTTATGACTCATAGTTTTAGCCGACCTAAGAAGTTAGGTGGAGAACGAGTTACGACTTAGTGTTAGAAGGGCATGAGTAGTTAGGTCGTGACTCGGTTTTGTGTTAGGTCGGCATGGTTGAGTGTTAGGGATCTAGGTCGTAAGGCGATGACTCGTAGAAGTGTTAGGTCGTGTGAGTCGTATGAGTCGTATGGCCGAGTCAGGGTAAGTCATAAGGACATGGTCTATGTGTTAACTCGTATACGAGTTAAGTTGTAAGTCGTAGCATGGTTAGGTCGTGACTCGGTATTGAGATAGGTCGAACCTAGTTGAGTCGTTAGGTCGTATGCCGTGTACCCAGATAAGTTGTTGAGTCGGCAGGGTCTTGAGTCGCGTCTTAGTTGAGTCGTTGGGTCGGCCTTGAGTTGAGTCGGTGAGACAAGTTGAGTCGTTAGCGACTTAGGGTTAGTTTGGATAGGGGTTAGGTCGGCACTGATGAGTCGTAGGTATGTTAAGTCGTAAGTCGGCATGGTTGTTAAGTCGCTGACTTCAGGCAATAGGCTATGTGTGTTAAGTCGCGAGCGCTTGAGTCGGTAGGGCGCTGAGTCGTTGAGCCGTTGTGTAGCTAGGATTGTTGTCTCGGTTAGGCTTCTGGAGTTGATGAGTCGGCGACGACTCATAGTGAGTCGGCAAGAATTGAGTCGCAAACGACTCATGAGATGACTCGTGACCGACTCATGGGCGACGACTCATGGGGTATCCAGCCTATAAATAGAGGTGTTCGGCTCACTTTTTGGCACCGGATTTCGAAGCGACGAAGTGCTGCCATTTTGGAGATTCGACTACAGTATTTTCTTCACTTCTTTCTCTACTTCCATCAAAGTGCTAACATCCATTGAAGATCGAGGATCAAGATCAAAGATCAAGTGCCAAAGTTGAAGATTTTCATCCGAAGAGGCTAGATTTCACCGTTTCAAGTGAAATTTCTCCGGATCAAGCTCAAGTCCTTGCTGTCCAGATCTGAAGTTGTTTGATTTTAGGTTGTTTTGGTGATTTGGTGAGTGGTAGTTATCTCTCACGCGGATCCAAAGGAGTATATGGGATTGGTGATATGTTTATGTGTTAAAGTTAGCGTTTTCTCGCATTTTTCCTTAAGTCTGCATGTAGATCCATCATATTTGAAAATGTTTATCTATAGAAGCTATTTAACAAGTATTAGAGACAAAACCCATGTTTTAGATTTGATAGATCTATGCTAAAAACTATGATTTCACATATGTTGGACTTTTGCTCACTTAATTACGAAATTGCCATTATAGTTGATATTGCTTAATATATCTTGTTTGAATGCTTGAATGTTTGAATGTATGTTAGATTTGATTGCTCCAAGTTAGCTTGTAGTTGATTTGGAACAAGATGGTTGAAGATGATTCAAAAGCTAAGTGGAAAGGCTCTTGAATGGTGAAAGCTGCCGATGGTATATGAAGCGGATGTGGAAGCTCATATGGATGGATTCGATGATGGGACTTTGCCGTGATGCGAAGAGGCGAAGTATGAGATCGAGATGGGACTTTGTCAGGATGCGAAAAGGCAAAGTATGGTTGAGTTGAGACTTTGCTTTGGTACGATGAAGCGAAGTATGATGTGAGTCTTGGCTTAATCCAGGCAGGGATCATTCCAAGCATGTTGATAACTTGAAGGGTAGTTCAAGTTGGTTGATAATGGATTGCTCAAGAGGAAGCTTGGGCTAAGTTGATAGAAGTCGTCAAGAAGGATGACAAGGAGGCTTGGATCTCATCGTTATTGAAGGTTCTAGCAAACCTAAAGCAAGAGTACATAGGGACGCCTAAAAGACTACAGGCAGTTAGTCGAGTACTCTGGGCCAAGAAGATAAGTCCTAGGCACAAGGCAGTGTGCGGGGTTTTGTCTAGAACCGGGGTTACCATTAGCCCTTGACAGATGGCTCAGGAAGGAGTCGGTCATTCAATTAACGGTGATTTCGAAGCAAGGTTAACAGTGATAGCCAGAGTCATGGATGTTTGGATGTTTGGTTGTATCATCATTCGGCTTCAAGAGCGGTGTTTTCTGGGTGCTTATCTGATCTTGGTTTAGGCCTTGGGGGTTTGTATTTGGAAAACATCGTCCTTGACTCGAGTGATTATTGCTTTACCTTACTTATCTGCTATGTTATGCTTACTTCTCCTTAGTGTGTGTCTGGGGGCTATCACTGTAGAAAGAGGTGGAGTGGGATGGTTTGGTTCCTATTCCTTTATTTCCTTATGCTCTTTTGGTATGCTTGATTGTTAATTTACTGCTCACTAAGACTTTGTCTGACTCAAGGTTTTATGTCTCCTCTTATTACCTTGGGCTGTTCATCCATGTTTGGGATGGGCAGACTAGGTAGCAGGTGGCAGGTGCTGTGCTTAGAGTAGAGTTTTCCGTTGATGATGGCGAAGACGAGCAGGAAGCTATGCATATTATTTTCTTATATGTACTGGGTATCCGCTGCTGTATTTGATGAGTGCTTGTAGTGAGGTCTTGATGTATGGATTTGTTGAGATGATTGTATAAAACCTCTGTGATGCTTATATGATGATTTTCTGTTATGAGACTTCACTATATATTTCTCTATTGTATTTTATCCATGCGCTGTGAGTTACGATAGAGATTCTGCGATTTTATTTTACCCTGACTATCGTCCATGGCTGCCTGGCACACCTTTCAGCGCTCTATTCTCTTGTTTTGGTGCGGGAGTCATGGGCGGTCGTCACAGTTATAAACATATGTCCTTATAATTGCTGAAAAACATCAAACAAATTTCACTAAGCAAAGCGGATAATAGAATACGTCCATACGATGATGAAGATCTCCAGCTCTCTTCTGGAAACTCTAACCGTCTTCGACAAAACCTGAAACTACTCGGATCTGACCCAAGTATTGAAAATACCTGGATCAGGCTTGATAAACCAGCGTGAGAAAATTCGATAATAAATGACAGTGTCATATATCAGCCTTTGAATAAAATCCTTTTGAAAAAAAGGGTACCTCATAAGACCACGCCCACATATAAACACAGACGGGTTTTTACCTTATGATAATTAAAACACTTTTATATCAAAACATTTGATATTATTTTTAATGACATTCTTTTGAAAACACATTTCAAATAAACTTATTCAAATAAGATATCAATATCTGGACTAAGTCTAAGGTAATATATCCGGACTAGGTCAACGGAATATATGATACCAGAAAAGGGGTAGCTGAAATGTTTGCAAGTCATTACAACTATTTTGGGAATACAATCAAAACCGTAAGTACCGTATTGGGTTTGGATTTCCAACATGATTGAAAACTAGTGGAAAGATCAATCTGATAACCGGTAGTTCCCTACTTTTCTCAAGCTAACCACTTTATCCAACATGGGCCAATAAATGCCTTGAGGCCCAGACGTATCTGGTACCAAGGGCTCAGAACATCTGATAACCCAAATCACTACTATTCGAAATGCAAGCATACATCTGACCATATAGAATCCCATCATAACCAGGGTCTTCAAAGCCACGTTTTTCATACAAAAACACGCTTTGATCATAACGGGTTCCACATTGAATGTCACACTGCCATTCCTTTGACCACTATTTGACTCCCATAAAAATACAACCTCTGAGCACGTATGTCTCATAGAAGGGTGTTAAGCTAAGAGAAGTTGCCTTCTCCGCCACCAAGTAGATGTACATTTGTAAAAGACAAACGTTGTGCCTCAGAAATGCAATGTCAAACATTCGTCCATGCAAGTTCGTTCTGGGACTGAACGAAACCGAAGGCACTTTCCCCGGCCATTACTAGGAGAGAAGCCCTTGCAATCCGAAAAAATCTCCATCACGAGGAGACCACTGCTATAAATAACTCTATAATGGTGGCCAACCAGAGCATGTTCAACAAGCAGTCTTCACGCTATAAAGATCCACGATCTTCAATAGTCATCATCTTCAACATGTCTTCACTTTCGAACGTATACATTGGTTCGAAGTGGTTTTCGAATCGAAATTTACCAAATCCAACTCCAGTTCCGTCGAAGCCAATCATCGCTTTTAAAAAGATGTTAAGTTCATACATGGATATCAATCATCAATTAATTACTTCATCTTTTAAATCAAATATCTTTCTTAGATATAATCTTTTCAATTTATTCCATTTTCTTTTCAAATGTATATGGAATCATTAAGCTCATTTATCAAATTATTTGATTTATTTAAACCTTTCTTAAATCATGGAATAATTCAAAGCCATTTTCTGTTTTACTTAGGAAAACCTTTCAAAATCATTCATTAAATCTTAATCAAAGATTTCTTATATTCAAGTTTTAACTTTTAACTTAGGGAAAATATTCCCAAATCATTCATTAAATCTAAATCAAAGATTTCTGACTTAACTTCAAATCATATTCTTGCAAATCGAAGATTTTCATAATAGAGCACTACTGCCACTTTGGATATGGTAAATTTCACCTCTAGGGACTAATGGAAAGTTTCACCTCGAAGGACTATTGGCAAGTTTCACCTCCAGGGACTAATGGCAAGTAATCCTACATCATGAATACCTTTGACTTTAAACGATCTTTGGCTTCAATATATTTTATTTCAAAAATTTGTTTTGAAGGGGTTTTCTTTTCTTTTATCTTGGAAAAACTTAAATACGATCTTTTTAGAGCATCCGGGCTTTCCTTTCGATCTATTCCGCCCCTCGCCTAAAAAGAGAAAACATAGGCCAGGTAAGTTCAGGGCACTGGTTGCTCCATCCCTAACCTTAGTTAAACACCTTGTTTTATCTTCCCAGATCTCACAGGCGGGACAAATGTACTAGTCGTTTCCGCATACTCAGTTATTAACCTTCATTTTAGAAATGATTTATTAAAATTTCAAATCATCATTTAAAATACTCAATTATTCTTTTAAAAACATTCATAACTGATTCTAAGAAATATTGTTACGTTTAAACCTTCTTTTAAAAAGTCGTAGCAACGACCGCAGAAAAGTGCTGCGGAAAGTGCTTTATAAGCTTATTTGATTTAAACAACTTTTTAATATTTAAAAATTCATATTTTCCATTCCAAATCTCTTTTAAACCATTTTAATAGATTTATCAAATTTATTTTATATTTTTAATCATTTAAAATATCAATTTTAAACTTTGGTCACTTTACTGCAAAAGCGCGATTTTTCTGGAAAATTATTTTGGACATATTTAAAATATACAAGATAAAATCTTGATTTTATTCCTTTTTTTCTTTAACCATATTTAAATGTTTATAAAACATTTCTAACTCATTTTAAAACTATTTCCAAAAGGTTTAAGCATTCCATATACACCATTTCATTTTCAAATGGAAAGTAATTTCCTTTGTGCTTATCGACGTGTATTAACGTGACTTGGTAAAACAATTTAACAATCACATCAAACAATCAATACTTGATGATCAAAGCATATATAAGCATCCATAGCAATCATAACACAACATCAAACATGTATTTATATAAATAGAGATGCTAAATAGAGTTTCTCACCATAAACCAAAGCGATAAACTTCCTACCAACATTCATATCAACCAACACTTCACTAACTACTTCCTACTCCATTAAACACTAGAAAACAACACCATCTCCTTTCCAATACCTTGGCTGAGGCTTGAGATGGAGGTTGGTCGAAAACATATAGAAGAAGCGATAGAGCTTTGAACTTGAGTTTCCAAGATTTTGATCCTAAAAATGGGTCATCTTCTCTCTTATTTTTGACTCTCTTACACATAAAATTTGAAAAACTTATTGAATGAAAAGTTTTTGAAAATTCTTTTCTATTGAATTCGGAAAAAAGAATCATTTAAATCCAAGTTGTTTTGAGGGAGATATGATAGAATGAAGAAGAGGTATTGTCAGATTGACAAAAATAAAGCCCAAAAATGCACTTCAAAAAATTGAGTTTCATGTATAACAAACCTCAAAACGGGTGAAAATGATCAACACAAAAGTTGTAACCACTAGAATTTTATATGGTTTCAAAAAAATAATTTCTTAATTTGGATCTGTTATGATCAAGTTATGATCAAACAAAATGGCCTATTCTCTAGCTTAAAAACTGGGCCAAAAAATGCACTTGAAAGAGGTATATTTTTGACATATATAACTTCAGAACGAGACAAAGTGGTCAACATAAAAGTTGTTGTCCCTAGATAAATACATGATTTTAAAAAAAGAATTTTGCATTTTGGTTCTGTTTTGAAGAAGTTAGGGCCGAGAGAAGAAGAGGTAAAATATGGAGAAAAGAGGAGTTTGATTTGAAGAGAATGAACATTGATTTCTTTTTGAATATTTTTTAAATATTTCGACATTATTTATTTATAATTTTTTCCTACGGCTTGGAAGCCATTAAAGAGAAGAGGAAGAAGATGGAGAAACTTGAGAAAATAAGAAGAAGAAATGTGAATGAAAGTGAAGAAGGAGATGGGTATTTATAGAAAAGAGAAAGAAGTGGAAATTTACCAAAATAACCTCTTACCAAATTACCAAAATAACCTTACTTCCACCTAAAGTAATCTCCACTTTTTCAAAACTTAACATCACCTTTCACATTTTTACTTTATGTCTTAATCCCTTAAGAACTTAGCTAAGTAAAATAATAATTATGTTGGCTTTTGATGTGATATTGATTTGATATTTACTTTTGACTTTTCTTACTTACTTTTGTTAATTCTTACTTACTTTTTCTTAATGACTTCTAGAAGTTTCTAACTTTATTTAGAAAAAGTAAACTTGATTAGTAAATAAATTTATACTTATACTATTTGAATATATGTTCCTATATAAGAAAATAAAGGTGCAATGACGTTGCGACAACTTTTAATCGATAAAACGTTTTTTTCGACAAAATGTTTTACGGTCATATTTTGACGTTTTAGTTAAACTATTTATTTCTGCAAACAAAATTTAAAAATGAACTTTTTACTTCCTTAAATAAATTAAAACATGTGTCTTTATATTTTAAAATCATATTTAATTAATATCAAAATCTCTAATTTTACAGTGTATGTAAAACTGACAAAATGCGATAAATTTTGGTTATTTTTATGAAACAATTATTAACAAACTTTTAAATCTTTTAATATACTTTGATTATCTTTATTAGATGTTTTAAATAAGATTTACCTTTTAAGTAGATATTTAAATCCATTTATTTAAGCCTTTAATTATTATTAACAAAACTTAACTTTTGTCGATTTGTTCAAAAATCCAAATTTATACTTTTTAATTTATTAACTATAAGAATAAATAACTTCTCTATTATTGTAATGACCCGCTATTTTAGACTATTCGCATCCGCACATGTCGGACTTGAATAATTCAAAATACCGCATTGTTAATTTAAATTTGACAAAACTAAGATATACAGTAAATAAATAATCACAGAATCACAGACACAGAGTAATAATATGCAGCGGAAGAAAAAGAGATAGTAGTTCATGAAGCTACTATATAAATATATAAGATACATCAGAGTTAACTAGATACAACAGAAGAGTAACATGATACATCAAGTACAAATCAGAATACATCACTGGAATCATCAGATACTGAAAGCATAATAGATGGCTGGATCTTCAAACAAAGCTCCAACTCCAAAGGCGAGTCTCGAATACTGGTACACTCAGTCTGACCCGAGCGTAAAGCAAAACACAAAACACTCGAGTCAGGATTAATATTCTTATATTAATAAATCATACTCAAGTGAAATAACAACCGAAATACAAATAACTCAAAGGATGTTTGGAATAACCATCCTCTAAGGATCCGTTAAACTATCTACTATGTAGTAGTGTATGCTAAGTAGATAATGCCTATCAGTAATATAAAGTATCAAAATAGTGTTAAGGCGTTACGATTATCCCCATTAACACATTTTATATAAGCATCATAGTCTATACAGCACTGTAAACTCCACCTTAAACTGGTGGGATATCAGGGAGTACTCCATAGGTATAACACAAAACAAATTCATAGTTGTCGTGTATATAGGGATACAAGTATGACAAGGCACATGAGGAAATACCCAAGGTAGTGAAACTAGTGTTTGTCTGATCCGGACTGGTGAGAACGCATCACCGCAATGATCGCAACACCGCGAAACAACACTCCTGAAATTCCGAGGGTGCACCAATCAATAACAAGTAATGAGTAGTAGTTACGAAGAAGTGTGTTCGCTCGAGGTGGCTGACCCCATTTGGCCCGGTACGGCTCCTGTTTTAGTCATTTCCAATTTGACACAAGTGTCAAGGCTATCTATTATCGTTCTCTTTCTTCAGTCATCACGTACATCATTCCAACCACTTCATTCTGGATCACACTTTGCGTATAGTTATTAAAGTGGTTTTCGGTTTAGACAGAGAGTATGTCCACAACCGATCCTGGTTTCTTTAATAACTTCCGTAATTATTACACCGATTGGTCATTTAATATATTTCAAAAACAAATCAATTTCAATTTCAATTAGAATTCGTAAATCAACATTTCGTTTGTCTTTCAGTATCAATTTCCAAAATTTACGTTTCAGAACTTCCAAATTACCATTTCAAAGTCTTACAATTCAATTTCAAATTTTATTTTAAACAATTCAAATATTGATTCAAGTTCGTACATAAGTTTCATTTCCAAAATCATTTAATTTAATTTAATTTAATATTCAAATCAATTAAAATTCATTAATCAATTTCATTCAATATTCATTAAGTAAATTTGTCATTCAAAACAATTTATATTAAATTTCCAATTCATTAAATCAATTACTTAAGTGCAACTTCATTATATCAAAACTTATAAATCGAATTAAATTAAATTTTCAAACCAAATTCTTTAAATTTCAAGTCTTTCATTAATTTCAATAAATCGCGTTTTATTTCTTGTTAAAGAAATTAAATTTCACTTATTTATTTACTTAGTTTCAAATTTCAAACTCAATTAATAAAGAACTAAATTTCACATATTCAAAAGTTCAATTCCACATATTAACTTACTTAAATTATTTCCAAAACTTAATTGATAAAGAAACCAATTTCATTTATTAACGAAGTTCAAATTCACTTAATCAAAAGTTCAATTTCTCTTATCAAAGAATTCAATTTTTTTTTTCAATTATCAAATAATTCAATCTTATTCAATTATTAAATAATTTCAAAACTTAATTATTCAATAGTTTCAAACTTAATAATTTCAAACTAAATTATTAAATAATTTCCAACTTAATTGTTAAATAATTTCAAACTTAATTATTAAATAATTTCAAATTAATTATTAAATAATTTCAACTTAATTCGATGAATAATTTTAAATTTTGTTGTCAAATAATTTACCATACAACAACGTTCTTTTAACAACTATTATGTTAATATTTTGTTTCAAATATTAATATTAACATTTCCTTTCATTAAATTCAAATTCCAATTTCTTTCAAAACTTATTATTTATTCAAATAAAATCTTCATTTTATTTTTAAATCAAATTATTGGCCAATCGGGTTTATTAAATTCTCTATCATAAGTCAAGTTCATTTTGGGTATTTATCTTTTCAACCTGATTCCATTTCGATTCACAAATCAAAGCATAACAAATGGAACTTGCAGTGTTATAACTGGGATGGTGTCAAAGTAAATAAACAAGCAATAACAACAATCAATAACAATTCAATAATTAATTTAAATAATCCCAAAATAATCGTATTAATTTACATTGTTGTTTGTGCAAATCAATATAATTATTTCTAGAATCTGCACTATCATTTCATGTAGATTAAAGATTATTACACTACGGTTCTTCACTTGTCATCTATTTACAATTTCATACTTCATCAATTTAAGCAACATACATTCAAAGGTTCAGGGTGTAATTAACCAAATCCTACGTGTCAATTAATTTAACATTAAAGGGGTCATATTATACAAATTTAACTAATCAAATTCAACACATATGTTGATTCAAAATTTTAACTATCCTACGTCAAATTCAATTGCATAATATTTATCACTTTATACATTACAATTTAACATCCAACATAAACAAAAATCAATCAATCAATTATCAACCAAACGGGATTATCATAGTATAATTAACAGATAATGGTGTCAGATGTCACAGGTGAACTGATACAGGTAATAACATATGAAACAGTGTACATAACTAACAACAGCATATTTTAATCGTCGTTTCAATTGAAATCAAATTTAATAAATAAAAGAACATTAATCGTGAGTGATTGCTCACGGCTAGAGGGTATTTGACAAGCACGAATTCCATAGCAACACAGATAGGCACAAATTCAACGATCAAAGCTGATAAATGGAATCGATGAAAAATTAGAATCGGCTCGATAGAAACATAAATTATATATTATTATTATTTCCATGAAATAAATAATAAATTTAAAACAACATATATATAATCAAAATCATTGTTTAAATTAAACACATAAGCTACATATATCTATCCTCCATATCGTTATTACTTTAAATGTCTATTAGCAACACATATATTAAATTATGCAATGTTTATATATATACAATAAACACATCAATACCAGCTACCCAAAACTATATGCCCAGACTATATATATATACACCAATATATAAATGCAGACAATACAAAAATGTAGACATGCCACATATATCTGCAAACCACTTAATATGCATAAACCAATATACAGACTTATTTGTAAACAAAATGCATAGGACAGACTGGAAATATTCCTATGCAGAACAAATATATCTGTAACACATTTTTTTTTACACTATACAAACTATGTGGTGCTCGAAATATACACTATACTAATACTCATGAAATTAATACTTAAACTAGTATTCTACCTGTATGCAAATTGAATGAAGACGTGTAGATAAGGACGCATAAGGAAACATGCTTCTACAATCCCACTTATAAATACTAATTGTAACCGCATATATACAGCATATATTATTCTATGTACTTATATCCATCTAAATCTTACAAAAATGTGCAACTGCATAAACATATTGTACATAACTTGTTGTTACTAAGCATACCATACAACATATATATAATAACTAAACATATCCAACAAATAAAACTTATACACTTAAGACAGCCACTTTATAAATTGGTAACTTATAACACACTCAACACATATATTCACACGCAACACATATAATAATATACAACTTTCTATAATATAAATAATATATCTATACTTACACACGAGAGGGAGGAAGGAGGGATGGCCGCGACGATTGAGGTGGTGAGTAGGAGAGAGGGAAGGCGGGTCTGGTGGTAAGTGGAGCACGGCTGGTCAAGCGAAGGTTGTTGCGTTAGCTCGGTGAAGGCGGTGATGAATGGGTTGTTGCGTGAGCTCGGTGAGGATGGTGTTGATGTGTTCACGGCCAGGTAGGGCCGAGCTGGGAGGTAGTGCGGGAAGTGGCGTGTAACGACCCAGATTTTTGAAACGATTAAACTGCAATATTAAATGAATTTAGATATTTGTTTTGAACTATAATTTGATTCCAATATGGAAAGTTTGGTTGTATTAAATAAAAAGGATTCGGGATTTAAATATAACAATTGATTGAATAAATTAAATAATAATTAAAATAGTAATTGACATTTGGGTAAATTATTTAAATCTGAAATTGTAAGCTTGTTGAAAATATTTTAACGGCTTATAAAATTTATATTGATAATACTGGAAGTAATAGATGTATTAAAATTGAATTTAACTGTCATTTGTTAAATTTTTAAAATTGCATCGTTTAAACTAACAAATAAAAATTGCCTTCTGAGGCACAGTCTCGGAATTCGACGAAACCAGTTCCATTAGATCCGTAATATTGAATTATTACCGGATTTCAAATTTCGTAATTTTCGGTGCTACCGTGTGACCGTACGAGATAGAAACGTCTAGGCAATAATTAACCGTTTTAAATTAAAAATATCCTACATCAAATCATATCCGAATTCTTTCATCTCATGTCGACCTCCTCTGAAAATAAGCCACCCTAGATATCAATCTTATCCCCTTTGCCTTCTGAAGTACGCGACACTTTCTATTAAAATGAACCGAGCTTCTTCTTTTAAATCAGAATTCGTAGAAAAAAAACAATGGCTGCCACTTCAAATTTCGTTCGAACATCATCAAAACAAGTAAACTCCATTCTTCCGTGCGAAATCAAATTACTCTCTTCTTTCGAACGAAATCTAGTTGAAGCCGCAACTCCTCCCCTTCATATTGAAACCCTCGTTCATAAATAAAAAGAAAGAAAGAGGGAAGATCGAACGAAATCGCTCGTATGCTCGAAATTGGGGATGTCGACTTCATCACAATAGGATCACGCGGCGACCTGGGGAGGGGGAATCGCGGGACGTCGAAGGCATGTCGTCGACCTTATCTTCACAGTCGCGTCGACGTTGACGACTCCTAGTTCGTCAAGTTTAGGGCTTCCGGTGGGTTTTCTCGAGGTCGGCATCACGTCGACAAAGCTCGCGCTTGCTGCTGAGGATCGGCGATCATTCGAGGCACGCGTGCAATCCAAGGTGATGTTGATGGTCGTGGTGGTTCGCGAGAAGGGGGTTTTGCTATGAGGTATCAGTTTTCGGATTTTAATTTAATTTAATTTAATTAACAAACTGGAAATTTATGTGTGTAGTTTCGAAGACTGTTGGGTATGTTATAGCTTAATTTAAAATTAGATGTTTAATTAGAATTTTAAATTCAGAATTTTTAAAAATAAAAGTTTAAAACGACAAAAAGAAAGGGGAAAATTAGTTTAGGAATATTTAATTATTTGTTTAAACAAAGATTTAGTTAAATTAAATTTATAAAATGGAAATCAATTTATTTAGTTAACTTGTATAATTAATTGATAACTTGGAAATATTTTATAGAAAGAAAATTAGTTGGAATTAACTTATTAGGTAAAATGAAATTTATTAAATAGAATGGATTTGCCCAAATTGTTCGAACATTAATAAAATCCATGCAATTGTTATTCAAGGTCAAAAATATGGGAACGAGTCAGGATTGGATCGGTTTGGCAAGAACCAAAATCAAAGGTGAGTTATTCTCACTCAGTTAAGTTTAAAATTTAAATTGTTGAAATTTAAGTTTAATTGTTGAATTGCTTGAATGATGGTTGAAAGTAGTGAATAATTAAATAGACTTTATACGCCGCGTAATAAGCGGATGTTAGAATTTTAAACCCATATACTGCAATATTCCACATTGAAGTGGAATTGGTATTTTATTTGTGCTAACATCTGTGGATGCAGGAAAACAGGTTGGAGGGATCCAACAGGATTCCTCAAAAATATTTATTGATTATATATATATATATGACAGGTTGGATGGATTGATATGGATTTACGTTTGAATTGAATTATTAACTGTTAAATTACATTGGAAGTTAAAATTGGGATAAATGATATAATTAAATTAATTTAAGGAAGTTAAATAAAACTCAATAGAAAATATTTATCGAAAAGTTTGAATCTGCTTTAATTGAGAATGAAGGAAAGAAATAAAAGTACATTTTCTACTTAAGTTAAACTTTAATGTGATAATGTTGAGTTTTGGAAAATTTAAATTATAAATTATATACTCGAAGGAATATTGCAATCAATAAGTGAATTGAAGAAAATGGAATTATATTAAGGAATGGAAATGGAGGTCTATTAAGGAAATAAAAAGAAATATTAATAAGAAAAGAAATGAAAATTTATTAGGAAATAAAGAAGATTCTATTAAGAAATACGAATAAGAAATTCTATTAAGAGTCAAAAGGAAATTTTATTTAATAATGAATGGAATTTATTGAATGGGACAATATGGAACTTTATAGAAAGAAATAAATTATAAAGATGGGATTTTTAAATCAAACTATCTTATAATAAATGAAGTTCAAGGAGGTTTTATAAATTTATGAATGGAATTTATAAATAAGATATGAAATTTGTTGAATGGAAATAGCAGGATATTTCCAAAGGTAAATGTGAACAAGAGGCATTTGTAGATGGATATTGGATTTCCCAAATTATAAAGTTATTTTAAAAAGAATATTTTAAACTACTATACTATATAGGTTTTATAAATCATTATTGAACTTAAATATTTCGAACTTAAATATTTCGAATTTGTAGATGATTATTTGATAGTTAAATAACCG
This sequence comes from Allium cepa, assembly GCA_030765085.1. NCBI lineage: Eukaryota > Viridiplantae > Streptophyta > Magnoliopsida > Asparagales > Amaryllidaceae > Allium > Allium cepa. The sequence continues at coordinate 209,736,552 of CM060945.1, read as the reverse complement.
ACTATCAATATTGGACAATGCGTTGATCGTTTCGAAGAGTCCGAGATCGGATTTAATTATTCGAAAACCACTTCGATCCGGTTTGAACGATAACGAATGACGACCGTGAAGAGTTGAAGACGGTGATTTGGTTTGTCCAGACCCAGGGCAACTTGTATGGATTGAATGCTTTCAGAACATCGTCAGGTGGACGATGAGCATTCTAAGTGGGACTCGTTCTTGAAGGGTAACGTTTAGCCTCAAGCCACATCAACCGGGAATGGCTAAAACAGGGGAGGTGCAGCAAGGCTTCGTGGATAGCCCCCACTGGAGAGTAAGGTTTCCCCTGTCTAGATGTCCCTTTTATTCGGCTTAGTGTGCGGTTGGTCGCGCCAACCGTGGGGTGATCTTATTTGAAACTGTTCAGTAAGGAATGGTTCCGGCCTTGTGTTGCAGGGGAGCGAGCGTACTCCTCAGTACTCTGATCTAGGCCAGGTACTGTGACGGGCTGTACCCCAGTAGCCTAGCCATTGTATGGAATCCAATCTCCAATAAGCACCTGTACGGTTTTGATTGTGCCCAACTATTGCTGAAACGTGAGATGCAAGCATTTCAGCTAGATTCTATTTTACTTTCTATAGACACTGTAATAATATCAGAGAACTTTAATAAAAAGTGTTTTAGCTATCGTAAGGTAAAAACCCGACATGTTTATTTGTGGCGTGGTCTTACGAGATGCTTTGTTTTCAAAGGATTTTTGAAACTTTAATAATCCAATTGAGTGTGATTTTCTCATGATGGTGTTCTAGACTGACTCGGGTGTTGTTTATATAATGCTCGGGTCAGACCGAGTTAAACTGGTTTAGGTTTTACGCTGGAGCTCAGGAGACGAGCTTGATGACATAGCGTATTCCCGTATTTGTCTATTATTTCCGCTGTGTATGGACATGTATGATTGATTGATGTACTCTGATATGGTATGTATGTATATATATGACAGTACAGATTCTTTGTATTTAAAAGCTGTTATTATATATTGTATTTTATTCCGCTGCGATTGTGAGATTCTGATGTTGTTTTCTTTTCTTCTTCTACCTCTTTCTTCTTTGGACCCGAAGACTCGTACTTTTGTGCCACTTTGGGTTATTGTGTTGTGAAGTTTTGCTAGCCCAAAAGGGTACGGATTTGCGTGCCTTTACACTTGGTATTAGAGCTAAAAGGTTAAGCGAGAACCTTGGCTTTGGTGGGAATTACTCATTAGAGATAGAGTCAGTTGTACTCTAGAATGAGTTGAGCGTAATAATAGATATGAGCGCGTATTTGTTAGTGAATATAAATTTGTGTTGATTGATTTATTGAGTGGTATATGAACCTTCGTCGGCACAGCCTCGAAAACTGTATCGAATGGGTTTTTAAATATTTGAATAGAGCAATTCGACACAATATTGTTTTTCAAAGGTGGGTGAATGAAATAATTTCATCCAAAATATATTTTGATATAAAAGGAATATTTCCTGAAATTATTATAACTTGGATGTTTGGATGATAATATTTTTGACAAATGAGATAAGTAAATTTAAAATAGTAACCTAATCAAGAAAAGCATTAAATGTTGAATTTTGGAATTAAAATTTAAATTGAAAAGTTAAAGATGGAGATTTAACTTGGATTTAAGACTAAATTTTTGAAATTTAATTAATGAATAAGTAATATTTTGTTTGTGATTGAAATGAGAAAATGAAAATAAAGTAAAAATAAATAAATATAAATGGATTGGTAAAGTAAATAAAATTTTGGAATGTGAATGAATTGGATTGAGAAGTTTAATAGAACTTTCTATGAGGTTGAAATTAATTTAAGCTGTGTGAATGGAAGTGAATTGAATTAAACTAAGGATAAAAATTCAGTTGTATTTGAATTAAATTGAAATTTGAGTTAGTAATGGAATTTGGTGGTGGAACCTGAGTTATAAATAGAAATTCCATTGAAATGGTAAGTAAAATTAAATATGAATCTTAATGATTGTATTAAAGTAAAGATAGTTTGAATTTACAAATAAAATCCAAATCAAGTATGGATGGGATAAAATGGCCTTGGATATTATCTTAACAAATTTAGAATGGCTAATAAAATCACATGGGATTTGATCTAGATGAGTAATAGATTGGTAAAGTACCTAAAACTCTGGATGTGATTGGATAGTAAATAGCAAATTTAATTGGATTGAGAACTTTGATTGAACTAGAATTAACTTAAGCTAAGTTAATGTTTGAATTTGAATGAAGATGAATTAAATTGAGATGTAGATGATATTGTAATAAAACTCTCACTTGGGTAAAATTCATAATAATGAAATGATGTTGAATTTAAGTAAGCTGAGTCAAGTGAAATTTGAATCTAAATAAATAGGACTTCGATAGCTTATAAAAGAATTGAGAAGCATTGAAGAAAAAACCTTGAATGATAAGTATAAAATTCAACTTGGATTGGTTAGCTAATAAAATGAAATTGGATTAAATATAATGGTTAGAAGTGCAAACAAAATCAAATTATGTAAATAAAGTGAAAATGGTCTTGTAAGAAGTTAAATAAGCTCGAGAATGCATCGAACATGGGAATTGTAATTTTTAAATGAAATAATTAGTGAGCTAAGAAGTAAATGAAAGGGATTTGATTTGAAATAAAATCAAATTATATTGAAAAAATTTTATGGGCAAATAAAGTAAACTTAAGTTATGAAATTTAAATGATTTGAAGTAAATTAACTTAAGTATAAAATTGAATGAAGCATGGCTTAAATGAAATTGGGGAAATGATTGTTAAATTTTAAGCATTGAGGTTGTTGAGCTTAATAAAAATGGGTTCGAATAAAATCAATGTGGAAATGCAATCAAGGCAAAGATATGGTTTAAAAATAAATTGAATATAAAAAGAATGATATTGAAAATCATTCCGATTTGGATAAGATGTATAAATTGAGTAAAAGCAGCTTATGGAAACTGATTGTGTATATTGTTATAAAAAAATAATAACTTTGTTGTTATATTAAATGGATAGAGTAGAAAAGATTGATTTTTGAAATCAATTAAATTTGAAATTGGTTTGTTTGGACATGATTATGAGTTAAAGATAAGTAAATGAATTGTAACTCACTAAAGTTGAATGCAAATAGTATATGAATTGGATGAAAACAAATTGAATTAGTTTGTAAACTGTACAAATGGCTTATGAAGTTGTTTATAGTGCATTACTTATGTTATTGATGTGATATAGCTGTTTAAATGAATGAAATGTTCTAAATTTCATAAGTATATTGCTTATATGTTTAAATTGAGTAAGTACAGGTACCAGAAGACTGTATAGCGGAATTTTGGGCACGCAAATGCTAAAATTAAATATGCCGCTTACTCAAAATGCTAAATAAGGCACGCCTACGCAATACAAAATAGGAAATATGAACTGTTTTTGGTTTTTCCGACCGTGTGGGTCGATGTATATATATTCATATCTATTGTCAAATTGAAAAAGCTCCTCCGTACAAAGGAGACTCTGCCAAAACTTTTCAGAAATTTTGGGAGTTAGAAAATTTTGAGTCTTTTGAAAATTTTCACTATCGACAAATGATTAAAATTGGTTACAAATAAAATTATAACTGAAAGTTGAAATCTAATTTAAATTGTATATGTAAAGTAAATTAAATCGAAGTAATTGTTCAAAGAAATTAAAGATAGAAAAAGTTTGCAAACAAACTTTTATTTGAGATATATAAAAAAACAAATTAGTAAAGTGTGAATAAATATAAGAAGTATGTAAAATATTTATATTGAACTTAAGAAATGAAGAATGAAATTCTTAAGTAAATTGGAATTGAAAAAAATTATTCCGTGTGAATAATTCGATGAAAATGTGAAACTAGGAGTTGTGTCAAGGGATAGTGTGAATAAGAGAATAACAATCAAAATAAATGCAAATAAAAAGGGAATTGATATAATTGATAATCAATTTGAAATTTATACGTAAGATGTACGTATATTGTTTTATTCGTATAGCTATTTGATACAGAATTCGAGCATAGAATTTCAAGATAATTTTACCAATCCGAGTTGGAATTTTTCACTCGATTTTCGACGGTGAACCCTGGATATGGATTGTTGATTGATTCTCGAAATTCTCTATCATAGTTATGACTATGCAAAGAGAATGACGGTTTCTGATCAAGAAACCAGATCTGAGTCCGCACTAGGAAGTCGGGTGGACGATTCTAGTTCGGAAGTGAAATTATGTGATCGAGCAAGTGATCAAATTTGATATTGCGTACGAATGATATAGGTACATCATACGGGCTGAAATGGAATGAATATTGAAATTTTGTAAGGAAGTCTATAATTTTTTTTTGAATATTGTGATCGGATATTATTGTTAAATAGGGTTCACATGTGTTATATAGGGAAAGGACAATTGGTTTTGATTTCAGAAGATAAATTTGAATTGCTCGACAAAAGGTATGTATTTAGAATTTCTGTATGAAATTTGATTGGGTTTTTTATTGAGCCACTTGGCTTTTTGTTTTCTTTTTGGATTTGGGAGGCCGTAGAGCCATTTTGTAGTTGTACCGAGCTAGCCACGCAAAGGAGACGCTGGCGAAATTTTTCGAAAATTTTAGGAGTTAGAAAATTTTTGAATTTTTTTGGAAACTATTTTGTTAACGTCAAAATGATTCGAAATTGGAGTTGAAGTAAAGGATTTCAAAGTTAAAATTGAAAACAAATTGTTGGGTAAAGGAAAGGGATAGGAGGATGAATAGTAAGTAAGTTTAACTAAGTAACTTTTATTAGATTTGTGGGTTAGGACATTCTTATGTGTTAGTAATTTCGGGGACGAAATTATTTTAAGGGGGGAGGAATTTAACGACCCGGATTTTTGAAACGATTAAATTGCAATATTAAATGAATTTAGATGTTTGATTTGAACTATAATTTGATTCCAATATGGAAAGTTTTGTTGTATTAAAAAAAAGGATTCAGGATTTAAATATAACAATTGATTGAATAAATTAAATAATAATTAAAATAGTAATTGACATTTGGGTAAATTATTTAAATCTGAAATTTTAAGCTTGTTGAAAATACTTTAATGGCTTATAAAAATTTTATTGATAATACTAGAAGTAATAGATGGATTAAAATTGAGTTTAACTGTCGTTTTTTCAATTTTTAAAATTGCATCGTTTAAATTGACAATTAAAAATAGCCTTCCGAGGCACAGTCTCGGAATTCGACGAAACAAGTTCCATTGGATTCGTAATATTGAATTATTACCGGATTTCAAATTTCGTAATTTTCGGAGCTACCGTGTGACCATACGAGATAGAAACGTCTAGGCAATAATTAACCGTTTTAAATTAAAAATATCCTACATCAAATCATAGCCAAATTCTTTCATCTCAAGCCGACCTTCTCTGAAAATAAGCCACCCTAGATATCGATCTTGTCCCCTTTGCCTTTTGAAGTATGCGACACTTTCTGTTAAAATGAACCGAGCTTCTTCTTTTAAATCAGAATTCGCAGAAGAAAAAAAACAATGGCTGCCACTTCAAATTTCTTTCGAACACCATCAAAACAAGAAAACTCCTTTCTTCCGTGTGAAATCAAATTACTCTCTTCTTTCGAACGAAATCTAGTTGAAGCCGCAACTCCTCCCCTTCATATTGAAACCCTTCGTTCATAAATAAAAAGAAAGTAAGAGGGAAGATCGAACGAAATCGCTCGTATGCTCGAAATTGGGGATGTTGACTTCATCACGATAGGATCACGCGGCGACCTGGGGAGGGGGAATCGCGGGACGTCGAAGGCATGTCGTCGACCTTATCTTCACAGTCGCGTCGACGTTGACGACTCCTAGTTCGTCAAGTTTAGGGCTTCCGGTGGGTTTTCTCGAGGTCGGCATCACGTCGACAAATCTCACGCTCGCTGCTGAGGATCGGCGATCATTCGAGGCACGCGTACAATCCAAGGTAATGTTGGTGGTCGTGGTGGTTCGCGAGAAGGGGGTTTTGCTGTGAGGTATCAGTTTTCGGATTTTAATTTAATTTAATTTACAAACTGGAAATTTATGTGTGTAGTTTCGAAGACTGTTGGGTATGTTATAGCTTAATTTAAAATTAGATGTTGAATTTGAATTTTAAATTCAGAAGGTTTAAAAATAAAAGTTTAAAAGGACAAAAAGAAAGGGGAAAATTAGTTTAGGAATATTTAATTATTTGTTTAAACAAAGATTTAGTTAAATTAAATTTATAAAATGGAAATCAATTTATTTAGTTAACTTGTATAATTAATTGATAACTAGGAAATATTTTATAGAAAGAAAATTAGTTGGAATTAACTTATTAGGTAAAATGAAATTTATTAAATAGAATTGATTTGCCCAAATTGTTCGAACATTAATAAAATCCATGCAATTGTTATTCAAGGTCAAAATATGGGAACGAGTTGGCATTGGATCGGTTTGGCAAGAACCAAAATTAAAAGTGAGTTAATCTCACTCAGTTAAGTTTAAAATTTAAATTGTTGAAATTTAAATTTAATTGTTGAATTGCTTGAATGATGGTTAAATGTAGTGAATAATTAAATAGACTTTATACGCCACGTAATAAGCGGATGTTAGAATTTTAAACTCATATACTGCAATATTCCACATTGAAGTGGAATTGGTATTTTATTTGTGCTAACATCTGTGGATGCAGGGAAACAGGTTGGAGGGATCCAACAGGATTCCTCAAAAATATTTATTGATTATATATATATATATATATATATATGACAGGCTGCATGGATTGATATGGATTTACGTTTGAATTGAATTATTAACTGTTAAATTACATTGGAAGTTTAAATTGGGATAAATGATATAATTAAATTAATTTAAGGAAGTTAAATAAAACTCAATAGAAAATATTTATCGAAAAGTTTGAATCTGCTTTAATTGAGAATGAAGGAAAGAAATAAAAGTATATTTTCTACTTAAGTTAAACTTTAATGTGATAAAGTTGAGTTTTGGAAAATTTAAATTATAAATTATATACTCGAAGGAATATTGTAATCAATAAGTGAATTGAAGAAAATTGAATTATATTAAGGAATGGAAATGGAGGTCTATTAAGGAAATAAAAAGAAATACTAATAAGAAAAGAAATGAAAATTTATTAGGAAATAAAGAAGATGCTATTAAGAAATACGAATAAGAAATTCTATTAAGAGTCAAAAGGAAATTTTATTTAATAATGAATGGAATTTATTGAATGGGACAATATGGAACTTTATAGAAAGAAATAAATTATAAAGATGGGATTTTTAAATCAAACTATCTTATAATAAATGAAGTTCAAGGAGGTTTTATAAATTTATGAATGGAATTTATAAATGAGATATGAAATTTGTTGAATGGAAATAGCAGGATATTTCCAAAGGTAAATGTGAACAAGAGGCATTTGTAGATGGATATTGGATTTCCCAAATTATAAAGTTATTTTAAAAAGAATATTTTAAAATACTATACTATATAGGTTTTATAAATCATTATTGAACTTAAATATTTCGAACTAGTTATTTTGAAGGCTTAGCAATTATTTATAATAAAGTCTATTTTCTAAAACCAGCTTTGAAACTTATAAATAACTATATATAAATTTTAATATTTAATATTACTTCTTATTTTATAAATCTATATGTTTTCAAAATGTTTTTAAGATCCAATTAGAGATCCTCTTGTGATGATAAGTGAGTTATTAGACGAGATAAGATTTAGGGAAATCTTATTAAGTGGAGAAATTGAGTTGAAAATTTATAAGCAAAGTATAAATTGATTTTGAGGAAGGAAGGAGAAAATAAAAGATATTTTCAGAGGATAAATCAAATCGAATGAATATAAGAAATCAGATAAGTGAGTTCATGGATATAAAAGGACTTTGAGAATTTATTTCAAAAGGTTTAAAAGAGAAATAACATCTGGATGATATTTGAGATAAATAATTTGAGGAATTATTTGATGGTTGCTTGTGTATGATTATTTGATAATTAAATAACCGACTATCAATATTGGACAATGCGTTGATCGTTTCGAAGAGTCCGGGATCGGATTTAATTATCCAAAAACCACTTCGATCCGGTTTGAACGATAAAGAATGAAGACCGTGAAGAGTTGAAGACGGTGATTTGGTTTGTCCAGACCCAGGGCAACTTGTATGGATTGAATGCTTTCAGAACATCGTCAGGTGGACGATGAGCATTCTAAGTGGGACTCGTTCTTGAAAGGTAACGTTTAGCCTCAAGCCTCATCAACCGGGAATGGCTAAAAAAGGGGAGGTGCAGCAAGGCTTCGTGGGTAGCCCCCACTAGAGAGTAAGGTTTCCCCTGTCTAGATGTCCCTTTTATTCGGCTTAGTGTGCGGTTGGTCGCGCCAACCGTGGGGTGATCTTATTTGGAACTGTTGAGTAAGGAATGGTTCCGACCTTGTGTTGCAGGGGAGCGGGCGTACTCCTCAGTACTCTGATCTAGGCCAGGTACTGTGACGGGCGGTTCCCCGGTAGCCCAGCCATTGTATGGAATCCAATCTCCAATAAGCGCCTGTACGGTTTTGATTGTACCCAACTATTGCTGAAACGTGAGATGCAAGCATTTCAGCTAGATTCTATTTTACTTTCTATAGACACTATAATAATATCAGAGAACATTAATAAAAAGTGTTTTAGCTATCGTAAGGTAAAACCCGACATGTTTATTTGTGGCGTGGTCTTACGAGATGCTTTGTTTTCAAAGGATTTTTGAAACTTTAATAATCCAATTGAGTGTGATTTTCTCACGCTGGTATTCCAGACTGACTCGGGTGTTGTTTTATATAATGCTCGGGTCAGACCGAGTTAAACAGGTTCAGGTTTTACGGTGGAGCTCAGGAGACGAGCTGGATGACAGAGCGTATTCCCGTATTTGTCTATTATTTCCGCTGTGTATGGACATGTATGATTGATTGATGTACTCTGATATGGTATGTATGTATATATATGACAGTACAGATTCTTTGTATTTCAAAGCAGTTGTTATATATTGTATTTTATTCCGCTGCGATTGTGAGATTCTGATGTAGTTTTCTTTTCTTCTTCTACCTCTTTCTTCTTTGGACCCGAAGACTCGTACTTTTGTGCCACTTTGGGTTGTTCTGTTGTGAAGTTTTGCCAGCCCAAAGGGGTACGGATTTGCGGGCCTTTACATGGCGGCACTTGTCTGGGCAGTGCTCTGCGTGCTCTAGTGGAAGGTCTGAGGCCAGTGGGCCAGGTGAAGGTGGCAAAGGCCGGGAATGGTGGGAAGAAGGTCGCTGTTTGCAGGATGCAAAATAAAAGAAGAAAGGAAGATGCTTGCATACACAATGAAGGAAGTGGCTACAGGGAGAAAGGCTAAGGAAGATGAAGCTATTAGTGGAGGAAGAGAAAAATTTATCTTACGCACGTAAACAAATTTAGGAAAGGAAGCAGTGACTAGGTTCCCCTTTCAATGCAATGAACAGATCACAAAAAAAATATTTATTGAATATCATAAATACAAGTGGGTAAACAAAATCAAAGGCTGAAATTTTGGGAATTATAAAAAGGCTGCAGACTATTTGTTTCAACCGATGAGCACGCGGAAGGTCACAAGAAAAGAAATAGACTCAACGGACACGATACGGTTACCGTTTTACTAATGTCGCGTACTGGATTCAAAATACAGAAATGTATACCCTGGTGATCAACACGACGAGACGATCAAAATGGTATACACATTTCAGTGATTCGATTGAATTATAAAAATTTGAATTTTCTATCGGCGGAAAATGCAAGAAAAACGCTGAAAAATAAGATCGACGGAGCTAAAGAAGTACGAATTTTGAAAACGAAAAATGACGTCTTGCTCAAAAGACGATTTAGAATTTTTCTATGTAAAAATATTTAGGTTTCAAAAACGTTTTATTTTCATCGCTTTACTAACTGATTTAAATTAAAATAAATTTACACACGAAAATAAACCTCCATATTTTTGGACGAAAATTTACCGGTTGCTATGTTTAACTAGACCCTTTTTAAATATCAAATTGTTATTTCAAAATTTTATCGTTTAAAATTCCACAAAATTTCAATTAAATATGTTACTAAAACCGTTAAAATTTACGGGTCGTTACATTCTCCCCCACTCAAAACTTTTCGTCCCCGAAAAGGAAGGAAGTAGGAGAATAGAAATAACCAAAAAAAAATAGACTTGAATTACATAATAAACAATTAATTTAAACCATATAAATTTCAATTTAAATAAATTTATATTCAACAATTTTGTTTTTAAATTCAAGATTTCATTAAATTGATTTGATTTTACAACTATTAATGTTAGGTACAAAAGGTTACTTTCAAATGAAATTTAATTTATATTTAATTAATTCAAGATACTCCCTTAAGTTGTTTTAATTCAATTTATTAACTTTCAAAACAAGTTTTCTTCTATTAATCACAACTATTATTTATTTAACTTATTATTCTATTTATCTCCATAAACATTTCATAATTAAAATTTAAGTGAATAACATTTATTATGCGCACTCACATTTTATTTATGAAGACAATTTTATATTTTATATTATCAAATTTTCTTAAATTAACAATTTCAAAGATAATAAATTTGAATAGTCATTTATTATAATCATACTCTATTCGACAAATTTAATTCTTTTTAATTCCAAATTATTATTAAATTTATTCTACTTAATATATCTTATTACATATATTATGTATATTTACTCTTATTATAACTACTCAAATTTATTTAAAAATTTCTTGATATCATTTATATTGTATAATATTCAATTACATAGTTAACTTTTGAAAATTTAGGTAAGTTATATTGAATGAAATCGAGTATTATACAAGTAAATTTCTAATTCAATTCTTTCAAGTTAAATATCAATTCAAAATTTTGGTTTCATTTAATATTGAAATCATCTTTTACCAAAAAAATTTGAATTAAATTTCCGATTAACTTCAAACAATTTAGAGATAATTATGTATATACCATATATATTAAATCAAACTAAATTTAAAATAATATACCTATATACATATAAATCAAATCATTTTTAAGAAATTTAAATCGATTTAATTTCCAAAACAAAATTGTAGCAAAGTTACGAATTAGTCTCTCCACTCCGAAACTCGAAAATAAACGTCGATGATGCTGCTGTCATCACCGAAATTATTTTCCAGCGACAAAACAAGAGAGCACTTTTTTAAACTTTTAAATTCTTTGAAAACCATTTCTATTCGAAAATATTTTTAAATAATATACATTTTAAACTTTAAAACCATATGTCGAAATTATCGGAAATAAAATTCTCAAAGTCTTGATTTAAATACTTTTCAAATTCCAAATCAAATTATAACCAAATTTTATAAATTCATTCATTTATTTTATGAAATAGTCAATGATTATTAAAACAATAAATGAAAATTAAATTTTCTATATTTCGGACAACAGATTCATTAACATTTTAATTTCAGAAAAATGTATACTTATATATAATATAATCATTCAAAATTTATTTTATTTACCAAATTGGAACAATATTATGTCAGTTTACTCTGCTCAAGTGTTTTGGAAATCCTATCGATAGCGTTGATCAGACGAATCGATCGAAAACCCAAATCAACATCAACAACTCAAACAACATAATATATAAAAAACATTTTTAACATTAATTTACAAATACACTTCTCGCTAAAGATACTATAATGGATTTTAAGGCAAGGATAGAGATTCAATTTTTGATGTACTAAAATCAAAGAGAATTTTGATTCGAATTCAAGTTCGAAGAAAAGATAAGATGATTCAATTAACAGAATCGGGAGATGGATAAGCTTATGTAAATCGCGACAACCTTAATCGGTTGACCGTGACTTCAAGAATAAGATCGATGCAGAATTCTGAGGCAAATCGACATTTGACCTCAAGAAATAGAATTCAGGTATAGCAGGGAATAGATAGCATCGTAAACCGAGGATATATGTGACGACCGCCCATGACTCCCGCACAAAACAAGGGAATGGTGCGTTGAAAGGCGTGCCAGGCAACCATGGACGATAGTCAGGGTAAGATTAAACAGCGGAATCTATCGTATTACTCACAGCGCATGGATAAAATACAATAGAAAATATACATAGTGAAGCTCAATAGAACAGAAGTCTCATCATATAAACTCATAATAATTAGATACAACAATCAGCAAAGTCAATACATCAAGCCTCACTACATATCACTCAGAGTATCAAACAAACAGCGGAACATCCAGTACATATAGTAAGAAAACAATATGCAAAAGCCTCCAGCTCGTCTTCGTCATCAACAGCGTTGGTAGCCAAGAACAGCGCCTCTCACCTGCTACCTAGTCTGCCCATCCCAACATGGATGAACAGCCCAAGGTAATAAGAGTTGAACATAAAACCTTGAGTCAGACAACAGTCTTAGTGAGCAGTAAATTAACCATCAAACATACCAAAAGAGCATAAAGGATAAAAGGAATAGGAACTCAACCATCCCACTCCACCTCATTCTACAGTGATAGCCCCCAGACCCTCTAAGCAGAAACAAGCATAGCAAAGCAGACAATTTAAGTAAAGCAATTATCACTCGAGTCAAGGTCGATGTTTTCCAAATACAAACCCCCAAGGCCTAAACCAAGATCAGATAAGCACTCAGAAAACACCGCTCTTGAGGCCGAATGATGGTAAAATCAAACATCCATGACTCTGGCTATCACTGTTACCATTGCCTCGATATCACCGTTAATTGAATGACCGGCACTTTCTTTCAGCCGTCCGTCAAGGGCTAATGGCAACCCCGGTTCTAGACATAACTCAGCACGTCATTATGACCCGTGCCTAGGACTATCGCATCTGCCCAGGGTACTTAACACGTCATCATGACCCGTGTCTGGAACGTCATCGTGACCCGTTCCAACGTACTCTTGCTTTGAGCATGCTAGAACCTTCAATAACGATAAGATCCAAGCCTCCTAGTCATCCTCCTCGACGACTATTCTCACACTGGCCCAAGCGCCTCTCGAGCCCACCATTATCAACCCACCCGGACCGCATCACCGAGTTATCAACATACTTGGGATGATCCCGTCTGGATTAAACCAAGGCTTTCACACATCATGCTTTACTTCAACGCATCATAGCAAAGCCCCATCTCACCTCATGGTTTGCCTCATCGCATCATGGCAAAGTCCATCATCATCGAATCTATCCATATGAGCTTCCACATCCGCTTCATATGCCACAAGCAGCTTTTACCATTCAAGAGCCTTTCCACTTAGCTTTTGAATCATCTTCGACCAACTTGTTCAAATCAACTACTAGCTAATTTGAAACAATCAAATCAATCATAAATCAATCATTAATGCAAGCAATCCAACATTCAACAAGATCTAATAAGAAATTACAACAATAATGGCAATTTGGTAATTAAAGTATCCAAATCTAACAAGTATGAATCATAGGCAAATGTCTCTATAACCTGATGAATGAACTTGCATAAGTGAACATGTAGTAAAATAGATATCAAAACTTCATAGGTGATAGATCTACATGCAGACTTAAGGAAAATGCAAGAAATCACTATCTTTAACACATAAACAAACCACCGATCCAATATACTCCCTTGGGTCCGTGTGAGAGATAACTACCACTCACCGAATCACCTAAACACCTTTAAAACAATCAACTCCGGATCCGGACAGCAAGGAACCAAGCTTGATCCGGAAAAATCTCGCTTCAAACGATGAAATCTCTCTTTGTTGGATGAAGATCTTCAACTTTGGCTCTTGGATCTTCGATTTGATCTTCAATTTAGATGGAAGAAATCACTAGGTTGGAGTGGAGAGAAGAAGTGAAGAAGAATTGTAGTCGAGCTCTCAAAATGGCAGCACTTCGTCGCTTCAAAATCCGGTGCCAAAAAGTGAAGATAGGCGCCCCTATTTATAGCTGAAATCCTTAAGTCGCACGGTTTTAAGTCGTTCACTTGGTTTTAGGTCGTCCACGACTCATCAAAACCCAACGACCTACGACCTAAAACCCCGCCGACTTACTACTTAACGACTCACGGCTTCACGACTCATACGACCTAACACTAAGCCGACCCAACGACTCAAGCCCCTAACGACTCAAGCCTTCGAATGACTTATCACCTATACAACCTAAAGACTAACTATATTGCCGACTTAACTGGGTCCGACTTAACAAAATCAAAGGTCCAAATGTTACGCGACCTAAAATGAACGCGGATCTACGATGCCGCGACTTAACTAAGTTATTAACGACCCAAAAGCATCCCGGGTTAACAAATGCTTTGACTTAACTTCCTAGCGACCTACCTTAAGTCGTCCAACGACTTAACTCCATTAACTCGTGTTAACGACCTAACTCGCTAACACACTCACAACAGGCTCTCCACGACCTAACCATACTTATGTCGCTTACGGCTTAAGCCCTAGCACTAAGTCGTTCACCACTAACCCGCTAACTCGTCCCAGTTCTTAAGTCGTAACCCGTTAACCCCCTTTAAGTTGTAACTTGCTAACCCGCTACACCACTAACTCGTTAACCTATTACAACTATTAACTCGATAAGTCGTTTACCACCATGTTAACTTTTATAACTCGCTAATACATCTAAACTGCTAGGTCGTAATCCCCTAAGTCGTTCACGGCTTAAAACCATCTACGACCTAACGAAGAGCCGATCTAAGGACCCTATGCAACCGAGTTAACTTCCTTATGAGCCATCTTTTACACGACTTAGGCTATGGATGACATAAACAATACTAACGACCTAAAAATTCTACGATTTATCAACACGTACAAATACGGGTCGTTACATTCTCCCCCCTTAGGAATTTCGCCTCCGAAATTCCAATCAAACAGAAGCATCCAAACTATTCCGCGTGCCTACCGTCCATAGCAACCAACAAACCATGCATCCAATTTCTAGCCTAGCATGCAGAATTCTAAGATTAGAATAAGCTATAAATTCATGAGATGTCACGACACCTTAGGGCCATACCTCGAAGAGTTCAGGATGAGCTGCCTTCATCCTCTCTTCCTCCTCCCATGTACAGTCGTTAACATCATCACTCCATTGTACCTTGAGCAACGTAATCGTCTTCCTCCTAAGCTGTTTCGTGTCGGTTTCAACAACACGAAGCGGCTTACGAGGTCTCGTAACCACTTGATCAACTTCTAAATCTTCACAGCTATCAGCAAAAACCACTGTATTCGAGTCGTGCACATACTTCCGTAGATAAGATACATGAAAAAAATTGTGCACACCTGCCATCTTTTCCGGTAACTCCAATCTATAAGCGAGCTTTCCAATTCGCTCGATGATCGGGAATGGTCCAACAAATCTCGGAGTCAACTTTCCTTTCTTCCCAAATCTAATAACCTTCTTTAGAGGAGAAATCTTCACAAAAACCATATCACCTTCGTCGAATTCCAAATCCTTACGACGATTATCGACATAACTTTTCTGACGGTCTTGGGCTGCCTTCATTCTTTGCCGAATGATCTCTATACAATCCGTAGTCTGACGAATCATCTCTGGCCCAAGTATCAACTTTTCTCCAGTTTCTAACCAACATGTCGGAGAGTTACACGGTCTTCCATACAGTGCTTCATACGGTGCCATACCAATACTTGACTGGTAACTGTTATTATATGCAAATTCTACCAAATGAAGGTGATCTTCCCATGATCCTCCGAAATCCAAAACACTTGCCCTCAAGAGATCTTAAAAAACTCGGTTGACTCTCTCAGTCTGACCATCTGTTTAGGGGTGATAAGCTGTACTCAAACACAACTCGGTTCCCAAAACTTCCTGGAAGCTCTTCCAAAATTCACTAGTGAACAATGGGTCTCGATCGCTCACTATACTCTTCGGAATACCATGGAATCGAACTATCCACTTAACATACAATTTAGCCAGCTTCGATGCAGTCCTGGTAGATCGAACAGGAATGAATCTTGCACTCTTAGTCGAACGATCTACGATGACCCAAATCCCTTCATTTCCTGCCCTGGTTCTAGGTAGACCATCGATAAAATCCATCGATATCTGCTCCCACTTCCATGTAGGAACCTCTAATGGCTGAAGCAATCCACTAGGCTTCTTCTGCTCGGCTTTTACCAACTGGCAGTTCCTACACTTGGAAATAAAATTTCCAACATCCTTCTTCAAACCTTCCCAGTAATAGGTTCTCTTCATATCCCGATACATCTTATTTCCACCTGGATGAATTGTCAACTTCGAGTGATGACTTTCCCTCAGAACATCATCTCTCAATCCATCTATATCGGGAACAACTAGTCGTCCTTGTTTCCGAAGCCAACCCTCTCGATCGACCTCGAATCCTTTATCCTTTTCTGGGTTCAATCCAGATTCCAAATCACGGATAATCTTGACAAGCTTATCATCTCATTTTTGGCTCTCGACAATCCTCTCCATAAGAGTAGGTCTTATCGATAAGTTTGCCAACATCTCAGGTTCCAATTCACATCTAGGCCTGAAGTCAAATCCAGCCAAATACTCAAGATTCTTCCATTCCGAAAACATGGCTCCCAATCCTGCATGTCTTCGACTTAACGCATCCGCCACTGCGTTACCTTTTCCCGGAGTATAAGCTATACCAAAATCATATGATGCCAAAAACTCTAACCACCTTTGCTGCCGAAGATTCAAATCCTTTTGGGAGAACAGATACTTCAACGACTTATGATCCGTAAACAACTCGAATCGAACTCCCAATAGATAATGTCTCCACATCTTCAGAGCAAAAACGATCACCGCTAATTCCAAATCATGAGTCAGGTAATTCCTTTCATGCAGCTTCAGTTGTCGGCTTGCATACGCAACAACTTTATCCTTTTGCATTAGCACTGCTCCAAGTCCAGTACCACATGCATCGGTGTAAACCACCATCTCATCATTCCCACTTGGAATAGTCAAAACAGGGGCACTCGTCAGTCGCTCTTTCAGGATTACGAAAGCTTGCTCACACTTATCATCCCATCTGAACACTTGGTTCTTTTTCGTCAATCCTGTTAACGGTGCAGCTATCTTGGAAAAGTCTTTGATAAACCGACGATAATATCCTGCTAATCCAAGAGAACTTCTCACATCAGATGCATTCTTAGGTCTAATCCAATCCTGGATCGCTGCCACCTTAGCGGGATCAACCGCGATTCCATTTCCAGAGATAACATAGCCTAAGAACCTCACTTCACTCTTTCAGAAGTGACACTTCGAAAACTTAGCCTTCAGCTAATGTTTCCGCAAGATTCCCAAAACAATTCGTAAGTGCGTCTTGTGCTCTTCTTCAGTTTTGGAATAAATCAGAATATCATCCACGAACACAAGTACGAACTTATTTAACTGACCTCTGAATACCCTATTCATAAGATCCACAAAATATGCTGGTGCATTAGTCAATCCAAACGGCATTACCAGCCACTCATAGAAACCAGATGGTGTCCTAAAAGCAGTCTTTGGCACACTATCCTTAGCCACTCTCAACTGGTGAAATCCCGTTGCCAAATCCATCTGAGAAAACACCTTAGCTTCGTGAAGCTGATCAAACAAGTCATCTATTCTCGGCAATGGATACTTGTTCTTCTTAGTCACCTTATTCAGCTCACGATAATCGACACACAACCTCAACGATCCATCCGCTTTGGTTGCGAACACAACTGGTGCACCCCATTCGGACACACTACGCCGAATGAATCCTTTCCGAAAAAGGTCATCAATTTGCACCTTCAGCTCTTCCTGTTCCCTAGGCGCCATCCACCTAAGAGCCATCACAACTGGTCTGGCTCCCTCAACTAGATCGATACGAAACTCGATCACCCTATGCGGCGGTAACCCTTTGACCTCGTCAAAGACGTCCTCAAATCCATTCACAACCGGCATCGATGACAGTCCATCCCGTGGAACAACCAGCGAATACATGAAGCCCATGAAGACGCCTTCTTCATGCTTACATCGTATCACAACCTTTCGCCCTTCCATATTCCCGACTGTCACCTCCAGTTTCTCACAATCAACCTTTGCCGCATACTTCCTAAGCCAGTCCATACCCAAAATGATTCCGAACCCCGCAAAGTTCAGAACAAAACAATCACAAACAAAAGAGCAATCATGACTCGATACTACTAGACCACGGCATACCATACACAAACAAGACGAACCCCCGACTGGATTAGTCACAACCAATGGTCTATCAACAATTTCCGGTTCCAAACCCAACCGGCCTACAAGGTCATCACAAACAAACGAATGCGATGCCCCAGTATCAAACAACACCCTAACTGGAACACCACATATGGAAAGAGCACCTTGAACCACCACACTCTTCCCTTTCTCTTCCGCAGTAGGAGCTTTTGAAGATGATGGAACAGCCCCCAAAGCATAAGCTTGCACAATCTGTTTGTCCTTCTGTGGTTCTGGACAATTCTTCCTAATATGCCCCAACTTATCACAGTTGTAGCACTTCAACAGTACCTTTGGATTCTTGCAATCCCTGGAGAGATGGCCCTTCTGCCGACAATTGTAGCAGGTCACTTCACCCTTTGGCTTCTTCTGGCCATCCTTACCCTTCTGCTGTTGCTGCTTCCTCTTCTTATTTCCACCCTGCTGTGGTTTGGACTCTTCCTTGGTCACAGCAACAACAGACCCTTCCTTAGGAAACAAACTCTCGTGCCTGAGAGCTTTCTCCACAAGCTTCTCAAAAGGATCGTCCAGATGATCCACCAACTGCCTCCCAAGATAACTGTCCAAGCCTGTCACAAACTTCTCGTTCTTCTGGTAGGGAGATTCAATATACGACCGTGCATACTTGGACAAAGCTTCAAACTCAGAAACATACTCAAGAACTGGTCTCCCACCTTGCTTGAGCTCCACAAACTTCTTAAACAAAACAGACTTCTGAGCTGTAGAAATGAACTTAGCTTCAAATCTAACTTGGAATTGCTCCCAAGTAATCTCTTCCTCTGGAGTATCAATGGTGATAGAACCCCACCAATCAGCAGCTCTTCCCTGAAGCTGTCTCGATGCAAGCTTCCTTTTAGTTGCATCCTCAATTCCCAAGTCACCAAAGATCCTTCTACAAGCATCTATCCATCTCTGAACTTCAATAGTCGATTCCGTTCCCAAGAAAACCTTTCCTCCGAGAGCAGTATAGTCTTTACACAACCTAGCAAAATCCACTGGTCTTGGAGCTTGAACCTGAACTCCTACATCTACTGATGGCCCCGGTGCTGGCATCCTCCTCATGATCGAAGTCATCATAGCCTCGAACATAGGAGCATAATCAGCAGCCCCCTCAACAGCACGGCCTTCCCTAGAAGCTGGTCTCCCTCTTCGACTCATCCTTAATATCTACAAAAAGGAATGACTTAGAACACCTTGACAAACAACTGCATAAGGAGTTCAAATACTTCTAAGCTACTATATTACATATAGTTATCATCCATCAAAATACAATTACGTCTCTCATACGTAGTTACGTCAGCGAGCGTTGGCTAAAATCGATTAACCAAAGCTCTGATACCAAATGTGACGACCGCCCATGACTCCCGCAAAAAACAAGGGAATGGTGCGCTAAAAGGCGTGCCAGGCAACCATGGACGATAGTCAGGGTAAGATTAAATAGCGGAATCTATCGTATTACTCACAGCGCATGGATAAAATACAATAGAAAATATACATAGTGAAGCTCTATAGAACAGAAGTCTCATCATATAAACTCATAATAGTTAGATACAACAATCAGCAAAGTCAATACATCAAGCCTCACTACATATCACTCAGAGTATCAAACAAACAGCGGAACATCCAGTACATATAGTAAGAAAACAATATGCAAAAGCCTCCAGCTCGTCTTCGTCATCAACAGCATTGGTAGCCAAGAATAGCACCTGTCACCTGCTACCTAGTCTGCCCATCCCAACATGGATGAACAACCCAAGGTAATAAGAGTTGAACATAAAACCTTGAGTCAGACAACAGTCTTAGTGAGCAGTAAATTAACCATCAAACATACCAAAAGAGCATAAAGGATAAAAGGAATAAGAACTCAACCATCCTACTCCACCTCATTCTACAGTGATAGCCCCCAGACCCTCTAAGCAGAAACAAGCATAGCAAAGCAGACAATTTAAGTAAAGCAATTATCACTCGAGTCAAGGTCCATGTTTTTCAAATACAAACCCCCAAGGCCTAAACCAAGATCAGATAAGCACTCAGAAAACACCGCTCTTGAGGCCGAATGATGGTAAAATCAAACATCCATGACTCTGGCTATCACTGTTACCATTGCCTCGATATCACTGTTAATTGAATGACCGGCACTTTCTTTCAGCCGTCCGTCAAGGGCTAATGGCAACCCCGGTTCTAGACATAACTCCGCACGTCATCATGACCTGTGCGTAGGACTATCGCATCTGCCCAAAGTACTTAACACGTCATCATGACCCGTGTCTGGAACGTCATCGTGACCCGTTCCAACGTACTCTTGCTTTGAGCATGCTAGAACCTTCAATAACGATAAGATCCAAGCCTCCTAGTCATCCTCCTCGATGACTATTCTCACACTGGCCCAAGCGCCTCTCGAGCCCACCATTATCAACCCACCCGGACCGCATCACCGAGTTATCAACATACTTGGGATGATCCCGTCTGGATTAAACCAAGGCTTTCACACATCATGCTTTGCTTCAACGCATCATAGCAAAGTCCCATCTCACCTCATGGTTTGCCTCATCGCATCATGGCAAAGTCCATCATCATCGAATCTATCCATATGAGCTTCCACATCCGCTTCATATGCCACAAGCAGCTTTTACCATTCAAGAGCCTTTCCACTTAGCTTTTGAATCATCTTCGACCAACTTGTTCAAATCAACTACTAGCTAATTTGAAACAATCAAATCAATCATAAATCAATCATTAATGCAAGCAATCCAACATTCAACAAGATCTAATAAGAAATTACAACAATAATGGCAATTTGGTAATTAAAGTATCCAAATCTAACAAGTATGAATCATAGGCAAATGTCTCTATAACCTGATGAATGAACTTGCATAAGTGAACATGTAGTAAAATAGATATCAAAACTTCATAAGTGATAGATCTACATGCAGACTTAAGGAAAATGCAAGAAATCACTGTCTTTAACACATAAACAAACCACCGATCCAATATACTCCCTTGTGTCTGTGTGAGAGATAACTACCACTCACCGAATCACCTAAACACCTTAAAAACAATCAACTCCAGATCTGGACAGCAAGGAACCAAGCTTGATCCGGAAAAATCTCGCTTCAAACGATGAAATCTCTCTTTGTTGGATGAAGATCTTCAACTTTGGCTCTTGGATCTTCGATTTGATCTTCAATTTAGATGGAAGAAATCACTAGGTTAGAGTGGAGAAAAGAAGTGAAGAAGAGTTGTAGTCGAGCTCTCAAAATGGCAGCACTTCGTCGCTTCAAAATCCGGTGCCAAAAAGTGAAGATAGGCTCCCCTATTTATAGCTGAAATCCTTAAGTCGCACGGTTTTAAGTCGTTCACTCGGTTTTAGGTCGTCCACGACTCATCAAAACCCAACGACCTACGACCTAAAACCCCACCGACTTACTACTTAACGACTCACGGCTTCACGACTCATACGACCTAACACTAAGCCGACCCAACGACTCAAGCCCCTAACGACTCAAGCCTTCGAATGACTTATCACCTATACAACCTAAAGACTAACTATATTGCTGACTTAACTGGGTCCGACTTAACAAAATCAACGGTCCAGATGTTACGCGACCTAAAACGAACGCGGATCTACGATGCCGCGACTTAACTAAGTTATTAATGACCCAAAAGCATCCTGGGTTAACAAATGCTTTGACTTAACTTCCTAGCGACCTACCTTAAGTCGTCCAACGACTTAACTCCATTAACTCGTGTTAACGACCTAACTCGCTAACACACTCACAAAAGGGTCTCCACGACCTAACCATACTTAAGTCGCTTACGGCTTAAGCCCTAGCACTAAGTCGTTCACCACTAACCCGCTAACTCGTCCCAATTCTTAAGTCGTAACCAGTTAACCCCCTTTAAGTCGTAACTTGCTAACCCGCTACACCACTAACTCGTTAACCTATTACAACTATTAACTCGATAAGTCGTTTACCACCATGTTAACTTTTATAACTCGCTAACACATCTAAACTGCTAGGTCGTAATCCCCTAAGTCGTTCACGGCTTAAAACCATCTACGACCTAACCAAGAGCCGATCTAAGGACCCTATGCAACCGAGTTAACTTCCTTATGAGCCATCTTTTACACGACTTAGGCTATGAATGACATAAACAATACTAACGACCTAAAAATTCTACGATTTATCAACACGTACAAATACGGGTCGTTACGATATATAAATCTCCTGTAAATTGATGTCTATTATAAAGGAGTTTCACCCATTTTATAAATCAATTTGAGATTGGCGAGATCGCCGACTCATTATAAAGATCATTCAAAGTGGAGTTATGGGATGCTCCAGAATTAAAAGAAGATGAATAGTGTGGGACAAGAATGAATTTCGGAACCGAGGAAACGTCCCAAAATTCAAAGGAATTGAGTTAAAAGGAAGAGATTGAAACTCGAATGGGAGTGATTCTGTAAATACATTTACCCTATATGCTAAGTTTTGCCTATAGCTACCAAAGCTCTGATACCAACTGTAACGACCCACTATTTTGGACTATTCGCATCCGCACATGACGGACTTGAATAATTCAAAATACCGAATTGTTAATTTAAATTTGGCAAAACTGAGATTTACAGTAAATAGACAATCACAGAATCACATACATAGAGTAATAATATGCAACGGAAGTAAAAGAGATAGTAGTTCATGAAGCTACTATATAAATATATAAGATACATCAGAGTTAACTAGATACAACAGAAGAGTAACACGATACATCAAGTACAAATCAGAATACATCACTGGAATCATCGGATACTGAAAGCAGAATAGATGGTTGGATCTTCAAGCAAAGCTCCAACTCCAAAGGCGAGTCTCGAATACTGGTACACTCAGTCTGACCCGAGCATAAAGCAAAACACAAAACACTCGAGTCAGGATTAATATTCTTATATCAATAAATCCAACTCAAGTGAAATAACAACCGAAATACAAATTACTCAAAGGATGTTTGGAATAACCATCATCTAAGGCTCTGTTAAACTATCTACTATGTAGTAGTGTACGCTAAGTAGATAATGCCTATCAGTAATATAAAGTATCAAAATAGTGTTAAGGCATTACCATTGTCCCCCTTAACACATTTTATATAAGCATCATAGTCTATACAGTACTATAAACTCCACAGTAAACTGGTGGGATATCAGGGAGTACTCCATAGGTATAACACAAAACAAATTCGTAGTTGTCGCGTATATAGGGATACAAGTATGACAAGGCACATGAGGCAATACCCAAGGTAGTGAAACTACCGTTTGCCTGATCCGAACTGGTGAGAACGCATCGCCGCAATGATCGCAACACCGTGAAACAACACTCCTGAAATTCCGAGGGTGCACCAATCAGTAACAAGTAATGAGTAGTAGTTACGAAGAAGTGTGTTCGCTCGAGGTGGCTAACCCCATTTGGCCCGGCACGGCTCCTGTTTTAGTCATTTCCAATTTGACACAGGTGTCAAGGCTATCCATTATCGTTCTCTTTCTACAGTCATCACGTACATCATTCCAACCACTTCATTCTGGATCACACTTTGCGTATAGTTATTAAAGTGGTTTTCGGTTTAGAAAGAGAGTATGTCCATAACCGATTCCGGTTTCTTTAATAACTTCCGTAATTATTACACCGATTGATCGTTTAATATATTTCAAAAACAAATTAATTTCAATTTCAATTAAAATTTGTAAATCAACATTTCGTTTGTCTTTCAGTATCAATTTCCAAAATTTACGTTTCAGAACTTCCAAATTACCATTTCAAAGTCTTACAATTCAATTTCAAATTTTATTTTAAACAATTCAAATATTGATTCAAGTTCGAACATAAGTTTCATTTCCGAAATCATTTAAATTAATTTAATTTAACATTCAAATCAATTTAAATTCATTAATCAATTTCATTCAATATTCATTAAGTAAATTTGTCGTTCAAAACAATTTATATTAAATTTTCAATTCATTAAATCAATTACTTAAGTTCAACTTCATTATATTAAAACTTATAAATCGAATTAAATTAAAATTTCAAACCAAATTCTTTAAATTTCAAGTCTTTCATTAATTTCAATAAATCGCATTTTATTTCTTGTTAAAGAAATTCAATTTCACTTATTTCTTTACTTAGTTTCAAATTTCAAAACTCAATTAATAAAGAACTAAATTTCACATATTCAAAAGTTCAATTCCACTTTTTAACTTACTTAAATAATTCCCAAAACTTAATTGACGAAGAAACCAATTTCATTGATTAACGAAGTTCAAATTCACTTAATCAAAAGTTCAATTTCTCTTATCAAAGAATTCAATTTTTTTTTCAATTATCAAATAATTCAATCTTATTCAATTATTAAATAATTTCAAAACTTAATTATTCAATAGTTTAAAACTTAATAATTTCAAACTAAATTATTAAATAATTTCCAACTTAATTGTTAAATAATTTCAACTTAATTATTAAATAATTTCAACTTAATTATTAAATAATTTCAACTTAATTCAATGAATAATTTTAAATTTTATTGTCAAATAATTTATCATACAACAACGTTCTTTTAACAACTATTATGTTAATATTTTGTTTCAAATATTAATATTAACATTTCCTTTCATTAAATTCAAATTCCAATTTCTTTCAAAACTTATTATTTATTCAAATAAAATCTTCATTTTATTTTTAAATCAAGTTATTGACCAATCGGGTTTATTTAATTCTCTATCCTAAGTCAAGTTCATTTTGGGTATTTATCATTTCAACCCGATTCCATTTCAATTCACAAATCAAAGCATAACAAATGGAACTTGCAGTGTTATAACTGGAATGGTGTCAAAGTAAATAAACAAGCAATAACAATAATCAATAACAATTCAATAATTAATTTAAATAATCCCGAAATAATCGTATTAATTTACATTGTTGTTTGTGCAAATCAATATAATTATTTCTAGAATCTACACTATCATTTCATGTAGATTAAAGATTATTACACTACGGTTCTTCACTTGTCATCTATTTACAATTTCATACTTCATCAATTTAAGCAACATACATTCAAAAGTTCAGGGTGTAAATAACCAAATCCTACGTGTCAATTAATTTAACATTAAAGGGGTCATATTATACAAATTTAACTAATCAAATTCAACACATATGTCGATTCAAAATTTTAACTATCCTACGTCAAATTCAATTGTATAATATTTATCACTTTATACATTACAATTTAACATCCAATATAAACAACAATCAATCAATCAATTATCAACCAAATGGGATTATCATCGTATAATTAACAGATAATGGTGTCAGATGTCACAAGTAAACTGATACAGGTAATAACATATGAAACAGTGTACATAACTAACAACAGCATATTTCAATTGTCGTTTCAATTGAAATCAAATTTAATAAATAAAAGAACGTTAATCGTGAGTGATTGCTCACCTTCCACGGCTAGAGGGGATTTGACAAGCACGAATTCCAAAGTAACACAGATAGACACAAATTCAACAATCAAAGCTGATAAATGGAATCGATGAAAAATTAGAATCGGTTCGATAGAAACATAAATTATATATTATTATTTCCATGAAATAAATATTAAATTTAAAACAGTATATATATAATCAAAATCATTGTTTAAATTAAAGACATAAGCTACATATATCTATCCTCCAAATCGTTATTACTTTAAATGTCTATTAGCAACATATATATTAAATTATGCAATGTATATATATATATATATATATATATATATATATACAATAGACACATCAATACCAGCTACCCAAAACTATATGCCCAGACCATATATATACACCAATATATAAATGCAGACAATACAAAAATGTAGACATGCCACATATATCTTCAAACCACTTAATATGCATAAACCAATATGCAGACTTATTTGTAAACAAAATGCATAGGACAGATTGGAAATATTCCTATGCAGAACAAATATATCTGTAACACTATACAACCTATGCGGTGCTCGAAATATACACTATACTAATACTCATGAAATTAACACTTAAACTAGTATTCTACCTATATGGAAATTGAATGAAGACGTGCAGATAAGGACGCATAAGGACACATGCTTCTACAATCCCACTTATTTATACTAATTGTAACCGCATATATACAGCATAAATTATTCTATGTACTTATATCCATCTAAATCTTACAAAAATGTGCAACTACATAAACATATTGTACATAATTAGCTATTACTAAGTATACCATACAACACATATATAATAACTAAACATATCCAACAAATAAAACTTATACACTTAAGACAGCCACTTTATAAATTGGTAACTTATAACACACTCAACACATATATTCACACGCAACACATATAATAATATACAACTTTCATTATAATATAAATAATATATCTATACTTACACACGAGAGGGCGGAGGAGGGATGGCCGCGACGATTGAGGTGGTGAGTAGGAGAGAGGGAAGGCGGGTCTGGTGGTAAGTGGAGCACGGCCGGTCAAGCGAAGGTTGTTGCGTGAGCTCGGTGAAGGCGGTGATGAATGGGTTGTTGCGTGAGCTCGGTGAGGATGGTATTGAGGTGTTCACGGCCAGGTAGGGCTAAGTTGGGAGGCAGTGCGGGAAGTGGCGGCACTTGTCTGGGCAGTGCTCTGCGTGCTCTGGTGGAAGGTCTGAGCCCAATGGGCGAGGTGGAGGTGGCAAAGGCCGGTAATGGTGGGAAGAAGGTCGCTGTTTGGAGGATGCAAATAAAAGGAGGAGGGAAGATGCTTGCATACACAATGAAGGAAGTGGCTACAAGGAGAAAGGCTAAGGAAGATGAAGCTATTAGTGGAGGAAGAGAAAATTTTATCCTACGCACGTAAACAAATTTAGGAAAGGAAGCGGTGACTGGGTTCCCCTTTAAATGCAATGAACAGATCACAAAAAGAAATATTTATTGAATATCATAAATATAGGTGGGTAAACAAAATCAAAGGCTGAAATTTTGGGAATTATAAAAAGGCTGCAGACTATTTGTTTCAACCGATGAGCACGCGGAAGGTCACAAGAAAAGAAATAGACTTAACGGACACGATACGGTTACCGTTTTACTAATGTCGCGTACTGGATTTCAAAATACAGAAATGTATACCTTGGTGATCAGCACGACGAGACGATCAAAATGGTATACACATTTCAATGATTCGATTGAATTATAAAAATTCGAATTTTCTATCGGCGGAAAATGCAAGAAAAACGCTGAAAAATAAAATCGACGGAGCTAAAGAAGTCCGAATTTTAAAAACGTAAAATGACGACTTGCTCAGAAGACGATTTAGAATTTTTCTATGTAAAAATATTTAGGTTTCGAAAACGTTTTATTTTCATCGCTTTACTAAATGATTTAAATTAAAATAAATTTACACACGAAAATAAACCTCCATATTTTTGGACGAAAATTTACCGGTTGCTATGTCTAACTAGACGCTTTTCAAATATCAAATTGTTATTTCAAAATTTTATCGTTTAAAATTCCACAAACTTTCAATTAAATACGTTACTAAAACCGTTAAAATTTACGGGTCATTACATTTTCCCCCACTCAAAACTTTTCGTCCCCGAAAAGGAAGGAAGTAGTAGAATAGAAATAACCAAAAGAAAATAGACTTGAATTACATAATAAACAATTAATTTAAACCATATAAATTTCAATTTAAATAAATTTATATTCAACAATTTTGTTTTTAAATTCAAGATTCATTAAATTGATTTGATTTTACAACTATTAATGTTAGGTACAAAAGGTTTCTTTCAAATGAAATTCAATTTATATTTAATTAATTCAAGATACTCCCTTAAGTTATTTTAATTCAATTTATTAACTTTCAAAACAAATTTTCTTATATTAATCACAACTATTATTTATTTAACTTATTATTCTATTTATCTCCATAAACATTTCATAATTAAAATTTAAGTGAATAACATTTATTATGCGCATGAAGACAATTTTATATTGTATATTATCAAATTTTCTTAAATTAACAATTCCAAAGATCATAAATTTGAATAGTCATTTATTATAATCATACTCTATTCGACAAATTTAATTATTTTTAATTCCAAATTATTATTAAATTTATTCTACTTAATATATCTTATCGCATATATTATGTATATTTACTCTTATTATAAGTACTCAAATTTATTTAAAAATTTCTTGATATCATTTATATTGTATAATATTCAATTACATAGTTAACTTTTGAAAATTTAGGTAAGTTATATTGAATGAAATCGAGTATTATACAAGTAAATTTCTAATTCAATTCTTTCAAGTTTAAATATCAATTCAAAATTTTGGTTTCATTTAATATTGAAACCATCTTTTACCCAAATTTTTAGAATTAAATTTCCGATTAACTTCAAACAATTTAGAGATAATTATGTATATACCATATATATTAAATCAAACTAAATTTAAAATAATATACCTATATACATACATATCAAATCATACTTAAGAAATTTAAATCGATTTAATTTCCAAAACAAAACTGTAGCAAAGTTACGAATTGGTCTCTCCACTCCGAAACTCGAAGATAAACGTTGATGATGCGGCCGTCATCACCGAAATTATTTTCCAACGACAAAACAAGAGAGCACTGTTTTAAACTTTTAAATTCTTTGAAAATCATTTCTATTCGAAAATATTTTTAAATAATATACATTGTAAACTTTAAAACCATAAGTCGAAATTATCGGAAATTAAATTCTCAAAGTCTTGATTTAAATACTTTTCAAATTCCAAATCAAATTATAACCAAATTTTATAAATTCATCCATTTATTTTATGAAATAGTCAATGATTATTAAAACAATAAATGAAAATTAAATTTTCCACATTTCGGACAATAGATTCATTAACATTTTAATTTCAGAAAAATGTATACTTATATATAATATAATCATTCAAAATTTATTTTATTTACCAAATTGGAAAATAATATTATGTCAGTTTACTCTGCTCAAGTGTTTTGGAAATCCTATCCATAGCGTTGATCAGACGAATCGATCGAAAACCCAAATCAACATCAACAACTCAAACAACATAATATATATATAAAACATTTTTAACATTAATTTACAAATACACTTCTCGCTCAAGATACAATAATGGATTTTAAGGCAAGGATAGAGATTCAATTTTTGATGTACTAAAATCAAAGAGAATTTTGATTCGAATTCAAGTTCGAAGAAAAGATAAGATGATTCAATTAACAGAATCGGAAGATGGATAAGCTTATGTAAATCGCGACAACCTTAATCGGTTGACCGTGACTTCAAGAATAAGATCGATGTAGAATTCTGAGGCAAATCATCATTCGACCTCAAGAAATAGAATTCAGGTATAGCAGGGAATAGATAGCATCGTAAACCGAGGATATAGAAATCTCCGGTAAATCGATGTCTATTATAAAGGAGTTTCACCCATTTTATAAATCAATTTGAGATTGGCGAGATCGCCGACTCATTATAAAGATCATTCGAAGTGGAGTTATGGTATGCTCCATAATTAAAAGAAGACGAATAGTGAGGGACAAGAATGAATTTCGGAACCGAGGGAACGTCCCAAAATTCAAAGGAATTGAGTTAAAAGGAAGAGACTGAAACTCGAATGGGAGTGATTCTGTAAATACATTTACCCTATATGCTAAGTTTTGCCTAGAACTACCAAAGCTCTGATACCAACTGTAACGACCCACTATTTTGGACTATTCGCATCCGCACATGTCGGACTTGAATAATTCAAAATACTGAACTGTTAATTTAAATTTGACAGAACTGAGATATACAGTAAATAGATAATCAAAAAATCACAGACACAGAGTAATAATATGCAGTGGAAGTAAAAGAGATAGTAGTTGATGAAGCTACTATATAAATATATAAGATACATCAGAGTTAACTAGATACAACAGAAGAGTAACACGATACATCAAGTACAAATCAGAATACATCACTGGAATCATTGGATACTGAAAGCAGAATAGATGGCTGGATTTTCAAGCAAAGCTCCAACTCCAAAGGTGAGTCTCGAATACTGGTACACTCAGTCTGACCCGAGCGTAGAGCAAAACACAAAACACTCAAGTCAGGATTAATATTCTTATATCAATAAATCTAACTCAAGTGAAATAACAACCGAAATACAAATAACTCAAAGGATGTTTGGAATAACCATCCTCTAAGGATCCGTTAAACTATCTACTATGTAGTAGTGTACGCTAAGTAGATAATGCCTATCAGTAATATAAAGTATCAAAATAGTGTTAAGGCGTTACCATTATCCCCCTTAACACATTTTATATAAGCATCATAGTCTATACAGCACTGTAAACTCCATCGTAAACTGGTGGGATATCAGGGAGTACTCCATAGGTATAACACAAAACAAATTCGTAGTTGTCGTGTATATAGGGATACAAGTATGACAAGGCACATGAGGCAATACCTAAGGTAGTGAAACTACCGTTTGCCTGATCCAGACTGGTGAGCATGCATCGCCGCAACGATCGCAACACCGCGAAACAACACTCCTGAAATTCTGAGGGTGCACCAATCAATAACAAGTAATGAGTAGTAGTTATGAAGAAGTGTGTTTGCTCGAGGTGGCTAACCCCATTTGGCCCGGCATGGCACCTGTTTTAGTCATTTCCAATTTGACACAAGTGTCAAGGCTATCCATTATTGTTCTCTTTCTTCAGTCATCATGTACATCATTCCAACCACTTCATTCTGGATCACACTCCGCGTATAGTTATTAAAGTGGTTTTCGATTTAGACAGAGAGTATGTCCATAACCGATTCCAGTTTCTTTAATAACTTCCATAATTATTACACCGATTGGTCGTTTAATATATTTCAAAAACAAATCAATTTCAATTTCAATTAGAATTCGTAAATCAACATTTCGTTTGTCTTTCAGTATCAATTTCCAAAATTTACGTTTCAGAACTTCCAAATTACCATTTCAAAGTCTTACAATTCAATTTCAAATTTTATTTTAAACAATTCAAATATTGATTCAAGTTCGTACATAAGTTTCATTTCCGAAATCATTTAAATTAATTTAATTTAACATTCAAATCAATTTAAATTCATTAATCAATTTCATTTAATATTCATTAAATAAATTTGTCATTCAAAACAATTTATATTAAATTTCCAATTCATAAATCGCATTTTATTTCTTGTTAAAGAAATTCAATTTCACTTATTTATTTACTTAGTTTCAAATTTCAAAACTCAATTAATAAAGAACTAAATTTCACATATTCAAAAGTTCAATTCCACTTATTAACTTACTTAAATAATTTCCAAAACTTAATTGATAAAGAAACCAATTTCATTTATTAACGAAGTTCAAATTCACTTAATGAAAAGTTCAATTTCTCTTATAAAAGTATTCAACTTTTTTTCAATTATCAAATAATTCAATCTTACTCAATTATTAAATAATTTCAAAACTTATTATTCAATGGTTTCAAACTTAATAATTTCAAACTAACTTATTAAATAATTCCCAATTTAATTATTAAATAATTTCAAACTTAATTATTAAATAATTTCAACTTAATTATTAAATAATTTCAACTTAATTCAATGAATAATTTTAAATTTTATTGTCAAATAATTTATCATACAACTACGTTCTTTTAACAACTATTATGTTAATATTTTCTTTCAAATATTAATATTAACATTTCCTTTCATTAAATTCAAATTCCAATTTCTTTCAAAACTTATTATTTATTCAAATAAAATCTTCATTTTATTTTTAAATCAAATTATTGACCAATCGGGTTTATTTAATTCTCTATCCTAAGTCAAGTTCATTTTAGGTATTTATCATTTCAACCCGATTCCATTTCAATTCACAAATCAAAGCATAACAAATGGAACTTGTAGTGTGATAACTGGGATGGTGTCAAAGTAAATAAACAAGCAATAACAACAATCAATAACAATTCAATAATTAATATAAATAATCACGAAATAATCGTATTAATTTACATTGTTGTTTGTGCAAATCAATATAATTATTTCTAGAATCTACACTATCTTTTCATGTAGATTAAAGATTATTACACTACGGTTCTTCACTTGTCATCTATTTACAATTTCATACTTCATCAATTTAAGTAACATACATTCAAAGGTTCATGGTGTAATTAACCAAATCCTACATGTCAGTTAATTTAACATTAAAGGGGTCATATTATACA
Organism: Allium cepa; assembly: GCA_030765085.1. Taxonomy (NCBI): domain Eukaryota; kingdom Viridiplantae; phylum Streptophyta; class Magnoliopsida; order Asparagales; family Amaryllidaceae; genus Allium; species Allium cepa. The sequence continues at coordinate 209,703,908 of CM060945.1, read as the reverse complement.
AATTTAACTAATCAAATTCAGCACATATGTCGATTCAAAATTTTAACTATCCTACGTCAAATTCAATTGCATAATATTTATCACTTTATACATTACAATTTAACATCCAATATAAACAACAATCAATCAATCAATTATCAACCAAACAGGATTATCATCGTATAATTAACAGATAATGGTGTCAGATGTCACAGGTGAACTGATACAGGTAATAACATATGAAACAATGTACATAACTAACAGCAGCATATTTCGATTGTCATTTCAATTAAAATCAAATTTAATAAATAAAAGAACATTAATCATGAGTGATCGCTCACCTTCCATGGCTAGAGGGGATTTGACAAGCACGAATTCCAAAGAAACACAGATAGGCACAAATTCAACGATCAAAGCTGATAAATGAAATCGATGAAAAATTAGAATCGGCTCGATAGAAACATAAATTATATATTATTATTATTTCCATGAAATAAATATTAAATTTAAAACAGTATATATATGATCAAAATCATTGTTTAAATTAAACACATAAGCTACATATATCTATCCTCCAAATCGTTATTACTTTAAATGTCTATTAGCAAAACATATATTAAATTATGCAATGTATATATGTACAATAGACACATCAATACCAGCTACCCAAAACTATATGCCCAAACCATATATATACACACCAATATATAAATGCAGACAATACAAAAATGTAGACAAGCCACATATATCTGCAAACAACTTAATATGCATAAACCAATATGTAGACTTATTTGTAAACAAAATGCATAGGACAGATTGGAAATATTCCTATGCAGAACAAATATATCTGTAACACTTTTTTTTACACCATACAACCTATGTGGTGCTCGAAATATACACTATACTAATACTCATGAAATTAATACTTAAACTAGTATTCTATCTGTATGCAAATTGAATGAAGACGTGTAGATAGGGACGCATAAGGACACATGTTTCTATAATCCCACTTATTTATACTAATTGTAACCGCATATATACAACATATATTATTCTATGTACTTATATACATCTAAATCTTACAAAAATGTGCAACTGCATAAACATATTTTACATAACTTGCTGTTACTAAGTATACCATACAACATATATATAATAACTAAACATATCCAACAAATAAAACTTATACACTTAAGACAGCCACTTTATAAATTGGTAACTTATAACACACTCAACACATATATTCACATGCAACACATATAATAATATGCAGCTTTCATTATAATATAAATAATATATATATACTTACACACGAGAGGAAGGAAGGAGGGATGGCCGCGACGATTGAGGTGGTGAGTAGGAGAGAGGGAAGGCGGGTCTGGTGGTATGTGGAGCACGGCCGGTCAAGCGAAGGTTGTTGCGTGAGCTCGGTGAAGGCGGTGATGAATGGGTTGTTGCGTGAGCTCGGTGAGGATGGTGTTGAGGTGTTCACGGCCAGGTAGGGCCGAGTTGGGAGGCAGTGTGGGAAGTGGCGGACTTGTCTGGGCAGTGCTCTGCGTGCTCTGGTGGAAGGTCTGAGGCCAGTGGGCGAGGTGGAGGTGGCAAAGGCCGGGAATGGTGGGAAGAAGGTCGCTGTTTGGAGGATGCAAAATAAAAGGAGAAGGGAAGATGCTTGCATACACAATGAAGGAAGTGGCTACAGGGAGAAAGACTAAGGAAGATGAAGCTATTAGTGGAGGAAGAGAAAATTTATCCTACACACGTAAACAAATTTAGGAAAGGAAGCGGTGACTGGGTTCACCTTTCAATGCAATGAACAGATCACAAATTTTTTTTTTTATTGAATATCATAAATAGGTGGGTAAACAAAATCAAAGGCTGAAATTTTGGGAATTATAAAAAGGCTACAGACTATTTGTTTCAACCGACGAGCACGCGAAAGGTCGCAAGAAAAGAAATAGACTCAACGGACACGATACGGTTACCGTTTTACTAATGCCGCGTACCGGATTTCAAAATACAGAAATGAATATACCCTGCTGATCAGCACGACGAGACGATCAAAACGGTATACACATTTCAGTGATTCGATTGAATTATAAAAATTCGAATTTTCTACCGGTGGAAAATGCAAGAAAAACGCAGAAAAATAAGATTGACGGAGCTAAAGAAGTCCGAATTTTGAAAACGAAAAATGACGTCTTGCTCAGAAGACGATTTAGCATTTTTCTATGTAAAAATATTTAGGTTTCGAAAACGTTTTATTTTCATTGCTTTACTAACTGATTTAAATTAAAATAAATTTACACACGAAAATAAACCTTCATATTTTTGGACGAAAATTTACCGGTTGCTATGTTTGACTAGACGCTTTTCAAATATCAAATTGTTATTTCAAAATTTTATCGTTTAAAATTCCAAAAAATTTCAATTAAATACGTTACTAAAACCGTTAAAATTTACGAGTCGTTATAATTATTATCAATTAAATTTAACTTATTTATTTAAGTTTTAAACCTTTTTAACTTTAAAACAAATGAAATCTCTCATTTTCGAAGTAGCGAAATTACGGGTCGTTACATTCTCCCCTACTTAAAAGAATTTCGTCCTCGAAATTGCCCTAACAAAAGTTTGCCTAGAACATTTATCTTCAAACTTAATTCCATATAATATACACAGATCATCCATATGAAATATCTTATTCGATTTCCTATTCGAATACACAACTTTGTTTCCGAACTAGTATCGATCACCCTATCCTCTAGTACGGACTCTGATCAGGCTCTTTGTTCAGAAACCTTTGCTTTCCTTGCGTGGTGCTCAACTATGATAGAAAACTCAAGTACCCAACCATAAACCCTAATCAATGTTCGTCGTCAAGAATCGAGTGATAAATTCTTTTTCGGACTAGTGTAAACACCTCAAAGTTCTGTACTCGAATATTAAATCAATATTTGTGTGACGAAATGATCTATATATAATATATGTATTTATTACCTCTCAAAACTTTCATAAAAACTTTATCTTAAGCTCAAACATTTTATAAAGGTGCTTCTTTATATAATCCCTTTAATTATTTATCTCAAAATAATTTTGCTAAAGGAAAATATTCTAAAGAAACCATTTTTCACTCAAAGTATAATTTATCTTTATTATAATTTTTCTGCCCACGATTCTTCAACTTAGTATATTTCCATTAACACTAATATTATTTATGAATCATTTCGTAAAACTATCACTTAAGTTTATTACATCTTATAACTTATGTAAATCAATCACATTTTAAAGACTTAAGTCAAATCCTTAATTAATGTTGGAATTCATTAATAAAACATTTTCCAGGTTATAATTTCCTTTTTTGTTTATAATCACGTTTATAAATTATACTTATCCAATTTCATTTACTTAGAATATTTCACAATCTTTTACCAAAAGTTTTCATGAATTTCTTAGCTCTAAGTTAGGTATGATATAGAAATTTTCGACTGTCCAAAATCGTCGAGTATCCCGCTTTTATCTTATCAATTAGTGATTCCAATTTATCTTTGGTTTAAACACTTTTATAAAGATTACTAATCAATTGGTTCACATTATTTCTTTAACTCAAGAAAATTATATAGATTGAGTAACTCTAAAACAATCCAAGGAACTGGGTACTACCAATAGTATCATATATCCTCTTCACAAGAAGAGTAATACTTAAGAGAAGTGCTTACCATCCGAACACATCACTTGCCCATTTTTAGTTTATTTTTGAGCCAATCAAATTAGTTATCATAAAATACCTTTTAATATTTGAAATAATACCTTTTTCAAAATCCTTTAGAGATTAATTTGTAAAACCTATCTTATAAATTCATTTTATCTTATATTAATTAATCTTCATTTAAATTACCACGATTGTTTTACTCAAACTTAAATTCTCATTCCTTAAACATATCTTATTATCGAATACCTTATAGTCAAATCGTGAAACTTAATTCATAAGGTATTTGTACGTAAACTTTTAAATCAAACAATTGATCAATTTATAATAGTAACTTAACATTATCATTTCTCAATTTACTATTTTGGAATAAGTATTAACGATCTTAATTACCTTATCAGATTTCTTACTTATCGATTATCTTTATGAAACATCTTATAGTCAAACTGTAAAATTCTAATCACAAGACGTTCATATTTAAATTTCACTAACCTTGATTTCTAACTATACAAATTTTCAAAATATATATTTTATATTCAAAATATAATCCTAGGTAAAATTATTTCATTTACCAATTTTTTTCAAAATCAGTGTGTCGGTTCGCCTTGTTTAAATGTTTAGGAATCCCTATCGATAATGGTCATCAAGCGCATCGATCAGAATCCATAAATCACTCAATAGATAAATCAACACAAAACATTTTATTAGTCACTAAAAAATACGTGCTCATATATAATACACTCAAACTCATTCTAGGGTGTTACTAACCCTATCTCAAATGAGTTACTCATCCTAGGTTATTACTAACCCAATCTCTGATGAGTCTTTACCCCAACAAAGCCAAGGTTCTCACTTAACCTTTAGCACTGATACCAAATGTAACGGTCCGATTTCCCGTGCCCTTTGAATCGACAATAAACCACACATGTCCAACTCAAATTGCATGAATAAGCATATCATTAAAGGTAGAAAGAAAATAAAGACAGAACAGAATCTCACACGAATGGAATAACATATAATATTTCAATAATAATCTTTACAGCGGAAAATTTTAAATACAATATCAGAGTCTAACCTAAATTCAGCTTGGACAGTTATAAACATATGTCCTTACAATTGCTGACAAACATCAAACATGTATTTATATAAATAGAGATGCTAAATAGAGTTTCTCACTATAAACCAAAGCGATAAACTTCCTACCAACATTCATATCAACCAACACTTCACTAACTACTTCCTACTCCATTAAACACTAGCAAACAACACCATCTCCCATCCAATAGCTTGGCCGAGACTTGAGATGGAGGTTGGCCGAAAACATATAGAAGAAGCGATAGAGCTTTGAACTTGAATTTCCAAGATTTTGATCCTAAAAATGGGTCATCTTCTCTCTTATTTTTAACTCTCTTACACACAAAATTTGAAAAACTTATTAACTGAGTAGTTTTTGAAAATTCTTTTCTATTGAATTTGAAAAAAAGAATCATTTAAATCCAGGTGGTTTTGAGGGAGATATGATAAAATGAAGAAGAGGTATTGTCAGATTGACAAAAATAAAGCCCAAAAATGCACTTCAAAGAATTGAGTTTCAGGTTTAGCAAACCTCAAAACTGGAGAAAATGATAACCACAAAAGTTGTAGCCACTGGAATTTTATATGATTTAACAAAAAGAATTTCTTAATTTGGATCGGTTATGATCAAAACAAAATGGCCTGTTCTCTGGCTTAAAAACTGGGTCAGAAAATGGACTTGAAAGAAGTATATTTTTCACATAGATAACTTTAGAAAGAGACAAAGTGGTCAAAATAAAAGTTGTAGCCACTGGAAAAATACATGATGTAAAAAAAATAATTTTGCATTTTGGTTCTGTTTTGAAGAAGTTAGGGCTGAGAGAAAAGAGGTAAAATATGGAGAAAAGAGGAGTTTGATTTGAAGAGAATGAACATTGATTTCTTTTTGAATATTTTGTAAATATTTTGAAATTATTTATTTATAATTTTTTCCTATTGCTTGGAAGCCATTAAAGAGAAGAGGAAGAAGATGAAGAAGTTTGAGAAAATAAGAAGAAGAAATGTAAATGAAAGTAAAGAAGGAGATGGGTATTTATAGAAAAAAGAAAGAAGTGGAAATTTACCAAAATAACCTCTTACGAAATTACCAAAATAGCCTTACTTCCACCTAAAGTAATCTCCACTTTTTCAAAAATTAACATCACCTTTCACATTTTTACTTCATGTCTTAATCCCTTAAGAACTAAGCTAAGCAAAATAATAATTATGTCGGCTTTTAATGTGATATTGATGTGATGTTTACTTTTGACTTTTCTTACTTACTTTTGTTAATTCTTACTTACTTTTTCTTAATGACTTCTAGAAGTTTCTAACCTTGTTTAGAAAAAGTAAACTTGATTAGTAAATAAATTTATACTTATACTATTTGAATATATGTTTCTATATAAGAAAATAAAGGTGGGACAACGTTGCGACAACTTTTAATCGATAAAACGTTGTTTTTCGACAAAATGTTTTACGGTCATATTTTGACGTTTTAGTTAAACTATTTATTTCTTAAACAAAATTTAAAAATTAACTTTTTACTTCCTTAAATAAATTAAAACATGTCTCTTTATATTTTAAAATCATATTTAATTAATATCAAAATCTCCTAATTTTACAGTGTATGTAAAACTGACAAAATGCGATAAATTTTGGTTATTTTTATGAAACGATTATTAACAAACTTTTAAATCTTTTAATATACTTTGATTATCTTTATTAGATGTTTTAAATAAGATTTACCTTTTTAAATAGATATTTAAATCCATTTATTTAAGCCTTTAATTATTATTAACAAAACTTAACTTTTGTCGATTTGTTCAAAAATCCAAATTTATACTTTTCAATTTATTAACTATAAGAATAAATAACTTCTCTATTATTATCTATTAAATTTAACTTATTTATTTAAGTTTTAAACCTTTTTAACTTTAAAACAAATGAAATATCTCATTTTCGGAGTAGCGAAATTACGGGTCATTACAAAATTAAAATCAACTAAGGGAATAAGGGAAATAAAAAGTTAATTTAAAGGTCAACATAACTGAGAATATAGTGCTTTTGAATTCTAAGTTGTGAACTATCATCATTCATCATGTGTCAAGTAGTTAATAGCCATATCAATGTTAAATCAAACATGGATTATGAGCCGATTTTCTTTCTTTCAGATTTAGTTGAAAACATATGCCAAATCCAAACATACTATTTCCTTAATATACCTCTATCTATTTTATCTCAATTTACTAAAAGATTGCAAGAAGAAAAGCAAGAAGGAAACAATAACTTGAACATAAACCTTAGATGCAAACTTGCATTTTTAATCCATTGTTTATTTTGAATTCAGCTGTTGAGATGTCAAGGCCCTCTTGCCAACCGTCAACCAAGAAGTGGTTTAATTTTTGTTGGAGGCTTGGAGCTATTAATTGCTCAAATGTCCTGATAAATTCTAGTTCATAGAAACGTTATTTTTGAATTTAATTTTGCTCAAATGTCATGGTAAATCAAAGCGAGTTTCCTTACTGGATCGGAAATTTTTAATGATCCATGGCCTGCTAGGTTAAGACTACTGCTGGAATAATGTTTTTTGTTGGAAGAGGGTTAGTTGGACTTTTGTTGAGTATTAGAGTAACTAGACAGGTTGATTTGTTTTGCTAGGTTATACTAAAACAAATGCTATACTCTACTTCCTAAAAACCAAGTCTAATCAAGATTAGGTTAAGAAGTGGAAAGCTGCAAGTCATGATTTTGCTGAAACGAATGCAAGATTATATAGGAGAGATTTGAATGAGTCCTGAAAATACAAGCTTATTCCTTTATGTTGTCTAATGTTTTCAGTTTTTTTTGCAAATTTTGGTGAATAATGTCTTCCCATCATCAATTGATGTTCTCTGAATTAATGCATGCATATTGTGATTAGATGCATGTCCACTTGGACATGCATATATACTCGTGTGTGTGTGTGTGTCTGTGTGTCTGTGTGTGTTAATAGAATGATAATAAATTAGGCAAAAAAAATTTGGCTGTGCATATCAGATCTATATGAAAAAATTGGTTTTTATATTTAGATAAACACACATATAACCAATTTGGTATGGGACAACATTGATACATAAGCATCGTCATCTAATTAACAATATAATAATAATATATATGAATAAGAGAATATTATTTACAAATTATAAACCATATAGTATAATAAATACATACAAAACTAATGCCTTAAAGAACACCTAGTAATGATGAATTCTCCCTCCTTTGAAATCTTCTCGATTCGGCAGACTACTAATCTTTGAACCATAGACCTTTAGCCATTTATTAGCTGTCGTCCTTTGAACTGATTTGAGTTGAATTTATCAAAGCCCCTTGATGATGAGATTGCCAGCAATGGGGAAATAATGATAGCCAAAAAGTTCTAAAACAATTAGGGCTAGGGGCTTTTTTATGGTGGATGAAATAGAGAGAAATATGGATCGCATCTTATACTTATTCTCGCTATATCTAAGCCATTTATCTCAAAATACCGCTAGCCTTTTTAGCCGCACCCTATAAGCCATATTGCTGTCAAAACTATAATTTCATTATCATGGACTAATATTCATTTAAGTCAAAATAAATATTATTAACTAATCTAATTTAATTGCTTGTTGATATCGCATATCGATCGATATTTTTATAACATTTTAAATATGTACAATAATATTTTTCCCCAAATCATATTCAAATTTTTTATAATTTATATTTTATAAATATTAATTAATTTGATTAATTTATAACAATTATACTAATTAAATCATTTGGTCTAAATTTGGTCAGCGATTTCGATTGTGTGAATCATCATGTGTAAATCTGATCAGCGATTAACATCGAACTATTTGAATGTTAATGTTCACGTGTCACTTAGCTGGTGGTGTGACATTTCGACTAATATTGCTTATCTAGTTTCGATAAACTCTAATTTTACATTATTAAGCGGTACCTGTTTGTGATATTTATTTACATCAATTCTCTTCATCAAAACTATATCTCTTTAAACTTGTAGAATTTGGTAGTGGTCAAAATTCCAGTATCGTCCATATTAAACTATATAGTTCAAACATAAAGTCCTTGGTTAATTAATAACGATTGTTATTAACTGAAATGTTATGGTCGGAGACTTTGACTTTGAGTTGATTTGAGTTAACTGCGATAGTAATCATATATAATTGAGGAGACGAATCCTCGCTTGAATAGCGTATCACTTCCAATACTTTCGCTTGACCCAACTACAGTCACTTGACGGATGTCGTGCCATGATTTGACTATATTCAAAGTGGATTTATATTGAAAATCGACAATATTATCAAGTCAAGAGAACTGTGTAAATCAGTCACATTGATATTTTCTATTTGACCTTAGTTATATTAACCAATAGAAAACTATCAAGTGAGTCATTCCATTTTTATCTAATAAATATCAGTACGTAACCTCTTGGTGCCTCCGGTAGTCATGAATATTGCATTGCCTAACATTTGGAGAGCATTGTATACTCTTGTCCCAATGGGTGCATCAATATCCAGTCTTGATGCATCTTGGCTAGGAACATTTAAAATAGTATATTTATATTTATTGTGATAAATTACTCAAGGTTACAACATTTTATAACTATTATCACAAAACATACTATTTTTCGATTTTCTATTAAAAATACTTTTAATTAAATTGATAATTAATATAACATATTATTTTAAGTATATTATAGAAAGAAAATACCTTTTATTTTGAACAAGATTGGTCAACAAGTTTGATATATGTAATAAATTACATAATTTCCCCTAGAGAATACTCCTAACTCTATCAATTTCCCACTTGCACTTGAGGTCAATTATGGAATCTTATTCTAGTTTCTCAATCGGTTTTCTCAAACCAATTTGGTCAGGCCCTCGGTGAACTGGTATGCTAGTATGTTTCAATTTTCTACTATGCCAATCAACTCTCTTCGATGCTGATAAACTACCTTTATCGCATGGAAAAATGAGGAGTATATCTCTTCACTTCCAATGAGCTTTAAGTTTTTCTATGAATTATTCATGGCATTGTTATCATATAACAATGTTGTGAGATTCTCAACATTTGGAATTTCTCTCAACTTGGTTATAAATTTGCATTTATATTTATATAAATTATTTTTATTGCAAAGCAGTACAAGGTGATGTACTTAGCATTTTCATTGAATCAGCCGCAGTATTTCATTTGTAACATTTGCAATTTAATTTATTCACATATTATATTCAATACCACTTATCAAAATTTGAGTCTGATCAGCCCTTCGTAAGGAGTCTGTCGTTTCTATAAACAATTCACTAGTATTTCCTAAATACGTGAGAATACTTCAAATAACTATTTAGTAATATCAGTTGGGATTTGATATTTGCTTCATATATCAAATATATTAACAATTCATGATATCGTGGACAACATAACATGTAGGATAATTCATATTGCTAACGCATAAGGAATTCGTCATACATGTTCCGTATTAAATAATTTAATAGGGTGTCTTTACATATTGATTTGGGACATTCTTAATACCTTTTGCTCACTATAAAAGACATCATTTACAATCCAATGTTGAGTATTAAAAGAACTAAGGTTGATTTTAACACAAGTACATCATTAAAATCAACGTGTTGTTTACTTATAGTTTAGAAATATCAATGTACCTTTTGACGTTCTTTCTTATGGAAACACACTTTTTCTATGTTTTGACTGTAAATCAAACTATTTGATATTTTTATCAAAAAATATTCAATTTTGATGCTTATAAAATGATATTGTATTATCATTTCTTGGATTATATCCTAAAGCCCATAAACTTGGTGTCGTACACATTGACTTCAAGACACTTTGGTTACTATGTGTAAACAAATTACTTTAAATCATACCCTTCGATAATTTTGCGAGTAAAATTCGAACGAACTTGAGCATATCGAATGGTGAATCTGTTATGCTAGTTTCAACAATTGAAATTCACATTATCATTCTTATCAATGTGATTCAATATATTCCAACTACATTTGTCTTTCTCTTACAGACACATTTTCGGTCAATGGATCATATCTCTTTAGGTAAAACTATCAAAATTATATTTTGATAATGTACTTGGAATTTATTTCGGAGACACACATCGTACCCATATTATAGAGCCAATACTCTTAGTGGTTTAATTAAACAACCGAGGATTATATATATTCGACATTGATAAGAAAATCATAGTTTCTTTACAATGTGTGAGAATACTTATTAGACATTCTAATGCGATGTGTTTGTTTATGTAACATCTCTCATTTTGAGGTTCAAAACTAAACACTACAGATGCTGCAGTCATCCATAGTATTAATTTTCGATGACAAAATTGAAAGTCTATATGAGTGGATCGTGTAGAATATATATGCAAGTATAAGCAACTAACTATATGATATATCTATTAAAATTTAATAGATGGTAGTAGCAAAGTAAATGAAAATAATCACACCAGGATTTTAAACTGGCTCGGACCTCCCGTCCTACGTCCGGTCCCGAAGCTCCTCTTCGGAATTTCCTTTCACTAACTAACCCTCACTTGACCCGGAGGAATAGGTTTACAATAGAAAAGTTTGTTTGTCAAGAATGTGTTCTGTGACACGGATGTTGATTATTAAGTATAAATGCTTCCAATATATACATCTATCTAGAGAATATTGAATAAGGAGTTCTGAATATATGGAAGTGTTAAATACAGGTATTTGATTGCTAGAGATCAGGTATAAATCAGAGTACAAGAGATAAGAGCGTAAGTGAGCAAGGTAAAGTCTTCTCTTGAATTCCCGATTCTATTTATAGTGGTAGAGAGATCCTTTGTGTAGTTGCAACTATTAGTAAGTGCTCTAAGGTCGCTTCTCATGGTGATGAAGAGTTGTAGTGAAGAGGAGCGAACGTGTCTTTTCAGATGTGATAGTTGTTCTTTGAATTTACACAATCGAGTTCAAAGTCAGACGTCTGGAAAATGTTTCAGACGTCTGGCTTTTATATTTTTTTGTATATGGCCGCTTTTCAGACGTCCGAGTATATTAACCAAACGTTTGATTTAGTTTGATTTGCGAACCAGAGGAATCAATCAGGCGTCTGGGTAGTGCACTCAGACGTCTGGATTTGTGCATGTTGCTTTTCCTGTGCTTGTGTCATTCTTCTTCTGATTCTATCGACTTGTAGCATCTTGATACTTCTTTAGAGTCTTGTTCTTGTCTCTTTGGTGATGTTACTTGATCAATTACCTGTTAATATAGATATATATATATATATATATATATATATATATATGCATATTCGATTTCCATTGTATAGTTGTTATCATCGAAAACATAGAATTGATTTCCTAACAAAAATATGGCTAGATTAATCATATCAGCAACATCAGAAGCACATGAATATGAAATTTTTTAAATAGAATTTACTAATAACTTATACATTTTGTTTCACAAATAAATATTTCATATTCATTGCATAATCCCATTCGCAAACCCATGTTCAGAGAAATTATAATTATTACAAAATACTTCAAGTGCAACATACGAAGATTCCCCCTTGATTGATCAGAGTCAAATACTTAGCAATTATACTTTCCATTACATCCATATTGCAAAATCAAAAAAAACACAGCGGATTAGATAAGAACTCTTAAATATCTAGACTGCTTCCTATACATCTTCGAAAGCTTATTCGTCTAACTAGAAACTTGTAAACCCTTACTCCTGACCTACTCAAGTGAGCATCCGAGAGTTTAAGGGGAAAAACAAAAACTTCAGGTAAGAAAAAAAGTTTGGTGTGAATAATAACCTACCATCTCGAATCAAAATAGATATATAGTGAGACCACGCCGCTGGGTAGAACGGGTATTCTCTTCACTAGTATTTTAACCGACATATCAACCATATATTATGCTCCTCAATCCATAATGGCTAAAATATAATAACATAATCATATGCAAGTATGCAATGTGGGTAAGTCTTGATTCCATTGTCAACATAGGGTTATATCTACACTAAGTTCACCCTTTTTGCAAAACTGACTATCTGTCTCAATCCATAGTTTTTTAGGGTCACTATGAACCTATTAGCTTTCATGGGCTGACTAATAACATGTCTTAGTTCTTAAGAACTTCCGGTTCCAAACCATAGTTTCTATAGGATCATTAGAACCTATTGGTTTTCACCAATAACAACATCCAAACATAATTTTCGTGGGATCATCATGAACCTTTTGCGTTCTCCAATAAAATCTCTCAAATCATAGTTTTCATGGGATCACTATTGACCAATTGGACATCTTTCGATACCGTACTTCTAATCATACTTTTCATGGGATCACTAGGAACCTACCAGATATCCTCTAGTAACATTACTCAAGCCATAGTTTTCATGAGATCACTATGAACCTATGTATCCTTCCAATACCATATCTCATATCATAATCTTTCAATCAGTTCTAGACATCTTAACTCTTCTAATCTATCTGATCTCCTGGATGCAATTTTACTCACTCAAGAGTTAAATCTGATTATACTCACTAGTGGGTCAACCTAGCAAGTTATTCTGCCACTTTTATATCCCATAATGCATTTATGGGCCATGATGATGTGAAAACATTTATCGATATGTATGTGATTAATTCCTTTAAATCATAATTAAAATAAGGAAAATATGGCCCTTTACTTTACCAATTTCTCATGCCACTTTATAAATCATTTTAATATTGTCATGTATACATTTGGAAATAGTGGGAGGTTATCGCACCTCTTCATTATAGGGCATAACGGCAAAATTTAGAATATGTTCTCATTAAAAACTTGTGGCATTGATATGGCCAACATGGACATTGTATTGCTTCTTATCAAACCTTTAAAATAATTCAGATTTTATAGAAACATAAGGCGGTAATGACGAAGTAAATGTTGTTGCGGTATAGAAATTTATAGGTCATCGAACTTATTAAATATAGCCTTTTATATTTGAAAATACATTAAAGCCGACATTGATAACGTGCGGTATCGATATCATAAACCACTGATATTGGTGCTTTAAAATAATGACTAATATGTCATATAAAGAAATGCTGAAACTGTAGTATAGTGACATCATTGCTGTAAACAAACATCGTTTAAATTAAGGTCGGCGGCATCACCATCTAAAAGGTATAGTTATTTAAAACAATTGAAATACAACACCATAGCGATGCCGAAGGTTAGCGGCAACAACGTCATACATAGTTTAATAACGAAACTAAAGGGGTTGCGGCATTGTTTATCCACGACATCAATGCTATATTTTATCAAAACAAAGAAACAAAAAGGTTGAGATGGTTCTTCGGGAATCACGGGATTACCAAGTCGACATTGATAGGATAATGACATTGATCACTTCAACATGGACGGAATCATTGTGTAACTACTTGAGTAGTTAACATATGCTTTCCTCCATGTCGATGTCTCCACTCATAGCTACGATGTTATCAGGGCATCAGCGTTGATATGTGCAGCATGGCAATACCATAATTACCATAAAACTGTTTTATTTCTACATAAGGAAATCTCTTTTCACCAACTCTTATACTTTGTCAATTTTCTATTGGTTGAAAATATATTTTTCCAACTTCATTTTAGAAATCTGCTGCAACTCCATTTTCTTTCAAAAATTTTTTTTGCACCCTTTAAATAGTATTAATTATCTAGTACTTATTTATAAGTTTTGCTAGCATAATAAATTCACTTAAAATCACAGTCCTTCAAAACAAATTCCAAAAATTCACTAAAAATTAGAATTAAAATATTTTTTAATATATAAAAATTTTAGGGCCAAAATAATTATTTAATTATTTTAATAATTAAAATCCGAAATAAATGTCCTTTCTCCCTTAGGAAATTCATAAAATATTCCTATTCATTTGGAAAATTATGAATTTTAAAAATCATCTCCAAATTAGGTCTTTCACCACATACCCAAAAATCAAATCATTTGGAGATTAAAAACTTATGTTTTACCCATAAATCCTATTGAAATACTTTCACAAAAATTCCAATAAATCATTATTCCATCCAAACAACGATATAATCTAACATGGCACATAATAGCATCATCACGAATCAAAATCCATCAAGATTTGAAACCAACAAGTATAAAATGAGATGGTATATTATTATTCACCTTAGATAATGTAGATGAGATTTGAAGGAGTATGTTTTACCTTACTTTTGACTCCTAAATCCCATTTTAATTTCCTCTTCTCTAGTTGTTTAATGGCCGGCCTTGTTTTTGGTTCTTACTTAGGGAATTTTAGAAAAATTGAGAATGAATGAGGGATGCGGGTTTTAGTGATAAAAGGTAAATATATTCCTAGTTTGCCCCTCTCATACATTCTTTTATGTTTGAAATTCTAAAACAATCTTAACAATTAATTAGTTAAGGCTCGACCTTGTTATTTATTAAATCTCATTCTCCTTATCTTACTACACATCATATTATTATATTTAATTTATCTAATTAAATCTCTTGAGTAATGTTAATCAAAATTAAGGGTGTTATAGGCACCCCTCCTTAAAGAATTTCACCCTCGAAATTCAGTAAGGACTACATAATAAGGGTAACAATCATGCAATCATCTGTAACATCACATAACAACCAAACTAGCCTACTTGACAAGCAACAAGTCCATATACAACAAATATAGAACATAACATCATAACAGCTTAGGATAATTACCTCTAATCCTATCCTCGGTCTCCCAAGTACAGTCTTTCTTGTTGTCACTTCAATGGACTTTCACTAACTTGACTGTCTAGTTCCTTAAACTTTTCTCATCTCTGGCCACAATGCGAACTGGTTGTCTCACAAATGTCAGATCTATTTCTGCTACTAAATCTTCCAATGTTGTCGGAGCAATAGTAGTCTCTGGATCATGCACATACTTTCTAAGATGAGAAACATGAACTACATTATGGACTCTGCCAAACTACTCGGTAATTCTACTCGGCACGCGAGTTTCCTGATCCTCTCTATAATAAGGAACATGCAACATATTTAAGTGCCAGTTTCCCTAACTTTTCAAATCATACCACACCTTTCATTGGTGATACTTTAATGAAAACATGATCTCCAACCGAGAACTCCAAATTTTTACGCCTCTTATCTACGTAACGTTTGTGCTCAAACTAAGGTTCTCTCATGCTAGCTCGGATTAACTCAATTTTTTCGGTGGCTTCTTTCACCATATCATCTGGATCAAAGACCAATCTACCTCCGGTCTCCAACCAACATTCTGGTGAATTGCACAACCTTCCATACAAAACTTCGGACGATGCGATTCCTATACTAGTCTAATAACTATTATTATAGTAAAATTCAACTAAGTGCAAATGGTCTTCCCATGACCCGTCAAAATCCAGTACACAAAGCTCTCAATAAGTCTTCAAGTACCTTATTGACTCTGTCTATCCATCCGTCTGCGGGTGATAAGCGGTACTCATCTTAAGCTTGGTCCCTAACTCTTCCTGTAGACTCTTTTAGAATTCACTAGTGAACAAAGCATTTTTGTCATTGACCATACTACTAGGAATCCCATGGAGTTTAACAATGTTCTTTATAAACAACCTAGTCAATACAGGTGCCGTACTAGTTGACTTAACAGGGATGAAATATGCACTATTGGTCAGTCTATCCACTATAATCCAAATACTTTCATTTCCTCGATTATACCTTGGCAACTCATCAATGAAATCCACGGATATCGAATCTCATTTCCAAACTAGTATATCTAATAGCTGAAGCAACCCACTTGGCTTTTGATGCTTAGCATTTACTTGTCGGCAATTCGTACATTGCTTCAGAATGAATAGTAAACTTCAATCGATGGCACTCCTAAGAACTTTCTTAGGTCACCAACATTTGGAACACATAACCGTCCCTTCTTCCTTAGCCATCCTCTACGGTCAAGACTAAAATCTTTTGGATCATCGATTTCAATTCCACCTTCCAATCTTCTAATCCATTCAGCTAGTAATGGATCATCTCTCTGCTTAGAAGCAAACTTTTCAATCAATACTGGTCGAACTTCTAAATATGACAATATGGAGATACTCCTACTATAACTAGCAGTCGATCTTAATTGCACATGACAAGTAGTCAACGCCTCCAAATCCTTCCATTTAGACAAAATAGATAACATCACATTTTGATGTTTTCTATTGAGCACATCGGCCACTTGTTTCCTTTCCCTAGCGTATATTCAATACTAAAATCATAAGCTGTTAAAACCTCCAGACGCCTCTGCGTCTCATATTCAACTCTTTCTGAGGGAATAAATACATCAAGGACCTATGATTCGTATACAACTCGAATCTTTCTTCAAAAAGGTAGCGTCTCAACACTTTCAAAGCAAAGATTACCACTGCCAGCTCCAAATCGTGAGTTGGATATCTAATTTCATGTGGTCTGAGTTATCAAGAAGCGTTGGCAATTACTTTACCCATTTGCATCAACACAACTCCTAACCATGTTCCATATGCATCTGTATACACCTTTAAATCCTGATTCCCATCCGGAACAACTAACATGAGCGCATTGGTCAACAAATGCTTTAACTTAAGTGATGCTTCCTCGCATTTATCGAACCAAACAAACTTTACAGTCTTCCATGTAGATTTAGTCAGTGTGCTGCTATGCGAAAGGAATCCTTGATGAATCTGCGGTAATAGTCAACTAATCCAAGGAAACTTCTTATCTTGATCACCGTCTCGGGACTCTTTCAGTTGTTAACAGTTTCAATCTTTGTTGGATCAATGGACAACCCTTTCTTTGAAGCCACATGACCAAGAAACTTCACTTCTCTCTTCTAGAAATGGTGTTTCAAAAACTTCGCTTTTAGTTGATGCTGTTTCAATGTCTCAAGCACTACTCTAAGATGAATCTCTTTCATCCTTAGAATATATCAAAATGTCATTAATGAACACCAACATAAACCCATCGAAGTGCTCTTGGAAAATCCGGTTTATCAAGTCCTCAAATAAGGAAGGTGCATTGTTATGGCGCTTTTTGATCAGACAGTATATTATAAAAGTTGGCTAAATGGCTTCTTTGATCATCAATGCAGGAACCTCGAAAAGACGGTTATTGGGCTTGGAAATTGATGATATTTGGAAGTATGGACAATAGTTGGGTGGATTTGGATCGAGTCCTAATCAAGGTGCAATCAATATGAAGTGACAAAGAAGGCCCTATGAGGCTAAGTTTCAAATTTCAAATCAATCAGAGTTCTTATGCTCGAGTTATGGACAAATGAAGAATTTATATGGATCGATCTAGAACGATCCATAAAAATACGTAAATTGACAAAGATCGATCAATATCTCAAAATCTATAAAGCCAATGCACTTGAAATTTTCAAAGTATCAATATATTGAAGAGTGGAGCCTACAAAAATGATCGCATGACAAAACTCCCAAATCATGGAAAAGAGGCCGACCGTTATTGGAACGATCATACAAATCAACCATAACAATCCATAGTTTTACGGAAAATGCAGTATCTCATAAACGGTAGTTCAGAATTGCAAGAAATTAGAAAAGCAAGTAGCTTACATAATGGAGCATCCCCATGACTGCTCGTAGCTTAAAAGGATGAAATCTAGGAAAACGGGCCGATTGTTATTGAAACGATCGTACCAATGAGCATAACGATCCATAGTTTTACGGAAAATGCGATATCTCACAAATGATATATTGAAATTGCACGACATTTGAAGAGAAAGTAACTTACATCATGGAGTACTCCCATAATCGATCGTAGCTCAAAAGAATGGAATATTGGAAAAGAGGCCGATCATTATTGGAGCGATTGTACAAATCATTATGACAATCCATAGTTTTACAGAAAATACGACATCTCACAAACGGTGCGTTGAAATTGCACGAAATTTAAAGAGCAAGTAGCTTACATCAAGGAGAACCCCCATGCTAGATTGTAGCTCAAAAGGATGAAATCATGGAAAAATAACGATCGTATAAATCAGCATAATCATTCATAGTTTTATGGAAAATGCGATATCTTGCAAATGGTATGTCGGAATTGCACGAAATTTGGAGAGCAAGTAGATATCATCATGGGGAAATCATACGATCGATCACAGCTCAAAAGGATAAAGCAGAGAATGATATCCTATGATCTAATTTCTAGTCAAAATGGCAAAGATCATTCGATATCTTACAAACTGTAAGTCGGAATGGTGCGAAACTTTTAAAGCAAGGATTAGAGGCATGAGGGACCCTAAAAAAATGATCGCAGCCCCATTGGAGTTAGTATGAAACGATTGGCCCAAATTATTTTTTAGTGTACGATCGATCCCAAATTTTGTGGGTCAGGTCATATCGGTCTAGAGGTTTTTCTACCAAAATTTTAGCCCGATCCATGCACGTCTTCACTTATAAATACAACGGACTTGGTTCATTTTAAGGGACTTTTTGGCTGGCGCCCCTTCATCACTTCTTATCTCTTCCTTCATTAATTATCTAAGGAAAAAACAACTGTAGTTGTAATTTTATAGTATAAATAAAAAAGTATTGGAGTCAACGTAGGCTGGAGTTATAAAACTCATGTTTTCCTTTACTTTTTCTGCTATTTATTCTATGATCTGCGTGCTTTTTTTCTATTTGGATATTTTTTTGGAAATTGTTTCTTTCGCTGAAAAAGACTTGCACCCACGGATTTAGAAGCTAGGATCTTGATTTTGATGCTTGGATACTTGGATCTAGGAAGCAATGTCTTGGCAATCAACAAGGAGACCATTAACGAATATGAGTCATCATGGAGGGAGTCAAGAATCTTCTTCTAGAGTTGAAACAAATCATACATCTATCTACATCACCATTGATGAAGTGGGAACAATGATGGATGCTATGCGGGAGAGATTGCTAAAGAGATGGGAGGAGATGATATAGAATCTACTCCAATGGATTGGACAAGTTGGAGCGCAAAACCAAGGAAATAGAGTAGCAGAAGAACATTGGAAATATGGATCACGGAGTTGGAGCAGCAGGAGCTAAGGAAAAGAAGAATCAGGACTAAGCAAATGAAGCTAACGGACATCAGGATGGAGTAGTCCAGCCCGGGGCGGTATCCGGCCGACACATAACGATCTGTATCGATCGTTTCAGAACAATCGGCATTGATCAATCTCAACTCGGGGGAATGTTCCCAGGTTATGTTGGATCGATCGCAGGTGGGGTATTGACAAAGCTGAGCAGTTTGGTTCAACCAGAACTTAGATGCGTGTCGAAAAGAGGATAATATGGGATTCCCTCACAGACTCGAGGGCAGGATGAAAATGATGATCAAAGACCGCTAATGGATGCCGAAATAGTTGGAAATTGGAATCTAGGACTTGGAGCAGAAACTAGCAAACTTCGATATGGATTGGAGCAACTAGGGAAAACCCCAGCCAAGGAGAATGGATCAGCACTACTCCACATGGAACTGGGTGCATGAATTTGGATGGCTTTGTAAGGAAATGGATAGCGGTGATGGAATAGGAGCAGCCATCATCCGCCAAAAATTGGAGCAAACCCGGCTTTAGGGCACATGTCGTCATATCTTGATCGGGATAGCATGAAGTAAAAGAAACTCCACATTAAAATGGCTAAGTCACTTACATATGTATGAGATCCAGGTAGATCCCAAGGCATGCCCTGAGATGGCGATAAGCTACCATAACAATGATTCTTGAATTCACTTGAATGTGAAAAACAAGTATTACGCTCCGAACAGGCACTTGATCTCAAAAACATTTCTCCTCGAACGGCACTCGATCTCGAACGATCACATTTCACGTCGAACCGCACTTGATCTCGAACGACCGCACTTGATCTCGAATGATCACATTTCACTTCTAATGGCACTTGATCTCGAATGATCACATTTCACCTCGAATGGCACTCAATCTCAAATGATCACATTACGCCTCGAACAGGCACTCGATCTCGAATGATCGTATTACGCCTTGAACAGGCACTCGATCTCGAACGATCACATTGCACCCTCAAATAGGCATTCGATCTTGAATGATCATATTTCGCCTCGAACAAAGACTCTATCCCATGCGATATTCATGAACCTAGGATGGCTAGAAATTTGATTAACAGTCTTAAATGGCCGTTACTAACAATCAGGCAAGATCACATATTTGTTCACAGGTCATCAACGGGTTTCGAACATTGGACTAAAGCAATTCAAAACACTCCTTCCTACGACAAGGCACATTTTGGGGGGAAAATGTTGTACCACCTTTTGACCAGGCAGTATATCATAAAAGTTGACTAAATGGCTTCTGTGATCGTCAAAGCAGGAAGCTCGGAGAGACGGTTATTAGGCTCGAAAATCGATGATATTTAGAACTATGGACAATAGTTGGGTGGATTCAAATCGGGTCTCAATCAAGGTGAAATCTATAAAAGTTACAAGGAAGGCCCCATGTGGCAACATTTTAAATTTCAAGTCAATCGGAGTTCGTATGCTCGAGTTATGGACAAATGAAGATTTATATGGATCGATCTAGAACGATCCATAAAACAACGTAAATCGACGAAGATCGTTCAATATCTCAAAATCTACAAAGCCAATACACTTGAAAATTTCAAAGCATCAACATATTTAAGAGTGGAACCCACAAAAATGATCGCATGGCAAAACTCCAAAATCTTGGAAAAGAGGCCGATCGTTATTGGAACGATCGTACAAATTAGCCATAACGATCCATAGTTTTACGGAAAATGTGATATCTCACAAACGGTAAGTCAGAATTGCATGAAATTTGGTGAGCTTATAGCTTACATCATAGAGAATTCTCATTATTGATCGTAGCTCAACAGGATGAAATATTGGAAAAGAGGCCGATCATTATTGGAACGATAGTACAAATCATCATAACGATCCATAGTTTTACGGAAAATGCGATATCTCACAGACGGTATGTCAGAATTGCAAAAATTTTGAAGAGCATGTAGCTAACATCATATAGCATCCCTTTGATTGATCATAGATCAAAAGGATGAAACCTTGGAAAAGCGGCCGATCATTATTGGAACGATAATACAGATCAGCATAATTATCCATAGTTTTACGGAAAACGCAATATCTCACAAACGGTACGTCTGAATCGCATGAAATTTGGAGAGCAAGTAGCTTACATTATTAAGCACCGCTGTTTGCACCAAATTTGGTCACAAACCCAATTATTTGAAAGCATCAATATCTGATTTAGTCATAGAAATATGAAGAGAAATAAGTGAGAACAAAATTAAAATAATTAGAAAGAAATTAAATAGAGACACATGTTTATAAGTGTTAATCCACCTTTTGGCAAGGCCATACATGGGTAAATTTAACCCAACAGACTTCACAAGTATCTACGCTGATGAGTGCAGAGTGATGATTGTGGGGACAGGAAGTCAAGTACAGATAATAACATGAAGCCGGGATTGAACATAGTTGGTAGGTAGACAATGCAAGATACTAGAAATGTGGAACATAGCCTGGATCAACATGTTTTATTGGTTTGGGAAGTTATGGATGGATCAGCATGTTTGAATGTAGGGGGATCAGTATGGGCATAATACATGAAGGAGGGATTGACATACCTTCATGGAGAAGGAGGGATCGGCGCGCTTCATAAAGGATGGATCAACAAACTCCATAAAGGGAGGATCGACAGCAAACAAAAGCATAAGCTCTAATAGTCCAATCAACATGATATTTGGAAAGCCATCATATATAAGCATGAAGAAGCCACCATATGGATCGCTTTCCCAGAATCAACCAACGGAGGGATCAGTACCCATCCATCTTCATTGGTATTAAGGCCCAGCGACCCCTATGTTAGGCCCATATGGATAAGAAGGTCCTACATCTGAAGTTTGGAGAGATTGGTGCACGTCTTCCCCTATAAATATAACATACATGGCTTTAGAAAAGGGGGATATTCATTCTGCTTCTCACAATCTTTAACCTAGGCTATACTCTAACATTTTGATTCTTGAATTTCATGGATTTGTAACTATAATCAACAGTATAAACTAATAAAAGGAAATTTTTTGGAGTGGACATAGGCCGGAGTTAGCCGAACCACTGTAAATCTGTGTCTCTATTTACTTGCTTTCTAATTATTTTATTTTTTCTCTTCATTTATTTCTCTTCATATTTCTATAACTGGATTGGATATTGGTGCTTTTACATAACTGGATGTTTGTGACTAAATTTGGTGCAAACATTTTGGTGCTTTCATTGAGAGGGACTTGCATCCGTGGATTTGGAAGTTAAGATCTTAGATTTGAAAGCTTGAATACTTGGATATAGGAAGTAATGACTAGGCAATCAACAAGGAGGTTGCTACCAAGAAGGAGCCATCATGGAGGGAGTCGGGAGGCTTCCTCAGGAGGTGGAGCTAACCAAGCATCTATCTACATTACTAGGGATGAAATGGAATGATGATGGATGCTATGCAGGAGAGGATGCTGAAAAGACAGGAGGGGGTGATGTAGAATTTGTTCCAATAGATTAGACAAGTTGGAGCACAGAATCAAGGAGGTGAAGCAATAGGAATTGCTGGAATCAAAACCGAGAACATGGAAATTGAGCCAATAGACAAAGAAGCTGGACATAGCAGCCGGGGACAGTCCCCTGCCAACCTAGAGGGATCGACATCGATCCCACCAGAGGAATCGGTACCGATCCCCAAAGGCTAGGGGCATGCCTTAGGTTTGGTTGATCGTAATGCTAGAGGACCTACTATCGTTCTCGTGGAGCTTGGTGCGAATCAAAATTTAGAAGCTCGTCCGAAGGAATACGTTCCAGGATTCCCTCGTAGACTCGGGGGGCAGCTTGGACATGATGATAAGAGAATACCATTAGAAGGCAATGACAGTTTTGTAGAGATGGTCGGGCGCGCTATGCGTGGAGGATTAGTGAACAGGGATCCAGAGGATGTTAGTAGAAGTCCATTTTCTCCAAATATCAGGTAAGCTAGGAATCTACCAGAGTTCAAACTACCAACGCTTGAGACATATAATGGAAAAATGGATCTCGCTATTCATCTGATGAGATACATGAGAATATGGAAGTATTAAGGGCATTAGAGGAAGTCATGGCACGGAGCTTTCTATTGTACATAACGGATATAGCTGCACTATGGTTCGGACAATTGGAAAGCGTATCTATTAGCACATGGATGGAATTGATCGAAAGGTTTATGAGCCAGTTTCAGGTTCACATCTCGAGACCCAAAAATGTGATGAGTTTTTCTACACTGAAATAAAGGACCGGAGAGTCCCTGAGGAGTTTTCTAACATGGTTTAATGCCGTGGCGGCATCGGTGGGTTGTCTAGATCCATCCATGGTTTTGATAGAAGCTGTATCTGGAATTGCCGATGGTACTAAGTTTAAGGATTCACTGGCGCAGGATCCACCTATGGATCTCAGGGAATTTTATCATAAAGAAGAAAGGTTCCTTTGGCAGGAAGATGCATGAGCAAACGAACCGGAGGTGAATGCTGTGCAAAGTGGAGGATCATCAGGAGATGTAAACAAGAATGATAAAGGCAAACGAAAAATGAATGATGGCATGAATGTGTCAAAGAGGCAATGGAGAGAATCAAAATTCTCTTCTTATACAGATTTGAGCGAATCTTTCGAAAGGATTTATCTGGATACTCGAGGACATCTTCAGTATCGAAGGCCGGCAAGGAGGGAACTCGACGAACGTGAGCGGGCATCAGGAAAGCATTGCCTATTCCATAAGCTAGATGGGCACAATACAAATGACTTTAGGCATTTGAAGGAAATTATTGAGGAACACGTGAGGAATGGTTAATTACAACATTACATGAGGACTCGGGCTGCGGCGGTAGAACAAGAGCAGCCACCGTCCATCTCGAACGAAAATGGCATTGGGTCAAGGCATCATCGTCAACTTGTCATCAATTGATTGGGATGACATGGAATAAGTAATAAACTCTACAGTAATATGGCTAAGTCACTTACACATGTACGGGATCGAGGATGGTCCTTAGGCATGCTCTGTGATGATGATGAACCGTAGCACTTGGGTTTGTGAAAATTTGATTTTTTCTTATTTTCTTCGAACTTTGGTTTATTGGTTGTACGGAATTTTATTTTTTGGACTTAGGGATGCTTAAGTCTGGGTTAATATAATAAATAACACAGGTTACGGTTATGGCCTTGACTCGAGAGATGGGGCAATAACCACGAGTCACGAGTCTCTTCGCTAGGAGAGCGACATGATGGATTTATACATGGTTTAAGTCCTCGACCGGGGATCGAGGCCAGAGAAGGATACCCCATGGATTAAGTCCTCGATTGAGAACTGAGGTCGGAGAAGGGTACCCCATGGATTAAGCCCTCGACCAGAGAGTCAAGGCCGGCCGGAGATAAAACCCAACAGGTCGTCGAGTATGGATTATGCTCGAAAAGGATCCAGAGAGATCAAGGTCAATGGGTATGGACTATGCCTGGCAAGGGGTAGGCCGTTTCGTCGAAGAGCGACATGATCGGCCTACTCAGGTCGTCGAGTATGAATTGTGCTCGACAAGGATCTGGTGAGATCAAGGATTTTGATTAGGCTAACGACCCGAAGAAGTCTATGGATTTGGATATGGGCCCGGAGCTATCTCGGATTTGAATAAAATGACCCGGAGAGGTATATGGATTTGAATATGGACCTAGAGCGGTCCCGGAGTTAGATAAAACGATCCAGAGAGATCGTGGATTTGGTTAATGAATTTGGAATGGTTTAAGAATTGGATATCAACTCAGAACAGTCATGGATTTCACTAATGATCCAGAGAGATCGAGGAGATTGGCAATGGATCAGATTCTGGATTGGATAATATGGATTATGGACTTTGGATTTATGGTAATTCTAAACACGCCTTCCTATCACAGGGCATGTTTTGTGGGGCGAAGTGTTAACCCACCATTTGGCAAGGCTGTACATAGGCGGATTTAACCCAACAGACTTCACAATTATCAAGGTCGATGAGTGTAGAGTGATGATTGTAGGGCCCGGAAGTCGATTACAGATAATAACATGATGTTGGGATTGAGCAGAGTTGGCAGATAGATGATGCATGATACTAGAAATATGGAACATAGCCTGGATCAGCATGTTTTATTGGTTTGGGAAGTTATTGATGGATCGATGTGTTTCAATGTAGAGGGATCGGTATGGGCATACTACATGAAGGAGGGATCGGCATACCTTCATGGAGTAGGAGGGATCGACGTGCTTCATGGAGGATGGATCGACAAACTCCACAATGGGAGGATTAGCAGCAATCAAAAGCATGAGCTCTAATGGTCCAATCAACATGATATTTGGAGAACCATCATATATACGCATGAAGGAGCCACCATAGGGATTGCTGCCCCAGAATCAACCAATGGAGGGATCATTACCGATCCCTTTTCATTAGGATTTGGGCTCAAAGACCCCTATGGTGGGCCCATAAGGATAAGAAGGTCCTATAACTGAATTTTCGGAGAGATTGGTGCATGTCTTCCCCTATAAATACCGTAGGCATGGCTTTAGAAAAAGGAGATATTCATTCTGTTTCTCTCCATCTTCTACCTAGGCTATATCGTCCATTTTTATTTTTGAATTTCATGGATTTGTAATTATAATCAGTAGCATAAACCAATAAAATGAAAAAAATTTGAATTGGACATAGGCCGGAGTTAGCCGAACCACGATAAACCTATGTCTCTATTTACTTGCTTTCTAATTATTTTAATTTTGTTCTTCATTTATTTCTCTTCGTATTTCTATGACTGGATTGGATATTGGTGCATTCACATAACTGGGTGTTTGTCACCAAATTTGGTGCAAACAACCCCCATGATCGATAATAGCTCAAAAGGATGAAATCCTGGAAAAGCGGCCGATCGTTATCGGAACGATAGCACAAATCAGCATAACGATCTATAGTTCTACAGAAAATGCGATATCTCACAAACGACATGTCAAAATTACACGAAATTTAGAGAGAAAGTAGCTAGCATCATAGGGAAGCCACATGATCGATCGCAGCTCAATAGGATGAAACATGGAATGATATCCTATGATCTAATTTCTAGTCAAAACAGTGAATATCGATTGATATCTCACAAACGATAAGTTGGAATGGCACGAAACTTTAGGAACAAGGATTAGAGGCATGAGGGAACCCATAAAAATGACAGCATCCCCATGGAGTTATTATGGAATGATCAGCCTAAATTATTTTTTGGTGTCCGTTCGATCCCAAATTTTATGGATCGGGTCGTATGGGCCTGGAGGTTTTTCTGCCAAAATTTTAGCCTAATCCACGCACGTCTTCACGTATAAAAACAATGGACTTGGCTCACTGCAAAGGACTTTTTGGCTGGCTCTCCTTCATCACTTATTACCTTTTCTTCCATTAATTTTCTAAGGAAAAAACAACTATACTTGTTGTTATCCCGCTTTTGGCAAGGCCGTAACACTAATAACTTGACTAGAGTCCAAGGACAGTTCGTCTTTGAGATCGTTTATGCATAAGTTCACTATGGATACCGGTAAATTTTTCCCGAGTTCGGGTCGATTTACAATTGATATGACACAACAAGCAAAACTATGAAAGCCAATATTCCAAATTTCATGTCAATCGGAGTTCGTATGCTCAAGATATTGATCTATCGTGGTTAAGAAAACCAACTTTATTCGTATCCATCCAATTTTGTATCCATTCCCCAAGAGAGATTCAGTTCGTATCCATCGCCTACTAACTTCCTTCATATCCATCAAAATGAAGCTACTTTGTATCCATCATGTTAAAAACACTTCGTATCCATCAACACATGTCCATTTCGTATCGGTCTCCCTCCATCCATCTCGTATCGATCTCCCACCATCGATACGAAGAGCAACAATCACCGATCGATAGGAAGAAGGCAACATTAAGCATCGATACGAAGGCGGCCTCCAACCATCGATACGAAGTAGCATGCAAGCATCGATACGAACAGAGCCACGCATGACCGATACAAAATAGTTTCGATACGAAGATGATAATGTCATACAAATCTAAACTTGCATCGATCATATCTCAAGATCAACAAGTCCAAATGCTACCAAATTTTCACAGGAGCTTATGTACTACCTCAAGAATGTACCTGATCGATCCCAGCCTGAAAGGACCAATTATTGATTGATACGAACTCAATTCGCATCGCTCTTTAATTGAGTCAAAAGCACCTGAACTAGATCCAGTGGGCCCACTCACATGAGAGAAAAAGTCTTCCGAGATCTGGGCAAGATATTTACTGCCTATGCCTATAAATAGTGACCCCGGACCTATAGAAAATGAAATTTTGGCTTCTCTATGCTAATCTCTGCCGAAATCACCATTCTACTTCAGTTGTACTATTGTAATCTCCTGTAATCAGCAATTCAAATTCAGTAAACATCAATCATTTCATAGTAGACGTAGGCAATATGCCGAACCACTTTAAATTTGTGTGTTTCTACATTTTTCTTATCTGTTGATTGGTGTGTTTGTTAGATTAGCCTTTACATTTTGTTTCTTCATTTTATCTCTTCAAACACATCCGAAAAGTGTTGTGCCCAATTTTGGTACAAACACTTGTAATCTTATGGTATAAATAAAAGATTATTGTAGTGGACATAGGCCGGAGTTTTTCAAACCATTATAAAACTCGTGTGTTCTTTTTCTTTTTATGCTATTTATTGTGTGATCTGCATGCTCATCTTTCTATTTGGATATTGTTTTTGTAAATTGTTGCTTTTACATACAAATGGGTGTTTGCGGCCATTTTTGGCGCAAAAAAGCATTAGTTAACTTGAATGGAATTACTAACCACTTGTACGAACCATATCTTATGCGAAACACCATCAAAGGAATACTGCCCTCCGCTACTCTCAATTGATGGAACCCTATCGTCAAATCCAACTGGAAATATACTTTATCTCCACTCAACTGATCGAAAAAATCATCGATTTTTGGCAAAGGACATCTGTCTTCTCGTTCAGCTTACGATAATCGATACATAATCTCAATGACCCATCCAGTTTCTTTACATACACTATGGTCACTCCTCAAGGCGAACTGCTGGGTCTGATGAAAATATTTCTTTCTAAGTCCAGTAGTGGAACCTTTAACTCTTTCATCTCAGTAGGTGTCATCCTGCTAGGTGGTCTATTAACGGGTTCAGCTCTAGGTACAAGATCTATTCGAAACTCAATAGCTCATTTAGTGGTAGTCCTGTAACAGGCTCAAACACATTTGTGTATTTTCTTACTACAAAAACTCAAACCCTAGCCGCAGTGCAAATCACCCGCATAGTGAATTCAAAGCTCAACTTAGTGAAGGAACATTCCATCCACGCTCCTGATCGTTTCATGAATGAACAGGACATAGGGGATTACAACAGCGAATGCTGAATTGCAATCAAGGAATGGGTAAATAAATACTACTCAAACGGTGCTCCCAGAGGCTGGAGAACCTAGCTAATATGCCAAGAACTAGAGTTGGTTAATATATCATGCTTCTAAGGTGGACTGCAACTTTCCCTAATTGACTAGCTTTTAAACTCCTGAATTGACAACTATGGTATGATGGCTAATATGACGACTGCCCTACACTGTCTACACTGCCAAATCAAAGCATAGCTGGTCACCATTGAACCATCATCAAATGCCAGCATCTTAATCATGCCATGTCCATATGACTAAAAGCATGGCATACAACCTCAAGAGGACTTCCTTAATACACTACATAGGTCTCCTATCTGGATGAAAGTTTGGGACAATCACCAATCTATCAGCCCATCTTAACCAACTTGTCGTCCAATCGGTGTTACCAACCACTCAAACATTGGATAATCATGCATGCATCATTCACTAGTATTACAAGACCCCGTAGCCATAAAATGGACCTGATCATAAAGAAGATTGGAGAATCTTCCCCAGTCGAGACCAATTTACTGAAACCATCCTACCTGCAGAATTTCCAGTGAAAATTCAACATGTTGACTATGTTAGTACACGATGGAAATACAACCCCTGACACTACCTCATGAAGTGATAATGGCGCATGGATTCCACCAAGAGTGATGAATGCCATCAAATGCAGAAGTCTTCCCTCGTTCCTCAAAGAAGACCGTTAATCACAGTTAGACATACCCATTCTATTTCTTATATCACTAAAGGGAATAAAGAAGCTGACCGCCAACGAATTGATCGAAGTCCACAGCCAGTTGCTGCCAATACCCACAAATGGATTCATCACAAGAGCTTATTTCCAGACTTTGATATGAGAACTGGTGGATAGCTTCCAACAACTACACCAACATATCCAAGCCAATATTGAGTTAATGAACCAGATGAAGGATCAACATGGAGACATAAGGAAGGAAACTACTCCATAATCTAGATCGAAAAAATCCTCTTCTTTAGATGGCTACCGTGGATGCCAGCGCCATAAGGCTGCTTCGAAAAGGATAACTCCAATAATATGTGCAAGCCTTATAAAGCGAAGGACATGGAACCCCCGACCGTTATCGAACTAAACCACTTGCATTAGACTTTCAACTGAGAAGGGCTGGACTGAAGTGCAATAGCGAGCATACGGCGTTGCTTCACTTGTCAATGAGATTTGATCTGATCTTTTTTGAGTTATTTCTATTTCAATTTCATTTATGTTGCGAAGTATGACCGACTTGAATTAAACTACTTGCAAATAGTGCAGGTAACCGAGTACCCAAGGTTCGGTGCCAAACAACCTCTGCGGACTATGATCAAGTCATCGAGGTATCATTATGACAGGCATGATTCAACCACTCATTGGCTACTATATGCCCCTGACTTAGGGCAGGGGATCAAAGCGAGAGAGACTGACAAGGTCAAGACTCCAGTACAAAGTGGATGCAACCGACCATCCACTCATCCACCAATGCAATTTAATTAGAAGATCTAAGAAAGACTTGGAGTTATATGTCCAAACAATGCACTCTCCATCTCGTACTTGAAGCTCGCTAAAATACTTATGCTTCTTCTGATGCCCAATAAGATCGATACCACACCAGGAATGGACATGATGTGACCATCTATACATCAAATCTACATTATACACTCGGGGTTATTTGAGAACAAAAGTTTAATGTGGATGTGATTTGACCATTCACTCTACAGTTTGTGTATGTGATTCGGCAAAAAAATCATGGCTTAAACCGGCTTCATCAGGGGCCAACCCTAAATTTAAAGTCATGAAAGATTGACTGCCTACTCACTAACCATCATGAGCCATCATTTCAACTCTCTTCCTCAGCTCGATCGGTAGAACGCCAAGTATAAAGTGGATGTGACTCGACCGCCTTCTCTCTAATTCTTGCACCTAACTTAAGGAAAAATACACAACCCACAGTGGATGTAGTTCGACCATCCTCTCCTCTGCTCGAGCTCAAAGATTGCTAGAACACTAATCTTACTTCTTAGGCTTGGCAAAAGAGGAATCCAAATGAACATGGACGCGATCCAACCATCCATAAACTAAATCTCATCCTTCGTTGAGGGAAGATAAGTGGAAAGTAATCGGGATCCCACTGATCACTCGCTACATGAAACCCCGAGCTCAAGGACAAGCCATCACACTACAGCCAAAAGCGATTGATACACGACAATCCTCTAACTAACTCCAGCTCCCAATGTGCGAGCTAGAGCATAAACTTACGGACGTGGGCTCGAGAAGGGTGGATCCGTTCACCTAACGATTTCTCCCATGTTCAACCTAAGCCCGAGGAGGATGGATCCATCCATCTAACAACCTTTCCTCTCATACTTACAAACGTGGGCTCGAGGAGGGTGGATCCGTCCCCCTGCCGACTTCGCCCATGTTCAACTTATACCCAAGGAGGATGGATCTGTCCATCTATCGACCTCACCTTTCGTATTTAAAAGTTCGAGGAGGGTGGATCCATCCATCTAATGACTTTGCTTGCCTATTCAGGGTGGATGTGATATGACCGTCCATGTACCTGATCAACTTCTTGTTCCTAGAGTGTGAACGAAATTCTAAAGCCTAAACAAATGTGACCGACCATCTGTCGGGCAACTCCAAATTCCCAGAGTACGGATAGGAGTATAAACATTAACTGAAATGGGAGTGATTGACCACCCATTAACTAACTCTGGTCCCGAGAGCGTGGACAAGAGTATAAACACAAATGGGTGTGATTGACCATCCATCAACTAACTCCATATTCCCAGAGTGCGAACTGGAGTATAAACATCAACTAATTCCAGATTCCTAGAGTGCGAACTAGAGTATAAACATCAACTAACTCCAGATTCTCAGAGTGCGGACTGGAGTATAAACATCAACTAACTCTAAGTCCTTGAGTGTAGACTGGAGTATAACACCAAATGGGTGTGACTGACAACCCATCAACCAACTCCAGTCCTCAAAGCATGGTTTGAAATATAAATACCAGAAGGGATGCGATTCGACTCCTCATTTATCCACTCTAATTCCTCAGCAAGTTCTGTAGTACAAAAAACGGATGTGGTTCGACCGTCTGCTTTCCAACTCTTCCCCTGACAAGGAAGCACACTTATCACAAAAATATCGGATGTGATCCGACCATCTAGCACTAAGCGGGAATGACACGACCGTCCATGCATAAACTCTTATCCCCGGTACTAGACCCATAACATAATTTTATAGGGATGCACTCCAACCCTACAAGACAAAATTTCTTCCTTCATTCGACAGGGAGACGTAGATTCGCAGAACGGACCAAGATGAACCTCCTATTCTAAAATGGGTGTGACTACCCATCCTACCACAAATGAACGTTCCACGACCATTCATCCGCTAACTCTCGCCTATGATCCAACGGGTTGTGTGTGCAACATAGACGGATGTGACCCAACCATCCACCAATCAATTCCTTCCTATAGTTCAGTGGGAGAAGCATCAAATTAAAGTCGTTGTAATGTGACCGACGACACTTCGACTTTTTCCCTTGACTGGGGGTAGAGGAATTGACAGAGGAAAATGTGGTTCGACCGTTTTCTACAAAAAATCTTAGTCCCCAGAGTGTGGACAGGGGTATAAACATCAAATAGGTGTGACTAACGACCCTTCAACTAACTCTGCTAACCCAAGACTAGGGGTAGAAGAACAAATCGCTAAAAGAAGAGAAAGGTGACTCGCTACATCGCCACCTTAGCGTCCTTTACAACTTAAGGCAATGACTACAAGGAGGCCTTAATGCTAACTAATTAGAATGATGCCCGAAGTTATGGGCAATCAATTATATCATACCGCCAGATCAACGGGCAATATCGATCTACACCTTTCATATCATACCATAGGATCGATAATAAATGAGGTTCGAGCATTCTACATCGTGTCATTGAATCGGCAGTCAATATCGATCCTCTTCGACTACAAATCGATGTGACCCGAACGTCCATCGAATACCTTTGACCAATAGAGCATGGATTGAAGAATAAACCACGAATGAGTGTGACTTGACCATTCATCCTCCGTCGCCTTCCTTCGATCCTCCAGGAAGGGCATGAGACCAGATGAGCATGACATGACCGCATTTGAGCTAAATTTATCCCCAAATCTAATGGGAGAACATAAATTGAAATGGACGTGGTTGATCGCCTAACTCCAAAAGAATGCAATGCGACCATTCATTATTTGACTCTTACCATGATCCGACTAAAGGAGCAATTCACAAAAAGTGCAACCTAAATGTCCGTGTACCGATTCTTACCCTGGATTCGACAAGGGAAGCATCAATCATGCATTAGATCTGACTGGACAATTCACTCCTCAGTTTTTGCCTGGAGTATGGCTACATAAGCAGCAAAGTGAATGTGAGTACCTTCCATAACTTAGCTTATGTTCGGATGTCGGTGAAGCAATAAAGTATTCTGCCTAGAGAAAAGAACTAGAGCATATTACAGGATAGCAACGACTCAGCCTACCATCGGTTAACCCGATCCCATGGTTCAACGTGATAGAATACGAAATTGAAGTGGACATTATCTACCTTGCCACTTATCGAGATATTACCCAGACTTGGAAGCATAAGCAAGAAGATATGATGAATGTTATTCAACCATTCATCAATCAACTCTAGTTTTTAAAGCTTGAACTCCAGTATAAACACAGCTAGGATGAAACTCGACCGTCCGCGTAATGAATCCGCAAACTAGAGACTGGGGGCAAAAGAGTGATTATCCAAGAGCTGACTCTGACAACTTGAACCTATGACCTGTATCTGATATTCATAACAACTCTAGGCTGAGGCCGAATGGATGCCTAGAGATAGAATCATCGGATCAATACCCGAACTTATGGGCAACTGATCATCATTCTGACCCTTACAATGAGCAATGGATTGCGGGTACATTGAATGAAAAGTGCATTACTTGGAAACACAAGTAGATTCAAACTCATAGCTGGAGCCAACTATGCAGCATCACGCAATACACGGCTAAACTCTACTAAGCCTTTGATTCAACATGCCTATAAGGCTAATCGTTAACCATTGCAAATAAGCACATAAAGTGCATACAATTCATCACGAGTATTAAAGATCAGATCACAACTCGGTGCAATGATGATAAAAGAGTTAACTGTTTTACTTTAGGTGAATCTTGATGTGTTCGCTTGGACTCGATCTCATATATATGTGTGTGTGTGTGTGTGTGTGTATGGACTCTCACCAACCATTGAGAACCCTGCATTAAATGTCGACCCGAGGCATGTCTCGGTGAATAAAAATGAAACTACGTGGATCTAGATAGATTTGCTGCACCTAAAGAGGAGGCGAATCTACTCAAAACCAAAGGGTTTATCCACGATGCCCTCAACCCAAAATGAATTTCCAATCCTTTTCTTATAAGAAAAACAAACGGAGAGTGGCGAACGTACATCGACTACTCAGAATTGCATAAGGCATGATGAAACACAGTCTTCTACTTCGAAGGATCAACCAACCAGTGGCTCGACCATCAAACATGAATTACTCACTTCCATGGACGTAAACTCCAGATACAATCAGATACTGAAGCATGTCCTAGACTAGAAATGCAACGGTTTCATTGCTGACGTAGGCTAATAGTGCTATGTTGCAATCTATGAATTCAAACTTAAGGGCACTGGTGCTACTTACCAAAGGATGGTTAATAGATCATTCAAAAAACAGATCAGCCGACTGATGAAAGTATGTATGGTTAATATGCTCATAAAATCATGATTATCAAACGACCACGTTGATGACTTGGCAGAGATATTCAGTGTTCTCCAAAAATTGCGGAATAAAACTCGATCCTTTGAGTTACTCTTTCAGCGTTGTATAAGAATTTTTTTTGGGTTTCATCCTCAATTCTCATGGAATAAAGGCTAATTTCCAAAAAATTCCGACAATTGTAGATATCTATGCACTGAGGACAACGAAGCATATGCAGAAATTATGTTAAAAGATTACCATCCTAAGCTGATTCCACTCTAGGACCATTTACAAGTGTATTATCTTCTTTAACCTGACCAAGAGCGGGAAGAGAACTTTTGAGTGGACTAGCAGCTGAATTGATTTAATTATAGCTCTGATAGATCGCTCAGAGAGACCTCCCATTTTACCCAAGTTGTTGGATCGTGAAGATCTATGAAAGTATGTAGGACCGTGTAATATGGAATGTACTATAATCTAAATGTGGAAACAGATGATAATAGTAAAGTAAATAAGAATAAGCACACCAGGAGTTTTTATACTGGTTCGAACTTCCCGTTCTACGTCCAGTTCCAGACTTCCCTCTGGAATTTCTCATAATAACCCCTCTCTTAACCCGGAGGGATAGGTATACAACACTTGAACAACCGGGATTTTTCCGCCTCTAACAACCTAAAGAGGACTTTTACCCGCCTGAACAACCGAACAGGACTTCAATAGCTGCAATAGAATTGCTTTGACACTTTGTGTTCTTGATAATACTGGTTTGTCTTTGACAGTACAACCTTCCTATAATCTTTCCTCAAGTATGTATGTGTGTGTAAAGATTTAGAAAGGAAAATATTACTTTGAATCAATGAATAAATTATTTAATTCAGAGATTCAAGCAATATATAAGTTGCGATTGCTTTTTAGAATGCAGAGAGTATAGAAAGTATAATCAGAAAGTAATCAGTAAATTCATTATTTGCGAAGTGGATTTTGTGTGTTTATATAATAGTTAAAGAGATGCAACCGTTCATGAAGAGTTCTGATCAACAGTAGCAGCCATACATCTTCATATTAGAACGTGACTCTTGGCAAAAAGAAGTGTCCATTCAGGAAAAATAGATGTTGAAAGAATTCAGTCGACTGACCCAAAAAGACCAGTCAACTGAATATTCAAAGTTGTTTAAAAACAGAGCATTTCTGTGCACCTGTACAGGTTCAGTCGACTGGCCATATATGGTCAGTCGACTGACCTGATAGTCAAGGCACACTTCTCACATTTTATAAAGTATTAAAGTTTTTAAACAAACTTAACAACTTGCGGATACATTTTAACAATTCTATGACTAAAAACCTTCAAAAGATCAACATACTATACGTAGTTTTGTAGCCTTGTCTCCTTTGTAGTTTGAACAGCATACTTTCTTTTCTTTTTGTCGTGTATCCATATAGTATAATTCACTGCTTTGTCATGAATCAAAATATGCGATTCAACATTTTTTTGATTGATGACAACCTGTTATATGTGGTACTATAATTTTGAGAAATATATATCAGAAGTTATATAAATCTCCCTGAATATATGGCGACATTTTTAATCCCTGCATGAAATGATTAGTTATACACATTTCTCCCCCATTGTCATCAACAAAAAGGAAATGATAAATAAAGCATGTAACTAAAATAATAGAATAAGAATACTAGTTACAATCACAGAAAAAGATTTCAATTGTTATGAGTACAAACTTTTTAGATAGAATGTTCGAAACAAAGAAATAACTTACTACCACTAAAAGATAACAACCTCACTCAGAATCAGATTTTGTCTCCTCCTCTTCAATTTGTATTGGTTCTTTTCCTCTAGAGGAGCTTCCTACAAACTGTCTGCCACCTCCATTGCCACTTGTGTCAGAACTAGTATGTTCTTCCGATGTAGACCAAGTGAAGTGAGGGGCTGGGCGTTTGCCCGTATCACGTTGAGAGGTCTCCTTAGCGATGGAAGAGGAGCATGATAATGCATCCCATAAAATCCCGAAGAAGCTTTTGATTTTATCAAACCTTTCTTCAATCTTCTTACCAAGATTTTTAATACGGGAATCCCAAATAACTTGATTTCTGACTATTAAATCAATTGATTCCCGAGTACTTTGGGTTGGTGTTGGCATACGGATGTCATCTCATGGTTGATGTTGTTGTTGAGAAGAGGTTTCTTGGCGAGGTCGATTTTTCCATTCTTGAAAGCTCATAATAGTGAGAGGTCTTGGTGGTAGTTTCATAAGACTAATGGTGCGGCTATTCAAGGTTTTAGGAATTGAGGTATCGGATTCCAGAATAGAAACCTGAAGATTCATAAGCAGCCGCATAATATATTCACCAAAATAAATAATATTCATTCGTCCTTGGTTGAATGACAAAAATTCATCTAGAATGAGTTTTGCCCAATTAATTTCAACTTCTCCCCAGATAGCATATAATGCTCTATAGTTGTTTGGATAGACAAGTTCATACGAGCCGGTACGTGGTAGAATTGTGTGCATTAAAGATCTATGAATAATTCTGGCAGTAGGACGAAGTGCAATTGACTTAAGTTCGGTCATATCATCTTCTAAGAATCTATGACTTACTTCGTCTCTCTCGCCAATGGTTGCATTTAATTCCTGTAAATCAATACCTCTAGTCGGAGTATTAAGTATATGTCCAATTCTATCCAAAGAAAGAAATTTTTGTTGGACACATAACAAACTCCAAACGCAATTGTCACGATTGCGTGGGTTTTGATGGCCTAAGTCCAAGTTTGCATAGAAGAGTTTCACTAAGATATGATTTATCTTGATATTGTTTTGATTATGATCTAAAAGTGATTCTAAATGGCTACTTCTTGCTAATTCTTGAATTCTATACGATGTAAAATCAGGAAAGACAATAAAATAACCTTCAAAGAAACGAGCTTCTTTCATCTTATTCCATCGTTGAACTGCAGTTGCATCGTATAGCCATTGAGCGATTTGTGAATCAATTGGCTCGGAGGAAGAAGAAGCATGCTTAGATCTCTTTGTTTGTCGAGGTGCCATTTAAATTTATGAAGAGAATTGAAGAAATTTTTGAAAATATTTAGAAATTAGGGTTTTGGAATTCTGGAGTTTGGAGGTAAAAGTAAAAAGTAAAAGAGGAAGCGAGGGTTTTAGGGGTAACAAGTAGGTAAAAAATTGGAAAGGACGTTCCAGCTGTGAATTCAGTCGACTGAAAAATTATGGTCAGTCGATTGAACTACTTTCCCGAGAGCTCTGCAGCAATTTTAGTCAACTGGTATAATTGATTGAAAATAATTAATATGCTCTCTGTTTGGTCATTTAGTTGACTGGTCGTATTTAATCAGTTGACTGAATAGTATATGACTTATTTTACCGAGAGTAATGTTGTAGATTCAGTTGACTGGTCTAGTCGACTAAAGTATGAAATTTGCTCTCTGTTTGCTTGTTCAGTCGACTGGTTGCATTCGATCAGTCGACTGAATAGTGTATGATAACATACAGTATGCAGATTCAGTCGACTGATCAAAATTTCCAGTCGACTGAATTTGTTTTTAGCATATTCAGTCATTTTTTGAGCACCAACAAATAATATTTGTTTTATATTAATACAATGCATATTAAATACGGATTAAAATAATTAAAAGAACAGACAAGAACATATTTATTTTGAAGATAAGGTTGATGGAGAGTTGGATTTTGTTAGTTCATCTTTAGTATTCTCTACATATGGTCGCAAAGGTGACCAACGGTTTCCACGCTTCCAAGAGTTTGGAGAGATAGGCGGAGCTTGTGGCGACCTATCCCATGAATTTCGAGATGACAATGGAGTAGGTTGATGAACCGAAGAAGAAGATGAACCGCAGAATTTCCAACCAATCTGCTGAAGAAAGCTCAGTTGTCTAGAGTTCATTTTTTGTTCATAATACATTTCGCGCTGAAGTGCGATCGATTCTCTCTGGTAATAATGAAGATCATCAATTTTCTGTTTGGTTTGAGGAGAACCAAAGAACAGGAACCGTCTAGCTTTCTTTTTCTTGGGTGTATAATCTGTGCGATAAGTTGATGGTTGAGCAGGTTCATGGGTAGGGGTAGTTGTAGGAAGATTTGATGATGCAGAGGATGGAGTTTCAAAGTTGAATCGTGTGATGTAGACATTTTTATTTTGCAAGTTTATGTAGAGAAGGAAACAAATATGTTTGAAATATAAATTTCTTTTTCATGGATATATGAGAGGTGAGAGGTGGAATATATAGAAGTCAAAAACAGTTAAACAAGTTATGGTTGAACGTGCAGTTTGGAAAAGGAGGGGAAGAGAAAGAACCAAAAGACATTTGTGGCTGAAATAGTTCCTTTATATATATATATATATATATATATATATATATATATAAAGAAATAAGTGTATGAGGTATGGATGTGAAGTAATGAACATCTAGGTGGTAAAGACAAAGATTTATCAAACATGAGGTGCAAAGTTTAAATACCAAATTTTTTTTAAATTAAATTAAGTAGAAATACTTATAATTCTGTTAAAGAAATTATACCTAGTTCTCTTCTTAATTTTTTAAACAATTTACATTTAAAGGTTTAGCGAAAATGTCAGCTAATTGATTTTCAGAATTTACAAATTCTAAATTTATTATATCCTTTTCAATATTATCGCAAAGAAAATGATGACGAATGTCAATATATTTAGTTCGTGAGTGATTGACAGGATTTTTTGATAAATTTATTGCACTAGTGTTATCACAATATATTATAGATTTATTTAATTTAATATCAAAATCTTGTAATGTTTGTTGCATATAGATTACTTGAGCACATGCTAAAGCTGTAGATATATACTCTGCTTCACATGTCGATAGTGAAACGCAATTTTGTTTCTTACTAAACCAAGATACTAAGGATCGTCCAATGAAATGACAAGTTCCACTTGTACTTTTTCTATCTGTTCGACTTCCTCCAAAATCAGCATCACTATATGATACAAGCTCAAAAGGACATTCTTTTGGATAAAATAATCCTAGATCTTTGGTTTTGTTAAGATAACGAATTATACATTTAACTGCTCGCATATGTGATTCTTTAGGATCTGCTTGAAATCGAGCACATAAACAAACACTCATCATAATGTCAGGTCGACTAGCAGTTAAGTAAAGTAGTGATCCAATCATACTACGATATAGTTTTTGGTCAACACTCTTACCACTTTCATCTTTTTCAAGATGTATTGTTGTACTCAAAGGAGTTGGTTTAGCAGACGTGTTTTCCATACTGAATCGTTTGATTAGATTATTACAATACTTTTCTTGATTAAGGAAATTACCATTTTGTAATTGTTTTATTTGTAAACCGAGAAAATATGAAAATTCTCCTATATGTGACATTTCAAATTCATTTGTCATGATAGTCGAAAATTCCTGACATAATTTTTCATTTGTAGAACCAAAAATAATATCATCAACATATATTTGAATAATTAAAATATCTTGTTTAGTTTTCTTAATAAATAGTGTTTGATC
Organism: Allium cepa; assembly: GCA_030765085.1. Lineage (NCBI taxonomy): Eukaryota > Viridiplantae > Streptophyta > Magnoliopsida > Asparagales > Amaryllidaceae > Allium > Allium cepa. Next base: position 209,663,266 of record CM060945.1, on the reverse strand, counting down.
AACTTTCCCAATCTCAAAACCAGATTCTAATAAATAGCTTTTAAGTCGGTCATACCAAGCACGAGGTGCTTGTTTTAAATCATATAAAGCTTTTTTAAGTTTATAAACGTGATCTGGAAATTTTTCATGAGTAAATAGAGGATGTTGTTCAACATAAACATTTTCTTTTATAAAACCATTTAAAAAAGCACTTTTAACATCCATTTGATATAGTTTAAAGTTATGAAAACATGCAAAGGCCAGTAGAATATGTATAGCTTCTAGTCTTGCAACTGGAGCAAACGTTTCTTCATATTCTATTCCTTCTTCTTGATTATAACCTTGTGCTACTAATCTAGCTTTATTTATAGTAATGTTACCTTGTTCATCAGCTTTATTTTTGAAAATCCATTTTGTACCGATGACTGATTGATCACTCGGTCTAGGAACTAATTCCCAAACTTTGTTTCTTTCAAAGTGATTTAGCTCTTCTTGCATAGCTATAATCCAATAATCATCAGTTGAGGCTTCCTTAATATTTTAGGTTCTATTTTAGGGAGAAAAGCTATATGGCCCATTTGATTTAATTGATGTCTTGTTCTTACATTTGAATTTACTTCTCCAATTATATTTTGAACAGGGTGATCTCTAAGAATTCTTGGAGGAGATCTTACTGTATTATCATTGTTAATAGAATTTATATTTTCTAAAGAAATATCAGAATTATTATTTTGGAAAATAATATCATCATTTGCTGAATTATTCGTCATAATTATATTTGATTTATTTTCCAAATTTGTAAATGAAGAAGTTTTGATATTTTCATCGAATGAAACATGAAGAGTTTCTTCGATTATTTTAGTTCTTGTATTAAAAACTCGATAAGCTTTGCTTCTTTCCGAATATCCTATGAATATACCTTCATCGGATTTTGGATAAATTTGCCAAGCTGATCTTTAGTGTTAAGTATGAAAAATTTTGAACCAAAAACTTTAAAATATGATATATTTGGTTTTCTACCATTTAAAATTTCATATGGAGTATGTTTTGTTAATGATCGAATAGAAACACGATTCAAAACATAGCAAACAGTTGCAACAGCTTCTTCCCAGAAATGCTTAGGTAAAGTGCTTCCATTTAATAAAGTTCGTGCACATTCTTGTAATGTTCTATTTTTCCTTTCTACAACACCATTTTGTTGTGTTGTTTTAGGAAAGGAAAAATTATGATTAATTTCTTTCTCGTTACAAAAATGTTCGAAAGCTTCATTTTCAAATTCACCTATATGATCACTTCTAATGTTTTTAACTTTAAAATTCTTTATATTTTGAATTCTTTTTACAAAAAATTTAAAATTTTCAAAAGTATCACTTTTATGTTTCATAAAAATAGTCCAAGTATATCTTGAAAAGTCATCTACGATAACTAACACATATCTATTGTGATTAATAGATTGAACTTGAGTTGGTCCGAAAAGGTCCCTGTGTAATAGTTCAAGTGGTTGTGTTGTAGATATGATTTTCTTAGATTTAAAAGAAGATTTTGTTAATTTTCCTAATTGACATGCATCACAGATATGATCAATTTTAAATTTCATATCAGGTAGTCATTTAACAAGTTTATTTTTAGCTAATTTATTAATAGTATTAATGTTGATGTGACAAAATCTTTTGTGCCATAGCCAAGAATCATTTTCTGTAGCTACTAAACACATATCTATGTTATGATTTATATTCATATTTAAAATATAGATATTTTTATCTCTTATACCTTCAAAAATTAAATTTTGATTTTTATCAAAAATATTACATTTATTTTCTGAAAAAGATATATTAAAACCTTTATCACAAAATTGACTTATACTTAATAAATTATGTTTTAAGTTTTTAACTAAAAGAACTTTAGTAATGAGAGGTAAATTAGAGAAACCGTTATTGCTCACATCGCTTTTGCCGATGACATAACCTTTTGAATTATCTCCAAAAGTGACTAATCCTCCATTTGAGTAGACTATGTTTGTTAACATGTCTTTATCACCAGTCATGTGTTTCGAACAACCATTGTCTAGAATCCATTTTCCTCTCTTTTTAAGTGGTACCTGCAAAAAATAAAGATTAAGATGGTACCCACTTTTCTTTTAGGGTCCTAATAGTTAGGTCTTAGGAAACCAAACCCAAGAAGGTTCAGAATTCCCTTTAAAAATATAATCTTTATTTTTATGAACAGTTTCAATAAATGTTTTAATATGTTTATCCCTAATAAAGTTATTATTTGTTTTAGGAATCCATATTTTAATAGTTTTAACATTTTTAGAAACTGCTTTTATTAAATCTTTCTTAACTTTGTTTTTAAACTTATTTTTAAGCTTTTCAGATTTCTTTGGATTTTTATTTTTCTTAAATCCTAATCCCATTTTATTTGAAGTGGGCTGAGAATTTTCTATTATTTTAAAAAGATTTTCTCGTCCTTTATTAAAATTAGAAATATTTTTATTAATATCTTCTATCTTAGTTGTAAGTCTAGATTTTTCTAACTCTAATACTTTTGTGTTAGATTATAAATAATTAATTTCAACTGATAAAACATCATTTTTATTCTTCTAAATTTCTAATTCCTGAGTTATCATAGAAAGTTGAGATGCTAAAATAGAATTAGATTCTTGAGATTTTTCAAGTTCCTCTTCGAGAATTTTCTTTTCATCTCTAAGCATACTAATTTCTAATTCTGATCTATTCAATTTTTCTTGTAACTCTTTATTATGTTTTTTTGTTTGTTTTACAAAATCTACTAGTTCAGAATTAAGTTCAACTAAATCTTCAAAACTTAGTTCACTTATATCATCATTTGTGGCCATGAAGCATACATTTGCTTGCTCTGTGTCACTGTCACTGTCGCTTTCTGATGATGAAGAATCTGAATCATCCCATGTTACAAAAAATGCCTTCTTCTTGAATTTGTTCTTCTTGAATTTGTTCTTCTTGAATTTGTTTTTCTGTTTTTCTGGACAATCTTTTTTCATATGCCCTTCTTATGACATTCATAAGATTCTACGACAGATGATGATGGTTTATTGCTATTATTGTTGCTAGAATTATTTTTATAACTCTTGCCCTTGTTATTCTTTTTGAATTTCAAGTTTTTTTTGAAATTCTTAGCAATAAATGCCATATCCTCTTCATCTATGTCAGAGTCATCTTGTTCTGCTTGAAATGCTAGATTCTTCTTATCTTGTGCTTGAACTTTCTTTGCTTGCAAATTCACTTCATATGACATTAGATTTCCTATTAACTCTTCTGGTTTCATAGTCGAAAGATCGTTTGCTTCTTCAATAGCTAGTACCTTTCTTTCCTATTCATCCGTTAAAGAGTTTAGGATTTTTGATACTATATCAAAATCAGAAATTTTTTCTCCTAATCCTAATAGTGAATGATAGATATCTTGAAATTTAGAATACATATCATTGACGGATTCATCTTGTTTCATTCTAAAGTTTTGAAACTGATTTTTGAGCATGGAGATTTTGCTTTGTTTGACTTTGTTAGTTCCTTCATGAGTGATTTTAAGCGTTCTCCATATTTCATAAGCAGTTTGACACATGCTAACTCGATTAAATTCATTCCTTTCTAGTGCACAAAATAACATATTCATAGCTTTAGCATTGGAAGTAGCATCTAATTTTTGTGTGTTTGACCAAGTGGAATATTCTCCAGTAGGAAGAGTGTATTCATTCTGTGTGATATTCCATGATTCTAAACTATTAGATTGCATATAAATTCTCATACGAGTAGACCAATAATTATAGTTTAAACCGTTAAAGAATGGAGGTCGTGCAGTGGATTGACCTTCAATAAAACTAGTGTTAGTGACAGTGTTAGTGGTATTGTTGCTATTTTCCATATTAACTAATGCAAAATTATCAAATAACTGTGTTACGGTTATTGGATGACCTTGCTCTGATACCAAATGAAAGTATGTAGGACCGTGTAATATGGAATGTACTATAATCTAAATGCGGAAATAGATGATAATAGTAAGTAAATAAGAATAAGCACACCAGGATTTTTTATTCTGGTTTGAACTTCCCATTCTACGTCCAGTCCTAGACTTTCCTCTGGAATTTCTCACAAAAACCCTCGCTTAACCCGGAGGAATAGGTATACAACACCTGAACAACCGAACAGGATTTTTCCGCCTCTAACAACCGAAAGAGGACTTTTACCCGTCTGAACAACCGAACAGGACTTCAACAGTTTCAATAGAATTGCTTTGACACTTTATGTTCTTGATAACACTGATTTGTCTTTGACAGTACAGCCTTTCTATAATCTTTCCTCAAGTATGTTTGTGTGTGTAAAGATTTAGAAAGGAAAATATTACTTTGAATCAAAGAATAAATTAGTTAATTCAGAGATTCAAGCAATATATAAGAGTTGATTGCTTTTTAGAATGCAGAGAGTATAGAAAGCATAATCAGAAAGTAATCAGTAAATTCGTGATTTGTGAAGTGGATTTTGTGTGTTTATATAATAGTTAAAGAGATGCAACCGTTCGTGAAGAGTTCTGATCAACAGTAGCAGCCATACCTCTTCATATTAGAACGTGACTCTTAGCAAAAAGAAGTGTCCATTCAGGAAAAATAGTTGTTGAAAGAATTCAGTCGGCTGACCCAAAACGATCAGTCAACTGAATATTCAAAGTTGTTTAAAAACACAGCGTTTCTGTGCACCTGTACAGGTTTAGTCGACTGGCCATATACGGTCAGTCGACTGACCTGATAATCAAGGCACACTTCTCACATTTTATAAAGTATTAAAGTTTTTAAACAAACTTAACTACTTGAGGATAGATTTTAACAATTCTATGACTAAAAAACTTCAAAAGATCAACATACTACACGTAGTTTTGTAGCCTTGTCTCCTTTGTAGTTTCAACAGCATACTTTCTTTTCTTTTTGTCGCGTATCAATATAGTATAATTCACTGCTTTGTCATGAATCAAAATATGTGATTCAACAATCTATACCTCAATTTGGTCGTGTCAACACATGCCATAAGCATCGCAATACTATGTGAAGAGAAACGAATCCAAAGACCAGTATGTGATGAAGGCTAGCTATTGACAAGCTCACCCCGTTAACATCTATATTGACCAGCCATTACAATAGGTCCAATAGCAACCTTAGATGTCTGAAAAGTTACTCAAATGGAGTATCGAGCTAAGCCAATTTGATATCACTTATCTCCCTCGGAGAGCTATCCGTGGTCAAACATTGGCATACTTCATATCTGAATTCACTACATCAGACAATTATCCGAAGAATAGTGGGGAACCGTCCAACCGATGGAGAATGTACACAGATGGAACTTCCAATAATCGGCTTTCTAACGTCGAAGTTCCGTTAATTACTCCTAAGGAATGTTCGATCTGTTACGCCCTGAAACTCAACTTCCCTGCAACAAATAACGAAGCTAAGTATGAAGCCTTGGTCACCACGCTCAAACTTACAAGAAAACTAGGAGAGGAAACTTTACATATCTTATGTGATTTTTGGTTAGTGGTGTGCCAAGGCAGGGAGTATTATCGGACTAGGGTGCAATGTCTTGCTCCTTATCTTAGTTGGATCCAAAAGCTACCAGCCGACTTCGAGAATTAAACCATTACACACATCTTCGGAGAATAAAATGAAAAAGCCAAGTCACTGGCCAAGCTATCCAGTTTTGGGAATGCATGGCAAAAAGACTTTGTCCCAGTTGAAATATTTATTATTCCAAGCATTGACATATGAAGATCAACTAGATCTTAGAGATGGATCAAGAAAAGGAGTCATGGATGACTCCTATCAAAGATTATCCACAATCGGGGATTCTTCTTGAATAAAGGAATGAGAAATGGCATATCCTCTGTGAAGCATCACTACATGATTATGTCTAGATCGTTCAACTCCATCGATACAAAGCATTACTCTTATATCCATTAATCTGAGACCCAATATTACATATCCATCGATACAAAGCATACGTTCCAACATCTGAGATCGATCCAGGAGAGGATCGATACAAAGGGAGGACTTAAAACAACCATCGAACGTTGTTACAACTCGAATTTCACATCGATCCAGGAGAGGACAGATAAGAAACTCAATCCAAACAAAAACTAAAGAACTTGACAATGACCCGTTAACATACAAACATGAACAGGAGTCAGGTTAACATATGCGCATGTATGACGAACTAACATTCGATTTTCAAAGTTAACAGGGATTGAATGCTCACCCGATGACAATCAAAACAATGAACAACAAATCGCTAGCGCTTAACACTCGGTTACAAAAAAACACTGCATGGTCATTGACAATCAACAGTTCGACATCTACATCACCGAAGATCAATCAAAGGTTACATCTTTTGACGAAAAGATAGCAACTACTCATCGAATCGGATAGAACTTTTTCAGAATGAAGGATGCAGCTTTTTAAAGAACTTCATATTCACACAAGAGGTACTTTGGAGGGAAAATGTTATCCCGTCTTTTGGCAAGGCTGTGACACCAACTTGACTAGAAACCAAGGACAGTTCATCCTGGAGATCGGTAATACATAGGTTCACTATGGATACTGGTAAATTTTGCTCGAGTCTGGATCGAGCTACAATTGATATGACACGACAAGCAAAGCTATGAAAGCTAACGTTCCAAATTTCAAGTCAATCAGAGTTCATTTGCTCAAGATATTGATCGATCAAGGTTGAGAAAACCAACTCTATTCGGATCCATCCAATTTCGTATCCATTCCCCAAGAGAGATTCAGTTCGTATCCATCGCCTACTAACTTCCTTCATATCCATCAAAATGAAGCTATTTCGTATCCATCATATTAAATACACTTCGTTTCCATCAATACATGTCCATTTTGTTTTGGTCTCCCTCCATCCATCTTGTATCGATCTCCCACCATCGATACAAAGAGCAACAACCAACGATCGATATGAAGAAGGCAACATGAAGCATCGACACAAAGGCAGCCTCCAACCATCGATACGAAGTAGCATGCAAACATTGATACGAATAGAGCCACGCATGACCGATACAAAATAGTATCGATACGAAGACAATAATGTCATACAAATCCAAACTTGCATCGATCATATCTCAAGAGGTACAAGTCCAAATGCTACTAAATTTTCACAGGAGCTTGTGTACTACCTCAAGAATGTACCTGATCGATCCCAGCCTGAAAGGACCAAATATTGATCGATATGAACTCAATTCGTATCACTCTTAAATCGAGTCGAAATCACCTGAACTCGATCCCGTGGGCCCACTCACGTGAGAGAAGAAGTCTTCCGAGATCTGGGCAATATATTTGCTGCCTATGCCTATAAATAGTGACCCAGGACCTACAAAAAATGGACTTTTAGCTTCTCTACGTTGATACTCTGCCAAAATCACTATTATACTTCAATTGTATTGTTGTAATCAGCAAGTCAAATTCAATAAACATCAATCATTTCATAGTGGATGTAGGAAGTATGCCGAACCACTTTAAAGTTGTGTGTTTCTGCATTTTTTCTTATCTGTTGATTGGTTTGTTTGTTAGATTTGCCTCATTTTTCATTTTATTTCTTCATTTTATCTCTTCAAACACAACCGTAGAGTGTTGTGCCCAATTTTGGTACAAACATTTGTAATCTTATGGTATAAATAAAAGATTATTGGAGTGGGCATCGGCCAGAGTTTTCCAAACAACTATAAAACTCAAGTGTTCCTTTACTTTTTCTGCTATTTATTCTATGATTTGCGTTCTCATCTTTCTATTTGGATTTTTTTTGTAAATTGTTGCTTTTACATATAGCTGGGTGTTTGCGACCATTTTTGGCGCAAACACGCATTAGTTAACTTGAATGACATCACTAACCACTCTTACGAACCATATCTCATTCGAAACGCCATCAAAGGAATACTGTCCTCCGCTACTCTCAATTGATGGAATCCCATCGTCAAATTCAACTGGAAATATACTTTGGCTCCACTCAACTGATCGAACAAATGATCGATTTTCGGCAAAGGATATCTATTCTTTATTATCTTCTCATTCAGCTTACGATAATCGATACATAATCTCAATGACCCATCCAGTTTCTTCACGAACACTATGGCCGCTCCTCAATGCGAAATGTTGGGGCTGATGATATTATTTCTTTCTAAGTCCACTAGTCGAACCTTTAACTCTTTCATCTCAGTTGGTGTCATCCTACTAGGTGGTCTACTAAAAAGTTTAACTTTAGGTACAAGATCTATTCGAAACTCAATAGCTCGTTTCGGTAGTAGTCCTATAACAGGCTCAAACACATCTGTGTATTTTCTTACTACATAAACCCGATTTACTTCATCTTCTACTTTCATTTCACCATTTAAACTCAAATTCTCTACTAAGTATATAATTTGATCACGTCTATTAAGGTGTCTTGATGATATTTTCCCATCTTGGTACAATATCTAGCATCATATTTGCTCAACCAATCCGTACCAAAAATATTCTCAAAACCCGCAAAATCAAACACATATAAACTACAGGCAGAAGCATGACATAACAACTCAATATCTAACTGGTCACATCTTATCTCTAGAGTAGCATACTCTCCTATTGGATTTGCAATCCTTAAGGAAGTAACACTGTATGGTGGTTCTAATTCTAACTTATCTACCAAACACTAAGAGATAAAAGAATGCGATGCATCTGTATCAAATAATAATCTAACTGGTATGCTATGAATCAAAAAAGTGTACCTTCTATTACAAATTTTCCTTTCTCAGTAGCAGTCGGTCTAGAAGATGATGATTCCAAAACAAAGACCTTTCCTTTGTCAGATTTGACCTGCTTTGGAAACTGATTCTTGTAGTGCCCTATCTGGTCGCAGTTGAAACACTTCACACGTTTCTTCCCTGCAACCTTCTTTCCCTTACCGATTCGATACTCATGAGAATAATGTCCATTCATGTCACATTTGAAGCAGACAATATCAGCTTTCCCTTTCTTGGCAGCTCTACCCATCTAAACTCTCTTCTCCTTGAAGAATTTTCTCTTCTTACCCTTAGAATTCTGGATCTTTATCGACTTTTCTTCCCAAAAGTCACAAGCATCTCCTCATTCCTTATAGCCATTTCCACAACTACATTTGATGGATCCCTGAGATGTTGTATTGTCAGCCTAGCAATCTTCGGCCTCAACCCCCAGGTAAAATACTCATTCTTGTTGATAGGAATATCAATAGTAGCATATTTGTACCAAAAAAGTTCATTAAACTCGGTAGCATATTCCAGGACAGACATTTCCCCTTGCTCCAATTCTGTAAACTTCCCGAGCAAGGCTGACTTGGCTGTGTCAAATAATAATCTTTCCTCAAATCACCTTCGGAATTCTGCCCAAGTCATTTCCTCTTCTGGTACACCAACGGTCACCTATTCCACAATATAATGCAGTCCCATGCAACTACCTCAAAGCCAATCTCTTTTTCTGCTTGTCGTTCAAGCCCAGATCAGCAAAAATCATCTCACAATGTAATAATCAGTTCTCTACTTCAATAGCATATTTGCTTCTAAGAAAAGGCTTCCCATCAAGACTGGTGTAATCTCGGCTCAGCTTGGCATAGTTATTTCCAATAGGTTCCATAGGATTAGCTCCTTCCGCATTAGCAATATTCACTTTAACTACACCGGCAGTTGCTCCAATTTGCATCAGGTTGATGAAGAACTGATATATTGTTCCCATATCTATTGGTGGGTTCCAGCACTCACAATGGCGTTTGCATTTGCCGGTCGATCCGGATTCCTTCTAGGTTGGGTCGAGCATTTCCATTTGTTATGGTGCTTCCACCACCTAGATTCACTCTTTCGTTTCCTGCTTCCATATCTTTTTTTCTCGTTATCTACATACGAGCCTTAGTAAGATAAAGAAGAACGGTCTAAGAGAAAGGGGAGAATACATACTTATATATATATATCAAATACAAGTACGTTCTATAACGCTATCCCATACCCTATCTTCTTCTCTGATTCATTTGGCTTATTCATTACATTTCATAAATTCTAAACACAATTTAATAATAAACATTCACATTTCATTTCATAAATAACATTTCATATTCATTACATAATCCCATTCGCAAACCCACGTTCAAAGAAATTTTAATTATTACAAAATACTCCAAGAGTGACATATAAAGATGTCCTCTTGCTTGATTAAAGTCAAATATTTAGAAGTTATATAACTTTCCATTACATCCATACCGATAAAACAAAACAACTTAGCGGATTAGATAAGAACTCCTAAACAGCTAGATTGCCTCATGCACGTCTCTGGAAGCTTGTTTGTCTAATTGGAAACTTGGAAACTCTTACTCTCGACTAACTCAAATGAGTACCCAAGAGTTTAAGGGGAAAAACATAAACTTCGGGTCTGACAAAAAGTCTAGTGTGAATAAATAATCTACCATCTCGAATCAAAATAGATATGTAGTGAGACCACGCCGCTGAGCGGAATAGGTTTTCCCTTTACTAGTATCTTAACCAACATATCAACCATATATTGTGCACCTGCATCCATAATAGTTAAAATATAATAACATAATCATATGCAAGTTTGCAATATGGGAAAGTCTGACTCCTCAGTCAACATAAGGTTATATCTACCCTAAGTTCATCCTTTTTACAAAACTGACTGTCTCAATCCATAGTTTTCCTAGGGTCATTGTGAACCTATTATTTTTCATGGCTGACTAATAACTGTCTCAGTTCTTAAGGACTTCCTATCCAAAATCATAGTTTTTATGGGATCACTAGTACCTATTGGTTTTCACCAATAACAACTTCCAAAATTAGTTTCCACGGGATCACTATGAACCAATTGTATTCTCCAATAACATCTATCAAATCATAGTTTCATGGGATCCCTATGAACCAATTGGATATCTTCCAATACCATACTTCCAATCATAGTTTTCATGGGATCACTAGGAACCTACTGGATATCCTCCAATAGCAGTACTCAAGCCATAGTTTTTATGGGATCACTGCGAACCTATTTGACCCTTTCAATACCATATCTCATATAATAATCTTTCGATCAGTTCTAGGCATCTTAACTCTTCTGATTTATCTGATCTTATTTATCTAATCTTATGGATGCAATTTTACTCATTCACGAGTTAAATTCAATTATACTCACTAGTGGGTCGACCTAGCTGGTTATTCTTCCCTTTTTATATCCCAAAATGCAGTTATGGGTCATGACGATATGAGTATGACAATAACAATCATGCAAAATAACCGATCAAATAATAATAAGAACATATAACATCCATCATTCAAATATGTTCAATCAATTGGCATCTTAAATTACTTAACCTTAAGTAATAACTTTGTTTGATAAACACATATCAAAAATTGGGCTAAACATTAATTTACTCCTTGAAAACATTTATCGATATATATATATATATGATTAATCCCTTTAAATCAGATTTGAAACAAGGAAAGTATAACCACTTACTTTACCAATTTCTCACGCCACATTATAAATCGTTTAATACTTCCATTTATACGTTTGGAAATGGTGGGAGGTTATTGCACCTCTTCATTTTAGGGCATAATGGAAAAACTTAGAATATGTTCTCATTAAAAGTTTGCGGCATTTATATGGCCGACAAGGGACATTGTATCCCTTCCTATCAAAGCCTTTAAAATAATTCTAATTTTATAAAAGCATAAGGCTATAATGATGAAGTAATGTTGTCAAAATATAGAAGTTTATAGGTTGTTGAACCTATTTAATATAGCCTTTAATATACAAAAATATATTGAAGCCGACATTGATAAAGTGTTGCATCAATATCGTAAATCATTGATATTGGTTATTTAAAAATAGCGTCTACTATGTCGTATAAAGGAATGCCCAAACTATAGTATAAGGTATTATTGTTGTAAACAATCGACGTCGAAATTAAGGTCGATGGAGTCACCGCCTAAAAGCTATAGTTATTTAATACAGTTGATATGCAACATCATAGCGATGCTAAAGGGTAGCGGCAATAACGCCATACATAGTTTAATAACATAACTGGAGGGGTTGCAGCATTGTTTAACTATGGCATCAATGCCGTATTTTATCAAAACAAGGAAACAAAAAATGTTGAGATGGTTCTTGGGGAATCATGAGAGTACCAAGTCCATATTGACAGGATGCCGACATTGATCACTTCAACATGGACGGAAACGTTCCATAACTACTTAAGTAGTTATCATATGCTTCCCTCCATGTCGATGGCGCCACTCATAGTTGCAGTGTTATTAGGGTGTTGGCGTTGATATGTGCGGCATGACAATACCGTAATTATTATAAAAATTGTTTTATTTCTATATAAAAAAATCTCTTTCTTTGTTAACTTTCTATTGGTTGAAAACATACTTTCCCAAATTCTTTTTAGAAATATGTTGCAACTCCATTTTCTTTCCCAGAAACAATTTTGCACCTATTAAATAGTATTAATTATTTAATATTTATTTATAAGCTTTTCTTGCTTAATAAATTCGTTTAAAATCATAATCCTTTAGGAAAAATCCAAAAAATTTCCCGAAAATCAAAATTAACACATTCTTTAACATATACAAATTTCAAGGCCATGATCATTATTTAATTATTTTTAATAATTAAAAATCGAAATAAATGTTTTTCTTTCTGTTGGGCGAATTTTCACCCAGAAGATCTCGAGACCAGGAAGCCACAGTTTCACTCGGGTTCGCAATCTCCACTTCATTCAGCACGACCAATCACCTCCTCATTCGGCCTTCACCTCATTCGACCTTCACCACATTCGGCCTCCTTCCCATTCGGCCTACCTCATTCGGCCTCCTTCCCATTCGGCCTCCCTCCATTCGGCCATACATGCCCGGACACACCCCCTCTGCACAGCCGGTCCAGACAAGCACCGGACCAAGGCCCAATCTCCATCACCGAATCAACCTACGACCGGACCAAGGTTATCACCGAACCAACCCTCTCTTTTCCACAAGCCGGTCCAAACAACCACCGGATGCACGCCTTACACCGGACCACACCACCACCGGTCCATGCTCCATGCCGAATGAGACCTCGCCGAACCAGAACAACTGCCAGTCCAGATTGCTTCAGCCCGGGCCCACTAACAGCTATATACATCCAAGACCCCTGCCCCCTACCTCATTCTATAAATAGAGGGGCAGGGGTACAACAATGGCAGACAAGTTTGAGAGCTCAAGCAAGGAAGGAACTTTCAAACTACTTTCATACACTTGTATACAAAGCATTGTACTTGTAACCTGAAAGAAAGAAGATAATAACATATAAAGTGGACGTAGGCACATTCTGGCCGAACCACTATAAATCTGTGTGTCTTTTACATTTCAGCCCCTACTTTTCTCATAATTACATACTCATCTAAAATCATTGAAAATCACATATAATCAACTAAATAATACGACTTGGAGGTGTTTGTCCATTTTTTGTGCAAACATTTTTGGTGCTTTCATTGAGAGTAGAACTCAAGCTTCATCTTTAGAACTCAAGCTTCATCTTTAGAACTCAAGCTTCATCTTCTCCCACTCAACCTTCTTCCTAACAACATCACTCGTTGCTTAGAAATCATGCCTTCCAAACAGAGAAGGGATGTTAACAAAGGAAAGAACATCGCAACTAGCAGCCTTCCAGATCCAGCAATCACAGATCAGCCCACTTCAACAGCAGTACCAGATGAAAATCAGGAAAATCCAACTGGTCCCGCAACGGAACAACCAATCACTAGGGCAGATCTGGACAGGGTTATGGCTGAAGTAACTAACCGCTTCACATCCCAACAAGAAACTTTGGTGGACCAACTCATGACACGCTTAAGGGATGCTGAAGAGTCCAACCGCAACACTGAATCATGGGGTGAATCCCAATCCGGAGGATCCCGGAGGCAACAAAGGTCTTCACTCTTCGAAGAAGCTATCAACAGGAACAATGATGATAGGTGCCGCGCCCAGACTCAGCCCGAATTCCGACTCGAGGAAGCCCTTGGAACCGAACCCAGCGGGGGAGGTACCAGGCGAGGGTCGGATGTAGCTGAGCCAGTCATGCCACCTAATCATAGAAACCCCGCTGAACGGAGCCGAGCTAGAACCCAGCCCGAAGTTGACCCCATGGATGTGCTCGAAACAGAACCCCACAGGGGAAGATCAAGGCAGGGGGCAACTGTAGCTGGTCCTAGCGTGCATCCAAGCAGCCAAAGACAACCACTGGATAATGCTAGAAGTGATAGACTGTACCATCCCTACAGGTCATCTGGACGAGATAGATCCCGCAGGGAAGAACCAAGCTCATTCTTGTCCGCTCCAAGTTCTGACGAACGAATGGCACGATTATTCAGAGAATGTGTACAACGGGAGCAAAGGGACCGAGGAATAGGCGCTAGGGTCACCAGCCCCTTTACCCGAAATATCGAAACTGCCATTACTCCCCGGGAATGGAAAATGCCAACCATGGAACCTTACAAAGGAACTTCCGACCCCATCATACACTTACAAAGATACACCCAGCATATGCTCATGAGTGGAGCAACAGAAGGAGTATTATGCAAATGCTTTCCACTATTCCTAGCAGATCTAGCTACCTCCTGGTTCTGCCATCTACCCCAAGGATCCATCAACTCATGGGAGACGTTGAAAGAAAGGTTTATCAGCCAGTTCCGCATCCATGTGGAACAACCCAAGGATGCTTATTCTCTATCCAATGTCAAACGGAAATCCGGAGAAACACTACAACAGTATCTGACCCGGTTCAACGCCGCAGCGGCTGCAGTCCAAGACGCCGATGAAAAGCTCACCCTAATGGCCCTCTGTAGTGGAGTACACCCAGATACCAAGTTTGCCAGAAGATTAACTAAGGAAAAACCAGCTACCTTTCCTGATTTCTTCCATGAAGCTGGAAAGTATATGAGACTTGAAGACGCTGCCACAGAAAGGCAATCAGGACAACAAGGTAAGACAGTTCAGGACAAGGTTCCCGCTGCAGCTAAGGACGCTCGAAGAAATGAATCTAGAGACAATGCTGGGGGCAGAAAGGTTGAAAAGCGCCAATATCGACCGGGGCCAAGATTTGACTCCTACACTCCTTTGAACGAAACAATCGAAAACATCTACCTAGCCACTCAGGGCGAACTCGGATACAAGCGCCCCCCGCACAAGAAAGAATCAGGAGACGCACTCAAATCTGGAAAGTTCTGTCGCTTCCACGAATCCCACGGGCATGACACCAATGAATGCCATCATCTCCGGGACTTGATCGAAGAACACATTAGAAGAAGGAGACTGGAACGCTATGTGAAAAGTCAGAACAGGACTCCAACCCCTGCCAATGAGAACTCAAAGCAACCCCCCCCCCCCAGAAGTAGGTGGAGGGAGTCGCAACAATCACAACACCAGTGGCTCTAGTCAAGAGAAGATAGTTGTCCTTACCATCTCAGGAGGACCACACATCGCCGACAGAAGTTGGGCAGAGATGGAAAGGTACGGCAAGTCGCTTAGAAATACAGAAGGCTATGTTAACTCCATCACGGAAGAACGCCAACCGAAACGAAAAGAAAACGATGACATTGTATTCAGTAGGCGTGATTTGGAAGGAAGACAGTACCCACATATGGATCCCATGGTCATCTCTGCCTGGTTCGGTCCAGCTAAAGTTTTTCGGATTCTAATAGACACGGGAAGCTCCGTAAATATCCTGTTCAAGCATGCTTTCGACAAAATGAAGTTATCAATGAAGGATGTGTCCCCCTGCGACAAACCACTGCACGGTTTCACTGGAGATGCAAAAATGCCCCTCGGGCAACTTGACCTCTTCGTCGAAATAGGAAGTCATCCCCGCTCCGTGGTGCGAAAACAAACGTTCGTACTAATAGAGAACCACTCGGCTTACAACGCCTTCTTGGGAAGACCAGCCTTGTCTGACTTCCAAATTGTCTTAGCCCCCTGGTGCCTGAAGATGAAATTTCCAACGGACAACGGAGTAGGAGAAATAGAAGGAGATCAAGACGCTGCCCGAGACTGCTACGTAACTGAGCTTCGCAACAACCGCAGAAAGAATAAAGGAAAAGATGCAGAGACCACTCTCTGCATGAAAAGCTTGGAGGCATAGCAACTAAAGAAAGCCCCTCCTCTTCGATACACAAGCGATCCCTTCAATGAATTAGATCCCAGGGATAAAGAGGAGGAGGCTACCGCCGAGCCTGCAGAGGCTATGGAATTCGTATCGGTAGATAAGCATGATTCAAGTAGACTATTAAAAATCGGATCTCAGCTGAAAACGGAATTGAAGGATCAACTCATTGACTTTCTCTGCCACAACTTAGATGTATTTGCGTGGACCCATGCCGATATGACAGGAATCTCCCCAGACATAGCGTGCCACATGTTGAACATCGATCCCACCAAGGTACCAGTAAAGCAGAAAAAGAGGAGCATGGGGGCAGAGCGATCAGCAGCCCTTGATGAGGAAGTAAAGAATCTACTTGCTAATGGCTTCATACGGGAAGCCATCTACCCAGAATGGATCGCTAACCCAGTGCTAGTAAAAAAGGCCAATGGAAAGTGGCGAACATGTATTGACTTCTCCAATCTGAATGACGCTTGCCCAAAAGATTGCTTCCCACTTCCCCGAATTGACCAACTCGTAGACAGCACAGCTGGGCACGAACTCCTATCTTTTATGGATGCATACTTCGGATATAACCAGATCCCCATGCACGCTCCCGATCAGGACCACACTAGCTTCATCACCGACCGCGGATTATATTGTTACAAAGTCATGCCTTTTGGACTCAAAAATGCTGGAGCTACCTATCAACGCCTCGTCAACAAAATGTTCGCAGAACTGATAGGACGAACTATGGAAGTATATGTGGATGACATGTTGGTAAAGTCCAGGAAAGCCAACGACCATGTAAGCCATCTGGACGATATGTTTCAGGTACTTCGCCGATATGGAATGAAGCTGAATCCTCTAAAGTGCTCTTTCGGAGTATCATCGGGAAAATTCTTAGGATTCATCGTCCACGCCAGAGGAATCGAAGCCAACCCTGAACAAATCCGGGCTTTAAAAGAAATAAGGATACCTTCCACTCGAAAAGAAATGCAGAGCCTAAACGGAAAGGTGGCCGCCCTAAGCAGATTCATTTCCAAGGCAACTGACAAGTGTGTCCCTTTCTTCGAAGCTCTCAAGAAAGACAAAGGGAGGTTCGAGTGGACCGACGAATGCTTAAAAGCCTTCCTCAACCTAATCGAACACCTTCAGAGACCACCAGTACTCTTAACTCCAAATGAAGGTGAAGTGTTATACCTATACGTCGCTGTATCATCTCATGCTCTAAGCGCCGCCTTGGTAAGAGAAGAAGACCGCACACAACGCCCGGTTTACTTTGTAAGTAAAAGATTTACAGGGGCAGAGGCCAGATATCCTAAACTTGAGAAATTAGCATATTGTTTATTGATCGCGTCACGAAAACTGCGACACTACTTCCAGTCTCACTCCATCAGGGTTCTAACCGATCAACCACTAAGACAAGTGCTCCATCGTCCTGACACTTCTGGGCGACTCCTCAAATGGTGCATCGAACTAAGTCAGTATGATATCACCTACCATCCTCGCACCGCTATCAAAGGACAAGCCATGGCTGATTTCATTGCCGAATTCACTATCAACGAAGGCAAGGAACAATCTGAAGTAGCAAAAAACATCAAGTGGACCCTCTTTGTAGACGGAGCATCGAACGAACAAGGCTCGGGGGCAGGTATTGTGATCATCACCCCAGGGGAAGAAAGTTGTACTATGCATTAAGGTTGGAGTTCACGGCCACCAACAACGATGCTGAATATGAAGCAGTAATAGCGGGATTGGAACTTGCCCTAGAAATTGGAATCAATTCCTTATGTCTTCATAGTGATTCTCAGCTTATCGTAAACCAGGTACTAGGAGAATTCCAGACTCGAGGAGAACGACTCACAGCATACCTAAAGAAAACCAAACTGCTGCTCGATCAATTGGACCATTATCTAATCAAACACATTCCTCGAGAAGAAAACCAAGAGGCAGATGAACTTGCAAAGCAAGCTAGTATGATGAACAACACCATTTCCGGAGCACTAGCAATCTCAAGGCAGCTAGCCCCAAGTTTCGAACAAGTAAATCTGATAACTGCAATCGAAGAAGGAACCTGGATGACTCCTGTCCGGAAATATTTGCAAGATGGCATACTACCCGACAGGCGTGACGAAGCCAAGAAGATTTTGAGGAAAGTTCCCCACTACACAATACAAGAAGGCATCCTCTACCGGCGTGGTTTCTCTAGCCCCTTATTGAGATGCGTCGCCGGAAGGGAAGCCAAGGAGATATTAACAAACATCCATCAGGGAGGATGCGGAGATCACACTGGAGGACAGACTTTGGCAAGAAAGATACTCCGATATGGATATTACTGGCCCACACTAAACAAAGATGCCCTAGACTTCGTTAAGAAATGCGACAGATGTCAGAAGTTCGCCAAGATCCCTCGTCTGCCCACAAACGAAATTACTCAAATGACCAGCCCTTGGCCCTTTGCTGTATGGGGAATTGACTTAATTGGCGAACTGCCAACGGGCCGAGGCGGAGCCAAATATGCTATAGTGGCAGTCGATTATTTCACCAAATGGGTGGAAGCGGAACCTTTAAATAAAATATCTTCAGCAAAAGTTATCAACTTCTTGATCAAAAACATTCTGTGCAGGTATGGAGTCCCCCTCAAGATCGTATCAGACAACGGACTCCAATTTGACAGCGAAGAATTTGCCGACTGGTGCCAAGAGCATGGAATTCATAAAAGCTTCTCATCAGTAGCTTACCCTCAGGCAAACGGACAAGTTGAAGCTGTCAACAAAATTCTCAAAACCCTAATCAAGAAGAAACTTGAAAAGTCAAAAGGCGCTTGGGTGGACGAACTTCCTACGGCACTATGGGCATACCGCACATCTTTCAGAACATCAACGGGACATACTCCTTTCTCTTTGGCATATGGATCGGAGGCCATGCTCCCAGTGGAGACTATTGTGCCTTCTCACCGTAGGATCCACTACAACCCAGAAGAAAACGAAAAACTCCTCCTCATGTCTTTGGATCTGATTGAGGAAAGGAGGAACGATGCAGCACTCAAAGCAGCAGCTCACAAACAAAAAGTGGCAGCACTATACAATTCCAAAGTCAAGCATCGCAGCTTACAAGAAGGAGATCTTGTCCTCAGGCGAATCTTTCCGCGCCCCGGGGCGCTGGACCCCATCTGGGACGGACCATATGTAATTCACAAAGATCTCCACAACGGAGCTTACATTTTGTCAACAGTGGACGGAGAGGTGTTCCAGAGGGCATGGAACATCCGACACCTCCGTCGATACTTTTCTTAACTTGTACTGCCCATATGAAGTGAATTAACAAAGAGAATCAGTGGACGTAGGCATTTTCGTGCCGAACCACTTTAAAAAATCTTGTCTCTTTTTAACTTGTTCCTTTATGTCTTGGCTACTTGTTAAGTTTTATCCCTTTCTGTTGAACAAAATCCTATGGAACCTCCACTCAAGACGCACCGCGGCCTCATCTGGACTAGGCCTAACAGGTACGCTACGATTCTATGCACTCGCCAATGAGACTCTTTTGCCCCAGCATCCCTCTGCTGCGGGTTAACTCATTGCGCGCCTGCCCTCAAAGCCAACTGTAATGAGCCGATTATAAGTCATCATAAAGGCCGACTATAGCCGATGGCAGCTCATTACGGCGTTCGGCTCGCCGGTAACTGTGAACCTACTTTAAGCCCCAACATAAGGTGTGGCCAGCCAGGGGTAGTTCACGGCCAACGGCACCCACGCTAGCCGGCCACGGTAAATCGAATAATACCCACGATTACGGACCATAATGGTTCGGGTAGTTACCGTGCGCGATCTCGGCTCCGATGTGTCTTAAGTGCGGCTGTGGTAAAAAAGAAAACTCCCCGCGGAGGCGTAAGATGGGTGACAAATGTCTCCAAGACCCACAGCTAGGGAAAGTGACTACAAAACCCGTTTGCCACGAACTTAAGCACATCGACGGCCTTCCGTGACTGGAAGTTTTACTTTTACTATATTTCCATTCTATTTAAATATTTTTCTCCTATCCTGTATAACAAACTCTCAAGTACAGGAAACCGAATAGGAAGCATTCACTCATGAGGCTCTAAGCCTGCGTACTGGGTGGCAGGGTGCTCAGCTATACCCGTGAACAGTTACACAAGACACTCAAAGCTACCGCCGGCGGATAAAACATGAAGGGCGGTACTCTCTTCTCTTGTACATAAATGCGTAACTATAGCTTATTCATACACTGACATTGCAAAACGTGAAATTATATTTCAAGCAAAAACTTAACATCAGACACAACTAGAATCACAGGCATATACATAATTATACTTCTCACACAGCACAACAAGATAGTGATAACATGTTAACATAAAGAGATCAACACATATTATAGAACTACACAAAAGCTGTCTGATATCACAACATAATTACATGAAATCATTCGTCACAGATAATCTTATTACAACACATGAATTTTTTGGACTAACATAAACAGTGATAAAAAAGAAACAAAAAGATGGCAGATGCATCCACACTCCATCACCAACTCCCCCAGTCTACTTAGCCGCAGGATCAGAGCCCCCAGCATGTGGATCAGAAGTCCCGCTTGTCCAATTCGGAAGAGGAATTCATTAAACGAACAATCAAGTTATGAAAACCCAACAAGAAAAGAAGAGGGAGCAAGGCTTGAACCCAGAACACTCGGGATGAAAGGCTCATTCATTACCAGCTTCAATCTCCTTTGCATTGACTACACAGTTCAGCATCATATACAAAATTTCATGATCAGTCCTTCTGCTTTCATAAATAACCAATTACACTACTTGGACGATCATAATCTTTGGAGCGATATTGATGGCCTGCCCGGTGGATTTGATGATACTCAACTAGATTCCAGTAAAGGATCATTCAGTGGTCTGAACAATGAGATACCAGATTTGGATGAGATAATCAATGCCATTCCCCTAAACCATCCTTCGGATCCTCGTTTAGCTTCATTAACCCTTTCCGAAGAATGTAACATCATCTTCAACGACTTGAGTTGTGAGATAGAGAAGTCCCAGTTGAGCTATAGGATATCTAATGATGATCAGAAGAAAGAATCAAAAGGCGAAAAAAGAAATAAGAGGAAGTTATCGATGAACAAGGAAAGAAACGGCCTTAGCATTTGAACTAGCATCAGGGCACTTTTACTTGCCAATATCACAAGCAGCGAAAGAATTAAACGTTGGTCTAACTCTTTTGAAGAAGAAATACAAAGAATTGGGGATTCCTCGGTGGCCCCATCGAATGAAGAGCATGCAGGCTCTAATAAGGAATGTTCGGAAACTAGAGAGAGAGAATAGAGAAGAAGAAAAAGAGAGACTCATGGGCGCTCTATCATACAGCGTAACTTCGACTCCCGGGAGCACCATAAGCATCCTATCCATCCCGACAGAACACGGTACAGCATCAAGCTGCCCCTCCTTTAGAGAACTAGGGAAGCAGTCGAGAGGGGAAACCAGGAACTCGTGGGGACCATACCCCTCCACCAGCGGTCTCGAAACAGTTCCATGCTCCCCGGATTCCGGATGGGCTGGGGGCATGGAAGAGGACCCAACTCCATCCTTGGACTTCCGTCTATCTGATCGTGTTTCCGCTTTGCGAGACATTTATCTGTGCACACAAAAGTGGAAAAACAGGGTGTCGGAACGAGAAGTATAGAGGCATAAGCAAGAAAAAGAATACATAAGTCCGGAATTCCACTAAAATCCCAAGTTCACTTGGCACCAAGAGTTCACTCGGTATATACCTCATTCGGCACTAGGCTCGTTCGGTAAAACAAAGACGTTCGTCTGTATTCGGCAGTCAAGTGCATTCGGTAATAAAGTCCATTCGGCAATAGATACATACCTGATTCGGCATGGGTCTGGTTCGGTAGACAAATTCATTCGGCTGAAGAATTGGTTCGAAGTTCGTTGATTCAGTAAGGAGAAACTAAGGGGGTGCAACCTCTATATATAGGCGAGCTCAAGAGCACCGAACCAACTGGTTCGACCTACCGGACCAGAATACCGGACCGACCAAATGCCGAATAAAATTATCCCTCCAACCATATGCCGAATGAAACCCTCCATAACGGACCAACCCTTAACCGAATGAAAACCACACCTACCTCGGATCAAACGAAAACATATACCTACTCAACGCCAAATGGAGCTGTATCTACCAGCAGAAACTAAAAACTGGGGGCATGCAAGGCGCCTCGCTCAGAACATCCAAAGGATATGGACACCCAGCTTATGTCGTTTTACATATCACGCCCACTACAGGGAAACAAAGCGCGACACATGCAAGCACGTGCCCCACTTTGGGGGGCAAATGTTGGGCGAATTTTCACCCAGAAGATCTCGAGACCAGGAAGCCACAGTTTCACTCGGGTTCGCAATCTCCACTTCATTCAGCACGACCAATCACCTCCTCATTCGGCCTTCACCTCATTCGGCCTTCACCTCATTCGGCCTCCTTCCCATTCGGCCTACCTCATTCGGCCTCCTTCCCATTCGGCCTCCCTCCATTCGGCCATACATGCCCGGACACACCCCCTCTGCACAGCCGGTCCAGACAAGCACCGGACCAAGGCCCAATCTCCATCACCGAATCAACCTACGACCGGACCAAGGTTATCACCGAACCAACCCTCTCTTTTCCACAAGCCGGTCCAAACAACCACCGGATGCACGCCTTACACCGGACCACACCACCACCGGTCCATGCTCCATGCCGAATGAGACCTCGCCGAACCAGAACAACTGCCAGTCCAGATTGCTTCAGCCCGGGCCCACTAACAGCTATATACATCCAAGACCCCTGCCCCCTACCTCATTCTATAAATAGAGGGGCAGGGGTACAACAATGGCAGACAAGTTTGAGAGCTCAAGCAAGGAAGGAACTTTCAAACTACTTTCATACACTTGTATACAAAGCATTGTACTTGTAACCTGAAAGAAAGAAGATAATAACATATAAAGTGGACGTAGGCACATTCTGGCCGAACCACTATAAATCTGTGTGTCTTTTACATTTCAGCCCCTACTTTTCTCATAATTACATACTCATCTAAAATCATTGAAAATCACATATAATCAACTAAATAATACGACTTGGAGGTGTTTGTCCATTTTTTGTGCAAACACTTTCCTTAGAATATTGATAAAATATTCGTTTAATTTGAAAAATTATCAAATTCAAAACCCATCTCCAAAATTTGGTTTTACACCACATATTGAAAAATCAAATCGTTTGGAGATTAAAAGCTTAGATTTTACCCTGTGCAGTTAAAATGCTCAGCGGATTCAATGCAGCGGAGATGCGAAAAGTCATAGCGGGATAAAATGAGGATATAGCGGGGATATAGAATATGATTCAATAATAGCATATAAAATTTGTACATAATGTTTTCATAAATATATAAATGGTAATTAAATATATAATTAATATTCAATTTAATTGAACTTAATACATATTTAATTTTAAATTAAAACATGTGTTAATATATTGTAAATAAACCTAAACTGATATCTAACATAATTAAATTTAATAAAATATTAGAGTACTTTTGTTTATGAAAATATGTTAAAAAATTCAAATAAAAAATAATTTCGCAATTTTTATAATGTATAAATGTCATTTTTCAATTCATTCGTTTAAAGAAGATATTGCGGGAATAACGGGATATAGCGAGAATAGTGGGGTTCAAAGCGAAAAGTCAATTGTGAGGCAATTTGAGAAAATCATAGTGGTAGAAACCTGCTATGCGATATACAAGGCAATATCGGGGCATTAACTACATAAATTTTACCCTTAAAACGCATTAAAATAATTTCATAAAAATTCCAATAAATCATTAGTCTAGCCAAACAAAGATATAATCTAACATGGCACATCATAGCATCATCACGAATCAAAATCCATCTAGATTTGAACTCAACAAGCATAAAATGAGATGGTATATTATTATTCACTATAGATAATGGAGTTGAGATTTGAAGGAGAATAAACATGTCCACGTCGGTGATAACTCATCGATAAATATAAGAATGTATGTTGAACCATTTTGGGAAGAATAGACTTGTGATTGTATAAATCTATATATATCAAATTCAAAGATTTCTTCAACTCTTATGATGGTCCCACTAAATGGGTGCATTGCCCTTAATTGTTTGAGATATAATTAACCAATATCATATGTTTTATAATCATATAATAAAATTTATTTCTCAAACCTATGGGTTGGTCTATAATTCCAAAATAATTGTAAATAAATTTAAATACTTCAAAATTTCAATTGCATCACTTTTATTACGAAAAAACAATATATTCTAGTTTTATTTCATAATGAATGTTCATAATATTCAAAATAAAATATAATTATGTCTATTTTTCAATCGACACTGAAAAATAGTCATTATTTCATAAATAATATTAGATATCTTTTACAAAAATAATTTTTGTAAAATGATGCAATCAATAAGTGATGTGTGGCATACTCCTACTATTTTTGGCCATTACTATTATAATGTATTGAATTCGAAGGTCCATCATCCACTTAATATAGGATATTTATTTCATATACTGGAACTAGTTTATATTGGGGAGTTCTTTGATCAAATATCTTGAACTCAAAAAAATAAATCTCATCAAAAACAATTTTCTATATGAAAATATATTTCGGAATAGATATCATATTTTTTACTTTAATGTTAAGAATTATATCATTATTATAATTCTCATTTCTAGTGTATTTTTGTGAGAAATGCGGATTACGGATCTTAAGGCTGGAATAACACTATAGGGGGGTGAATAGTGTTATATGGATTCTCTAAATCTTTTTGAAACTTATGTAATTTAATCACCAACAAATGCAATTCACAAACACAGATTAATCATAGAATCAAATACAGATGCAAATACTAAATAAAAGCAGTAAATGAAAGAACACACCAGAATTTTATACTGGTTCGGAGTTACCCTACGTCCATTCCCGTACAATTGTACGGATTTCTTTTCAAAATAATCTCCCAGATTACACCCTCGGTTTTAAGGCTACGAGGTACGCCCTCCTGTATTTGGGTCCGAGGAAAACTCTCTTGATTGAACCTGGCTACAAGATCACCTAATTGATTTTCGGGGCTACAATCACACCCAATTGATTTCAAGGCTCAACCGCACCTTTTACTCAACAGTTTGATTTACAAAAGATTCTACAACTCTGAATAGCACTGAGATCTTATGGAGAGAGTGGCATAGAATCAAACAAGAGATAATCAAGTTTGATTCACTTGGTATTTCGGCAGAGTATAGTTTGGAATTCTTTAGAATAAATGTGGAAGATGAAGAAGAGGAGAGAAAACAAGTGAAATCTTATTAAAAATTCATTTAGAACTACTGGTATTTATAGAAGATCAACCGCCATATCTATTCGTGAAAGGATACGACGAATAGACACTTCTTTTGAAAATTTGAATTTTGAATTTAACAGGCACCATTTCGACATGGGGGGTTGAAGGATGTCGACATGCTCTAGGCAAAATTGATGATTTTGATTTTCTTATTAAAATTGGTTTTTATAATTTGTTAAAACAATTTCTAAACTTTGTAAATATATTTGAATATAGTTTGAACATATAAAAGAAAATTTTAATATATAATCTTAATTTATAAAGTGATTTAAAATCTGAGTATATAAATATTTTAAAGATAAATATTTAAACAAGAGATAGTTTAAAATCAAGGAAAATTTTGAAATCAAAATATTAAAAATGATAAAGACAATTTTGAGGCTAAAATATTTCAAACAAGAGAGATGTCTATTTGAAAAGATGGTTTTGAAAACATTTAAAATAAGAGATATATTTTTGAAAAGCTTTTTCATAAAATTAGTGGATATCAAAATAAAACCACTATATGTTCCACTAGATATTGTCGTGGGTTCCATCCCACTAGGGTTCCATCCCTTTAACAGGCTCGAAGTGGATTCCATTCCACGAATAAATTTTGAATAAAGATGTAAGTGCTTTTAAGAAGTTTTAACATAATTCTAGACTCAATACTTATCTTGTACTTTGAAATCTTGAACTCTTGATATCTTGATACTCATGAGTCTTCAATCTTGATATCTTCAATCTTGAATCTCTATACTGTACAATCTTCATTCTTGATACCTGCATGGTTAAATCCTGCATAAACATATATATCTAAACTATAATGTTAGTATTTATATTTTATAACAAGTCCTAAGGTTGTTGTCATCAAAACCATCATCTCAAGGACTAACAGTCTCCCCATTTTTGTTGATGACAACCTATGTTTATAACATATACCTCACCTTCACTATAACTCCCCCAAAAACTAATAACTCCCCTTAATCTAAGCCTAACTACTCTAACTACTCTATTTTATATTTCTCCCCCTTTGTCATCAACAAAAACTAATCCTAAACTGATATAACTCCCCCTTAGTCTTATACTGGAGTAGACGTGACAAATTATGATAGAGTATATATAAAATAACATGAGTTAATAATAAAGACATGATAAATATGAAAGTTTACACCCGATATATACTATGTTTCATGTAATGTTATACATATCATTCAAACCAAATCAATTTTAAGAAAATCTAATCAAATCAAATCAAACAAGCAATTCAAACCATAAGAAGACTAAATATTTCTAGGAATTTCAACCCATCCTTTTTCTCTAAAGATAGGATCCTTTTTAATATCTTCCCAATCTTCATTATCTTGAATCAAAGTTCCTACAGGATTTGCATCAAGATCATCTTTGTTTAGGGCAGAAATCATCCAACGGAGGGCATCGAAATGCTTCTCTTGTTCTTTTTTCATCTGTATTTGACTTAGTTCTAAGTGCCTTTGATTACGAAGAATAAAAGTAAGTATATTATTGAATAAATTGAGAGTTTCTTCAAGATTATCACTTAGAGTTTGAGAAGAGGAAGCCATTTTTGATAAGTAGTGAAGAGATGCAAATAGAGATAAGTAGAAATGAAAAGATTACAAATTTCTGGAAGAAATAGGTGTTTAAATAGGAAGAAATTCGTTTAAAATGAATAGACACAAGTTAGTTATTTTAATTTTAAAACAAAAAATACCAAATCAGACAGTTATATGTCGACATAGGGGGTAGGGGGTATGTCGACATGGGTATGTTAATCTATATTCTTATTTTATTTTGTGAATAAGTATGTATATATACAAAATTTATATACTATACTAACATTTATTCTAGAGACACGATAAGGTAGAAAACCATAAGATAGATAATTTTTATAGATAGATAAGCTAATACATGAGATACTTCATAACATGATAAAAGAGCAATACAAATTCATACGAAATAAACTAATACATCACAATCTACTTCTTAGAATGTGCTAGAGGATGAAGAGGATAATGATAAGCCTAGTTTTCGACCAAATTTAACAAAGAATTTGTTCATATTAGTGGACATTTTATCCAATTTCTTACTAACGGATCTTTTGAGAATCCGTTGACTTTCCACTATGTTCTTTTGATTTTTGAGGAGTGTTTTGTTGGAAGGATTGTTAGTATTGGTAGGATATTCAATACTTTCCAAGGAGGTATCTTCATTTCTTCTTCAATTTCCATTTCCTCCCCTTCTTCTTCTTCTTCCTCATTTTCTTCCTCCATACCGTCATGTGCCAATCTTTCATCCTTTTCGGCAAGAGATTCATATTGTTGAAATATGAAAGGAATTTTCATGAGAGAAATGTTGGCATGATTAAACACTTTTCCTGAAACAAGTTCTTCCATTTTGTAATCAACACCAAAATAATTAAAAATCCGAGTGAGATAGATTCAATGATACAAAGTATTCTCACTCATTTCCAAATTCTTAGGACGAAGTTCATCCATAATAATTTGCGCCCAATTAATTTCATAATGACCAAAAATAGAAAAAAGAGCTTTACAAACTTTTAAAGTCGGGTTATTCAAATTTCCCGATTTAGGAGTAATAGTATATTGCAAAAGAAGATTGACAATACGTGCTTCCGGACGAAAGTTACGATTTTTAAATTCAAAGTTGTCATCTCCTTCAAAAATGTGATGAAATGTCTCTCAATCATGTTCATCAATATTAAAAGTAGAAAGATCCATTCCCGAATTCTTGCAACTGAGAATGTTGCCCAAAATTTCACAATTTAAAATAATTTTAGTGCCTTTAAAACTACTCCAAATTTCATTTTCACTTTCTTCATGAAAACCGTGATTCAAATACGCATAAAACTTTTAACAAGGTTTGGATAATAAACAAAATCATTTTCAGAATTGTTAAAAAGACTAAGAATATGGTTCTCTTCAAGAAGAGTATTGATTTCATATGTAGAGAAATCGCTAAATATAGAAAACTTTCCCGTATGAACTTTTCCATAATTAGCATAGCTTATATAAGCCTTGATTGCTTCCGGATCATTATAGAGATACTCTTTAATGGTTTTAGACAGCCTCATTGTGGATGGAGTGCTTGAAGAATCCATTTTTGAAGAGAGTTGAAAGTTTGAAAGAGTAAAAGAGAATTTGAATTTTGAAATGAAAGTGAAAAGATATGATAGGATAAGGGAAATAGATAGATATTCAATAGACATGTTCTCTGGTCAAGAGATTCCTTTCCAGAACATTGGATTTGGTGAAAAAGTGGAGGGAAGTTCAAAGATCTGAATTTAAATTTGAATTTCAAAATTCTTACAGGGATGTCGACATTATGGGTAGGACCATGTCGACATGGGTCAGAGAATTCATGTGACTTTTCTTTTCTTAATACTTTAATATATATATATATATATATATTATTTTTAATGTCTATATATTTTCTGAAGTAATTATTAAATATAATAATACTCTTTCAATAAAAATATTATAATATTAAAACTAAAAATAAATATAATAATAATAAAAAATTTAAAATTCAATAAGCATATAATTTCAAAAACAATCAAACAATTTTTAGCAAAACAACTTCAACCAATATATTGTAAACGTGTACCATTTCTAGATTCGTATCTTCGAGATCAATTGAAATCATGAACAGCCGTAAAGCACATATTTGAATTTTCCATCTTCTGATCATCATCGCTTGAGGATGAGTTTGAGTCTGAGTCGTCTAGTGTAGCGGTTAATGCTCTTTTCCTTTTCTTTGTATAATCATTGCCGGCAGGAAACTTTTGCTTACCAGGATGCGGACAGTCTCTTTTGAGATGGCCTGGTTCGTCACAGTTGAAACATTTGACATGATTTGGTACTTCATTATGATTTCCATAATTTCTGTGATCATTTTTTTTGAAGTTGTTCATCTTTCTATATTTCAGAAACTTCCAAAAGTTCCTTGTCATGAAAGCTATTTCTTCATCATCATCACTTCTCGAGTCTGATCCATCTGTTAATGCATTGAGCGCAATTGACTTCTTTTCGAATGCCTTGCTGTCTCTTCTCCCTTGCATTTGTACTTCAAACAACATTAGATTTCCAATCAATTCTTCAATATTTAAAGTACTGATATCATTTGCTTCTTCGATAGCAAGAGTTTTTTGATCCCATTCTAGAGTAAGAGAATTTAGAACTTTTCTTACTCAATCTTCTTTGGAAAAACTTTTTCCCAATGATATTAAAGAATGCACAATATCTTGAAATCTACTATACATATATGAAATGGACTCATTAGAATTCATTTTGAATAATTGAAACTGATTTGTGAGTACGGATATTTTGGTTTGTTTGACTTCGCTTGTTCCTTCATGAGTAACTTGCAAAGTTTTACAGATATCATATGCAGACTTACAAACAGATACTCTATTAAATTCATTCCTATCAAGTGAACAAAATAAAATATTCATGGCTTTGGAATTATTTTGTGCAATAGTCTTTTGCTCAGCAGTTCACTATGGAAAAATTAGTTGTGGGTTCAGAATATTCAGTTTGTGTGATATTCCAAGTGTCTAATCCTATTGACAGTAAATATATTTTCGTTCTACATGCCCAATGTGCATAGTTATTGTCACTAAAAAGTGGTGGTCTGGCAATAGACTGACCCTCTACAATTGAACTAGTGATAGTGTTAACAGAACTGGTGTTGGTAGCCATTTTTAAAACTTTTCAAAATTCGGATTATGAAAACTTTAAAAACCTTGCTCTGATACCAAGTGTGAGAAATGCGCATTACAGATCTTTAGGCTGGAATAACACTAGGGGGTGAATAGTGTTTTATGGATTCTCTAAATCTTTGTGAAACTTATGTAATTTAATCACCAAAAAATGCAATTCACATACACAGATATAATCATAGAATCAGACACAGATGCAAATACTAAATAAAAGCAGTAAAGGAAAGAACACACCAGAATTTTATACTGGTTCGGAGTTACCCTACATCCAGTCCCGTACAATCATATGGATTTCTTTTCAAAATAATCTTCCAGGTTATACCATCGGTTTCAAGGCTACGAGGTACACCCTCTTGTATTCGAGTCCGAGGCAAACTCTCTTGATTTAACTAGGCTACAAGATCACCTAATTGATTTTCGAGGCTACAATCACGCCCAATTGATTTCAAGGCTCAACCGCACCTTTTTCTCAAAAGTTTGATTTACAAAAGATTCTATAACTCTAAATAGCATTGAGATCTTATGGAGAGAGTGGCAGAGAATCAAACAGGAGATAATCAAGTTTGATTCACTTGGTATTTCGGCAGAATATAGTTTGGGATTCTTTAGAATAAATGTGGAAGATGAAGAGGAGAGAAAACAAGTGAAATCTTATTAAAAATTCGTTTAGAACTACTAGTATTTATAGAAGATCAACATTCATATCTATTCGTGAAGGATACAACGAATAGACACTTCTTTTGAAAATTTGAATTTTGAATTTAACGGGCACCATGTCAATATGGGGGGTTGAAGGATGTCAACATGCTCCAGGCAAAATCGGTGATTTTGATTTTCTTATTAAAATTGGTTTCTATAATCTGTTAAAACAATTTCTAAACTTTGTAAATATATTTGAATATAGTTTGAACATATAAAAGCAATATTTAATATATAATCTTAATTTATAAAGTGATTTAAATTCTGAGTATATAAATATTTTAAAGCTAAATATTTAAAACAAGAGATAGTTTAAAATCAAGGAAACTTTTGAAATCAAAATATTAAAAATGATAAAGATAATTTTGAGGATAAAATATTTCAAACAGGAGAGATGTCTTTTTGAAAAAAAGGTTTGAAAACATTTAAAATAAGAGATATATTTTTGAAAAGCATTTTCATAAAATTAGTGGATATCAAAATAGGACCACTATATGTTCCACTAGATATTGTCGTGGTTTCCATCCCACTAGGGTTCCATCCCTTTAACAGGCTCGAAGCAGATTCCATTCCACGAATAAATTTCGAATTTAAGATGTAAGTGCTTTCAAGAAGTTTTAACATAATTCTAGACTCAATACGTATCTTGTACTTTGAAAACTTGAACTCTTGATATCTTGATACTCATGAGTCTTTAATCTTGGTATCTCAATCTTGAATCTCTATACTGTACAGTCTTCATTCTTGGTACCTGTATGGTTAAATCCTGCAAAAACATATATATCTAAACTATAATGTTAGTATTTATATTTTATAACAAGTAAGATTGTTGTCATCAAAACCATCATCTCAAGGACTAACATCGTTATGAAGCACAAGTAACCATTCATTCTCTTCATCCCAACTGCATCTTAAATCACATTTATCCTTATACACTCGTTTTCCTTTCTAAATGGTCAAAGCATTCAATATAAAACCCTTACTATAATATCATAACGAATCCTTTAAGAAAGTGCATTCGATTATCCTTACTATTTTAGGACATCAAATATGTAGCACTTTACATAAACTGATCAAACTGACGGTTCAATGATCGAACTCTTAGATCTTTCTTATAGTTTTGGTCTAATGTTACATTTAACATACTACATCCTTTTGAAATCAATCAAATTGAATACTTGATCTCACAGTACTATTTATTAGCTTATTTTGAATGAACTAACTTCATCGAAGTATAGCACATTACGAACCGTGACCGTTCCCCATACAACACTTATATGTGATAGTATATGAATCAAATTTCCATAGTCTTTTATTGCTTTAAGAGTTTGAAACTCATAGAATGCAATACACAGTCTAGAACAAATAAAAACATATGCATCTGAATTGCGAATGTAAAAAGTAATTGTAAAATCAGGAACTTGCATGGACATAGAAACGTTCACATGCAATAATCGTTTTTAGTAATTATATGTCATATTTCTGTTTGATAATTTTTCAACTCATTTCACTTCTATATCTTATTTGATAAACATTTTATTAATCATTTTAAATGCACAAATTTAACAATGTAGATTATTATAACATTAAATAGCATATGTTCTTAAAAATTAAAAAGGTTAAATGTTATCATTTCGTTTTTCTAATAAGGCTCCCACTAGTCTTTTATGTTTTAACAAACCCTAAGCGAAACATAGAAGTCTTTTAACTTCACTAGTGAGTGTTAAGACACATTTGCTTTGTAATTCTGACCTTGAGTTTGCTCAACAAATCATAGTACCACAAACGATGGATAACTTCTTATCGGTTGTATACATACAACTCCTAACCCATGATTCCTTGTCCTAATCTCATCTCAACCATGCGTTTGCTCAACAAGTCAAAAGTGATTATATTCGCTCGTACCTACTATATCGCGATGGCATAAGCATAATATGTACCTTAAATTTTCTCAACAAATACATATAGTTATCTTATCTTGTTTATTCAATATATTAATAATACTATACATAACATACCTCGCTTGAGTTTAGTCAACAACTAAGGAGTATGCAAGTAATTTACTAATATATATGTATATATATGGTAGAGGACAACATTATACTAAAGATTAATAATCTTCAATGCACTATATTGAGTGATATCGACTTTTGTAATAATGTATTTCTTTTGAAATTTCCTTGTGATTCAAGTGTCGGACATTTATCAGAAATCACGGTATATGTACATTTACGTATGCATTTAATTTTATTTTTTTGATAAGGCGACCAGGATTAATAGCTGGTCCCTTACCAGATATTTTTAGAAACCAAGAAAACAAAGTTACAAGGGCAACAAGGGATACAGAAAACAAAAACAACAAAGATAAAAAAAAATAAACAGGGATTTAATACATGTGCCAAGCAAAACCCAAGGATCTGGGGTTAGACGAATGCAATAGGACATGCATTTACTAATGCACTACGTGATATCTGCCTGTATGTCCCTTATTGTTCTTTTAACAAAATCAAAAGTGTGTGTATTTCTCTCTTCAATATAATTCGAGCAAAATTCTTCTGGGTCCATAATAGAGTCTTGGAGTTGCTTTCCTTCCGAGAAGTATTCGTATATAACGTCTGCCATTCCAAGAATAGTGATGGGCTGGTCTATGGAGGTAAAACTATGGTAAAGTGTTGTCCCAGACATTGTAAATAAATGGGCGTTCAAAAAATAAGTGCATAATTGATTCGTTAGCAATGTCTTAGAATAGGCAGGTGGCATTCTCAGCAATTCCAAGATGGTGTAGTTTATCCTTGGTGAAAAGTGCATTGTTTAGGATTTTCCAAAGGAAGAAATTATCTTTAAGTGGGTCTTCTTTTCTCTAAATACATATGTATTTATTCCATAAGTATATTTAGGTTTCTTTGATGTTCCACATTTATTTTATACACTCATATTATGTAAGTTAATTAAATTTTTATATTTTATATTACTTATATAATAGTCTTATATATAATATTAAATTAATTAAATCATATTTAATTAATTTTTAATTCATTAACATTTTAATTAATTTTATATAATTTTAATATAACATTTGTATCAAATATTTATTACATGATATAACCTTTATAGCATCACGCATATATTATATATATGTATATGTATATTATTTAATTAATTAAATTTTAATAAATTTAATTAATTAATTAATTAATTAATTAATTAATTAATTTTATTTATTTAATTATACAAATTTTAATTAAATTATATTAATTTCAAAATTCATTTTATATACATACATATATACCTATGTTATTTAAACATTTTAAAACAACATAACATATGTCATAATATATAATATTATATAATACATGCATACATTTATTAATTAACTAACTTATTTAATTAATAAATGTTATTAATCTTATTAATAAAATTTTCATACAAATATAAATTTTCAAACATTTTGAAATTTTTTATTATATTATAACTTTTATAACATATTTATACCTTTATTTAAATTTAAATATTTAAATTTTAAATCTTATATTTTTAATTTTGAAACAATTTTGAAAATTAGCCCAATGCCCGATTCAAATTGGGCATGTTCTATTAGGGACAATCTTTTTGGCTTACATATCTGTTCATCAGGCTAGAAACTAGGCAGGTCAGATTACTAGATTGCCCAAATAGAACATTAGACACCCAACTATCTGGGCTGTGAGCTTAATTAGTTAACGTTAACATGACTAATTAGACCGCGTATGCTATAGGGCTCTGATACCATTGTTGGAACTAGGCCATCCCACAACGGAAGTTTTAGGTGAATTTCAGAAAATTATCCTTATTAGGTCTATAATGGGCACATGAAGTCTAATTCATTTACAACATTTCTAAGTATTATTTAAATAAAATATTATATTTTATTTAAATTTATAAATTATGTAGTTTTATTTAATTAATTAATTTATATATATATTAGTATGTATGTATGTATATGCATACATGTATGTATGTATGTATATGCATACATGTATGTATGTATGTATACGTCTCATAGACACATATATATGTGTGCAATTGTAACATGTCAATTCGTGCAAGGTATAACATGACCGTGTATAGATGTTGCGATTTACATCACAACGGACCTACTATGTGACGCCCCACCTCTATACCCACGCTAGCAAAGAGTATTAATAGATAATACCGTCTGCTAACACGGAGAATAAGGTTGTTTAGGAGCGACCATCTATGGCCTTGCTTTAATTATCTATTGAATACATCGACAATTGCCTTACCAAGCAGATCGACATGTCCAATGAATACTTAAAACAAAACCAGAGGTGGCTAGAGGATCTATCAGAACAGAATATAACAACTCAAATGTAATATACATCACAGAACAGTAAACCATCATATACACACATATACTGGTACAAAGCAGAGTATACAAAATAATACATGTCAAGTGGTACAGAAAACCACAATATACAGACGAGTCAATAGAATACATATCAGAGTTATAACAGAAAGGACTACACAAAAAGCTAAGACAAAAAGGAGTCAGCGGAATAGTCCATGCGGAAGCAAAAGAGGCTAAGTCCAAAGCACCTAACCTGAAACATCTCGGTCTGACCCGAGTATAAAATACCCGGGTCAGTCTAGCTAAACAAATCAGTTAGATAAACTGAACAATAATAAACCTGCAAGGTCATACAGTATAACAAAGATCTCCAGAGGAGAAAACACAATCATCAACAAGAGATGAATCATATAGAACAAGCCTCATATCATCGGCAACATATAGAAACAAAGGATACGAATATCCCAAAACAAGCCGAATGGCAAATAACAAATACCAATAAGGTATACAAGTTCCACAAGGTAATCGTTATACATCATGCGGCTCAAACAGACCAACACGATGGGCGATACCAAGGGAATATAATATCAATGAAACATATGATTGCTCGAGCTCAGTACTGTACAACAAGGATCCATAAGCCCGAAGGCTCCAAACCCAAGTATCACCCATGCGGCACATAAGGCCAACATCAGAGCGAAACTATATAGGGCGACAAACCCGAAGGCACAAACCCAATATCACCCATGCGGCACATAAGGCCAACATCAGAGCGATACTATAGGGCGACAAGCCGTAGTGGTGAAGGTCGAAGACCCAGTACTGGACACCACTAACTGGCGGAATGTGTCACAACTCTCGAAAAGGAATCCGAAAAGTGTTAACATATGTCCCATAACCACTCATTCGCACTAAACGGTTTACTATCCGTCAGTCCCTTTCACACTCAAAGCAGTACAAAGTTTACCTCATATCATCGATAAACCAAACCCGAAGGTCAAAACAATCAATCGAATAGGTCGAGGATTAATCGAAAAGATAAACGCACAGATTCATGGTCCGTGTTTTGCCCAACCATTTAATCACCCTTCCACTTCGTTCAAAGTGCGAAAGTGTGTGTTTTAAGTAGAATTTATAAATTAGAGAAACGAACTTTTAAATGCGATTCGAGAGATTATTTTATAAAAACCCGTGGATTAAAATTAAAAGGAACCATCAAAGTCAAAACAATTGATAATCATACATAGGATCATCATGAATCGATTCAAATTGGAAATTCAATCCCAAAAAGGCAAAGTGGGCTGAAACAACAGGTTCAGTCGACTGAACAGAGTTTTCAGTCGACTGATCCTATACCTGGAAATTTTCCAGGTTTAGAAAACTTTCTGTTTCCAGGTTC
This sequence comes from Allium cepa, assembly GCA_030765085.1. NCBI lineage: Eukaryota > Viridiplantae > Streptophyta > Magnoliopsida > Asparagales > Amaryllidaceae > Allium > Allium cepa. Next base: position 209,626,457 of record CM060945.1, on the reverse strand, counting down.
AGTCGACTGAACAGAGTTTTCAGTCGACGGAATCATGCCTGGAAACTTTCGGGTTCCAGGTTCAGTCGACTGAACAGAGTTTTCAGTCGACTGAATCACGCCTGGGCTGTTTTTCAGCCTTATTCAAATGAAGAGCAAACTCTTCCAAAATGCAATCGGACGAACATTGGCTCTAAGGGCTTATGCCAATCGACAACCCAGCCCTATATGTTCCCCGATGCATCACCAAAACATGATCAAAACATCAAAGTTAGGGTTTCAAAGATTTGAACCCAAAACACTAAAAATTGGAATATTCCCCAATTCAACCCAAACCAAATGCAAGTGCATATGAACAAGGTGTTAGGAATTCATACCCAACATCAATGAAATCAAGAGAAGTAGATGTGAGTTCAAAACTCACCTTTTAAACTCAAGAACAAGAAGAAGAAGCTCAAATGCAAAGGAAAGGCTAACCACTCTTCACTCTTACTCAATAAGCTTCAATCTAAGAATAAAACGCATATTTTCCTAAATTAGGTTTAGGATATTTTCTGAAATTGAAGAGGAGAAGATGGAGAAGAGGCTTACCTATCCTTCTCTTTGAATTTGGAGCAAGAATTTGGATTATCAAGAGAAACTAAGGCTTGGGAGTTTCTATTTCCTCTTCCTTTCCCCCATTTCAGTTGGAGCTTGAGTTTAGAAGTGAAGAGGAGTAGGAATGAATGAATGGGAGGAGATGGGCTGAGTTAGAGGGTTAAGTGGGGTTTGGGGCTGAACCCAAAGCTAAAGCCCAACCAGAAAAAGTAGCAAAATTCAACTTACTCCAAACATACCAAAGATTATACTCAAAAAGATCGCAAACGACGCTTTGAACTCAATGGAAGTGGTTTCGAGCTCAAATTCGGCCGTTTGCAGAAAGTAACATTTCGGACCCCAAAATCCGACTAACGACGCTATACTTAAATAAATCATTTAATTATAAAATCGTTAATATGCGGGTTGTTACATACTACCTCATCCGATATGCAAATATATATTATCCAAATATATGTATGTATATAAATTTTCACTTATATATGAATAGACAAATTATCACTCATATATAAATATTATATATATATGTGTGTGTGTGCGTGTGTGTATGTGTGTGTGTATATGTATATGTTTAGTTTGTTTAAATAAATTTAAGTAAATATATAATATATATATAAATATATATATATGTATGTATGTATATAATCATATAAATAAAATATTAATTATATATATATATATATGCATGTATATTATTATGACATTTCTATTTAAATATAAATAAGTTATTCAAATATTAAAATAAATAAATAAATAAAATTATTATTTTTTAAACCTTGAATAATATATGTACTAATATATATAATATAAAATAATATTTATTTTAGCAATGTTAGCCGACATTGGAATATGCCATCCACATATATAAATCTTTAAAGAACAGCTGTTTTGGAACGTGCTCCAAAACAACTAATAAATGAAAATAAGAAATAGGAGTTAGGCAGAATAACTTGGACTACAAAAAACATGGACAGCTAGTCCCTATCGACATTGTTATTAACAGCAGCAAAAGCAGGCCCCATGACATGCCTAAGCCTAGAAAAAAGCAAAGAAAGGTCAGGCACAAAGTGCGCTGAATCATAATAGTATAAATACTTCTTATCCCATGTGACTTCCTCTAAGACTAACTTATTACTGTCGCCATCTTCACCATCAGTGGCCAAGAACAAACCATCCATATGGGCATGGTAAATCAATATACGTTCCTCCCCATCATCACCAACAAACATATGATAACTCTTAGATGATGAACAATATTTCATTTCGGAATCTACATGAATCCAGGCATGCTCACCAATATGCCAATAAATATGATTAACAAGTGGAACTATAATCGATACAACTGGAACATAGGGATTGTGACACCAGGAGGCAGATCAATACCAGTAGGCCAATCTTTCACTACATGAATAAAGATAATAGGATTAGGGGAAGTAGGAGAAGGAATTCTAATATTAGAAACCTACTTCAAAAATGGCCTAGGAAGTAAAATCTTGGTAGGGAGAGACTGGGTAGCGGAAGCGGGACCAATCAAACATGTTTATGAAGTATGACCGAAAAACTAACAAGAAATGCAAATATCTGGTTTTAATTTATTCTAAATATCAACTTCCACATCATGACCATCGGCTAATCTAACTTTCAGCTTTGTAAGCAGGGGCTTAGTAGGGGAATTTCAATCAAAGCTCTCTCATACAACAAACTCTTTCCTACCTTAGTACTAGTATCGAAATATTTGAGTTCACTTATGAGACTAGTTAGCCAGCTGAGACCAATCAAGGGCTGCAGGATAGACGAAATATGAGTAAAGGTGAACCAAACTGGAATAATGAGAACTTGTTCCCTAGCCTTGTCCACCCGAATGCTCCATGGCGTGGCAACAAAAAAGCTTCCCCCTAATGATGATCGAGCTAGTCTCAAAAGCTCTCAGTTTATCTTCATTTTTAGAGAATTTGAAGTAGAACATGGTGTTGAAGTATTGGACTTGGAGACTACTTCTTAATTTCCAAACTCATTTTCACTGATCATGAAAATCTTTATATGGATTGGAAGAATCCAAGGAAAAATCAGCTAAGAAATCAGACCAATAATTCATGCACGCTTGAATCACTTAGCAGGTGCAATACTAACATCATTACAAGATCAATTGTATTGAAAGAAGTAGGGGAGAAGATGCCAGCATTTTTAGGCAATGACTTGAACAAAGATGACCACTTGTTCGAAGCAGGCATCCGATAACCTAAGATCGAATTGGTCCAAGCATCAATGAACTAGTTTGTAGCATCAGGTCACGTTGAGGCATTAGGTAACGATCCCGGATTTTTACTAAGTTTAAATCGATAATTAATTTAATTTTTGAAAATAAATTGTGAAATTAATTGGTTAATCGATTTGAGTTTCTCCAAATTCAAATAAAATATGTGTTAAATCATTTGAATTTAAATTTTAAGTAAATGGTTTGAAAATAATTTGAATTTATAAAAATATATATTAACACAAGAAACTATGTAATTAATATAAGTATGAAAATAAATAATAATAGATAAGTAAATTAAATGTTGGATAGTTCAAAAAGAAATAAAATAGATATCTTAAAAATTTTAGTTATGTAAACTATAAAATAAATTCAAATGATATGTTAATTTTAAAACTTCCTTTGTACTATAAAGTAACAAGACAAAAGAAAAGAAAGAAATAAATATACTCAAGTATGAAACAAAACCAAAGTATATATGTACTTAGGAAATAAGAGCATAGGCAGGCAAGTAAAATATGCCTGTAAAATAAATAGGTAAGGCAAGTAAAAGAAAAATCTATCAACATAAAGTATAAAAGCTGCCAGGTAAGTAAGAATATCTATGTAAAGTAGTATGCAAGGAAAAACATAAACAAAGTATAAAGGAAAATATCTATGTACTAATAAGGTAAGGTTGTAAACATAAAGGACATTAGCATTAAATGCTTTCATCTCTAGCAGCAAACAATTGAGTCAATTCGAAATGTTGGAAAAGAAATTCAGCCTCCATATCAAATCTTGCCTGATAAAACAAAAAGAAAATCTCTGACCCAATATATATAAAAAAGAAGAAAGTGTACCAGGCAAAAATGCAAACCTAGATAACACCTACCCTCTATACAAACTTATCCTTCTATATATACATACCTTTTTATTTCTAATCCGATCATCACAACATAGCAACCAGGAAAGAAGAAAAATTAGCATCATTATTTTACAACTTAAACATTTTTTCATGTAAACTAAAACAAGAAGATTTACAGGGTAATCAAGCTAGCTGTTTTCAAACAAAGGAGCTCTGCTCATCTTTTCAAAACTGTGAGTAACACCACTTTTAAATAAACTTAAAATATCTGTAATCTGTTGCATGTTGAATATCTGGAAAACAAAGTTGATTTGTGTGATTTTATGGATGTATAGTTGTATGTATACCTGATGTTATCTGTGAACCTCTATTCAAATTTTCCCAACAAAAATATAGAATAGAATTCATATTCTCTTAGTATAATTGTAGTTAGTATTTAAACTGTAAATAAACTTGTTTGTTAAAGGATAGAATAGAGATTTAAAATGTGTTCAAATCAAACTAAACTAAATGTTGCTCTGGGAAACATAAGAATTGGAATGCTTAAAACTTTGTCAAAATTCAAACATTTTTATTTATCAATTCAGGCATGTAAATTGAATCAATAACCAGAAAAATGATTTTTAAACCAAACATTATAATTTTTAGTTAAGTTTTAAAAGGTGTAGCCTGGGTTCATCAAAATATGGGTTTTTGATGATCTCTGATGATCCACGGGTTTGTGGTGATCGGGATTTTGGCTGGAGGTGCAGGAGTGATCAGTGGTTCGGGGAAAAATATTAGGATTGTGGTCAGATGGTCGTGGAAGCGGCGGTGATAAGTTTCAGTTTCTAGCCCTAGTTTTGTCGAGGGTTAATGTTTTGATTCGCTCGTCCTCTATGATGGATCGAGTGCAACGAAACATAGGGTGATGGAAGAGGCGAGGTAGTCGAAGTCGTAGCCGGAATTTCATGAACTCTGGTGGTCGAGGCCACGAGAATGAGGTGTTGACAGGTTTGGGGTTGGTTGCAGTCTCGAGTTCCAGGCTTGGTTTTACGAACTCGATTTTAATTTCGAGTTGCTGTGGGAATTTGGTTGATCGAGATCGAGTCTGGAGTTGGTCGCCGATGTGATGAAGCCTTCGTAGATGGCTGGAGGTTGTCAGAGTCACGGTGCATGTGCACCGTGCATTTTCATCTTTCCTGGTGATCTCTGTTTTGAGCAGGGGTTTGGTCTCGGGTTTTATCTTTTCTCAGGTCAGTTCGTATTGTTTTAGGTTTTTTATGAAAAACTTCACTGCAAGTTGAATTTAAAACAAATTTAAAAGGAATTTAAATTTTTGAGCCAGATTTAAATAAAGTTTAAATCTACTATGGAGTTTAGATTCAAATAAACTTTTGAATCTTAAAGTTTAAATAAAATAGCTTTTAAAAAGTAAATTTGTTTAAAACAAACGTTTAACTTGATTTTGAGAAAATTCTTTTATAAAAGTTTTTTTTGAATGGAAAGTATATGAATTGTTTAAAACTTGAATTTGCAAGATATGTATTTTAAAAGTTTGATTCTACGTAGTTAAGTAATTTAGTTTAAAAGCTTTTTCTTATATAAGTTTCATATATAAGTAATAAATGTTCATACATTTATTTTAAAATTTTATAAATTGATATTTAAATTTGGTTAATGTTTAAATGGTAAATCATTTTGAATCTTAAATTCAAAATGGAATTCAAATTTAAATTCAAAAGGGTAATGTTTTAAAATACATTTTAATATTAATTAAATCATTAATAAAGAAATAAATTATCTTAGAGATAATTAAGGTGCGAAAATGATTTAATTTATAAGATAATTAAGGAATGATTTATTTATTCAATTTATAAATTAATGATTTAGATTAATTTATAATTAGAGATTAATTTATTGAGAGAAATGTTATTTGTTAATGAAAATCATTAACTAAGGATTATTAAGTAATTAATTAATGTGATTAATTTTTAATAATTAATTAGATTAATTAATTAAGATAATCAATTGTAAATTGCTAAGTATAATTACTTAATGGAAGTAATTAAGAGATTAATTACTTATTGTAATTAATTATGATAATATGATTAGTTAAGTTAATTAATTTAGGTTAATTAATTCTGTAACGATCTTGGATTTTTACTAAGTTTAAATCGATAATTAATTTAGCTTTTGAAATTAAATTGTGAAATTAATTGGTTAATCGATTTGAGTTTCTCCAAATTCAAATAAAATATGTGTTAAATCATTTGAATTTAAATTTTAAGTAAATGGTTTGAAAATAATATAAATTTATAAAAATATATATTAACACAAGAAACTATGTAATTAATATAAGTATGAAAATAAATAATAATAGATAAGTAAATTAAATGTTGGATAGTTCAAAAAGAAATAAAATAGATATCTTAAAAATTTTAGTTATGTAAACTATAAAATAAATTCAAACGATATGTTAATTTTAGAACTTCCTTTATACTATAAAGCAACAAGGCAAAAGAAAAGAAAGAAATAAATATACTCAAGTATGAAACAAAACCAAAGTATATATGTACTTAGGAAATAAGAGCATAGGCAGGCAAGTAACATATGCTTGTAAAATAAATAGGCAAGGCAAGTAAAAGAAAAATCTATCAACATAAAGTATAAAAGCTGCCAGGTAAGTAAGAATATGTATGTAAAGTAGTATGTAAGGCAAAAAATAAACAAAGTATAAAGGAAAATATCTATGTACTAATAAGGTAAGGTTGTAAACATAAAGGACATTAGCATTAAATGCTTTCATCTCTAGCAGCAAACAATTGAGTCAATTCGAAATGTTGGAAAAGAAATTCAGCCTCCATATCAAATCTTGCCTAATAAAACAAATAGAAAATCTTGCGAAACAGGAAAGATGCGGCAAGGTTATGAGGGTCGCGCCCTTTAGGGTGTGTCATTCCCTTCTGGAAAAGGGTGGTATCATGGTATGGATCCCAGATACTTACTCATGTGGTCACTGCAAATCTATTACTGTGTGATATTTTGTGGTTTTTGGTTGTCAAGCGCTCGAATAAAGGTCCCAAAGGACCGGGGGATGACATGCTCGAGTAGTAGTTACCTAGTTACAGAGGTAACCCGGCCTTGTGTTGGTAGAGAGCTGGTTAAGTTCTCGGGATGTCCCGCCAGAGGTGATCCCATTGACAGTAGGAAGTTCCTTAGCCTGACCATTTGTTGGAAATCCAAACAAAACAATACGCGCCCTGTATGGTATTAGTTGTATAACCTGCCATGAAATGTGGCGGTAACCTGCTATTAAACATGGTAGCTATAGTAGGCATAAGTGCGAAATGCCTATGCTGGCTAAGATTAGTATTATACTTTCGAAATGTTTTCTGCACTAAGTACTAATAATAATATTGAAAAGAATTTGCGTATCAAGCATGTTTGACTATCATAAGAAGAAATCTCCTCCAACTCTACGTTTGCATTGTGTGTGTGTCGGGAGGCCTTATGGTAGTTTCATTTTCTAAAAGCATTGCGGATTTATTTAAATTCTTTTGATTGTTTTAAAAGATAAGCTGTTTTTGTTACTCATACCAGTCTCATGACTGACCTGGAGTTTATTGTTCCTTTCCTAAACTCTGGGTGCCCACAATTTTCCACACAGGCAGTCTAGAATTGGTTTTTTTTTAGATAGTCGGGTTTAGTAGATTATCTGTAGTTATTTCAGTCTTTGGATATGAACTGCACTTGCTTATCTTTGTGCATCGTTATTTGGAGTTCGAGCGATTTTTGGATTGGTGCCATGGAGATGGAGATTATCCGCTGCTGGTGTTATCGTTTTCTTTCCGCTGCTATTTTCTTGTATCATATCTCTGATGTATATTGATATCTTTTGTATCAATGTTGTATCATATTGTATCATATTGTATCAGATATTGTATCAATGTTGTATATATTGATATTCATTTTCTTCCGTTGTGTTGTACTTAATGTGTTATAAGCTCAGGCATGAGTCGAATTTCAACGAACGAATTTGCGGCATTCAGTTACAACTGGAGTACGGATGTCGATTTTTGAACGCTGGAATTTGGATCGTGACACATTATCACAAGCACCTGCCGTGCACTAACCAAATTTTCCATTCACTGATTCCATGACACCATCAACACAACCAACACATGATTATCCCTAATAACGTCATCATTTGAATTAGACACGACATCAACAACAGTCGGATTTACCAAAGAGGGCCATTCTCTATCTTTTCACATTGTAAGCAAAGAGGACAAAGAAGAATCACCTACCAGAGAATGAAGAATAGAGATCAAAGAGATTTGAGCTTGGGCAGATAGATTTCTCTAACTTAGCTAAGGGACTCGACGTGCCTGCACTGATTCCAATCACAGCTGGAGATAAGGAATAGATCTGGCAAGAGAGGTTATTAAAAGAACGGCCAGATCTAGTTTGATAAGCGCTAGACGACTTCGATTTTGTGCTTAGAGCTTTGATTGTCTTATGTCGCATAGGATTGGAGGAGAAACTGAAAGATTAGAGGGAGGGATGGAATGCGAAGAGATAGGACAGTGGGAGCTGCCTTTAATGTATAAATTTATATGCATGGGAAATAGATTTGTGATTATTTACCTAAATAGATTTACATAAATAGATTTATAATATATATATATTAATAAAATTATTAAAACAAATTTGTTTTTTTATCTATAAAATTCCTTGTCATGTGTACAAAAAGTGCAAAGCACAACTTAGCAGTTGAAGTATGACCATTAGTGGGATGTCATTAGAAAGGAAACACTTTATAAAAGTCGTTAGGAAAGAAGTTTCACGAAGTGGCATGACCGTTAAAAAAAATGCAATGCACAACTTAGCAGTTGAAATGTCTATTCGAATTTAACAAAATCAAGAAAATGTTACATTAATTTAAAGTGTTCGGAATTCTTTATGTACTTATGTATACCAATTATATTCTAGAAAAAAATTTATTTATATTAAAAATATTTGAGCAAAAGGATATAAAATACAAAACTGCAATGGCCCGCGTCATAAATATGGCTGTTGTAGCCACCAATTGTTCATTTGAAAATAATAAAATGGTTAAATTTTGAATTTTGATATGAATTTTTTTTACAAAAGTAGTTCATAGTATATGTTATTAGATAAAAAAGTTTCATGTAAAAATATACATTTTATAATTTTTGAGATTTTCAAGAAAATTACTACGTTTAACATGCATGTTCGACATTTAAAGAGAGTAGTCAATTTTGTACGAAAATCTAGAAAATGTTAAATTATTAAAATGCTTTTAGATTTGTTATATAGTTAAATATATTGTTATTATTTGGAATATATTTTTATGATTGAAAATTGATTTAATTTGGAGGCCATAAAAATTCATATTTTGGCTCCAAGATCTAAAATATAGCCGTTGTAACATACTAAGTGTTTGCTCATTCAAAAATAATAAGATGGTTAGAATTCGAATTTTAGCTCCAAATTTTTTATAGAACCAAGTATATCTATCTTATGCTCGTGTACAAAATTTGATTTAAAAATTATTTCTTTATAATTTCTGAGATTTAAAACATACTACTGCATTTAGTATTTTCTGCCCTGTTTTCAAAGTATATTGTCAGCTTTTTAAAGGTTTTACAAAATTTAAAAATTAATATTTTTCTTTGAACTCTTTTCTCAACTTTTAATATATAATATTAATTACAATAAAAATATAATTTTTTTAATAGATAATAATTTTGAATATTCTATAGATAAAATCATAAGGTATTTCAAAAATTAAAGTATCTTTTTAATTTGAAAACTAGTCGTTATTTATAGAGGAGAAACTTGTATTCTACTTATTTAAACCATTTTAGAAAATTGGAACATAGAAGAAGAACTAAAATTTCTTTCTACTTAAAGAACTACTAAAGAGTAATATATAAAAATTAAATAAAGTTTCAAGATTACCAACATTGCTGGCGTCCTCTCTTCTAAGATTATTGTTTCTTCATCCAATGATTCTCTATAAGCGTGCACGCACACACATATGCATTGTTGCTCTTCCTTTCTCTTGATATTCCATTATATATTTTGAACATCCTTTTTCTAAAATCCATTTTCCTTCTTGGTTTTTGATGTATGACTATTAGGTGTCTGTTCACCATCAGCCATATAACAAACTTGTTCCTACAATTCAACGTTATACCTTTCCAAAAAATCAAATGACTTTTCAAAAGATTATTTTCTAATCTACTTGAAAGTAATATATTGGTTTCATAAAAAAAATTCCATAAAAGTTTAAAAAGAGTACTAACAATATTACTAGCCATTTATACTTTTTCTAAATCAAATTACGAGTTTCCAAAAACCTATTGCTTTGATGCCAAATGTAGGTTGCAGAATTATGGATCTTAAGGCTAATTTAACACCAGAGGGGGATGAATAGTGTTTTCTAACTTATGTAAATATTTTTAATTTTCTTTCAAGATTAATATTAAAACACAGATTAACAACACATAATTATACTAATAATTAGTCAAAGTTGCAATCATAGATAAAAATAAAGCCAAAAAAGTAAGAGTTAGAGAGATAACACTAGGGATTTTATACTGGTTCGGATTTCTTCTACATCCAGTCTCGTAAAATTGCTTGTATAGATTTCTTTTTAAAATTCCAATCTTTAACCAGTTAGATGGTAAACTCAAATAAAATCTCTATTTCTAGGCTATGAGACACGCCCTCCTATATTCCAAGTCTGGGGTAAATTCTCTTGATTTGAATAGGCTACAAGCACAACCACTAGATTTGAATGGGCTACCAAAGTCACTTGATTCGAATGGGCTACAAGCACACCCAAGCAAACACAAATAGAGTTGATAGTTTTTCCATAGACAAATTCTAGTACTTTAGATACAATGGATCCTATAGCCTCTTGGATAGAACTTTAATCTTCAAATTTAGAGAGAGTTGTTTCCAAAATAGTAAGAAAGTAGTGTTGAATCAATGCAATGAACTATAAATTGATTCTATTAATTTTGAAGATAATAGAGTATACTTTTCAAGAGAATTTTCAAGATAGTAAGGAGTAGAAAGAAAATAAGCAATTAATTATTAAAAAATTGTTTGCACTCCGCTTTATATAGTAATTGATCAAATGTAACCATTCGTGAGGAGTTGTGTCGAATAGATACCGCCATTCAAATTTTGAAAAACCATTTGGCGACATGTATGTCGACATATCCCATATATATAAGTCGACATATGCTAGTTAAAAATTAAAATTGTTTTCTTTAAAATGATTTGAAAAATCTATACTTTTGTAAAATAATTTGAACATAGTTTTTAAATATTTTTATACCTAAAGAACTTTTATAAAATATTTTCGAAATTAAAATAATTTATTTTTTATTTAAAGTATCAAGGTTCATAAATTCAAGACAGAGATTAGAAATTGTATCAAGCACTTTAGCAATACTTACTAATGACTTTATACACTAAATTATAAGCTTAAAATCTTTATTTCTTTGTGTTTGAACTTATGAGTATTCATATCTATATACTGAGTCTTTATGTTGTACGGTCTTTGATTTAGCACTTGTGTAATATTTTACGCTGTATACTATATAACTTGGCAAAACATTGGTATCTATATTTTATATAGTTGTATATAATTGTTGTCATCAAAATCAATAACCGAGGTATTAACACCACTAAGGTCTAAAAGTGGAGTAAAGAAGCCAAGAAGAAATCTAAGAAAATAATTAACTACTAAGTGATAGTGATGGTTCTGGTTGGCTCTTTTTACAGAAATATGTTAAATATTTTCATTCTATTTCCTTCTTTAACTTTTTAATGTGAGTATTTATTTTTGACTTTTTCCTTGGTTGGCTCTTTTTAAAGAAGATTAGGTGAGGAGGTTTGATAAATGGATCAAAGCATATACATCCACCCTCTTTCATCTCTTTTCCACATCTCGTTTCTTGGTAAAAGACAGCTAATTTTCTCCACATCAGTATATCCACTCCATTGCTATTCATTTGCTTCAATTTACATTTTTGTGTGTGCATGAATCTAAGTTCGGTAAAGATGAAACCTGCAATATTGGAATACCATATTTGGCAGCTTAAACTTTAGGTACGATAATCATGTTGTTCTATTAGCAATTTTCTTCAATACGAATACCCATCTTCTATTTAATAATAAGTTACCATGATGTGGTTTGTGCTGGCTTATTCATTATTTCATATAAACCTCGTACAATTTCAGTGGAAATTGGACTTGAAATCGTAAAGTACCAAATCATTGATTGGCGATCAACTTCTGATTAATTGATGGTAATTAAGTTATAACTTGCATTCACTGTGTTCACTATTAAGCTTTTATTTCGATGTCCATCTCATTGGATTCTTTTTTAAGTGTATCAACCTTAGTTTGGACTTATGATTTAAGAAGAGAAGATAATGCAAGCTAGTAGGTTGTTAGTATGATCACATTAGGAGTGCCTTCTTTAGTTTGTTAGTCGTGCCTCACATTAGCATGCTAATCGGTGGATATTGTATGCAAATCAGTACTTAAAAACCTATCAAACGGGTCGGGTAAAATTGACCTTATCCATTTTTAGATCCAAACCAATTTATACATTTATTATAAGGGTCAATATGCCCAACACTTTTCATATATGGGTCAACCCATTTAACTTACTTTAAAAACATAAAAAATCGAAAAATATAGAAAAAGTGGAAAAATGACCTATGAAACCTAAAAATGTGCAAATTACACTACATGATAAAAACTACACACATAAAATTGCACTAACCACGTATAAATTGCATGACTGTGTACATTAGTAGTTTGTTTAACCGATAATCAATATCTATCGTGGAAACAACTCTAAATATCATGAAAACAATACCAAATAAAATGAATAATACAAAACTACATTAAAAAACTACATCAAATAAGTTTTAAAAAACATCAAATGATGCTAATAATGCACCAAATTACATATTGTCCTCACATATAAATCTTAAAGCATATTAAAATATGTAAACTATGGATAACTTCCTCTTCTTCATTTTCACATCTTTTTCCAACACTTGCAAATGCAACAGAAAACATAATCTAGAGTGCATGTAAACTAAAACGAATGTTTCTACACCTAATGAAATGATCTTTGTATATAGATAGACTTAGAAAACACCGTTGTGACATGTACACTAATGCAAATGCACAAGTACCATGGAATGAAATGAACTAGTTGAGCTGTTTTTTAGAAAAATTCAACTCATTTGATACATTTTCTGTTTTTGCAGGTTCATTTTTAAAAAGAACTGGTTGAGCTTTCAATTTGAGAGCAACGTGTGAATTTTTGATGTAGTGCTGACCATTCCTAATGCAAGCTAGCTTGTATAGAGAATATAATTGTAACGACCCACCTTTTCAATCCTCGGAAGTAGCTCACTAATACATCCATGGTATTCATGTGTCGAGCATCCAAATGCTGAAAAAACAGATTGTTTGTGTGAAAAGAAAACGATAGGACATAATCTCACATCGTAAGGAGTAATATATGATATTCCAATTATCTTTATAGAAAAAAGATTTAATATTCAAATCACATCAGAGTCTAGTCTATCATCAGCCTGGACAGTTATAACAATTTGAACTCATAATTGCTGATAAATATAAACAACCAATGCAGTGAAAATAAAATATATGCGAATATGTCTTAGAGGTGTCCGGCTTGTCACTTGAAGCTTCAAGCATCTAAACTAAATCTGAAAACATGCTCGGGCTGAACCGAGCATTATAAGAAAATAATGTCTGTATCAGTCTGGTAAACCAGCTTGAGAAACACACATCATATAGATTTTTAATGCAATAAAAACCTTTCAAAATAAAGGTATCTCGTAAGACCATGCCACACATAAACACGGATGGTTTTTTCCTTATGATAACCAAACCATTCCATAGGAAATCTTCTGATATTATAATAGTGTCTAGGGTTAAAATAAATATCAAATCATAATTGAAATTCTTACATTAATTAAATTCCAGCACAATAAGTATACAACTAAGTCCATAAAGGCACATATTGGAGAATGGATTTCATACAATGACAAGGCACCGGGGTACCACCTACCATAGTACGTCATTAGAAAATGTACCAAGGGCCTTACCTAGAACCCCTGCCAACACAATATCGACCTACCCTTTATTAGATAGTACAAAATATGTCATCAACCTGGTTTCTTTGCAACCTCTAACTGAGTTCTCATGTACAACCAAATCCATATATATATATATATATATATATATATATATATATATATATAAGGGTGATGACATACCCTAATGGGTGTGATCCATATAGCCCTGCTGCATCTCCCCTGATTTTAGTCATTTTCGGTTGTTGAGGCTATAGGCTATAGGCTATGATTTACCTTTTATATAGCAATCCCACTTAGAGTGCTAACACAACCCTCAAAGTAATAATGCAATGCCAACATTCATCCATACAGGTTGTCCAGGATATGAACAAAGCGAAGGCACTACTTCTACTACATCTATTTTGGAATCACTCTTAGGATTAATAGCAAGTAGCCATTGCACTTCAAAGAGCTCTGTCTTCAATTCCATCATCTTCAACATGCTTCAAATTCGAATGTTTTAGTTGGTTCAAAATGGTTTTTTGATAATTCATACTTATCTGATCCCGGTCTCTTCGAACCAACATTCGATAGTTTCCGGTATCAATTTCGGTTCTTTTGGATATATACAGACAATACATAAGAGCGGAGATCACTTTCTAACCGTTTAAGTGGACGAGTTTCCTATCATTTGTCCTAGAAGAACACATGAGTTTAAATGTACAGTATAGCATCATCGAAGATAACTGTACCATATAATTCTCATGTTTCTCCTAGATATTTCCAGAGTTAAAAATGGGTGTAGATTTGATAGTTGGTTATTTAACTATCAAATAAACAAGCAATCAAGCATAAATTTAGTTCCATATGGAATCCACTAAGCCTTTTATATAAATCTCCATGTATTTGAATCACTTTAATTATTTTCCAAAAGATATTCATACACTTATCTCATTGGTATAAGTATATTCTCAAACCATTTTATTTCCTATACTTGGAAAACTTTACCATACACTTGTACAATGGTATAAGTATGTTCACAAAACATTTAAGAACGATTTCCTATTTCAAAATCATATTAAATGGACCCAAAAAATGTCACTCAAAACATTGTTTATTGTATACCCAAACCACTTATCCTTTGGTGTTAAGTACATAAAGATATTTCCATACCACCATAATTAAGAATGATTAACTATTAATTCATAAACTTAATTTCTATAAGTAATCCAATTCATACAAAATCAAGGTTTTATAAACCCAAAACCTTCTTTTCCAAAATTCTAAAATCTCTTCCCAATTTATAACTTTAGAAACCTTTTGTTTAAAAATAATTCTCTTTATAAAATAATTTATTACTTTAAACATTTGATTTAATAAATTGATTACCTTTAAAACCTTCCTAATAAATGATTTATTAATAAAATTATTAATTAACCTAAAACACTATAAATAAAATGATTTAGAAATTCCAAAAATAATTAATTAATTTTAAATAAAATAATTAATTAACTTTTAAAATATTATAATTCAAGTAATATTAACTTAACCATTTTAAATACAGAAAACATTTTACTTTGAAAATATTATAAAGTTAAAGTATGTTTAAATCCGTTTTCTTTTAAATTTGGAAAGAGGCTTTAGAGACCACAATGGTACTTAAACAAGCTACCATTTATTTTTTAGCTTAACATTCTTAGTCATATCACCGATATTTACATAAGCAACAAATATGAAAATAAATCCATAATTATCAATCAATTGATAAAACTTCATTTATCCAAATCACTAGCATAAAAATAAATGTTCAAATAAATAAAATTGCAGAACAGATTTATTCTGCTAAATAGATGTCCAATAAAATCAACTAAATAAAAATATAGTAGAATGGTGTTTCATTCTACTAACGGAATGTCAATGATACAATATAATTAACCAATCATATAATTATTTTCTAACACCATTGATTTATCAATATTTTTCACTTTAATAAATCTATCGAAAAATTGTACTAAGGTGGTTTGATTAGTTAATACGAATCAGCTGTCAAAATCTATAGGCTAAACGGACTTTATATGAGTGTGTTATAATTTGTTGAAGTTTTAAAACTTATTTAAATAAAAAAGAATGAACATAAACCTTGAACTCAAAACTCAACTTTCCCAAAGATAACAAACCCAAACCCAGATCAATACTTCTCCTTCCTAAAATTCCAAAATTCATTTCCTTCCTAAATTAAAACTTGGAACCAACATTTCCTATGCATTCACGTGCATGCTTGCACCTCGCACGCCGCCATCACCCTTCAGCAATCGCACGACCACCCCACAACTATCGCGCGACCACCCCCCTACCCCTACCCACAAACGCCAAATGCCTCGTGCAACCCACATGCACCCTCGCACGACCACCCCACAACTCATTGTAACTTAGATCTATGGACTAAAGAGTTGATATCCAAAGAGATTCAACTAGTATAATCATAATAAAGATTGATTAAAGTGGACGTAGGCCAGAGTCAGCCGAACCATTATAAAAGTTATGTGTCTCATTTCTTACTTCTGCTCTTTATTTGTTGTTTGCTTGAGATTTGTGCCGGTGGTTACACCGGTGCTTTTACATTTGATCCAGGGTGTTGATCCATTTTTTTAGGTTAACATTTTGGTGCTTTCACTGAGAGCCTTTAACGAGATCTGAAGAACTAAAGTTTGAATCTAAGATTTAGAGAAAAAGAGTATGCCTAATACTAGATTTAGTGTCGTAGCAAGTCAACCGGAGCCTGGGGGCAGCCGGGAGGCATCCTCAATTTCTTATCAACCCATATATATGATTAGAAAAGAAACAAAAAGGATGATGAAGGAGATGCAAGATGGGATCTTGCCTAGGCAACAAGAGATGATGGATAGCTTCTTCCAAAGGATGGACCAATAAGGGATAGCTAGATCTGCAGGAAATAGGAATCAAACACAAGGGAACAAAATAGGAGCTGCTGGAGTTAGATTGGAACAAGGTGGAGTCTTTCCCCCGCACCCAACGCAACCGATAGTTGGGGGCAACGCTGGTATCAAAAATAGGACCCAATGCAGGAGCATCAGGAGTTAGAGCAAAACAACTGAGATAATGCCTACATGACTTAGGGGCACGACGGATTTGGATCTTGGATAAGCTTTAACACCTGGAACGGGTGATGTTGGAGCAAAAGTAGCAAATCAGAGAATAAATACATGACTTCATGATCCGAAACTTGAATCCCACAGTTGGAACAGGGGGCAGGTCCATCCCTTACTCTTTGTCTTCTGTTTTTTCTGCCTTTAATAACCACGCTCTGAGTCGAATGCCTAGGATTACTATTTAGGAAAATAATGAACTCAAACCCTTACACGTGCACGAGACCTAGATTGGTCTCTAGGCGCGCTCTTTGTCAGATCTCCAAGGTGAAAATTTAGGATTTCTACTTGTTTTGATTCCTGCTTATTTGATTTTTACTTGTTTGTTTTGATTTGAATATTAGAATTTTGAAAAATCCACATTGATTATGATGACTGATATTGATTGCTTTAGAGTCCCGCCATGGGACTGGAGCATAGGGTGCACGTCCCCTTATCAGAGAGCGAGCGGATGGATTTGTACAATATTGATCGCCTTAGAGTCCCGACCGGAGAGACGGGACCAGAGTGCAAGAATTAAGTCTCTTCACCGAAAAGTGGGTGGAAGGGCTTACTTACCAAATGTAACGATTCGAATTTTTCGCGTTCGAAAATCGACATCCATACTTTACATTGTACTCGAATGCCGCAGATTCAACCGTTCAAATTCGAGTCGCCGGAGCTTATAACACATTAAGTAAATAACACAGCGGAAGAAAAAGAATAGCATATATCAATATACAACATTGATACAATAACAGATACAATATCTGATACAACAGAATGATACAATGAATATACATCAGAGATATGATACAAGACAATAACAGCGGAAAGAATAGATAACACTAGCAGTGAAACAATATCTCCAATATGGTCTTCAAGAGAGAACTCCAGAACTGTAACTCCATCTCCAAGGCACCAATCCAGAAATAGCTCGAACTTCCAAATCAAGATGAAGAGAAGCAACTCGATCCAAATGCGATTGCCAAATCCTAAGGCTGGAAGCTATCAAATCTACACCTACTATACGACTATCTGAAAACCCCAACTCTAGACTGCCCTAAAATTACAATTTTTATTTTCGATACATTTATATTTATAAACTTAAGATATTAAACTTATTATATTTTTGTTTCAAATATAAATTTCTTTATAAAATTTAGAAAAATCTCAAATTAACTCATCATTAATTCACAATTAAATTTTCAAAATCACATAAATTGTCAAATTAAACTTGTTCAAAATTCGGGAACCCCTTAACTTAAAACATTAAATGATCCAGAGAGCACATTAAACTTAAATGATCAAGGGAGATCGATCCTTAAAAAAATTGATTTAATAAAAGGATTTTAATGCCTTATAAATAGAATAAAATAGATAAATCCTAGATGAACACAGGATGATCTTGATATATGATGTGATTCTGATATACGGTGTGATTTTTGATATATAATGTGATTTTGATATATGATAAGACAACTCTGAATGAGAAGCAAAATGATAATGATGTAAATCCCGAATGAACATGGAAGAATTAGAGATATGTGATGTAAATAGAGATATGTGATGTAATTGGAAATATACGGTGTAATTGGAAGCATGTGATTTATTTAGATATATGTGATGTAATAACTCCAAATGAAATCGGAATGATTGTGATGTATAGATTACACTTGGGTAGAGTCTAGATTCTTAGGATGTAACTGGTTTGGAACAACTTGTGATTGCCAAGAGAATCCGAAGGAACTGGATGATTCACCGAGGCTAAAGCAGCTAAAAAGCTCAATTATCAAAGACTTGAAACATGAACTTGTTCTTAAACAAAGCACACCTTTCATTCAAAAGACATAATTTGTAGGGCAACTATTAATTGGGTTAAAACATTCAAACTACGCCAAAATAACTCAAGAATCAACCAAAAGAACCAAAAAAAGAAGAAGAGAAACACCTAAGAGGAAAAATGCCAAAATAAGCTAAGGTGATGGATTGCTAGCGGTCCATTACATATGGATCGCTAGCGATCCATAAGGCTTGCACATGGACCCTCCAAACCTCTTGTATCATGATTCATTACCATTTCTAAGCACGCTTGCCAAGTTCCATAGCATGCCAAATAATCTAGCCGTAGAAGTGAAGACTCGTCTAATTCAAGCTGTTTGGCCAAAATTAGCTAACTTAAAATGAACCTACAGAACTCATATGAAGTAGGATTGACTTTAGATTTTAGGAGAACATTTAAAAAACATAGGAGAAGGCTCACAAGAAAATGAAGTCATTTAGAGTTGATTTGATGGATTGCTAGCGAACCATCGAGAGTGGGACCCACCAACTAAATTTTTTATGGTGGGTCCTAACACCCTATAGAGTATTCCTGCAAAGTTATGTTTGATTTCGTTAAGATTTGAGCGAGTTATGGATGATTCTTCTGGACCAGATGACCCATGAAGACGGATGTTCAAACTAACTGCAAATGACTTGATATTTTAACAAGGCACAAAGATAGGAAGACAACCAAACAAAGATCACTCAAAAATACGCTAAGTAAATGGATAGCTAGCGATCCATCCTTTATGGATAGCTAGCGATCCACCCTTTATGGATAGATAGTGATCTATCGAGATAGGTCGGATTGCCCACAAACTTTCTAAGCTCCTTCGTAGCACTAAGTAAAAGCTTCCGGTAGAAAAGTATGCTAAGTTGATGGATAGCTAGTGTAACGACCCGTATTTTACGTGTCGATAAATCGTAGAATTTGCTGGTCGATAGTGTTCTTTGTGTTGCCTCTAGCTTGAGTCGTTTAGAAGTTAACCCGGGTACAAGTGATGAGTCGTGACCGACTCATGGAGGGCCGACTCATAGGGTTGCCGAGTTAGCAGGGTAGCGAGTTAAGAGGGGCAACGGCTTATAGGTTTGGCCGAGATGAGGATGGTGACCGACTCACGAGACAGCGGTTTAAAGTGTGGACCGACTCATAGGATGGACCGACTCATAGGATGGACCGACTCATAGGATTTGCCGAGTTAAGGAGTTAACGGGTTAAGGTGTTTTGGTCATGAGTCGTTAGGAACGACTTAAAGATGAGTCGGAGGTTGTTAGGTCGTCAATACGACTTAACGAGAAAGGTTGAGCCGGCTTAGTGGATGAGTCGTGAGTCGGCCTCGTAGATGAGTCGTTTAGTAGATGAGTCGTTGGGGGGCTGTGTTGTGTTGAGTCGGCATAGCAGTGTGCGTTGTTAGGTCGGCTGTAGGATAGGTCGTTAACGACCTAGTTAACCCGCGTCTTGGTTAAGTCGAGTGTGTCTTAGGTCGTGTGGCCTTTCTTAGTCATGGGTCGTAGCACAATTGAGTCGTAAGTCGGCTAGGTGTTTTGGACAGGCAGTGAGTTAGGTCGTGGAGTCTTGAGTCTTGTGTCGGTAGGTGTTGAGTCGGCCTCGGTTGTTGAGTCGTGTGAGTGGCTTGTGTTGAGTCGGCATGGGATGAGTCGGGGACGACTCAGGAGTTGGGTCGGCGGCGACCTAAGAGCGACGACTCATGGGATTCAGCCTATAAATAGAGGGGTTCGGCTCACTTTTTGGCACCGGTTTTCGAAGCGACGAAGTGCTGTCATTTTGGAACTCGACTACAGTATTTTCTTCACTTCTTTCTCTACTTCTATCAAGTGCTAACATCCATTGAAGATTTAAGATCAAGATCAAAGATCAAGAGCCAAAGTTGAAGATTTTCATCCGAAGAGGCTAGATTTCACTGTTTCAAGTGAAATTTCTCCGGATCAAGTCCAAGTCCTTGCTGTCCAGATCTGAAGTTGATTCATTTTAGGTTGTTTTGGTGATTTGGTGAGTGGTAGTTATCTCTCACGCGGATCCAAAGGAGTATATTGGATTGGTGGCTTGATTGAGTGTTAAAGTTAGAGATTTCATGCATTTTTCTTAGATCCAAGTCTAGATCCATTGTTTTTTTTTGAAGATGTTTACTTATGCAAGTTTATTTAACAAGTATTAGAGACAAAACCCATGTTTTATATTTGTTGGACTTTTGCTCATTTATTTACGAAATTGCCATTATAGTTGATATTGTTGTTAGATCTTGTTTGAATGCTTGATTGGTTGTATTAATGATTGATTGTGTGAATGTATGATAGATTTGATTGCTCCAAGTTAGCTTGTAGTTGATTTGGAACAAGATGGTTGAAGATGATTCAAAAGCTAAGTGGAAAGGCTCTTGAATGGTGGAAGCTGCCTGTAGCATATGAAGCGGATGTGGAAGCTCATATGGATGGATTCGAGGATATGGGATCTTGCCATGATGCGAGAAGGCAAAGCATGATTGAGATGGAACTTTGCTATGACATGATGAGGCAAGACATAGGTTGTGATGGGACGGGTCACGATGACGTTCCAAGCACGTGCTGCGACGACGTGCAAAGTTATGTTGATTACTCGGTGATGCAATCCGAGTTGGTGATAATGGTTAGCTTGAGAGGCGCTTGAGCTAGTATGGATATAGTCGTCGAAGAGGATGACTAGGAGGCTGAGATCTTATCGTTGTTGAAGGTTCTAGCATGCTCAAAGCAAGAGTACGTTGGAACGGGCTGCGACGACGTTCCAAGCACGGGCAGCGACGACGTGCTAGTACTCTGGGTAGTTGCGAAAATTCCTAGGCACGGGCTGCGACGACGTGCGGAGTTATGGCTAGAACCGGGGTTACCATTAGCCCTTGACGGATGGTCATTCAACTAACGGTGAAATCAAGGCAATGATAACAGTGATAGCCAGAGTCATGGATGTTTGGTTGTATTATCATTCGGCCTCAAGAGCGGTGTTTTCTGGGTGCTTATCTGATCTTGGTTTAGGCCTTGGGGGTTTGTATTTGGAAAACATCGTCCTTGACTCGAGTGGTTATTGTTTTACCTTAATTGTCTATATTGATATGATTGCTTCTCCTTAGTGTGTGTCTGGGGGCTATCACTGTAGAATGAGGTGGAGTGGGATGGTTTGGTTCCTATTCCTTTTATCCCTTATGCTCTTTTGGTATGTTTTGATTGTTAATTTACTGCTCACTAAGACTTTGTCTGACTCAAGGTTTTATGTCTCCTCTTATTACCTTGGGCTGTTCATCCATGTTGGGATGGGCAGACTAGGTAGCAGGTTGCAGGTGTTGTGCTTGGAGTTCTCCGCTGATGATGACGAAGACGAGCAGGAGGCTATGCATATTAGTTTTTTTTTCTTACTATATGTACTGGGTATCCGCTGCTGTATTTGATGAGTGTTTTGTAGTGAGGTCATGATGTATGGATTTATTGAGATGATTGTATAAAACTACTGTGATGCTTATATGATGATTTTCTGTTATGAGGCTTCACTATATATTTCTCTATTGTATTTTATCCATGCGCTGTGAGTTACGATAGAGATTCTGCGATTTTATTCTACCCTGACTATCGTCCATGGCTGCCTGGCACGTCTTTCAGCGCACTATTCCCTTGATAAGGTGCGGGAGTCATGGGCGGTCGTCACATTTGGTATCAGAGCTTTGGTTAATCGATTTTAGCCAACGCTCGCTGACGTAACTACGTAAGAGAGACGTAATTGTATTTTGATGGATGATTACTATATATGATATAGTAGCTTAGAAGGATTTGAACTCCTTATGTAGTTGTTTCTTAAGGTGTTCTAATCATTCCTTTTTACAGATATTAAGGATGAGTCGAAGTGAGAGACAAGCTGCGAGGGATAGCCGTGCTGCTAGGGAAGCTGTTGATTATGCTCCTATGTTTGAGGCCATGATGACTTCAATCATGAGGAGGATACCAGCTTCAGGATCATCTGTGGATGTGGGAGTTCAAGTCCAAGCTCCGAGACCGGTGGATTTTGCTAAGCTTTGCAAGGATTATACTTCTCTCGGAGGAAAAGCTTTCTTGGGAACGGAGTCGACTATTGAAGTGCAGAGATGGATTGATGCTTGTCGAAGGATCTTTGGTGATTTAGGGATTGAGGATGCAACCAAGAGGAAGCTTGCATCGAGACAGCTTCAGGGAAGAGCTGCTGATTGGTGGAATTCTATCACCATAGATACACCAGAAGAAGAGATTACTTGGGAGCAATTCCAAGTTAGATTTGAGGCCAAGTTCATCTCCACTGTTCAGAAGTCTGCTCTGTTCAAGAGGTTTGTAGAGCTCAAGCAAGGTGGGAGGCCTGTTCTTGAGTATATCTCTGAGTTCGAAGCTTTGTCTAAGTATGCCAGATCGTATATTGATTCTCCCTACCAGAAGAACGAGAAGTTTGTGACTGGTCTGGATGCTTATCTGGGAAGGCAGTTAGTGGATCATCTGGACGATCCATTTGAGAAGCTTGTGGAGAAAGCTTTGAGGCATGAGAGTTTGTTCCCTAAGGAAAGTTCTGTTGTTGCTGTAACCAGGGAAGTATCTAAACCACAGCAGAGTGGCAACAAGAAGAGGAAGCAGCAGCAACAGAAGGGTAAGGATGGCCAGAAGAAGCCAAAGGGCGAAGTGACTTGCTATAACTGCCAGAAGAAGGGTCATCTCTCCAAGGATTGTAGGAATCCAGAGGCGCCGGCGAAGTGCCATAACTGTGATAAGCCAGGGCATTTCAGGAAGGATTGTCCAGAGCCGAGGAAAGATAGGCAGGTTGTGCAAGCTTATGCTTTGGAAGCTGTGCCGTCGTCTTCAAGAGCTCCTACAGCTGAAGAGAAGGGGAAGAGTGTGGTGGTTCAAGGTACTCTTTCTATTTGTGGTGTTCCAGTTAGAGTGTTGTTTGATACTGGAGCGTCGCATTCTTTTGTTTGTGATGATTTGGTAGGCCGGTTGGGTTTGAAACCGGATATTGTTGATAGGCCATTGGTTGTGACTAATCCGGTTGGGGGTTCGTCATGTTTGTGTATGTTATGCCGTGGTCTAGTTGTGTCGAGTCATGATTGCTCGTTTGTTTGTGATTGCTTTGTTCTGAACTTTGCGGGGTTCGGAATTATTTTGGGTATGGACTGGCTTAGGAAGTATGCGGCAAGGATTGATTGTGAGAGGCTGGAGGTGACAGTCGGGAATGTGGAAGGGCGAAAGGTTGTGATACGATGTAAGCATGAGGAAGGCGTCTTCATGAGCTTCATGTATTCGCTGGTTGTTCCACGGGATGGACTGTCATCGGTGCCTATTGTGAATGGATTTGAGGACGTCTTTGACGAAGTCAAAGGGTTGCCGCCGCATAGGGAGATCGAGTTTTGTATCGATCTAGTTGAGAGAGCCAGACCTGTTGTGATGCCTCTTAGGCGAATGGCACCGAGGGAGCAGCAAGAGCTGAAGGTGCAAGTTGATGACCTTTTGCAGAAAGGATTCATTCGGAGAAGTGTGTCCGAATGGGGTGCGCCCGTTGTGTTCGCAACCAAAGCGGATGGATCGTTGAGGTTGTGTGTTGATTATCGTGAGCTGAATAAGGTGACTAAGAAGAACAAGTATCCATTGCCGAGAATAGATGACTTGTTTGATCAGCTTCACGAGGCTAAGGTGTTTTCTCAGATGGATTTGGCAACGGGATTTCACCAGTTGAGAGTGGCGAAGGATAGTGTGCCGAAGACTGCTTTCAGGACACCATCCGGGTTTTATGAGTGGCTGGTAATGCCGTTTGGATTGACTAACGCGCCAGCATATTTTGTGGATCTTATGAATAGAGTATTCAGAGATCAGTTGAATAAGTTCGTGCTTGTGTTCGTGGATGATATTTTGGTTTATTCCAGAACTGAGGGAGAGCACAAGACGCACTTGAGAATTGTTTTGGAAATCTTACGGAAACATCAGCTGAAGGCTAAGTTTTCGAAGTGTCACTTCTGGAAGAATGAAGTGAGGTTCTTAGGCCATGTTATCTCTGGAAATGGAATAGCGGTTGATCCCACTAAGGTGGCAGCAATCCAGGATTGGGTTAGACCTAAGAATGCATCGGATGTGAGAAGTTTTCTGGGATTAGCAGGATATTATCGTCGGTTTATCAAAGACTTTTCCAAGATAGCTGCACCATTAACAGGATTGACGAAGAAGAACCAAGTGTTCAGATGGGATGATAAGTGTGAGCAAGCTTTCGTAATCCTGAAAGAGAGGCTGACGAGTGCTCCTGTTTTGACTATTCCAAGTGGGAATGATGAGATGGTGGTTTACACCGATGCATGTGGCACTGGACTAGGAGCGGTGCTAATGCGGAAGGATAAGGTTGTTGCGTATGCTAGTCGACAACTGAAGCCGCATGAAAGGAATTATCCGACTCATGATTTGGAGTTAGCGGCGATTGTGTTTGCTTTGAAGATGTGGAGACATTACTTATTGGGAGTTAGATTCGAGTTGTTTACAGATCATAAGTCGTTGAAGTATCTGTTCTCCCAAAAGGATTTAAATCTTCGACAGCAACGGTGGCTAGAGTTCTTAGCATCGTATGATTTTGGTATAGCCTATACTCCGGGAAAAGGTAACGCAGTAGCTGATGCGTTAAGTCGAAGACATGCAGGATTAGGAGCCATGTTTTCGGAATGGAAGAGTCTTGAGTATTTGGCTGAGTTTGACTTCAGGCCTAGATGTGAATTGGAACCTGAAATGTTGGCAAACTTATCGATAAGACCTACTCTTGTGGAGAGGATTGGTGAGAGCCAAAGGCGAGACGATAAGCTTATCAAGATTATTCGTGACTTGGAATCTGGATTGGAACCAGAGAAGGATAAAGGATTCGAGGTCGATCGAGAGGGTTGGCTTCGAAAGCAAGGACGATTGGTTGTTCCCGATGTAGATGGATTGAGAGATGAAGTTCTGAGGGAAAGTCATCACTCGAAGTTGACAATTCATCCAGGTGGAAATAAGATGTATCGAGATATGAAGAGAGCCTATTACTGGGAAGGTATGAAGAAGGATGTTGGAAATTTTATCTCCAAGTGTATGAATTGCCAGTTGGTGAAAGCCGAGCAGAAGATGCCCAGTGGATTGCTTCAGCCATTAGAGGTTCCTACGTGGAAGTGGGAGCAAGTGTCGATGGATTTTATCGATGGTCTGCCTAGGACAAGAGCGGGGAATGAAGGGATTTGGGTCATAGTAGACCGTTTGACCAAGAGTGCAAGGTTCATTCCTGTTCGATCGACTAGGACTGCATCGAAGTTGGCTGAGTTGTATGTGAAGTGGATTGTTCGATTCCATGGTATTCCGAAGAGTATAGTGAGCGATCGAGACCCATTGTTCACTAGTGGATTTTGGAAGAGCTTCCAGGAAGTTTTGGGAACCGAGTTGTGTTTGAGTACAGCTTATCACCCTCAAACCGATGGTCAGACTGAGAGAGTCAACCGAGTTTTGGAAGACCTTCTTAGGGCATGTGTCTTGGACTTCGGAGGGTCATGGGAAGATCACCTTCATTTGGTGGAGTTTGCTTATAATAACAGTTATCAGTCGAGTATTGGTATGGCACCATATGAGGCATTGTATGGAAGACCGTGTAACTCTCCGACATGTTGGTTGGAAACTGGAGAAAGGTTGATACTTGGGCCAGAGATGATTCGACAGACTTCGGATTGTATAGAGATCATTCGGCAACGAATGAAGGCAGCCCAAGATCGTCAGAAAAGTTATGCAGATAATCGTCGAAAGGATTTGGAATTCGACGTGGGCGATATGGTTTTTGTGAAGATTTCTCCATTGAAGAATGTTATTAGATTCGGGAAGAAAGGGAAGTTAACTCCGAGATTTGTTGGACCATTCCCGATTACCGAGAGAATTGGAAAGCTCGCTTATAGATTGGAGTTACCAGAAAAGATGGCGGGTGTGCACAATGTTTTTCATGTGTCTTATCTACGGAAGTACGTGCACGACCCAACTACGGTGGTTTCTGCTGATAGCTGTGAAGATTTGGAGGTTGATCCAGTTGTTACGAGACCTCGTAAGCCGCTTCGTATTGTTGAAACTGATACGAAACAGCTTAGGAGGAAGACGATTACGTTGCTCAAGGTACAATGGAGTGATGATGTTAACGACTGTACGTGGGAGGAGGAAGAGAAGATGAAGGCAGCTCATCCCGAACTCTTCGAGGTATGGCCCTAAAGTGTCGTGACATCTCATGAATTTGTAGCTTGTTCTAAGTCTTAGAATTCTGCATGCTAGGCTAGAATTGGATGCAGGGTTTGATTGATTTCTATGGATGGTAGGCATGCGGAATAATTTTGATTGCTGTTGTTTGCTTGGAATTTCGGGGGCGAAATTCCTAAGGGGGAGAGAATGTAACGACCCGTATTTTACGTGTCGATAAATCGTAGAATTTGCTGGTCGATAGTGTTCTTTGTGTTGCCTCTAGCTTGAGTCGTTTAGAAGTTAACCCGGGTACAAGTGATGAGTCGTGACCGACTCATGGAGGGCCGACTCATAGGGTTGCCGAGTTAGCAGGGTAGCGAGTTAAGAGGGGCAACGGCTTATAGGTTTGGCCGAGATGAGGATGGTGACCGACTCACGAGACAGCGGTTTAAAGTGTGGACCGACTCATAGGATGGACCGACTCATAGGATGGACCGACTCATAGGATTTGCCGAGTTAAGGAGTTAACGGGTTAAGGTGTTTTGGTCATGAGTCGTTAGGAACGACTTAAAGATGAGTCGGAGGTTGTTAGGTCGTCAATACGACTTAACGAGAAAGGTTGAGCCGGCTTAGTGGATGAGTCGTGAGTCGGCCTCGTAGATGAGTCGTTTAGTAGATGAGTCGTTGGGGGGCTGTGTTGTGTTGAGTCGGCATAGCAGTGTGCGTTGTTAGGTCGGCTGTAGGATAGGTCGTTAACGACCTAGTTAACCCGCGTCTTGGTTAAGTCGAGTGTGTCTTAGGTCGTGTGGCCTTTCTTAGTCATGGGTCGTAGCACAATTGAGTCGTAAGTCGGCTAGGTGTTTTGGACAGGCAGTGAGTTAGGTCGTGGAGTCTTGAGTCTTGTGTCGGTAGGTGTTGAGTCGGCCTCGGTTGTTGAGTCGTGTGAGTGGCTTGTGTTGAGTCGGCATGGGATGAGTCGGGGACGACTCAGGAGTTGGGTCGGCGGCGACCTAAGAGCGACGACTCATGGGATTCAGCCTATAAATAGAGGGGTTCGGCTCACTTTTTGGCACCGGTTTTCGAAGCGACGAAGTGCTGTCATTTTGGAACTCGACTACAGTATTTTCTTCACTTCTTTCTCTACTTCTATCAAGTGCTAACATCCATTGAAGATTTAAGATCAAGATCAAAGATCAAGAGCCAAAGTTGAAGATTTTCATCCGAAGAGGCTAGATTTCACTGTTTCAAGTGAAATTTCTCCGGATCAAGTCCAAGTCCTTGCTGTCCAGATCTGAAGTTGATTCATTTTAGGTTGTTTTGGTGATTTGGTGAGTGGTAGTTATCTCTCACGCGGATCCAAAGGAGTATATTGGATTGGTGGCTTGATTGAGTGTTAAAGTTAGAGATTTCATGCATTTTTCTTAGATCCAAGTCTAGATCCATTGTTTTTTTTTGAAGATGTTTACTTATGCAAGTTTATTTAACAAGTATTAGAGACAAAACCCATGTTTTATATTTGTTGGACTTTTGCTCATTTATTTACGAAATTGCCATTATAGTTGATATTGTTGTTAGATCTTGTTTGAATGCTTGATTGGTTGTATTAATGATTGATTGTGTGAATGTATGATAGATTTGATTGCTCCAAGTTAGCTTGTAGTTGATTTGGAACAAGATGGTTGAAGATGATTCAAAAGCTAAGTGGAAAGGCTCTTGAATGGTGGAAGCTGCCTGTAGCATATGAAGCGGATGTGGAAGCTCATATGGATGGATTCGAGGATATGGGATCTTGCCATGATGCGAGAAGGCAAAGCATGATTGAGATGGAACTTTGCTATGACATGATGAGGCAAGACATAGGTTGTGATGGGACGGGTCACGATGACGTTCCAAGCACGTGCTGCGACGATGTGCAAAGTTATGTTGATTACTCGGTGATGCAATCCGAGTTGGTGATAATGGTTAGCTTGAGAGGCGCTTGAGCTAGTATGGATATAGTCGTCGAAGAGGATGACTAGGAGGCTGAGATCTTATCGTTGTTGAAGGTTCTAGCATGCTCAAAGCAAGAGTACGTTGGAACGGGCTGCGACGACGTTCCAAGCACGGGCAGCGACGACGTGCTAGTACTCTGGGTAGTTGCGAAAATTCCTAGGCACGGGCTGCGACGACGTGCGGAGTTATGGCTAGAACCGGGGTTACCATTAGCCCTTGACGGATGGTCATTCAACTAACGGTGAAATCAAGGCAATGATAACAGTGATAGCCAGAGTCATGGATGTTTGGTTGTATTATCATTCGGCCTCAAGAGCGGTGTTTTCTGGGTGCTTATCTGATCTTGGTTTAGGCCTTGGGGGTTTGTATTTGGAAAACATCGTCCTTGACTCGAGTGGTTATTGTTTTACCTTAATTGTCTATATTGATATGATTGCTTCTCCTTAGTGTGTGTCTGGGGGCTATCACTGTAGAATGAGGTGGAGTGGGATGGTTTGGTTCCTATTCCTTTTATCCCTTATGCTCTTTTGGTATGTTTTGATTGTTAATTTACTGCTCACTAAGACTTTGTCTGACTCAAGGTTTTATGTCTCCTCTTATTACCTTGGGCTGTTCATCCATGTTGGGATGGGCAGACTAGGTAGCAGGTTGCAGGTGTTGTGCTTGGAGTTCTCCGCTGATGATGACGAAGACGAGCAGGAGGCTATGCATATTAGTTTTTTTTTCTTACTATATGTACTGGGTATCCGCTGCTGTATTTGATGAGTGTTTTGTAGTGAGGTCATGATGTATGGATTTATTGAGATGATTGTATAAAACTACTGTGATGCTTATATGATGATTTTCTGTTATGAGGCTTCACTATATATTTCTCTATTGTATTTTATCCATGCGCTGTGAGTTACGATAGAGATTCTGCGATTTTATTCTACCCTGACTATCGTCCATGGCTGCCTGGCACGTCTTTCAGCGCACTATTCCCTTGATAAGGTGCGGGAGTCATGGGCGGTCGTCACAGCTAGCAATCCATCCCCTACGATAGCTAGTGATTCATCACTTATAGATAGCTAGCGATCCATAGAAATGACTCTGATTGATTTGAGATTTTTGGTGATGACTTAGATAACAACTGGACTCTTCTACACCTAGACTTTTGGTCCAATGCTCACTGAACTTCCCTATAAATACTCACCTACCTGCAACTTGAGATGGATCTTTTTTGGATAGAGAGATGCTATTACTCGATTGGAATTCCTTCACTTCTTCAACTTTCTTCTTCCACACAATAGTCATCAAGAGGGTAACTATGATTATCCAGTCAATTCTTGAACTTGTGACTTATTCTAACTCATTGTAACTTAGATCTAAGGACTAACTAGCTGATGTCCAGAGAGATTCAACTAGTATAATCATAATAAAGATTGACTAAAGTGAACGTAGGCCAGAGTCTGTCGAAACACTATAAAAATTATGTGTCTGCTTTCTTACTTCTGCTCTTTATTTGTTGTTTATCTAAGATTTGTGCTCCTGATTATCTACAGTGGTGATTTCACATTTGATCCAGGGTGTTGATCTATTTTTTGGGTTAGCATCTTGCATACTTTTTTGTTGAACACAATGCTATGTAAAATTGATCAAACCGACCATTAGAGAGATTTGTCTACTGTAGATTTATAAAATCAAATTGTGTAAAGCCAAAAAAATAAAAAACGTGTCTTTAACCTATCTCCTTAAATCAATTTAATCCTATTTACTTTGTTTTCTCTACTAATGTTACATTAAATCTCTTTAATTTAATTTTTTTCAGCATATTATTACTTGATGTTTAATAATGAAAATTTTTACTATTTTTTATTTATGTAATCGAACAATCGGTTTTCCACTATTATACGATTATACTAGTTGTTTATACCTACAGTAAGGCAACATGTAGTTCTATAAACACAATATTATAGTGTAATAATGAAACACATACCGAATGGAAAATGATAGATGATGGGTTGTTATATGTAAGAAAATGAAAGGGGTCCAGTTGAGACTAAGAGTCCACTACAGGCACCTTCATTCCGCAAGCAAATTTTATTTATTCGTTAAATTATAAAGTTTGGGTTATTCCAACATTAAAGAAGATTAGAAATTACCTTTTTTTACAGGTGAAAGTAAAAAAAGCATTTAGATCATACATGACGCTGTGGATTAATGCCTCTTCCTCTTGAGAATGGAACTTTGTAATATCTTCAGTAAGATCCTCGATTGTTTGCATACTCGTACCACCATAAAACCACTCTCTTGTAAGTAATAGTGCTTGGACAATGTCTTCTTTCAGTGAACCACAGTAGTTGTCAAGTACTCTACCACCAATGCTAAAGGCACTTTCTGACGCCTTGGTAGTTACCGATACTTCCAAAATATCTTTTTCCACAAGGTATAAAATAGAATATTGAAACCAAAATGAGAGTACATTAAACTCTATTTTGTGATCAACCAACCCATCTTTTAAATACAAATAAAGTTCCGATCAAGAAAAATTGCTAACAAATTCCAAATCTTGGTAAGAATCAAATTATTCCAACATATCTTCACGTTCTTGTGAAATATACCCATAAATGAAGTGGAAATTCCATATATTTTGTAGTATTTGTTTTAATAGGTGACCCTTCTTGCATCTTCTTTGTATATTCAAAAAACAATTCTTCTAGTTTTCTTTTTTACTTTTACAAATTTTAAGTTACTTCCTTATAGCTTTTCAAAGAAAATCAAACAAAATTTGATATGGATCAAAAATACATGTAACGACCCGTAATTTCGCTACTTCGAAAATGAAAGATTTTTTTATTTTAAATTTAAAAAGAGTTTAAAACTTAAATAAATAAGTTATATATAATAAATAATAATAATAAGAGAAATTATAAAAAGTATAAATTTGGATTTTAGAACAAATCAGCAAAAGTTAAGTTTTGTTAAAAATAAATAAATAAAATAAATAGGTTTAAATATTTTTTTAAAAAGATAAATCTTATTAAAAAACACCTAATAAAGATAACATAAGTATATTAGAAGATTTAAAAGTATGTTAATAATCATTTTATAAAAATAACCAAAATTTGCCGCATTTGTCAGTTTTACATACACTGTTAAATAAGAGATTTTGATATTATTTAAATATAATTTTATAATATGAATAGACATCTTTTAATTTATTTAAAAAAAAGTAAAAAGTTTATTTTTAAGTTTGGTTTACTTAAATATATAGTTTAACAAAAACGTCAAATTTTGACTGTAAAATATGTCAACAAAAAACACCATTTTCTACCGAAACAAGTTGTCGTCAAGTTGTCGCAACATGATATATTTTCAAACATATATATGCACTTAAAAAACTATGTTACATGTTACATTTAACATATAAAAAAATTCACTTTGAAAAGTCAAAGTAAACAAATATCTCAAAAGGAGCTTGATTTACTATTTTCCATATTTAATAAAATTTATAAACATAAACATTGCTTAAAAATCCTAACATTCCACCCCTCATTTATGGAAAGTCCCTTCATGCATGGAAAAGGAGAAAAATGTAGTTTAAGTGTTTTCTAAGTTATGGAAAAGTAGCCAAATCATTACATAAGGACTAAAACATATCTTCTCGCCACTAATGCAAGTCTCTTCATACATGGAAACTAAGAAAATTAATATTTTAACATTTTAAAGTTTAAGAAAATGAGGCAAACATCATTTCTTAAGTACAAATCACATCTTAACATCCTATCCACCATTAGTGCACTTCATATCATGCTTAGCCAAAAGTCAAAAAGTAAGATAAGGATATTTAAGTCATTTACCTTTCCAAACTCAATTATAAATAAGCATGCATACCTTCCATTTTTGCACACTTCATTCCCTATCTTCCTTCTTCAATTTCTTCATCTTCTTCACCTCCATTTCCATGGCTTCCCACCTCTCCATTCTCTTCCACCATCTCCACCAAGCTCCGCCACCCCCTAAACCCACATCTGCCCAAGGCCAACCACTTCCAAAACCACCTTCCACCTCCCAAACCCACGACCAAGCTCCACTACTCCACACCCGAACTCCACCCTTCACCTATAGCCAAGGCCGAGCCCCCCATGCACATACCCACCTCCTACACCCCCACACCTCCCTCAAAACCCCCGCACACCCTGCCTACCCAAAGCCACACACACCCCATAGCCTAGGCCGTACCCTTCATTTAAAAGCCCACATGAACACTAAAAAAAGAGAAAAAAAGAAAAGAAAAGGAAAAAAAGAGAAGGAAAGGAAAACGGAAAATTTGAGACATTCGAAAAATAGCACGTTAGTTCGTTAGCCGTAAGCAAGCCAATTTGCCTAAAGTTTGATGGAGTGGAAATAAAGGTGAGAAAGTTCTCACTGCTTTTAAAAGATCGTATTTTTATTTTGTTATAATAATCATCTTATTACATATGCAAGTACACACCCCTTTGAAATGTTATTATGAATGTTTGGATATGTTTGTATTATGCTTGAATAGTTGCAAGCGTTTATGGTTGTGATTATTTATCATATTAGTTTGTGTATGAACCACAATTATGTTAGTGATAAATGTTAAACTTGGTTATGCTCATTTTTGATTTAGTATTCCCTTTGTTAAATAAGGCCAATTTTGGTGATATGATATACTTTAGAAAAATAAGTCTCTTTTCAAGTGGAATTGAAATTAAAATTAAAATAAAAGAGAATTTGAAATTTGAAGTGAAACGGGATTAAAAAAGATAGTTAAATTGAAATTGAGATGAATAGTGAAATTGAAATTGAAATCGATTTTGAAAATTGAAAGTGAAATTAAGGTGAAATTTAAGTTTAAATTGAAATTAGATTTGAAATGTAAATTTTAATTGAGTTTAATTTGAAGCTAGAATTAAAATTAAATTGAAATTGTAATTTAAATTTAATATTAAAATAATAGTAATAAAATAATATTATAATATGGAAATAGTGAAATTGCAATTTAAAAGCTTTAAAATGTGGAAATATTGATTTAAAATGATTTGTAATGATTTTATAAGTGATAAAATTCAATTTGAATATATTATTTCAAGTGCTGAAAAATAAGTTAAAATTTGGTGCGTCGCGCAAAGGTAGTTCGCGACTTCGCGCCGAAAAGTTAAAACTTATGTATAAAGTGGAATATGGCTCAGAATTCTTCGAGATAAGAATCCGGACTATTATATCCATATCTTCTAAAAAAAGAAAGAAAATCAAAATTTCGTCGAGTAGATTTTGAATTAAGTCCAAATCAATTTTCTAGAAAAATCGCACTTGTGTAGTTAAGTGGCCATAACAGAATGGTTTTTGAATGAACATTTTTAATTATAGAAAATATGGAATAAATTTGATAAATCTATTTAAATAGTTTAGTTGAAATGAAAAATATGAATTTTTAAATACTCTAAAAAAGATTGTATTAAGTTTTCGAAAATAAAAGAAGATTGGTATTATCCAAAATTTAAGCAATCTCCAAATTGAATGATTTCTATGATCCTATTTACTCAAAAATGTTTGCTAAGATTGATTTAAGGTTTATCGTAAACGATGTCTTAAATAACATTGTTTTTTGACTTTCCTAAAAGTTAAGGGATTTGGATTGAGAGTTAAGTGAGGGAAATTGAAATATTATCCAATGCAAAAGAATGAATTGACTTAGAATTTCACTAAAATAAAAGAAAGAGATTTCGAAATCATCCGAGAAGAATTAAAGTGAAAAGAGACTTAATGACCATGTACACTCATATTCACTTTTTATTGATAATTGGATTTCGAGGAACCGAGGTCGGATTTGGGTGATTCCTATCCAAAAACCACTTCAAACCAGTGTATATGTTCGAAGAGTGAAGATAATTGAAGACGGAGATATTAAGACGAATAATAACGAGGGATTACTTGTTGATTAATTGGAGATAAACTCTCGATTCACTATATTGTAGGAGGGGTCTCATTGTTATGAAAAAACCTCAAAACCACAAGGATTTATCGCCCAGTAATGGCCGTGGAAAGTTCCTTCGGTTTCGTCCAGTCCCAGAACGAACTTGTATGGATGACTGTCTGACCTTGTGTTCTAAATCAGAATGAGTGGTCTCTATAAATGTATATCAGTCGGTGGCAGAAAAGACACCTTCTTTTAGCATAACACCATTTCCCGAGACATACAAGCTCATGAAGTTATATGTTTATAGAAATCAATCGAGTGAATGTGGAATGGCAACGTAGCATTCAAAGTGAAATAAGATGCGTTATGTGAAAAGGTAATAGTAGCCTCGAGCCTCAACAATCGAAAATGACCGAAACAGGGTTAGATGCAGCAAGGCTAAGTGGGTCATTCCCAATTAGGGTATGATCACCCCCTTCTAGATATATTTCTTCCTGCTATGACGTTCGAGATGTAAATTAATGTGGTTTGTATGCTAGAGCGCACTTGGTTAAAAGTCGGTAATGACCGGGGGATGACATATTCGGTACTATCTAGTTACAGAGGTAGGCCGGTATCGTGTTGTAGAGGGCAGATGTTTTGTGCCTCAGGACATCCTTCCAGAGGTGTATCCATCGAAAGGTAGCCCCTTCACCTGGTCTTTTGTATGGAAATTCATTCTCTAATAAGAACCTACAGTTTTGTTTGTAGAACCTAGTATGCTGGAATTTAACAATGGTAACAATTTCGGCTAAGATTAATAAATTTATTTGCAAATTTTTTCAAGGAATGTCACTAGAAATAATATAAAGTGTTTTGCTATAAAAATGTTTTAGTTATCATAAGGTAAAAACCCATCCGTATTTATGTGTGTGCGTGGTCTTATGAGATACACTTTCGTTTCAAAGGATTTTATTTCCAAGGCTGATATAGGACACTGTAACGATCCCGGATTTTGAATAATTTTAAATTGATAATTAAATTAATTTTTGAATAAAAATTGTGTAATAATTGGTAATTGAAATAAAATTTTAGTTAAATTTTATTAATTTAGAATAAATTTTGATATTTGAAAATAAATTATAAAATGGTAGATAGTTAAACTTTAAAAAGAAATAAAATCTGGGTTGGTGTTAAATAAATATTTCAAACAAATTATGGTCAAGTAAAATATAAAAACATAAACTTTATAAATATTAAGTATAAGTATAAATCAAATAATGGGTATAAGCATAAGTATAAAAATAAATGCAACTATGAAACAAAAGAAAAGATAAGCATATATTTAAGTATAAGTATGTAGGCTTGCAAAAAGAGGGAATAAAAATATCTAAGAATTAATGTACAAACAAGTGAACATATATATATATATATATATATATATATATATATATATATAAAGCAAGACAAAGACAAAATAAAATAAACAATCCACCACAAAATCTTCCCAACACATACAAAAATATATATCAACCTGCATAAAGTATGGAGGGAGGTATGGAAAAAGATCAAAGGACTTAAGCATTAAATGCAAGATCATTTCAGCCCATACCCAAATGAACTATCAGCCTGTAAACTCTTTTTATATATACATCAAACTATTCATCAGTTCGTTTCTTTAAAGCTAAGAAAAACTGAAGTCATACCACCTTTAAAACTCAAACAACAATTCAACTTAAAAAAGTAAACAAGCTTCAGCTAGCAAATTCAAAACAGGATTCAAAGGCAGATTTAAAAACTACAGGGTTCCAAAGCAAAAGTAGCCCTCTGTTCTTTCTTCAAAACAAAGTGAGTAAATGCCACGCCTTCTTCAATTTTTTTCTTGTGTTTAAATGCCTACATGAATGTGGTTAGTTTTGGCTTGTGAATGGGTGCTATGCTTGAATTTTTCTTTGCCTCGAAATATGATTTCTTCCTTCTGTTTTTTTTCTTCTGTCTGTTCCTGTAATACTTTGGTTTACAGTGAAAACCATGCCAAAAAAAAATTTGAATCTCTCTCCCACTTTGATTCTGAAAAGGATTGTAAACAAGTTGAAATGTTGTTTTACAAACCTGTATTACATTTCAGTAATTATTCAAAGCAGGTTGGAATTTTCTTTTCACTGGGAACTAAATAATTACAGTGATTTTTGGTTTACAGGTTAACCAATATCCAAACAAATCTGAACCTCTCTCCCTCATTACTTCTGAAAGTAAATT
Source organism: Allium cepa (assembly GCA_030765085.1). NCBI lineage: Eukaryota > Viridiplantae > Streptophyta > Magnoliopsida > Asparagales > Amaryllidaceae > Allium > Allium cepa. Next base: position 209,589,292 of record CM060945.1, on the reverse strand, counting down.
GAAACAAGTTGGAGTTTTTGTTCAAACATGTGTTATGTTTGCCAGTAATGAGTTAAAATAATGTACACAGTTCTTTCTTCCTGTAAACAATGAAATCATAATTCAAAAATTTCAAGAAATTCGAACTTCATAAATTTTAATCTCAATAATAATATATGAATCCACTCTAAAAATTATGATTTTTAGATTTGTATTTAAGGTGTAGTTTGTATATAAACGAAAACTACATTTTTACAAATTTCTGTTATCTTGATGAATTTTAGATGTTGAAATTGATGGTGAAGCTAGCTTAATGATCCACGAGCACGGGAAAAATAATAGAAATTTTTTCGAATGAATGAATTTTTGGGTTGAATCGAAAATAGGGTTTAGGGTTCTTGTTTTATGGGGTTTGCATTTTTGATGATTTTGTAGCCATGGATTAACCGAGCTTCACGAATTTCTGGGAGAAGGTAGAGGATGATGTGATCGTGGTAAGGCCGGAGCCGCGTCGTCGCAGGTGGTCGAGGTTGGGTGGTCATGGTGATTTTCTCTGACGCGTTCGAGTCGCTGTTCGAACGAACGAGCATTTTTTTTAAATTCAAGCTTTCGCGTCGATCTGGGTTTGGATTTCGTTTGTGGGGTCGTTAGGTGGTTTGCTGGGGACGTCGTGGGTCGCCGAAGTGGTGACGAACCATCGTGCACGTGCATGGTGGCGTGAGGAGTGTCAGCAGATTTATAACTTAAGCTAATAAAAAAAAGAAGAAGAAAAGAACCAGTAGAAGAAGAAGAAAGAGTAGAGGGGAAACGCAGGGAAATGGTGATGTAACTCAAAATCGAGTTTGCTCGCGTGTTGTTTCGGTGAGAATGCGGGGTGTTTGCTCGAGTCTGGATTGAACGGGCTTTAAGGACTTGTTACGGGAAGTGGAGAAAAAGGTTTTACATAAAAGAACTTGATTGTTAAAAGGATCTCTAAGTCTTAAACAAAAAGTAGACCAAGTTTACTTATGGAAGTAAATGATTAAAGAACAATTGTTTTTAACAGGGTATTCAAGTTTTAAAGACAAAGAAATTTAATTTTGGTAAATAATTCAAATTTCAAAACAAAGATAAACGAGATTTTAAGTATGTAATAGATAAGTTTTTTTGAGTGATGTTTGTATTAAAAGTTATTATTGACTTAGAAAAGTTTTAAAGAGTGAAAGGTTAAATCTGAATGTTTAATTAATTAAAATTAAATTCTAAAGTATTTTATTTAATATAAAGTTTAAAGATTAAGATTTAGTAATCACTCACGATAAAGATTTATCTTATGTAATCAAGAACTTTGATTAATTAAAGATAAATAAATGTGTGAAGATAATTAAACCAATCCAATTATTATTAATAATTAAAGAGTTTTTGTTAATATAAATAATTTAAATAAAGTTGATTTAGTGATTAGGAATAATCACTTATGGTAATTAATTAAGAATAATCAATTAAATAGTAATTAATTAAGGGCTGATTAATTTACTAATGAATTAATTAAAGGATAATTAAATAATTAAAGGTCAATTTTTTAATAATTTAAAGTTGATTAATTTAATTAATAAATGATTAAAGGACCATTAATCAAATGATTTGAATTAATTATGATTGATGACCTATCTGATTTAAATTTATCAGATAATAAATTGAATTCACTTATAGATGTTTGAATTCTATTTTATTGTTGAACTGGTTGATATTTCTGATATGCTATGCTTTGTGCTATGAGTTGTTTCAGTGTTAACTGTGATGAATGTAATTTATTTATTTATAATGCATTCCTATTTTCTATCTGTGAATATGTGAATAAATGATAAGCGTTATAATTTATACCGCATATCAACTATATTCCTGTGTTTTAATCTGTGATGATTGAATGATGTTGCACCACTGTGTTAAACCCCTGGACCACACTTATACACACACCAATATGGATTTCACGAGGAAAACGGTTAAGTCATAGATTTTTAAAAGTCGAATATTTAAATACAAATGTTTTGGAAATGGATTGGGTTTAAAGTGAAATGCTTTTGAAATGAAATTTCAAAGATGAAATTTATTTTGAATAACTTGATTGAGTTTTGAAATTTAAATATTTTGATTTAAATTTTAATTCAATATTTGAAATTGAATTCTATGATTTGGAAACTAGGATTTAGAAAGGCTATTCAACTTATAAATCAGTTTATATGGGTTAAACTATTTTAAAAGTATTGACTTGGGAATTCAAATTTAAATTCAAAGGCTTTAACTCATGCAAATATAATCGGATTTTTCTAAAACGAAAGCTGTTCGTTTTTAAATAATAAAAGCCTTCATATAATAAGTGAACTTCCAAATTGTGTTAAAAGGGATTTTAAGTTAAAATGAAAATGATTTTCCAAGTTATGGAAACGGTTTGAAAGTTATAAGTTAAATCTTTAATTTAAAGATTTTAAACGAGTTAATCCAATTGAAATGTAAATTTTTTTGAAATCCGTAAATGGATCTTTGTGAAACCGGGTGCACTTAGTGGAATGAATCTGTTTGTTTAAAAAGATTGGAAATGGTAATTTGTTTAAACCATTTGAAAGAAAAGTTTTGGGTAATAAGTTGTGACTTAATTGAAATCTCAATATCCATATGTTTCTTGTAAATATTGCGCTCACTATTCGGTTTAGCCGGGAGAAGGCCTTTGTGTCATATAGCCCATTCTGAATATGTGATTCGATGTTATGGATTGCATTTGAAGACCGGGTATTTGCGAGAATGATAGGATAACCTATCGATTGACTCTGCACTGAGTTGCTCCGGTATAGAGTTTTCCCTAAGTGATGGGAAGTCCGATCGGGATTGTGAATACCCGGATTACAAGGACTTCTTCGGAAGTGTCTTCGGTTCTGTTCGAACCCAGAACGGATTTGTATGGATTGTATGTCTGACATTACATTTTGAGATATAAAGCATATTTCTTTCAAACACATTTCTGTTGTGGCGGAGAATTAAGTCTCTTAGCATTAACACCCTTCTCTGAGACGTACAAGCTCGGAGGTTATGTGGTTGAAGGTTATCAATAATATATTCCCAATTTGGTAATGTGGCATACGAAGTGCTGCTGATCATTTGTTGATCGAAGCATGGCTTTGTGAAAAGCATAGCTTTATGGACGAGACTTCGTCGAGCCTCACAACCCGGTAATGGTCGAAACAGGAATCGTGGCAGCAAGGTTTCAGGGGTAACTTCCCTAGGGTATGACCATTCCTTCTGGAAAAGGGTAGTATCATGGTATGGAGCCCAGATACTTACTCATGTAGACACACTATATTTATTACTGTGTGATGTTGTTGGTACCGAGGCCTCGGATAAAGGTCCAAAAGGACCGAGGGTGGTATATCTCAGGTTTCTTACTCCCCGGGAAGGGGGTAGCCGGCCTTGTGTTAGCTGAGAACTGAAAGATGTTGCTCGGGGATGTCCCTCCAGAGGCGTTCCATTTCGGTATGGGAAGTTCCTTTGCCCGACCATTTGTTGGAAATCTAAACAAAACAATACGAGCCCTATATGGTTTTAGTTGTATAACCTGCCGTGGAATGTGGCGGTAACCTGCTATTAAACATGGTATCTATAGTAGGCATAAGTGCAAAATGCCTATGTTGGCAAAGATTTATATTGTACTTTCGAAATTGTTTTCTGCACTTTGCACTTATAATAATAATATCAAAGAAATTCGCGTATCAAGCATGTTTAACTATCATAAGAAGAAATCTCCTTCAATTCTGCGTTTGCATTGTATGTGTGGCGGGAGGTCTTATGGTGTATTCATTTTCTAAAAAGCATTGCGAAATTATTTTAAATTCTTGGTTGATTGTTTTAAAAGATAAACTGTTTTTGTTGCTCACACCAGTCCCATGACTGACTCGGAGTTTATTGTTTCTTTCCTAAACTCTGGGTACTCAAATTTTTCCACACGGGCAGTCTAGAGTTGGGTTTTTCAGATAGTCAAATTAGTAGGTTATATGGAGCTAGTTCAGTCTTTGGATTTGGACGGCGCTTGCTTATCTTTGTGCATCGTTATTAGGAGTTCGAGCTATTTCTGGATTAGTTCTTGGAGATGGAGCTACAGTTTTGGAGTTTTTCCTTGAAGACTATCTTAGAGTTATTTGTTCCGCTGCTAGTGTTATCTATTTTTCTTTTCCGCTGTTATTTTCTTGTATCTCTGATGTATATAGATACTCATTGTATCACTCTATTGTATCAGTGTTGTATATCAATGTATTATTCTTTTTATTCCGCTGTGTTGTTATAATTAATTGTGTTATAAGCTCCGGCGACTCGGATTTGAACGATCGAATCTGCGGCATTCGAGTACGATGTAAAGTATGGATGTCGATTTTCGAGCGCGAAAAATCCTACTCGACACAGACACTGTCATTTATTATTGAGTTCTTCTCACGCTGGTTTATCAAGCCTGATCCGGGTATTTTCAGTACTCGGGTCAGATCCGAGTAGTTTCAGGTTTAATCGAAGATGGTTGAAGTTTCGAGAGGCGAGCTGGAGATATTCATCTACGTATATACTTATTCGGTTACCCGTTTTGCTCTGTCTGTTTGTTTTAGTTTGATGTTTGTCAGCAATTGTAAGGACATACGTTTATAACTGTCCAAGCTGAATTTAGGTTAGACTCGGTTATATGTATTTTTAAAAGTTTTCCGCTGTAAAGATATTTGTTCAATATTATATATTATTCCATTCGTATGAGATTTTGTTCTGTCTATTTTTCTTTATTACCCTTCATGTTCCAGCTTTTCGTATAATTTGAGTTGGACATGTGTGGTTTATTGTCGATTCAAAGGGTATGGAAAAATAGGTCGTGACATTTGGTATCAGAACTTAAGGTTAAGCAAGAACCTTGGCTTTGTTATGGGTAAAAGTCTGATCAGAGATAGGATTTGTAATATCCTAGGATGAGTAACTCATTAGAGATAGGGTTAGTAACACCCTAGAATGAGTTATGAGTGTATATTATATATATGAGCGCGTATTTGTTAATTTTATAAAAATGGTTTTTTTTAAAGAAATTGGTAAATGAAATAATTTTACCTTGGATTTATATTTTGAATATAAAAGGGATATTATTATTTCTGGGTTAGAAATTAAGGATTGTTTGTAATTTAGCTTAGTAAAAGTAAAATATGAATATCTTGTGATTAGAATTTCACAATTTGACTATAAGATATTCCATATAGAATCAAGTAGTTGAAAGCTAGAATTTAGAACTTTAATCATATACTCTAGATATTTAGTATTAAGAAATAATAATGATTAAGTGATTATCATAATTGATGGATTTAAAAGCTAAGTACAAATATCTTGTGAAGTAAAATTCACGATTTAACTATAAGATAGTTGATGATAATATTGCAGCTAGAAGTTGTAATTAGAGAAAGTAAAAAAATATACACTTAAAAAAATTCTTATTAACAAGATAGAAAAAGATAAGCCTGAATTGAGACTTTGGGTTAATATAATATGAAAGGGTAAGTTCTATAACTTATAAAGGAGAAAAGATAATTTGAAATTTAGACACTTTTATTGGGTTAGAATCAAAGTGAAATTTAGGAATAAGAGATATAATAAATATCACCCTAACAAAAAAACTTTGAATTAGTGATACATTTTAGGGTAACATTGGTAATTCAAAATGAAGTAAGATTAGAAGGGAAAGTTTTGAATAATATGGTTAGTAGGTTAACTGTTGGATGAAAAAGGTTAATAATAAATACCATGTGAATTAAGTTTCACAATTTGACCATAAGGTATTTGATGGATTTAAGGTTAAGAAATTTGATTAGAAAAAGGGATGGGTAAATAAGTTAAGTAGATAATTATAAGATTAGTAAGAAAAGATGTACACTTAGTAAAGTTGTCTTATTAATACATGGATAAGATAAATAATATTAACTAAATTAAGAGCTAAGATAAATAAAACTAAGGATTAAGTTTTATAACTTATTAATTTAAGATAATAGTAGAATTCCAAACACCCTAATTGAAGTAATAACAATTTGAAGTTTGGGGTTATATATATAGACACAAACACATACATACACACACACACACTCTCTTAGGAAGTAAAGATATATTATACACGTTTTAGTCATATTTGTAAGCTTAAGTAATAATGGATTTAGTAAAAAAGTAAATGGTTGTGAAATAAACTTGGATTAATAATTTTTTTGAAGAAATACATTAGGTAAAAATGAATCTGAATAAATATATAAGTTATACATCATTTCGGCACATAAATTTTTGATTTAAGATTTGAGTATAAAACTTTGAGATGTTTACACCAATCCAAAAAAGTATTTATCACTCGATTCTTGACGGCGAACATTGATGAGGATTTGTGATTATATACTCAAGTTTTCTATCATAGTTGAGAGCTATACAAGAAAAGCAATGATCTGTGATCAAGAAGTCCGGTCAAAGTCCACACTAGAAAATCGGGGGATCGACACTAGTTTGGAAGTAAAGTTGTGGATTCAAATAATAGGACAAATCAAATATCACATATAGTATGATGTTTTGGGTCTGTCTACATAGTGGTTGAATTGTTATCTTAAATAGTAGACACTAAGATATATGAGTTAGACTGATATTTTGGTATGTATATATATAAACCTCAGGTATAGTATATGCCCAGATCAGGGGATGAGTTATGTGGATGTATTCACTTATGCTAATATAGTATCGGTTTGGTTGTTTTTGGATGTATAGTCTTGTTTGGTTGTTGGATGTATTATCTTAATGTGCAGTACGCACCAGGATGGTGTGACGCCCCACCTCTATACTCACACTAGCCAAGGACACTACGGAGTAATGCCGTCGATTAGCATGAAGAATAAGGCTGTTGAGGAGCGACCATCTATGTAATTGCTTTGTGTGAGTACCGATATGCCATATAGTATTACATGCATTTCGTTTCAAGAGGAAATCCGACATACCAATACAAACACAAGGCTACTACACAGTGGCTATGTGGTCTTCGGAAACAAATATAAAATAAACATAACATAAATCAGTCATAGATATTCATATCACTAAGGCGGAAACAGATATGAATATATCACATAAAAGTGTACATCAAAGTAGTGGTCATATAAGAACCACTGCATCACAAAAGAATAGGTACAAGTGCAAGACAAAATAATATGTATACATCAAGGAGTCTCTATCTCGAATGTATAATAACAAAAACTACTAAGCTAAAGTAGTTAGCTCAAAAGTCATATGAAGGACCATGATAAGAAGTCAAGTAGAAGCACCTAAAATACCTCGGTCTAACCCAAGTATTATTTAAGAAAAATAAATAAACGGATCAGTCTAGCTATAAATATCAAATAAATGAGATAGGATAAGAAATACGACAAAAACGTATGTTAACAATAATGTCATACTGTGACAAGTATACATCAGATAACAAAAAAAATCATACAATATCTCAAATATTCTCAAACACTAAAAAGAATGTCATATTCTTTAAATTATTCACTAAAACACAAATATTGATAGAGCTTATCAATGCATATCATCAAAATTGGTGATACACAAATTCTAGAAATCATCAACTAGAAATCCAAAAATCACAAAAAGGGGAAGGCCTATCACAAACGGGAGCATGAAATCTTACAACCACGTGTATCACAAATGTGTCGCTATCCCATAAAATGAGCCGGAGCTCCACCAAACAGGGTAAAGTCCCCCTTTGCGGACTATAAGGCAAAGCTCCTCCTATGAGCCGAAGCTCCTCCAAACAGGGTATAGTCCCCCCTCGCGGACTATGAGCCAAAGCTCCTCCTATAAGCCGAAGCTACTCCAAATAGGGTATAGTCCCCTTTTTTTGGACAAAGAGACATCGCTAGTCTAAATCACCAAAGGATCATCATCGATGGATAAGTGTAAATTACACTAAGCTAGTAAATAAGTGAGTTTAGCTTCATGTCCCATAACCATTGGCTTAACTTAATTATTTACGAACAAATTGTAAATTTCCACTTGAAAATTGCCACGAGATTTCAATCGAACAAGTCCAAAAATTAACCGATGAAGTAAACGCAAGGGTTTCATACCACTTGTTTTGCTAAGTCGTTTAACTAGATTTCTTATACGAATGTGTAAAGGTTTGTATATACTAATAGATTGGAAAACGGATTTAAAAACGAGTTCTGTATTAAAAGTAACGTTGAAATCATTTTTTTAAAAGAGTTTGAGTATTTACTACTAGTATAAAAAAAGCTTTGTAATTTAAAGTGACAAATCACAGAAAACGATTGTAAAAACAATCGATCACCAAAAATTCACATTCGACGACGTGAATTAAATCATAAAAATCTATATCAAGTCCAATCAAATGTTTATTCCCAAAATTCCAAAAAAGAAGTCATCAAAGTCGATAATAAATGACAACAACCAATCAGATCAACAAAAATCGATAAAAATTGGAAATCCACTCAAAAACAGCCAAAATAGGCAAATTTGACAGTTCCAAACGTTTGTAATTACCAACCAGACGTCTAAACCCTTACCAGACGTCTAAACCATTAACTAGACGTCTGGATTTTGTATCTGCCTTTTTTTCTTTCTGCCGTATATTTTTTTCATCTGCTGCCCTAACCAGTCGTCTAGACCTTCCAACCAAACGTTGGTTGCCTATTTTGGGCAATAGTTTGCTTAGGCCAATGATGGCCCGATCGATTCGGAAGCGATCGGACGAGCGACGAAGACTAAGGATTTACGCCAAGCGACAACCCAGTTCTATAGGCTCTTTGATACACCCCGAATATCATGTCCAAACATCCAAGATAGGATCTTTAAAGATTTTGACTTCAAAACACCAAAATTGAAAAATTCACCAAATCAATTCAAATCAAAAGCAGTTGAACATGAAATAGATGTTAGGAATTCATACCTAACAACAATGAAAGATATAAACGTAGATGTGAGTTCAAAAACTCACCTTTAAACCCAAATATAGAAATGAGAAGCTCTAAAACAAGCAAAGATTGATTTCTCTTCAACAACACCTCTAGAATCTTCAATCTATTATCAAATGAAGTGAATTTCCTAAATTAAGTTATAGGAATTTCTGAAAATTGAAGAGAGATTGAGATGGAGATGATGAAGAGGATTCTTACCTAAGATTCTCTTTGATTTATAACTTGAATTTGAATTCCTAAGATAAACTAGGGCTTAGGAATTTTAATTTTCTCTTTCTACCATTTTTTCTAAGGCTTGAGAGTGTTAGAAAATGTTATGAATGAATGAAGAAGAGTGGAGTGGGAGTTATAAGGTAGAGGAGTTGGGTTCTCTTGTCGGGTTAGTGGGCTGAAACCCAAAGCCCCAAATAAAAATACCAAAATTCTAGCCAACTTCAAACATATCAATGTTTATACTCAAAAACGTCCAAAATGCCATTTTGGAATCAATGGAAGTGGTCTCAAGTCCTAATTCGGCAGTTTACAAAAAGTAGAATTTTGGAATTTCATCGGACTAACGATGCTATATTTAAATAAAACATTTAAACATGCAATCGTAAAATATAAGGGTTGTTACAGACTCCCCTCCTTAAAGAAATTCCGTCCTCGCAATACTTAAGAAGAAAATAATTAGTAACAACCATAAAAGTATATCAACACAAAAGAAGAAATTTTGAAATGAGAAGTTCACCTTAAGGAGCACGAGAGAGTAAGTCTGGATGTGTTTGCTCGACGAATTCTCTAGATTCTCAAGAGCAATTCTTAGGATTTGAGGACCATTGAACCTTCATAAGCGGAACATCTTTATTATGAAGGTGTTTAACCTCCGTAGCAATGATACGAATAGGATGTTGCTCATAAGTCAAATTAGATGAAACTTTAATTTCTTCAATAACACCTGGCTCAAGAATAGAATCAGAATCTCTAAGGAATTTTCGTAGTTGAGAGTCGTGGAAAATGTTATGAATAGCTGAAAATTGAGCCGGTAATAAAAGGCGATAAGCCATGGAATCAGTATGTTCGGTGATGGGCCAACATATCGAGGTGCTAATTTTTCTGATTGACTGAAACGCACAACACCCTTCATAGGTGAAATACTAATGAACACCAAATTTCTAAGGGTGGAAACAATGGCCGTGAGCACTAGATCATGAGTGGCATATCCAATCTCTATAGGCTTTAATTGTATAGAAGTATAGGCGATAATGCGTTCCCTTTTTGCACGAGAACGACACCCAAACCAATACGACTAGCATCAGTACAAACAGTGAAGTATTGGTTCCCTTCGGGAATCACAAGAATAAGAGCATTGAAAAGGAGTTCTTTTAAATGATCCTCTTTCCCAAAAAGCTTAAGACTTTCAAAATTATAATTAATTTTATGTAATCATCTTTTTAGAAAAATTTACTTATTCCGAGCCAATTTACTGTGTCTGACTGTCTCACCATAGCGTTTTGGATGTTCCTATCGATAACGTTGATCAGTCGCATCGACTAGAATTCTTAAAGCACTCAATGGGAAATACAACACAAAATCATCTTCAATATGATAAATATGTCTCTTAAAAACTTTACGAATATTCTTTGCTCGTTTTAAGAACAAAATCCAATTATACTTATAAATATCTTATGAAAAAGATTTGCACATTTTAAATTATTGTTTTCATCCATAATTAATGAATACTCATCGACATATTCATAGAAAACTCGATTCATAAGATGGATGAAATAAGCTGGACAAACCGAATGACATCATGAGTCATTCATAAGAATCATAATGAGTGCAGAGTGCGGTACGGGAAACGCTATCCTCCGCAACTCGTAGCTGATAAAAACCGGTGGCAAGGTCGAGCTGAAAAGAACTTAGCACCACTCAAAAGATTTCTTAGGTGATAATCCTAAGACAAGCTCAAAGATACCGGGAAATTCACAAACTTCTTAAATGAGAGAAATATCATTTTCCTCATCATGTGGTTTAAATAATATAAGAATGCCACCAAATTGGAATCAAAATCATTAAGAACAATAGAAAACTACTAAACAGATTGAGAATGTCGAAGATGAATAGTCCTATCGGGATATAGGATATAGGCTTCATAATGATTAAGCCAATTCTTTCATAAAAATCAATTCTGAAACCTAAGTAGCACATAACATGCAAATCGGATCGGAAAGTATAATCACATAAAATAATCTCAACATTTTTACAAAGTAAACTGAGTGCTGCAGATTCACCAACCGGATTCACAATTCTCAGTGTAGTCATCAAGCCTAAAATGTTTAAAGAAAAAGAATCAACAAGTTCTTTTGATATAAAATAATGAGATGAACCCATATCAAAAAGAACTCGAATAGGATAATCATAAAACAAATGTCATCAAGGACTGAATGAGAAATACCTTGACCAAGAGAAGTGTCTCTAGGAGCTTGCACAACATTCTGCTCTCCCTCTCTCTTGCTTTGAAGTTTGGGACATGAAGATATATAATGATCCGAACTTTTGCAATAGCGGCAAGAAATAGGCCTTGGACACCTATTTATATAGTGGTCCTTAGAGCAACAATTGTAGCATTCTCCATGATTAGGCATTGGAGTCTTTGCTGCCGAAGTTACTTGCTTCACTTTCTTGTTGGGATTAGGACTTTCGTACTTATTAAAGGGATGCCTCTTCTTATTGATGTTGAAGTTCTTATTGACACCTACAATTTCAACATCACTTTCTTTATCGGCCTCTTCAAGTCGAAGAGAGATATCTACAAGCTGATCGAAAGAAACTTCTAGTTTCAGAAGTAAAGGATTTTGAGGTTCTTATTCAACCCATAGACAAACCTCTGATTTTTCTTCAATGGGGTATTAATATACTCGACCCCATATTTAGAGAGAGATTCGAAAGATGCGACGTAATCCATCATAGAAGATTCACCTTGAACAAGGTCAATAAAGCGTCGGGCTAAAGTTACTTTTTCAGCTTCCGGCACAAACTTTAATTCGAATCTTTCTCGGAATTGCTCCCAAGTAAGATCTACTTCAGTAATTTCAGAAATCGAAAGCTCATACTAATTTAATGCTCTTTCTTGGAGCATGCTAGAAGCCACTTGGACTCGATGTAGATTCACAAGATTCATGTGGGAAAAGATGCGATCGCATGTTCTAAGCCAAGCTTGGATTTCTATAACGCTTCTGGAACCCTTGAATGGCCTTCCATCCAAATCGGTATAATCTCTACACAAGCATGCAAACCCAGATTTAGGATGAGTAGGCTTTGGAATGGGTCCAAAAGCTTGAGCATTCTTTACAAGATCTAAAAGCTGCAGGGTAGACATAAATACTCCATCCTGAGGAGTAGCATTGGATTGACCGACACTGGGATGGCCAGATCTAACCATTTCTCTTCTTTAAGAAAGAAAGAAAGAAAGAAGAAGAGGAAAAAGGTTATTCTTAGAATGAATATCAAACAAACTTGATTGATAAAACAAAGCATCATAAAAGAAATTAGGATTAAACAGGTCCTAAGGCATGATTCCTAAGAAAGACTTAGGACAATGATCCTTGCTATATTATTCTATATTGTTTCGAAGTTTGGCTCTGATACCAAGCTGTGATGCCCATCCTCTATACTCACACTAGGCAAGGACACTACGGAGTAATGCCGTTGACTAGTACGAAGAATAAGGCTGTTGAGGAGCGACCATCTGTGTAATTGCTTTGTGTGAGTACCAATATGCCAGATAGTATTACACGTATTTCGTTTCAAGAGGAAATCCTACATATCAATACAAACACAAGGCTACTACAAAGTGGCTATGTGGTCTTCGGAAACAAATATAAAATAAACATAACATAAATCAGTCACAGATATTCATATTACTAAGGCAGAAACAAATATGAATATATCATATAAAAGTGTACATCAAAGTAGTAGTCATATAGGATCCACTAAATCACAAAGAAATAGGCACAAGTGCAAGACAAAAGAATACGTATACATCAAGGAGTCTCTATCTCGAATGTATAATAGCAAAAACTACCAAGCTAAAGTAGTTATCCCAAAAGTCAGATGAAGTACCATGATAAGAAGTCAAGCAGAAGCACCTGAAATACCTCGGTCTGACCCGAGTATTATTTAAGAAGAAAATAATAAACGGATCAGTCTAGCTATAAATATCATATAAAATGAGATAAGATAAGAGATATGACAAAAAACGTATGATAACAATGATGCCATACTGTGACAAGTATGCGTCAGATAATAACAAAAATTATACAATATCTCAAATATTCTCAAACACTAAAAAGAATGTCATATTCTTTAAATTATTCACCAAAACACAAATATTGATAGAGCTTATCAATGCATATCATCATAATTGGTGAAACATAAATTCTAGAAATCATCAACTAGAAATCCAGAAATCACAAAAAGGGGAAGGCCTATCACAAACGGGAGCATGAAATCTCACAAACACGTGTATCACAAATGGGTCGCTATCCTATAAAATGAGTCGGAGCTCCTCCAAACAGGGTATAATTCCCCTTTGCGGACTATGAGCCAAAGCTGCTCCTATGAGCTGAAGCTTCTCCAAACAGGGTATAGTCCCCTTTTTCGGACAAAGAGACATCACGCATCACTAATTTAAGTCACCAAAGGATCATCATTGATCGATAAGTGTAAATTACACTACGCTAGTAAATAAGTGAGTTTAGCTTCATGCCCACAGCCACTGGCTTAACTTAAATATTTACGAACAAATTGTAGATTTCCACTTGGAAATTGTCATGAGATTTCAATCGAACAAGTCCAAAAATTAACTGATGAAGTAAACGCAAGCGTTTCATACCACTTGTTTTGCTAAGTCGTTTAATTAGATTTCTCATACGAATCAGGTAAAGGTTTGTATATACTAATAGATTGGAAAACGGATTTAAAAACGAGTTCTGTATTAAAAGTAACGTTGAAATCATTTTTGTGAAAGAGTTTGAGTATTTACTACTAGTATAAAAAAACCTTTGTAATTTAAAGTGACAAATCACAGAAAACGATTGTAAAAACAATCGATCACCAAAAATTCACATTCGACGACGTGAATTAAAACCCAAAAATCGATATCAAGTCCAATCAAATGGATATTCCCAAAAATCCAGAAAAGAAGTCATCAAAGTGGATAATAAATGACAACAACCAGTCGGATCAACAAAAATCGATAAAAATTGAAAATCCACTCAAAAACAGCCAAAATAGGCAAAATTGACAGTTCCAGACGTCTGAACCCTTACTAGACGTCTGAACCATTAACCAAACATTTGGATTTTATCTCTGCCTTTTTTTTCTTCCTTCCGTATATTTTTTTTCATCTGCTGCCCTAACCAGACTTATGGACCTTCCAACCAAACGTCTGGTTGCCTGTTCTTGGGAACAGTTTGTCTAGGCCAATGATGGCCAAATCGATTCGGAAGCGATCAGACGAGTGATGAAGACTAGGGATTTATGCCAAGTGACAACCCAGTCTTATAGGCTCTTCGATACACCTCGAATATCGTGTCCAAACATCCAAGATATGATATTTAAAGATTTTGACTTCAAAACACCAAAATTGGAAAATTCACCAAATCAATTCAAATCAAAAGCAGTTGAACATGAAATAGATGTTAGGAATACATACCTATCAACAATGAAAGCTACAGACGTAGATATGAGTTCAAAAACTCACCTTTAAATCCAAATATAGAAATGAGAAGCTCTAAAACAAGCAAATATTGATTTCTCTTCAACAACACCTCTAGAATCTTCAATCTATTATCAAATGAAATGAATTTCCTAAGTTAAGTTATAGGAATTTCTGAAAATTAAAGAGAGATTGAGATGGAGAAGATGAAGAGGATTCTTACCTAAGCTTCTCTTTGATTTATAACTTGAATTTGAATTCCTAAGAGAAACTAGGGCTTAGGAATTTTACTTTCCTCTTCCTACCATTCTTTCTAGGGCTTGAGAGTGTTAGGAAATGTTATGAATGAATGAAGAGGAGTAGAGTGGGAGTTATAAGGTGGAGGAGTCGGGTTCTCTTGTTGGGTTAATGGGCTGAAACCCAAACCCAAAGCCCCAAATAAAAATACCAAAATTCTAGTCAACTCCAAATATATCGATGTTTATACTTAAAAATGTCGCAAACGCCATTTTGGACTCAATGGAAGTAGTCTCGAGTCCTAATTCGATAGTTTACAAAAAAGTAGCATTTTGGACTTTAATCCGACTAACGATGCTATATTTAAATAAAACATTTAAATATACAATCGTAAAATATGTGGGTTGTTACAGATGGGTAGAAGCCTGACTTTATGTATGTATGTATAACCTTAAGTACGTGATAAGTACTCAGGTTAGGGTGGGGAATCTCTGTATGTATGATTGGTATCATTTGTTCCAATATTGTTATGGTATTGACCTTCTTTTTATATATGTATTTTTCTATCATCAGTATAATTAAGCCAGAATGTTTGAGGAGACGAGTATGGGATAAATTCCTTTATCTAACTTTCATTTCGAGGACAAAATGCTTTTAAGTAGGGGAGAATGTAACGACCCGTAATTTCGCTACTTCGAAAATAAGAGATTTTGTTTATTTTAAATTTAAAAAAAGTTTAAAACTTAAATAAACAAGTTATATATAATAAATAATAATAAAAGAAATTATTTATTCTTATAAATAATAATTAAAAGGTATAAATTTGGATTTTAGAACAAATCGACAAAAGTTAAGTTTTGTTAAAAATATATAAGTGCTTAAATAAATAGGTTTAAATATTTATTTAAAAAGATAAATCTTATTAATAACACCTAATAAAAATAATAGGAGTATATTAGAAGATTTAAAAGTATGTTAATAATCATTTTACAAAAATAACCAAAATTTGTCACGTTTTGTCAGTTTTACATACACTGTAAAATTAGAGATTTTGTATTATTTAAATATAATTTTATAATATGAATAGACATGTTTTAATTAATTTAAAAGAAGTAAAAAGTTCATTTTTAAGTTAGGTTTACTTCAATATATAGTTTAACAAAAAGGTCAAATTTTGACTGTAAAATACGTCAACAAAAAACACCGTTTTCAACTGAAACAAGTTGTCGTCAAGTTGTTGCAACATGATATGTTTTCTAACACGTATATACACTTAACAAACTATGTTACATGTTAAATTTAACATATAAAAAAAATAAATTCACTTTGAAAAGTCAAAGTAAACAAATAATTCAAAAAGAGCTTGATTTGACTATTTTCCATATTTAATAAAATTTATAAACATAATCATTACTTAAAAATTCTAACATTCCACCTCTCATTTATGGAAAGTCCCTTCGTGCATGGAAAATGAGCAAAATGTAGTTTAAGTTTTTTCTAAGTTATGGAAAAGTAACCAAATCATTACATAAGGACAAAAACCTATCTTCTCACCATTAATGCAAGTCTTTTCGTACATGAAAACTAAGCAAATAAATGTTTTAACATTTTAAAGTTTAAAAAAGAGGCAAACATCATTTCATAAGTACAAATCACATCTTAACATCATTTTCATCTTTAATGCACTTCACATCATGCTTAAGCAAAAGTCAAAAAGTAAGGTAAGGGCATTTAAGTCATTTATCTTTTCAAACTCAATTATAAATAAGCATGCACACCTTCTATTTTTACAAACTTCATTCTTTACCTTCCTTCTTCACTTTCTCCATCTTCTTCACCTCCACTTACATGGCTTTCCACTTCCACATTCTCTTCCACCATCTCCACCAAGCTCCACCACCCACTAAACCCACATCTACCCATGGCCAATCACTTCCAAAACCACCTACCCACCTCCCAAACCCACGACCAAGCTCCACTACTCCACATTCGAACTCCACCTTTCAAGGCCGAGCCCCCCAAGCACCTACCCACCTCCTACACCCCCATACCCCCTTCAAAACTCACACACACCCCACCTACCCAAAGCCACATATACCCCATAGCCTAGGCCGTACCTCCATTTAAAAGCCCACGGCCGCACTAAAAAAAGAGAAAAAAAGAAAAGAAAAGGAAAAGAAAAGAAAAAAAGAGAAGGAAAGGAAAATGACAAATTCGAGACATTGGGAAAATAGCACGTTAGTTCGTTGGCTGTAAGCACGCCAGTTCGCCTAAAGTTTGACAGAGTGGAAATAAAGATGAGAAAATTCTCACTGCTTTTAAAAGATCATATTCTTATTTTGTTATAATAATCATTTTATTACATATGCAAGTATACACCCCTTTGAAATGTTGTTACGGATGTTTGGATATGTTTGTGTTATGCTTGAACAGTTGCAAGTGTTTATGGTTATGATTATTTATCATATTAGTTTGTGTATGGACCATAATTATGTTAGTGATAAATGTTAAACTTGGTTATACTCATTTTTGATTTAGTATTCCTTTTGTTAAATAAGACCCAATTTTGATGATATGATATACTTTGGAAAAATAAGCCTCTTTTTAAGTGGAATTGAAATTAAAGTTAAAATAAAAGAGAATTTGAAATTTGAAGTGAAACGGGATTAAAAAAGATAGTTAAATTGAAATTGAAATTAAGATGAATAGTGAAATTAAAATCGATTTTGAAAATTGAAAGTGAAATTAAGGTTGAAATTAAAGTTTAAATTGAAATTATTTTTGAAATCTATGTTTTAATTGAGTTTAATTTGAAGTTAGAATTTAATTTGAATTGAAATTGGAATTTAAAATTTAGTATTAAAATAATATTATAATATGGAAATAGTGAAAATACAATTTAAAATATGAAAATTTTGATTTAAAATGATTTGTAATGATTTTATAAGTGATAAAATTCAATTTGAATAGATTATTTCAAGTGTTGAAAAATAAGTTAAAACTAGTTGTGTCGCGCAACGGTAGTTCGTGATTTCGCACCGAAAAGTTCAAACTAGTGTATTGAATGGAACATAGCTCGGAATTCTTCGAGATAAGAAAAATCCAGACTATTATATCCATATCTTCTAAATGAAGAAAGAAAATAAAAATTTCGTCGAGTAGATTTTGAATTAAGTCCAAATCAATTTTGCAGAAAAATCGCGCTAGTGTAGTTAAGTGACCATAACAGGAAAAAAATGAACGTTTGAAAAAAATTAAATAAAGAATAAATTTGATAAATCTATTTAAATAGTTTAGCAGAGATTTGAAATGGAAAATATGAATTTTCAAATATTTAAAAGTTGTTTAAAACAAATAAGCTTATATAGCGCTTACCGTAGTACTTTTATGCTACGAATTCTATAACTTTTTGAATATGATTCTAAACATAACGATTTTTCTAGAATCAATTATAAATTTTTTTTAAAAAGAATAATTAAGTGTTTGAAATGAGAATTTGAAATCTTTATGACCAATTTTAAAATAAAGTTGATAATTGAGTATGCGGAAACAACTAGTACATTTGTCCCGGCTATGAGATTTGGGAAGATAAAACAAGGTGTTTAACTAAGGTTAGGGATGGAGCAACCAGTGCCCTGAACTTACATGGCCTATGTTTACTTTTCTTAGGCGAGGGATGGAACAGATCAAAAGGAAAGCCTGGATGCTCTAAAAAAGATTGTATTAAGTTTTCGAAAATAAAAGAAGATTGGTATTATCCAAAATTTAAGCATTCTCCAAAATGAATGATTTTTTATGATCCTATTTACTCAAAAATATTTGCTAAGATTGATTTAGGATTTATCGTAAAAGATGTCTTAAATAACATTATTTTTTGACCCGCCTAAAAGTTAAGTAACTTGGATTGAGAGTTAAGTGAGGGAAATTGAAATATTATCCAAAGCAAAAGAATGAATTAACTTAGAATTTCTCTAAGATAAAAGAAAGAGAATTTGAAATCATCCAAGAAGAATTAAAGTGAAAAGAGACTTAATGATCCCATATACTCATGTTCACTTTTTATTGATAATTGGATTTCGAAGGAACCGGGGTTAGATTTGGGTGATTCCTATTCGAAAACCACTTCAAACCTGTGTACGTGTTCGAAGAGTGAAGATAATTAAAGACAAAGATATTGAGACAAATAATAACGAGGGACTACTTGTTGATTAATTGGGGATAAACTCTCGATTCAATATATTATAGCAGTGGTCTCTTTGTTATGAAAAAACCTCAAAACCACAAAGATTTCTCGCCTAATAATGGTTGAGGAAAGTTCCTTCGGTTTCATTCAGTCCCAGAACAAATTTGTATGGATGACTGTCTGACCTTGCATTCTAATTCACAATGAGTGGTCTCTATAAATATATATCAGTCGGTGGCGGAGAAGACACATTTTCTTAGCTTAACACCCTTTCCCGATACATACAACCTCGGGAAGTTATACGTTTATAGAAATCGGTCACGTGAATGTGGAATGACAACGTGGCATTCAAAGTGAAAGAAGATGTGTTATGTGAAAAGGTAAAGCCTCATCAACCAAAAATGACCGAAACAGGATTAGATGCAGCAAGGCTAAGTGAGTCATTCCCAATTAAGGTATGATCATCCCATTCTAGATATATTTCTTCCCCTATGACATTCGAGATGTAAATTAATGTTGTTCGTATGCTAGAGCGCACTCGGATAAAGGTCAGTAACGACCGGGGATGATATATTCGGTACTATTTAGTTATAGAGGTAAGTTGATCTTGTGTTGGTAGAGGGCATATGTTCTGTGCCTCAGGACATCCATCTAGAGGTGTACCCATCGAAAGACAGCTCCTTTACCTGGTCATTTGTATGGAAATCCATTCTCCAATAAGAACCTATGGTTTTGTTTGTAAAATCTAGTATGCTGGAATTTAATCATGGTAATAATTTCGGCTAAGATTAATAAGTTTATTTGCAAAAAGGTTTCAAGGAATGTCACTAGAAATAATATCTAATGTTTTAATAAAAAAGTATTTTAGTTATCATAAGGTAAAAACCCGTCCGTGTTTATGTGTGGGATTGGTCTTGTGAGATACTCTTTCTTTTCAAAGGATTTTAATTTCAAGGATGATATAGGACACTGTCATTTATTACTGAGTTTTTTTCACACTGGTTTATCAAGCCTGATCTAGGTATTTTCAATACTCGGGTCAGATCCGAGTAGTTTCAGGTTTAGTCGAAGACGGTTGAAGTTTCCAGAGGAGAGCTGGAGATATTCATCTACGTATGGACTTATTCTATTATCCGCTTTGCATTGTCTGTTTGTTTTAGTTTGATGTTTGTCAGCAATTGTAAGACAGATGTTTATAACTATCCAAGCTGAATTTTGGTTAGACTCTGATATATGTATTTTTAAAAGTTTTCCACTGTAAAGATATTTGTTCAATATTATATATTATTCTATTCGTGTGAGATTCTGTTCTGTCTATTTTTCTTTATTACCCTTAATGTTCCGTCTTTTCGTACAATTTGAGTTGGACATGTGTGATTTATTGTCAATACAAAGGGTACGAAGAAACAGGTCGTGACAATACAAGTAATAGAAAGAAACATATTAAACTCATTCCAAAATTTATCAAATGTTTTAAACGTATGGTTTACCATGGAAGACATAAAATCATCACCTGCTGAAGTTTTTATTAAAGTTAGATGGGCCACTAAAATCTCTGGAAAGAATAAATTAGAGGTTGGATGATTTATTCCTGAAAATAAGCATGTGGCATTATTGAAAAAACAACCAGAAAACATGTGATTTCCTTTGCTTTCTTTCATTCCTCGAATGATGGACAATAAATATAACTAGAATCCACAAGTTTCAAGAGATAAAGAGCTTGCTCATAATGTATTATACTTTTAAGCATAATAAATGCAGAATTCCATCTTGTAGGAACTTCTTGACATAATCTCTTCCTAGTTTTATCCAAAGAAAGAGTAAATATGAATTCTATAACTGTATGTTACCTAGATTGGGAGCCCTTAATATATTTTATACTTTCTTTTATGTTGCTCTAGCATGTAGCAATGGATTTTAGACCATCTTGAACTATCAAATTCAGTATATTTGTTGCACATCTAACATGTAAATGTTGGCCATCTACAACCAATGATTTTTCGTAATTGAGATGTGATCCTAATAATTCATTGAACCAATTATTGGAAGATGCATTATTCAATATACATGAAAATATTTTATCAACTATTCCCCAGCAAAGTAGCAAACTTGATATCTATCCAAAATGGCTGAACTCGAATGAGGAGGTGGCAATAAAAAAAATGAAGCAATCTTTTTTGAAAATTTCATTCATTATAGATGAAATGTGTAATCAAAGTTATCCATCCATCCGTATTGACTGAAGTTCATAAATCAGAAGTTATACTCACTCTTCCACTACATGAATTAAAAAATCTTTAAGTTTCACGTTCTCATTCTCATAAAGCTTTATAACACCGAAATGTGAAGTGTTTCTAGATAAATGTACTACTTCATTATTTAAATAAGAAACTAATTCGCGAATACTTTCATATTACACAAAATTAAATGGTTAGTTATGCCAAATAATTGCTTTAGTCATTAAATCTCTAAACTTTGTTTGACTAAAATTTCCTCTATGGATGTCTTCTACATTTTTACTATAGAATTTCTTTAGATGTCTTCTCAAATTATTAGTCCCGCAACTATCACCAGATATATATATTCCCTTTTACGTTTCTTGCAAAAACATGTAATTTTACGGCTTCAACGATTTCATTCTTTTCAAACATCGGAATAGGTATTTCTTTTTTGTTTACTTCCTATAGAACTACTCATTGAATCAAGATTAACCTCCAATCCTACCATGCCTCTTGTTTGACTATGATGTTCATCGATATCATGTTACAAAAGATATGAAAAAGTTATTATGCTTTGCTTAAAAAGTTCTTGTAATGTGATCCATTATTGATTTGAACAGTAATTCTAATACAATTAAGGATGAAATTCGATGACTTTTACTCTATCTTTTATTTTTAAGATAAATTTATAAAACCACGACATTCAGATGACTTAAAAAAAATGATCTGAAAAGAATACAACTGAAACAGAGAATAAAGATCATGAAAAACCCAACATTATATTGATTTGTGACTAGTAAACTTACTTTAACATTCATACACTACTCATTAATTGCACTTACCAAAACTCAATTTCTTTTTAGATTCATAAGTTAGTAGAAGAAAATGAAAAAGTATAAGCACATGTTTTTTGTAATATTCTCTTACATTATTAACTAGCAGGATAACTCATCCATATTTGGCCGTATTATTACTTAATTTGGTAAATGAAATCAGTAAATTTTTGCTGCTCAGAAGAACTACTTGATTTGTTTTGTATTATGAGATCAAACTATCATTTACTTTATTATTTACGATTAAATAGCCAAAACTATTCATAGTTCTGATATTAAATTATTTTTCCATGTCACCCGATATCCAAGATACAATTTTGATAGTTTATTTCATGAACATGATTTCAAGAATGGATGAATGACTTCTTTTAAATATGAGTTACCAAGTGGTCCAATTTTTTTATTGAACACTAACTTGTTGATGTATATTTGAATTGAAACACTAATTTTTTAGATTACTGTAGATGTGTTACATAATGTCATTGTCATCTCCATTGTTATTTACACCTTATACACCCATAGTACACTTTACATCTTCTTATGCATATGTTGGATCTTGAAGTAAGTAATTTATTGCAATGAAAATCTTTTAATCTGTTTTAAAAGGGAGGAGTATTAAATGGCTATGTGTCCATATGCGCTAATACCACTTTAAAAACATGAGAGAACTAACAATTTTTACTTTAAGTGAACAAAATTGTACTTGAGTTATTACTGTGGGCTCTACTCTCTCAAACATGTGAGTGTAGAAAACTATCTATTTCTTTGGTTCACACACATTGTTACACCAATTTTTATTATTTAAATGATTTACTTTAAGTGAATATAATTGTACGTTAAGTAAATATAACAAACATCATTTTTTATTATTCAAATGATGATTTACATGTCAATTTCCAAGACTATTGTCTATACATCAATTTCTTTTTTGATTGCTATTCTTTTTGATCCCAGAACATAATGCAGGCAAAATGTTCATGTTTTGAAACATAACAAACTCAAAATATAATGTTTTGCAGAATCAATGAAGTTATTAGAGCTTGCTTATCCAAAAATATGCAATATAACTTTAAAGGTTATAATTTCATTTTGAGAATGGCAAATTTCTTTATTATGTACCTAAGGTTTTTTTATTTAATTAACTTACGTCTAAGTGACGCAATATAATTCAACTTTAGATTTTTTTTCCAATCTTCTTAACTATATAAATTTGATATTTTTAGCTTTGAAAAAAACAACTATACCGATGGTTCTAAATATCAAAATTATCATTAATCTAGATATAAATTACTTATCCTACAGCTATGGAATTCATCAATATTTTAATAAAAATTACAAAAGTAATCAATACCCTTACAATTCAACATTAGTAATGTCCACTCCATTGTATATTTAGTTTTCCACATTGTTCTTTAAACAATTATGAAATGACATAATTGCCTTGCGTAGACAGTTTCTGAAATCATTACTAAATATAAAGGAGGTATACTTTTGTAACTTCAAAAAAAGCTTTACTTTGACTGAGCTTGAACAAGATTTTTCTTTACAGTATACGATTTTCTTTAAATGAACTATATGATTTTACTTATGGACTTAAGTGCTCATACAGGAACAGTCCAAGAGCTATGTGAGCCTCTCCTAGGTTACCTATGATTACAATCTTCTAGAATTCTATTGCACTATATTCTACTACCATATAACCCATGTAGATATAGTCTACTTTCTTTTGGAAACAGGAGTTGACCTTGCAAAGTTAGCATGTTACAATAGAAAAGTTGTTATCTTTCAAGGAATCGAATGAAAAATGTGTAGATAGTAGAAATTATTATACATATGGATTCGAATCTCAGGTTTGGAACTCTCAAGGAAGGAAACAACATTCAATACGGTGGCCAAAGGCAAGTAATGTTGATGTTGTCTAGGAGCTGCCATTGCATGGTCTATCTATAAATGTCAAAGGAAATAATAGAAGTGATTTTGCCTTGTAGTTGCTATAGCACAGTGTTGGGGATTTGACGGTTTGAGACGAATTTGATGGCGATAGCGATGAAGACAATGATGTACTTCCGACTTTAAGGATCTATGGAATGGATTCTTTCAGACAATAGTCAACCCACCAGGTACAAAAAAATTATCAAACTATCGACGTTCAGGATTCAATGAATCCCTATAACAGCGTAATCAGATTCAAAGTTTGTACATCTTTGATCCGACCAAGAACACTTTAGTAATGGTTTCTGATGATGCAATTTGTATAGAATAGAATGAAGAGGAAGAAGAGAGCAATTCTGTAACAGTTTCTGAATTTGCAACACCCTAGAGGCGTCACAAAATGGAGCAATGGTGGCACAGCGTTTAGCAATGCTTTCCGACGTCGCAGAACTGCTCTGGGAAGAAGAAGAAGATGCAGAATTGTTTGCAATGTTTCTGGACGTTGCTATTTATAGACGTGAAGAGATGTCCATTCGTGAAGGGTTGCGTCCCTTCGTAACGGCTCAAAACCGTCGCTAGACGGTCACTCCTTTTGAATTTGAAACGCTGCGTCTGTTCATTTTGCAACGTTCAGAAAAAAGTTAAAAAATTCCCGCCCTTATTCAAATTTCGGTTCTGGGTCCTTAATGGGCTGAAATCTGGCCCTTTACTGTTTACATATGATCTAAAAATATTTTCGGATCCGAACCCATACCCACCCGACCCGACCCGGCCCGGTTCGGTTCGGTCGGACGAACGGCGGCGGCGTGCGTGTGGTGTTGCATGACTTCTCTCCTCACAACAAAGCAAACATGTAAGAGCCCCAAGGCCCCAACATGCACATGAGAAAACTATATTTATACATAATTATTGTGTAGTTTTCTAGCATGTGGGACTAATGTTCTCTTCTTCCTCTTCACTTCTTCTCTTCAAATTAAAACTCAAACCTTTTTTTATGAAAAATTTTCAACAATCTCCCCCAATTTTCAAAATAAATAAATAGGACGGCTGAATCACTAGAGTGACTTCCTACATACCCAAGTGGGATCAAGCCTATGTAGTTCTAAGATCATGTTTTGCATCATCGTGAAAACCAACACATAAATAAAAGGTTTCTTTTGGATTTGAACCTTTACTTAGTATAAACCATTCAAAGCCTTATCGAGATTCTATGGTGAACGAATCTTGAACCAACTATCCCTAATGATAAAACTGGAACAATCACATATGTTAATTTCCTTAGGTAAAGTGTTCTGTATTGCTCAGCATGTTAATGGCCATATGCTTAAATCCTGGTTCATGAGTCTACTTAGAAAGCGGTCTTACTTTCCTAGGAAATGGCCTGATTTCCATACTCATATAGGTAAGTCTCTTAAGGTGTTTCTGCATTACACCTTTTAAGGTTTCTAGACTTATTAAGGATATATATATCCATCCTTTGTTCTTGCAGAATCCAACACTAAATATTATGGAATTATCGATTTAGTGTTCTATAATCATTATCTTAACTTGTTGGTACCTATTGAACTTTGTCTATCCTTTTCAAGACATAAGTTGGGTTTCTGTTAAGGATGATCAACCTTCATTCACAGACCTTAGTCCCATTTCTTTTGACTTTATAGAAACAATTGCCTTTGGAAGACTCTTTGTAAGTGGGTCAGCCAAGTTTTTCTTCGTTTCTATGTAGTCAACAGCTATAACTCCTCTTTTGAGTAATTGTCTCACCATTTGATGTCTTAGACTCACATGTCTAGAATTTCCATTATATGTCTTATTAGACACATTGTATATCGTTGCTTCATTATCATAGTTAATCATGACTACTGGAGATGGTTTCTTCCATAAAGGGATTTCCATTAATAAATTCCTATGCCATTCCGCTTCTTTACATGCATCTGCTAATGCAATCAATTCTGACAACATTGTTGAGTTAGAAATGCAGGTCCACTTCTTGGAACCCCAAGACACAGCAGCGCCTCCTAATGTAAATATCCATCCAGTCGTAGACTTGGATTTGGATTCTACATTGTTCCAGGTTGCATCACTGTATCCTTTTATCACAGCATGATATACTTTATAAGATAAACCATATTCAATGGTTCCTTTCTAATAAGCTAAAACTCTGGAAATAGCTTTCCAATGTTCGAAACCTGGGTTACTCGTAAATCGACACAATACACTTATAGCATGTGCGATGTATGGTCTAGTGCAATGCATAGCATACATAAGACTCCCAATAACACTGGAATACTCTAGTTGTGAGATAGTACGTCCAGTGTTCTTTTCTAATTTAATATTAGGATCTAAAGGAGTTGGTGCAGGTCTGTCATCGTAATGACCATACTTTTGTAGGAATTTCTCTATGTAATGAGATTGAGTTAGTAATAACTCCCCCTCTTTCCTAACAATTTTAATTCCCAAAATTACATCAGCCTCTCCTAGATCTTTCATATCGAATTTAGAAGATAGAAACTTTTTAGTTTCATTCACACATGATATATTGGAACCAAATATTAGCATGTCATCAACGTATAAACGTATTATAACAATACCGTTGTTATCCGATTTGCTATAAATACATTTATCATCATCATTAATAATGAATCCATATGACAGCGCAACTTTATCAAATTTCTCATGCCATTGCATTGGAGCTTGCTTCAGGCCATAAAGAGATTTCACTAAATTGCAAACTTTCTTTTCTTGGCCTGGGATTTTGAAACCTTCAGGTTGTTCCATATATTCTCTTCTTCTAAATCTACATTTAGAAAAGCAGTCTTTACATCCATTTGATGTATGACTAATTTATGAATTGATGCAAGTGCAATTAAACAGCGTATAGAAGATATGCGAGCAAATGGAGCATATGTATCAAAATAATCTACACCATGTCTTTGCTTATATCTCTTAGCAACTAATATGGCTTTAAACTTATCAATGGATCCATTTGTATTTAACTTTTTCTTAAATATCCATTTACATCCTATAGGTTTAGCACCAAGAGGTAAATCAGTTAAAATCCAAGTTTGGTTTAACATTATGGAATTCATTTCATCATTGATAGCTTCTTTCCATAAATTAGAATCTCTGGAACTCATAGCCTTAGGATAAGTTTTGGGATCATCATCGACGTTCATTACATATTTAGTCATATTAAGGACTTCATCCTTACTGCCTTTTACAAGATATGTAATGAAGTCAGGACCATAGTCCTTCTCTGTTCTTGCTCTTTTACTTCTCCATTGTTCAGTATTATTATCTGGTACTGATACTTCCTTGCTGTTTGAGCTGGAGCATAATCATCGTCATTGATATCATTAGTCATACTAGGTTCTGGACTAGATGATCTCAATGGGATCTCAACAGTTGGATTTTCAAAAAATTCTACATCTACAGATTCTATAACTTCTATGGTATCAAGAATAAGGAATCTATAAGTTATACTATTAAGTGAATATCCTATGAAAACACATTTAAATGCTCTATTTCCTAACTTTGGTCGTTTAGGGTCTGGTTTTCTAACATATGCTAAGCAACCCCAAACTTTAAGTCTAGTTAGGTTAGGTTTCCTTTTAAACCATAATTCATAAGGGGAAATATTATTCTTTTTAAGTGGCACTCTATTTAAAATATAACATGCAGATAACATAGCATCACCCCAGAGGTTATAAGGTAAATTAGAACTTATGAGCATGGCGTTAACCATTTCTACTAAAGTTCTATTCTTCCTTTCATCAACACCATTTTGTTATGGTGTATATGGAGCAGTACATTGGTGAACTATACCTTGTTGTTCACAAAACAAGGTGAATTCATTCGAGAATTATTCACCACCACGATTTGAATGTAATATTTTAATTTTAACTCCTAATTGTGTTTCAACCTATGCTTTGTAAATTTTGAATTTATCAAAAGCCTCATCTTTAGTTTTCATTAGATATACATATGCATATCTAGTATAATCATCAATGAATGTTATATAGTATTGGTTACCATCATAGGTGATATGACTTTTTAAGTCACCCACATCACTATATACCAAATCAAGAAAACTAATTTTCCTTTCTACGGATTTAAAGGATTTCTGATGTATTTTTGCTTGAAGACGTATTTCACATTTAGAGATGGTATCGAAATCACAATCAGAAATTAATCCTAATTTATTCATATTTCTAATGGAATTATAATTAACATGTCCTAAACTACCATGCCATAAATTAATAGAATCAACAATATAAATAGAAGATTTCTTTATTAAATTCAACTTAATCATGTCGTTACAAGAGTATCCCTGTACAATGAATCTACCATTCTTAGACAACACTAGCTTATCAGAATCATACACCATCTTGAACCTTCTTTGTTAAGAAGGTATCCAGAGACCAAATTCTTACACATATCAGGTACATAAAATACATTGACAAATGTAAGAACTTTTCCAGAGGTGAGAGGAAGTTCTATAGTGCCTTTTCCCATAACTTTGCTTGGAACCTTATTTGCTCCAGTAAATTCGTCAGCTTCTCCTTTATTTTCTTCGTAACTCTTGAACAAATTACGGTGTTTGCAAATATGAATGGTTACTCCAGTATCAAACCACCAATCATTATCATTTCCACCAACGGAGATCGCCTCTTGCACTACAGCCACAAGCGAGTCTTCAACCACATTCACTTTCTGTTGTTTCTTCCACAGACGGCAGTATCGGGCATAGTGGTCGGGCTTGTTTCAAAAATAACAAGCACCTTTCTTTTTGTTGTTGGTTTTGGAATGATTTTTCTTCTTAAACAGTGTCTCATTCTTTAGCTTTAACTTATCAGTAATTTCAACATTATTTGCCTTAAAATAGGACTCTGTTTGCGGATTATAATCTAGATCGCGTTTGCAAGAGCCTTCTTCAATACGAAGACGACGCTGTAAACCGTCTAAATTATAATCTGTTTCTGCATGCTTCATCTTTTTCTTATAATCATTCCAACTATGCGGAAGTCTAAAAATTATAACTCCAACAACAAAAGATTCAAGGAGATCAATTCCAGCATCTTTAAGTTGATTCACCAACAGTAAGATTTCGCTTACTTGTCCAATCATGGACTTATTGGTGACCATTTTGAAATCCATAAAATTAGAAATAAGAAAATTTTTATTACTTACCTCGGATATGTGGTACTTATTCTCCAGTGCAGTCCAAAGTGTCTTTGCTATTTCCAAGGTCCTATGAGCATTGTAGACAGGGGTAGATAGCGCATTCAGAATATGGCATCTGCATAGGAAATCGTCCTCTTTGCGCTTTGCACGTTTAGCCTTTAGAGCGGCATCATCTTTATCAGTTTCCTCCGGAATTTCTTCCAAGTCATCTTCCAAAATGTAGAACAACTTGAGGGTGACCAGGAAAAATTTCATCGTCTCTTGCCAACGAGTGAAATTATCGCCATCAAAATGCTCCAATCGAGTTAGATGCTGATTCATAACTTGTAAAGCGCTCGAACCTTCCATGGTTCAAAAAAATTGTCTGAAATTTGTTAGGGATTTTGCGGTTCGAGACGAATTTGATGGCGATAGCGATGAAGACAATGCTATACTTCCAACTTCAAGGATCTATGGAATAGATTCTTTCAGACAATAGTTCAACCCACCAGGTACAAACGGGTTATCGATTTATCGACTTTCAGGATTCAATGAAGCCCTATAATAGCGTAATCGGATTCAAAGTTTGTACGTATTTGATCCGACCAAGAACACTTTAGTAACGGTTTCTGATGATGCAATTTGTATAGAATAGAATAAAGAGGAAGAAGAGAGCAATTCTGCAACGGTTTCTGAATTTGCAACACCTTGGAGGAGTCACAAAACAGAGCAATGGTGGCGCAGCGTTTAGCAACGCTTTCCGGCGTCGCAGAACTTCTTTGGGAAGAAGAAGATTCGGAACTGTACGCAACGTTTCTGGGCGTTGCTATTTATAGACGTGAATAGATGTCCATTCATGAAGGGCTGCGTCCCTTCGTAACGGTTCAAAACCATCGCTAAACGGTCACTCCGTTTGAATTTGAAACGTCGCGTCTGTTCATTTTACAACGTTCAGAAAACATTACAAAATTCCCGCCCTTATTCAAATTTCGGTTCTGCTGGGTCCTTAACGGGCTGAAATCTCGCCCATTACTATTTACATATGATCCAAAAATATTTTCAGATCCGAACCCTAAACCCGTACCCGGCCCGGTTCGGTCGGACGGACGGACGACGGTGGCGCGTGTGGTGTTGCATGACTTCTCTCCTCACAACAAAGCAAACATGTGGGAGCCCCAAGGCCCCAACATCCACATGAGAAGACTATATTTATACAAAATTATTGTATAGTTTTCTAGCATGTGGGACTAATGTTCTCTTCTTCCTCTTTACTTCTTCTCTTCAAATTAAAACCCAAAACCCAAACCATTTTTTATGAAAAATTTTCAACACATAGTCCATATAAATGTCATAGGAATATCCCACTTTGAAATGTCACCATAAGGTATATAATTATCATGTTGAAAATAATATAGTTTAAAGTTGTGTAACCGTGATGTCAGTTTTCGATTGCACATAAGGATGTATGGTGCATAGAAGAAGCCAAGTTGTAGAAAGAGAAATACATAATGATCTTGTCTAAATGAACTATGTAATGAGCACTGTAGAAATGTAGGTGCTGGC
This sequence comes from Allium cepa, assembly GCA_030765085.1. Classification (NCBI taxonomy): domain Eukaryota; kingdom Viridiplantae; phylum Streptophyta; class Magnoliopsida; order Asparagales; family Amaryllidaceae; genus Allium; species Allium cepa. Next base: position 209,558,480 of record CM060945.1, on the reverse strand, counting down.
ATGATGGATTGTAGCCGACGCAGATGGGTAAGCTTGATTGAAAAAGCAGAGTTATTCACTCATGTCCAATATATGCCAACATGCAGGTAGGCTTCATAATGCAACATGAGTGAAAAGGTAAAGCTTCAATCTGCAGTTGAGTGAAATGGTAAGCTTTAGTGATGAGAGGATGGGTAAGCTTCAAGGAAGGCATGCATGACTGGCAAAAGATAAAGCAACATGATTGGATTGCAAGTTGAAGAAGACTATAACATGATAAATGAAACTGAACCGATTACCCTTGCTTCAAATTAAAGAGAACGATGTGGGCTAGGTGACAGCATGAAGCTAAGCAAGAACCTGTTGAGGTATGCACCATTCTCTGAAGTGAAGGCTGGCTTGAAAGCTTTGAAGTACAGAAGCTATTATTACTAATACTGAAAGAGATGAAGTGAATGAAGCAGTGAACTAAAGAAAATCGATGAACTGGGGCAGGTAGGCTGTGGTTGTAGACTGAATGACAAGCAGGCTTGGAAATGTTGATCTGTGATGTCTCTTAATGTTCATTTGAAATATTTTGTATGTAATAAACATCATTTTTTAATATTTAAATGATCTACGTGTCAGCTTTGAAAACTATTGTCTTCAGATCAATTTATTTTCCAATTGCTATTTTGTTTGCACACTATCTTCTTCATGCATTTCCATCGGACGTGCCTTGTTACTCTTGTAAATAATGACAAACTATATTTAAATTCAAATCAACATAAAAACTTGCAATTTTTTATGTTTTACAATCTAAAATCAATAGCTCAAAATCTATGTTTGACTAAGAAAGGAATTCATCACTAGATTGGCAATTTTACACCAAAATTCCTTTATAATTTTGAATTGAAATAATGTATATAACAGCTAAAATAATTGATAACCAAAATTATACATATTATTGTTACCCGGTGGCTTGACCAAGTAACAAGAGGCTTGGTGTAGAGGGCCGTTCGACACAGCAAGGTCGTTCGGCATTTCACATCGTTCGTCACGAACCTCGTTCGGCAGAGAAGCCTCTACCGGCATGAAGCATCGTTCGGCATTCCAGGCCCGTTCGGCATCCAGGTCTTGTTTGGCATCCAACATCGTTCGGCATCTGGCACCGTTCGACATCCAGGCCTCGCTCGCATTCCAGCCTCGTCCGGCATTCCAGCCTCGTTCGGCATTCTAGCCTCATTCGGCATCCTGGCCTTGTTCGGCATCCAACATCGTTCGGCATCAAGGCCTCGCTCGACATTCCAGCCTGGTTTGGTACGAAGCCTCGCTCGGCATGAGTATGTCGTTCAGCATCTCCCCTCGACCGGCATCGGGTTTCGTTCGGCCTACACAATTCACTTTACACATTGCCTCGTTCGGCATAGAGGTACCGATCGGCTTGGACATATGGCTCGGCATTTGCCGTTTGGCATTTGCGGCTCGGCACATAGAAGTCACTCACCACAGGCCGAAGTATCTTGCTCCTAGGCCCATTAGGGAAGTCCAACCCATCTTCGTCTATAAATAGAGGGGCATAGGCACAATGAAAGGGACCTTTTTTCGAGAACACTTGGGAGACTCTGCCGCATTCAAGACTCACTTTTTACTTAGCAATTGTATTCAAGTAGTTGGTGTACAGTTTGTATCTGTAATCAATTGTTGAGTAAAGCAACAAAGATTAACTTCAAAGTGGACGTAGGCAGTTACGCCGAACCACTATAAATCCGGTGTTCTTGTCTTTGAATTTAACTTGGCATACAATTCCCTATTTTAATTTACTTTCTTCATTAATCTCTCTACATAATCCTTCTTAAGGGTGTTAGTGACCAATTCTAGTGCTAACATTTTGGTGCTTTCATTGAGAGTCGAACTCTCGGGCCGTTAGGATCTGCTTTGTAGCTACTGGATTGAATAAATCCCCCGAAGGAGATCCAAATCATTCACAAGACGTCTGTTGAATCTACTCAGAGTTACAACCAACAACTCTACTATGGGAAGACCACGTACCCAATCAGCCTCTCATAATGCGGACGTCAACGAGACTGCTAGCGTATAACAAGTAGGACCTAGCAATCAACCAGCAAATTTAGGTGCAGGGACTACCACTCAAAATCAAATGGAAGTCATCACCAGGACAGAGTTCAACGACTTGATGAGAGAACTTATGGAAAGTAGAAAGCAACTTGCTGAGTAGATTCAAGCCAACGCTAACCTCGTGACTTAGCTTACTTAGCAATAGCATTAGAATGCTGGAGTTAGCCCTGCTCCTTATTCTCCGTCTGATAGCTCGACTTCATTTGATGAACCTCCCGAGAGTAGACGCCATAAAACTGAAACTGCACAAGCAGGTACTACTGATCGATCAACCAGGGATCACTCACATCTTGGAGACCACACCCAAGTCGGAATGGGAAACTTAGGAGCTGGAGCTCGTGTGGAGAACGGACGCCCGGCTCACCAAGACCCCAAAGATGCTGGACTTCAAGATACACGTTTAGAAGATCGCCAACATAGGGGACGTCAAACCGAGTGATCCCATAGAACAGAGTCTAACCTTCCATCTTCCATACCAACTCCAAAATTATCAGCAATGGTTAGATAATTGATGAGAGAGAACCAAGGCTTGACCAACGAAGATTGGGGAGTATCCCGGAGTCATACTCCCTTCACAGATACTATTCTACAGGCTGAGTATCCCAGGAAGTTTAGTATGCCAACTATCCCGGCCTATGAACGGAAGACTGATCCCAGGCAGCACGTAATGAGGTATGAATGGATGATGGATTCTACTAGAGCGAATGATGCGACCAAGTGTAGGTGCTTCCCAATCACTTTATCCGAAATCGCCACCATGTGGTTTACTCGACTTCCCCCACGGTTTATATCCAACTTTGACGAATTGGCAATGAAATTTATAGAACAATTCAGGATACATGCTACTCGTCCAAAGGATGTGATGTCCTTATCAAGTGTAATCCAGGCTTCGAGAGAGTCATTAAAAGAGTACTTGCAGAGATTTCACGTTGCGGCTACAGAAGTTAGCAACCCTAATAACCATGCAATTCCGATGGCGGTAATGCGAGGAGTAGATCCGGATTTAGAATTTGGAGATTGGTTGGTAGGAAAACCCCCAACTACGCTGGAGCATTTCTATTCGAAAGTGCATCAATTCATAAGGAGGGAGGAAGCTCGATGGACAAGGCGAGATAAGGTACCAGGGCCTGTTCAGGAGACTGTGAAAAGTAACATCGCCATGAAGCAATCCGGCGACAACTCGGGAAAAGTTCAAGTCAATGTCCAGAACAAACCTGGGCAATCTAAAGGGTCTGGAGGCGGAAATCTCGGAAAGAAAAGAGAAGTAGGGAAATGGAAGCCAAGGATTCCGACTTATAAGGAATTCACCCCACTGAATGCATCTCTTGAGAACATTTATCCGTCAACTTGTAACACTTTTCATTACAGAAAGCCACGTCTAAAGGAGTCCATAGAGGAACAGAAACGAATGGGGAAGTACTATCACTTCCATGAGAATTATGGGCACAATATAGAGGAGTGTAGACACTTTCCACGACGCCATAAAAAAGTTGATCAGACAGAAAAAGCTATAGGAATTTGTGAAGAACCCACAGGAGGGTAGGCAAGGAACATCAGACCCCAGACGTGGGCCGACTCCATGCCAACCAGAGGAACCTGCCCAAACTTTGGGTAGATTGGTCATAAACACGATAGCAGGCGGACCTTATCCTGCAGATAAGAATTGGCAGGAGATGGAGCGATATGCTAACTCCTTAAAGCATGCGGATTATGAGTGTTGTTCGAATGTGGAAGATGGGACCCCCGTAAAGCAGCAACGCATGATGACAGATGATATAGTATTTAGGAGCCGAGATGCGGACAAGGTGGAGGCTCCTACCGTCGACCGGTGGTCATATCTGCGACGATCGGGCCAGCATTCGTGAAGAGAATTTTGATTGATTATGGAAGTTCTGTTAACATCATCTTCAAAAAGGAATACGACCAAATGAAGATGGAGACGAATGATAAGAAGTAATCTAAATCGCATATTCATGGCTTAAACGGTGCAGCGACTGATGCAGTAGGGTATGTTGTGTTACCAGTTGAACTGGGACAAGGTGAACGTAGGAGGGTGAGAATCCAACCATTCATAGTGTTTGATGTTGATTCTCCATATAATGTGTTTCTAGATTGTCCGGCCCCGGCGGAGTTTAGGACGGCTTTGGCCCCATGGTGTTTGACGTTAAAGTTTCCGACAGACAAAAGAGCTGGTGTGGTGCATGGCGATCAGGCGGCCGGTCGTGCATCTTATGTGGGTGAGCTAAGAGAGGCTTAGCGGAGAGAGAAAGGAAAGTTGCAGACAACTCCGTCCGCATCCTAAATACTGACAATTGACAAGTAGTGTCCGAGCCCTGGCTCGGGCGACGTTCTTGGATCCATAGAGACATAAATCCGAGAGATGATGATGGGGAACCCAGGGAAGCAAATGCAGCACCAGCTGAGCTGACGATTGACATTCCAGTCAGCCGGGATGACCCATCACGTGTTCTTAAGATTGGATCACAAATCGACCCCTCAATGGCCGAGGATCTCACCGATTTCCTCCGAGCGAATCTGGATGTTTTCACTTGGACACATTCTGATATGTGAGGGATTTCTCCCGCCATTGCAAGTCATATATTGAACATAGACCCGAAGTATGTCCCTGTAAAATAGAAAAGGAGAGGCATGGACCCAGAGAGGTCCGCTGCTCTCAGAGAGGAGGTGGACAAACTTAAAGCCAATGGGTTCGTCCGCGATGCCCTCTACCCTGAATGGGTGTCTAACCCTGTGCTTGTGAGGAAAGCAAATAGGAAGTGGAGAACTTGCGTAGATTATTCTGATTTAAACAAAGCATGCCCGAAGGATAGTTTCCCTTTACCTAGAATTGACCAGCTGGTCGATTCAACGGCTGGACATAAGTTACTGTCATTTATGGATGCGTACTCCGAATGCAATCAGACCTCGATGCCCATTCCAGGCCAAGAACACACCAGTTTTGTCACAGACATTGAGTTGTATTGCTATGTAGTGATGCCTTTCGGATTGAAGAATGCGGGAGCAACTTATTAGCGTCTGGTGAATCGAATGTTTAAAGATCAGATTGGTAGAACAATGGAAGTCTACATGGATGACATGCTCGTGAAGTCACGGCAGTCAAACGACCACATTCGAGACTTAGCGGAGATGTTTGATATACTCAGACATTATGGAATGAAAATCGATCCTTTGAAGTGTTCATTTGGCGTTGCGTTAGGAATGTTTTTGGGTTTCATTGTGAATGCGTGGGGAATCGAAGCTAACCCGGAGAAGATTCAAGCTATCCGAGACATACAAGTGCCCAGAACTATAAAGCAGGTACAAGGCTTGAATGGAAAGGTGGCTGCGCTGAGTTGATTCATATCCAGAGCTACAGATAAGTGTATTACTTTCTTCGATGTAATAAAGAAAGGAAGGAGAAATTTCGAGTGGACATCCGATTGTGAGGAAGCATTCCGATCTCTGGTAAGGCATTTAGAAAGTCCTCCGGTGCTATCGAAAAAAATTGACCATGAAATGTTGTATGTGTACCTGGCTGTATCCCAGCATGCTATCAATACGGCTCTGGTTTGTGAGGAGGACCGAGTCCAGAAGCCGGTGTACTATGTTTGTAAATGTTCAACAGGGGTAGAAAGAAATTAGCCTAAGATTGAGAAACTAGCCTATTACTTGGTGATTGCAACGCGCAAGCTTCATCCATACTTTCAGGCACGCTCTATCAGTGTTTACACTGATCAACCCTTGTGGAAGGTACTCCAATGACCTAAAACCTATAGAAGGATGTTAAAATGGAATATCGAGTTGAGTTAGTTCGATATTACCTACCTGCCACGAAGGGCCATACAAGGGCAAGCGTTAGCAGACTTCATTGCTGAATTCACCGTGTTAGACGAATCAAACAGTCACAATATCATACCTCCCGTTCGATGGAAGATGTACACCAATGGGGCATCTAATGACCGTTGCTCGGGGGTTGGCATAGTTCTTATGTCTTCTGAAAACCGATCTGTTTGTTATGCTTTAAAGCTCGAATTCCCAGCGACAAATAACGAAGCCGAGTATGAAGCATTGATTGCTGGCTTGAGACTTATCAGAGAACTAGGGGTAAATCGGTTGAAATCTTTTGTGACTCACAACTGGTGGTATACCAGGTGCGAGGGGACTATCAAGCGAAGGGATAGAGTCTTGCCCCATATCTTGTACGGGTTCAAGAGCTGCTAGGAAATCTAGAATATTATGATATTTCGTATATCCTGCGTGAACAAAACAGAGAAGCCGATTCACTGGCAAAATTTGCGAGCACTGGCGATGCACAACAAATGGTATTGGTTCCTGTTGAAACCTAGCGTACTCCGAGTGATGAAGGTAGATTTCTTGTTCGAAACCGAAATCGAGAAAGAATCATGGATGACCCCATTCAAGCAATACTTCCTACACGGGGTCTTACCCGAAAGAAGGAGCGAAAGACGATAAGTCACTCGTAAGGCTTCACGGTATGTAATACAGGACGGAATAATGTATCAGAAGGGATTCTCGACCCCCCTACTCTGGTGCGTTGCCCACGATAAGATAAAACGAGTCCGGAAGGAAGTCCATGAAGGAGAGTGCGGTGACCATTCTGAGGGCAGACGTTAGCAAAGAAAATCCTCCACTACAGTTACTATTGGCCGACTGTAAATCGGGATGCTGCAGAATATGTGAGAAGATGTGACAAATGCCAGAAATATGCAAAAATCCCGAGAGCTCCGCCGACGGAACTCACACAAATGGTTAGTCACTGGCCGTTTGCAATGTGGGGGATCGACATAATCGGTTATTTACCATATCTAAAGGTGGTGCGAAATATGCGATAGTTACGGTCGATTACTTTACTAAGTGGGCAGAAGCAGAGCCATTGGCCACGATCACCACCAAAAAGGTTATTAATTTCGTTGTACTAAACATTATATGATGTTTTGGTCTTCTACGGACTATCATTACAGACAACGGAACTCAATTCGAAAGCAAAGAGTTCAAAGAATTTGGCCAAAAATATGGCATTGAGAAAAAGTTTGCAGCAGTTGCTCATCCAAAAGCCAATGGAAAAGTGGAAGCCGTAAACAGAATAATCAAGTCCGTATTGAAAAAGCGTTTGGAAAAGGCTAAAGGCAAGTGGGTGGATGAAATTCCAACAGCGCTTTGGGCTTATAGGACCACCTACAAGTCCGCGACTGGACACACTCCATTCGCATTGGCATATGGCATGGAAGCTGTTATACCCATAGAACTTGAAGTTCCGTCACATCCGGTAACTTATTATAACCCTACGTCGAATCAGGATCTTTTACTGGAATCATTGGACTTCATTGATGAAAAACGTGAAGAGGCTGATTTAAGAGCGGCTGCATACAAACACTGAGTCGCTAGATATTATAATGAAAAGGTCCGGCCGAGAATCTTTGATGTGGGTGACCTCGTTTTGAAACGAGTCTTCCCGGTCCTGTCGCATATGAATCCCGCATAGGAAGGTCCGTACGTCATTGAACGGAAGCTTGGAGAGGAAACTTTCAAGCTAGCGACCGTTGATGGTGCGACACTCCCCCGAGCATGGAATAGCGAGAATTTGCGGCATTATTACACTTAGTCTATCTCTTTCGTATTTTAGTTGCAATTATTTCCAGCATATTTTTATTATGTTGATTCTTAGTTTACGGCATCTAATAAGACAATTTAGCTAGTTTTCATTAATAAAGGCTTGAAGCCATCTTTTCCATGAATTATTTATGTTTCTGTGTATGATAATTCCATGGCAAACAACTAGAGTTACATTATTCTGTCTAATGTACAAACGCACACGAACACTTAAAATCTCCAAGTCCCCTGAGTGCGGACTGGAGTACTCTGAGTCCCCAGAGCACGAACAAGAGTATAAACGACAAAATCTCCAAGTCCCCTGAGTGTGGACTGGAGTACTATGAGTCCCTAGAGCGCAGACTAGAATATAAACGACAAAATCTTTGAGTCTCCTGAGTGCGGACTGGAGTACGCTGAGTCCCCAGAATGCGGACTAGAGTATAAACGACAAAATCTCTAAGTCCCCTGAGTGCGGACTGGAGTACTTTGAGTCCCTAGAGTGCGGACGAGAATGTAAACGACAAAATCTCTGAGTCCCCTGAGTGCGGACTGGAGTACTCTGAGTCCCCATAGTGCAGACTAGAGTATAAACGACAAAATCTCCATGTCCCTTGAGTGCGGAGTGGAGTACTCTGAGTCCCCAAAGTGTAGACTAGAGTATAAATGACAAAATCTATGAGTCCCATGAGTGCGAACTGGAGTACTCTGAGTCCCTACAGTGCAGACTAGAATATAAACGACTTAAATCTCTGAGTCCCCTGAGTGCGGACTAAAGTACTCTGAGTCCTCAGAGTGCGGGCTAGATTATAAACGACTAAAATCTCCAAGTCCTCTGAGTGCGAATTGGATTACTCTAAGTCCCCTGAGTGCGGATTGGAGTATAAACAGCTTAAAATTCTCTAAGTCCCCGGAGTGCGGACTGATACAAATGACTTGAAGTCATCAAATCCCTGGCGTGCGGACTGGAAAATATTCTAAGTACCCGAAATGTGAAATAAAGGATGTAAGACTCTAAATAATTTCCAAATTTTATAAAAATGAATTGGAGTTTATGTAACTCACAATAGCCTAGGTTTCGACCATAATTATACAGAAAGCTGAACGATAAAAGTCTTTTGAAAGGCAAAAGAACTAAGTTTTATTTACCTTGAATAAGATTCTACTACAACTCCTCCGAAAATCGGAGTCAAAAAACTATTTACATTGACCACGAAAATAAATAAATTTAATTACATAATCTAAATTAACTCTCGTTGAACGAGAGTAACAACTACTTCTTTGAATTCCTCAGTTTCTTTCCCTCTTTCGTCTTATCTAACGACTCCTCTTCCACGCATTTTCTCTTGGAAGTTTTGCTTGATAGGGAGGTGACAACTGAGGAAGAATGAGGGACCTCTAATGGCCTAGACCCACCAAGGAGGATGACCTTCAAAGGCTTGTTCAGAGGATCATCTAGGTCCACGACTCGGGGCTCGACTTTGATTTCAGCGGTCTTTTTCTTTTCCTCCGCGAGCTGCTCCTTCATGCTCATTTTAGAAGTATGCTCAGAGGCACTTGTGATCTCGATTTCATGATTTCCTTCGACGGGAGATGAATTTTCAGACTTATCCTCATCGAGCACCTCAATCACTTGAGCATCTTTACCAAGATTCTCTCCTGCATGAGTGGCCTCGCTTGTTTTCCCCTTCTCCTCATTGGCGTCATCGCTCCTTGGAGTGGGTTTAGGATCAAAACGTCCTGTGCAAAATCACAAGAAACAAACATTAGAATACAATGATCTCTCGTCGAAAACGAAGACTCTTAGAACTTTAAAATAAAGAGTTATATACCGGCTTCTGGCTGACTCTCAGCCGTCCGAGGGGTCTCACCCTCTGGACTGGGAGATAGAACATGAATGCCGAGGCCAGGGTCCTCCGAGTCATAACCAACATGTTGCTCAAATGGATCAAGTACCGGCCGATCAGCCGATTGAGTAGGAGGATGAGCTGGAGACTCGGTTCCAGATGGACCAGCAATAACTTCTTTCCCTTTCGATAAGGAGGAACCTTTGCAGTAGAGAGCCTTCGCCGTAAACAGGTCTGGCGGCTCGTTCCCCTTGATAAATTCTTTTACTAAGGCATCTTCATCGACCTCCTCGGTGCCAAATTCGAGCTTCTTGATTTTTATTAAAGTCTCAAATGCCTCGGCCAGAGATTCGAGGTAGCCCTCTCCTAGAAAAGTTAAGTCCCGATGCATGAGGACACGGGCGTTGAATTCTGCAATAAGTGGGTCGAATATGCACTTGACCTCCTTCCTGCCAGCCTCTGTAGCCGCCTCAAGGCGAGAGTCAATCTCCACAGATGCTATTCTTTTACCCTCTTCATGGGCTTCATCCTTCAGCATCTCGACCTTAAAGAGCTCATCGTCAAGCTTTGCCTTCAGGAGTCGTGTACCAACAATCTCGTCGCAATATCGTTGCGACTCTTATTGGCCAGCGGTTTTCTCCTCTCTCTCTTTGCGGAGTTGATCTTCTAGCTCTTTAACTCGGAGGGCAAATGCATCCTTTTCCTTTTGCACTGAATCCTTCTCTAAAGCCATGGCACCGTAGCATTGGACCGCCTCTTTAATTTCTTTCTTATGAGTTGTCTCCAGACGATTGACGGTTTCAGCAGTATCTTTGGCGCTTTGTTGGGTGGCTTCAAGCTGAGACTTGTATGAAGCGAGCTCTTCGTCCTGAGATTTAATGATATCTTTATCATGAATAGCCTCGAGCTTCAAGAGGTCAATCTCATGTTGATGCTCAACAGAGACTTCTGACACTTTCTCAGCTAGATGGACAAATGCGTCATGTTGAACATAGACGTCATTGTTGCAGGTGATGGCACTCTGTTTGACGTGTCACGGAATGTGGTGGATCGCCGGGAGGAACTTTAGACCATCGAAGCAGATTTTTGGGAATTTAGCCTTAAGCTCGGTTAGTCTCTCCGATATCGTTGGATCTGTTGCGGGAACAGGAGGAGATGGCTTTGGAAGTTCCGTTTTCTTATGAGGTTCCCGAGATTGCTGTGTGCTTGGTGATCCAGAGTGTTGATCACGGGGGGCATCGGGTTGGGATCCCTTGTGGCCATGTTTCTCCCTGTCTTGTTCCGGGTGAGAAGGAGGATTATGATAGTATGAAGGCTGATAATAAGTTTTCTTTCGAGATGATGAATCCCGGGAGTGATAATCCCTATCGCCATCATCATCCCTATCCCGGCGTCTTCCGAAACCTAAATCCTGTCCAGAGTGATGGAATATAGGCGACCCACGGAGACGATCAAGTCCATGTGTACGTCCCATATCACCTGCACAGAATTTAAGTGACGAAAAATTAGCAGAGAGTAGAGTGATGGCAGAAATTAAGTGCATGTGTTTGTGTGTGCCCAAATGTCCCCCCCCCCCCCGGGACGTACCAGTTTCTTTATCTCTAACTATGGGAGTTTTTTCTCCCTGGACATGGGCTTGAATGCCTGCATCGCCTCTAGGGGACGAATGAAGTTTAAGCGCCTCTGGATCGTCGAAACCATAGTTGAGTAGATCATCGGGAATAGTAAGGTTCGATGGACCTTTCAGGGAACTCTCTAAGTGTTGGGGGGAAGGCTCTCGCTCCATTGGAATAAGGGTGACTTTAGAAGTTCCACCTACTTTCTTCTTCCTCAGCTTATAGGTCAATTTCTTCTTTCCCTTTAAAGGGGAAGGTGTCATTTCGATGTCTTGTACCTCGACTATCGGGTCCCGAGTGGGACTAACATTTTCACCTAGTACTTCAGGAGTCTTGCCTTCTCTAATCTCTCCCTGCTCTGTTGTATCAGGGGCATTGCGTGATGAAGACCCAGTCTGCTTTTTTTCCTTTGCCCAAAGCAAGCCTGAATATAGTGACGCCTTGAGGGAGGCTTATTCGGCGACCTTCCACCAGCGGCCCAAACTTCGTGAGAGATTCATTTGAAATGAGAGATCTGATGTCCCGGTCTTCTGCGGGGATGGCTCGGATAGCTTCAACAACTTCAGAGTACCCGAAGCCTTCGAGACGTTGGTTGATACCTGAAAAAGTAGATAAAGAGTTAGAAAAGATGCAAATTTCGCCAAATTCAAGTATTGATCCAGAAAAGGAACTTACTTCCTTCTACCCATCTCCTTGCAAAGCCAGGAGGACAGCGCATATAGAACCACTCTTGCTTGTACTGGGCAAACTTGCTCCATGCCCCAGTCAGGATTTGGCATTTGCTATGTGGCTCGAGGAATACAAAAGATGGGCTATGTAACCGCCTCTTGAAGCGATAGATGTAGCGGATATCGCCAGGAGTCGGAAGCCTAGAGAGGACACTCATGAAGATAATGCAAGTCCCACAAATGAATGCATGGTTGTTCGGATGCAATTGCAATGGGGCGATCTCGATATACTGCAACACGTCTCGAAGAAAGGAGTTGAATGGCGGCACGCTACTAACCCAATACATGAATCTGTTGCAGGCTGTATATCCGACTGGGGGCAAGTGAGGACGATCCTGCCCCGGTGGAACCAACACATTGTCAAAAGGAATCTCATGAACTGAACATATACGATGAAGCGTTCTTTCGTTAATCTTTGAGGCTTCGGAATCAATTGGATCGTCTAAAATATTGCTGCATCCAAAGCATCGGGAGCCAAGTCGACAGATGCGGTCGTAGGGCTCGGCATGTCTTGTACAGGATTAGTTGACGGATTTGAAGTTCCAACTACTTATTGTTGAGAGGATGGCCCGGGTCTGTCCAAGATCGTAGCAGAGCTGGACTTCCTAGACATCTCTAGTGAATAACCGAATCTGACGAAACACCTGTTTGAACTATACTTAAAAAGCAATCGACATTAGACTTAATAACATAAATAATCCACCCATGTGGTATGTGAACTAGTGCGATCATTCAAATATAAGTGCCAAGAAATTAAAAGTCACTAAGTTGGTGAAATAAAGTTAGGCTTCGAACTATCAACTTCGAAGACCGTCATCACTGACCGCCTATGAGAGCTTGTTATAAGACGGTTTATGTTCCGAACTCAGCATTGACACTGTATATGAAAGGTTATTAACTGTTTTAAGCAAGTTAAGTTCAGGTTTACAGTTGTCAAAACAAGGGAGTTATCAGTCTGGATTGTCTGATATGCTTAATTGTTTAAGTTCGTCCTTGTTCATTGTCATGTGTTCGGGCATAAGAGGTGTGTTAAGTCAACAATGTTCTAAATCCTGGTTGAGATGGTTTTAGCTGTCATGTGTACACCACTCTCCTACCATCCATTATCACCGTTCGGCATGGGGCAAGACAAGCCGAACCGCAATCATGCCGAGATGCATCGCTCGGCACTTTACTCTCGACACCAATACTCTCCCACCTTTCCTCTCCACCGTTCGGCATAAGGGAGTCATGTTGAACCATAATCATGCCGAGCCGCATCGCTCGGCAGTTTTCCCAACTCCTACTTTTCTCCTGCACTCCTTCCTATCTCATTCGGCATAAGAGGATCACGCCGAGCCATGGTCATACCGAGCCACATCGCTCGGTACACTGAACCTAACTCAAACTGCACTCCAATACTCCCTCTAACACCGTTCGGCATAGGGGGTCACGCCGAGCCGTAGCTGTATCAAACTACACCGCTCGGCATGCGAACCCAACCTCTACTTTTCTCCTTCACACCCTCACCTCGTTCGGCATGAGGGAGTCATGCCGAGCCACATCCATACATTTTTTCCCAACTCCTTCCTTCATAAAAAATTGAGTACCCTCCAAGGTGGCCAGTCGACCACCACTTCAACTCGTAGGCCACCTGTGACCGGACATCTCAACCCTCATCGGTTCCCACTGGGCCAACGTCTTCTCCCATCTTCCTCTCCATTTAATCCTAAGGCTTCTTTAAATCTCGAATCCACCTTCTTAATTTACATGACTATAATTGTTTGTGGGTTAGAGGAAGGACGTGGGTTCAAGTCGTGTCTTAAATCCCTAATTAGGGAGAGTCGACCGAATGAAGGGTTAATACCTAGTAGAAGGGGGCGAAGTCTGATGGAGTGCTCGAATTGGAAGTAGGGATCTACTCGGGCTTGTTGTTGAAGGAAGTCGAGAAGTAACCAAGGAGACTCAGGGACTAAAGGAGTTGTTGAGGTGTTGACAAGGGTTTGGAAAGAGGCAAGTTCGTAAGTTCTATAGTGTGGAGGTAAAAGTAAAAGTGAGACGACGAAGAAGAAGTATCGGCTTATATAGAGAGAAGAGAAGTCGAATGGACAATGACCGGTAGAACCGGTCAAGGCACCTCCATCGTTCAGCATTGGTATGTCGTTCGACATTTGTATGTCGTTCGACATTGGTATGTCATTCGGCATTCATATGTCGTTTGGCATTGGTATGTCGTTCGGCATACAATGCCAAACGCTCGGCATTCAGGAAGGCACTATCAAGAAGACAAAGCCAAGGCTTTAAGAGAAACACGGAGTGCTATTGGTTCAAAGCGCATCATGTTCATCCACATGATACACTTTTGGCGGCAAGTGTTACCCGGTGGCTTGACCAAGTAACAAGAGGGTTGGTGTATAGGGCCGTTCGACACAGCAAGGTCGTTCGGCATTTCATATCGTTCGGCACGAACCTTGTTCGGCAGAGAAGCCTCAACCGGCATGAAGCATCGTTCGGCATCTAGCACCGTTCGGCATCCAGGCCTCGCTCGGCATTCCAGCCTCATTTAACATCCAGGCCTCGCTCGGCATTCCAGCCTCGTTCGGCATCCAGGCCTCGTTTAGCATCTAACATCGTTTGGCATCTGGCACCGTTCAACATCCAGGCCTCGCTCGGCATTCCAGCCTCGTTCGGCATTCCAGCCTCGTTCGGCATTCATGCCTCGTTCGGCATCCAGCATCGTCCAGCATCCAGGCCTCGCTCGGCATTCCATCCACATTCGGCATTCCAGCCTCGTACGGCACAAAGCCTCGCTCGGCATAAGTACGTCGTTCGGCATCTCCCCTCGACCAGCATCAGGTCTCGTTCGGCCTACAAACTTCACTCAACACATTACCTCGTTCAGCATAGAAGTACCGATCGGCTTGGACATATGGCTCGGCGCACAGAAGTCACTCACCGCGGGCCGAGGTATCTTGCTCCTAGGCCCATTAGGGAAGTCCAACCCATCTTCGTCTATAAATAGTGGGGCAGGGGAACAGTGAAAGGGACCTTTTTTCGAGAACACTTGGGAGACTCTGCCACATTCAAGACTCAGTCTTTTCACCTAGCAATTGTATTCAAGTAGTTGGTGCACAGATTGTATCTGTAATCAATCATTGAGTAAAGCAATAAAGATTAACTTCAAAGTGGACATAGGCAGTTACGCCGAACCACTATAAATCCGGTGTTCTTGTCTTTGCATTTAACTTAGCATACAATTCCCTGTTTTAATTTACTTTCTTCATTAATCTCTCTACATAATCTTTCTTAAGGGTGTTAGTGACCAATCCTGGTGCTAACATATATGTATGTATGTATGTATGTATGTATGTATGTATGTGTATATGTATATATATGTATATGTATATATATGTATGTATATAAACAAATCTGTGTGTGTGAAACTTACATTCATTTTCATAAAATAATTTCGAGTATAGTTTAGATCCAAATAATACATTCAATTTAAAATGTGACGACCTGCCATTTCGAACAACTTAAGCTGACAATAAACCATCCTTGTCCAACTTAAATCGTTAGAATTAGACATATTATCAATTTGGAGTTTTAATATAGAATCAGATACAGAATCACACATAGAATAATACAAAATCTCGCAGCGGAATTTAAATAATAACATAGTAGTTCATGAAGCTACTGGATAAAATAATCGGAGTTTTCAAATTTTAATTATACAATACTAGAGATACATAAAAGTTTACTGATAAAAGCCAAGATGAACATAGATAACTATTACTACATAAAGTGGAGTCTTCAACAAGTCTTCGGCTCCCAAAATAGGCACTACTCACACACTGCAATACTCAGGCTGACCCGAGCATAAAGTAAAACAATATACTTGAGTCAGGACTAGAAGTTCTCATGTAAGTAGTTCCACTCAAGTGAAAATGTACAAGTAACTCAAGAGATGTTACGGGGTTTTCCATCTCTTAAGGATCCATCAAACTATTTATATATACAATAGAATACGCTATATATGTAGTGTTTATCAAAAATATAAAATATCAAAATAGCTTTAAGGCTTTACATTGATCCCTCTTAACACGTTTTTATGCATTGTCATACATTTTGCATATAAAACACCAATAAACCATCGGTGGATAGGGATATGGCGTGATACGACAACACTAAACCAAAATCATAGTGGTCTCATTTAGAGATAAAAGTATAATAAGGCACGTAAAGCAATACACAAGGTATGATACTACCAGTTTACCCTTTCCAACGGGTGGTAACACATCATAGCCATGATCGCCCACCGTATCCAACACTCCCATAATCGAAGGGTGATCACCAATAACAACCAAAATAGTATATTCAAACGAAAAAGTGCATCCGCTCGGGTAGCTAACCCACTTGGCTGGTACAACTCCTATTTTAGTCATTTCAAATTGGAACAAGCGCCACGCTAATCCATTACCATTCTCTTTCTTCAAATCCAACAAATTTTCGCCAAATCCAACCACTTCATTCTAGATCATCACTTCATGTATACAGTTATTAAAGTGGTTTTGGTATCAATAGAGGGTATGCCCATATCCGGCTCTGGTCTCTTTAATAACTAACGTCATTTTCATACCGATTAGGTATTTTATTAAATAAAATATCTCTTATTTTCAAATATCATATTGTCATTTAACTTCAACAAATTTGGGTTTAAAATCCAGAAGTCAATTTTAAATAAATAATTCATCTTTATCCAAATCTAATAACTTTTCAAATTAACCGAGTTAATTAAGTCTTAAAATACGAAAGCTTTATAATTAAATATTTAATTTAATTAAACTTCGGAATTAATTTAATTAAACACTCTTAATTAAACTTTAATTCTAATAATTTAATCATTAAATTTTTAATTCAATAAAAGATTCTTTTTCAAATCTTTATTTTAAAATTCAATTATTATATTTTAATTCAATCAAATCAAATTAAAATTAAATTAAATCTTCCCTTAAAATTTAATTTCATATATAATATTAACACTTCATTAAATTTCAAATAATCAACTGAACGAGTTTTAAAATCATTAACATTAAACATAACCATTATTAATTTAATTTCATAATTTAAAATAGTTCAATTAATCTTTCATTTTAAAATCTAAATAACTTAATCGATTTCAAAATTAAATATTAACTTCAAAAAAAATTTAAATTATAAATTCACATTAAATTCTCAAATTATTTCTTAATTTTAAACATAAATATTTAAATCCAAAATAAATTTCAATTGACCAATCGTGTTTACTATTTAATTTTCTATCCTAGAACAAGTGATTTAGTTTGGGTATTTATCATTTCAACCCATATCCCGGTTCAAAATTTCAATGTCCAGTTCATTGTATACAGCAACAATGTACAATGATAGGTATCAATAAATCAATCATCATTCACCATTCAAATTTTTCCATAGTTAACGTATTTTTTATGCCATCGGGATTCAAATCAATAATTTCAACTATTTCAACCAATCCATATAACACCACGTCAACAATCAATAATTTTTCAGTTTCAATATGGATCATAATCATCAATTATTTATGTATAACATAGCAGGATACTTGCAATACAAAAATCCAATCGTGAGCTTAAAAATCGATCACCTTCGCGGCTTTGAAGAACGAGCACGGACACGGTGATACGGACACGTGCACTCACAAAAGCCAGAAGATGATTGCTACTACTTCTCTCTTTCTTTTTCTTTCTTTTTCTTTCTTTTTTTCTTGGCAATAGTTTGCTTTGATTTTTTTCTTTTCCTATACACGCACGCATCTTCTTTCTCTCTTTTTTCAACACATGGACATAGCACACATAGGGAAGAGGCTTCGGTGGTTCAGTGTTCAGCCCGGGCTAGGTGGAGCAGCCGGTGGAGAAGCGGAATGGGCTGTGTGGCGGGTTGAGGGTGGTTCGTTGGAGGTTGGGTGCCGGTGATAGGCTGGGAGATCGCTGGCAAGTGGGGACTGTGAGAGCGGGGAGGTCATGAGAGTGCAGTCGTGGCCAAAGGGAGGTGGTGTTGAGTGAAGTTCGGTGGCAGGGGACGTGCGACCGTACGGTGGTGCAGGGGAGTGGGTGGTGAGCTTTGGTGAGGAGGTACGTAGGTGTGGGTCTGGTTGGTGCCGAAGAGGCAGTGGGGTTTGGGCTAGGTGGATGAAACGGGAGTATGTCTGGGTGGTCGGCGGTGTAGGGTCAAGGTGGTGCAGGCCACAAGTGGAAGGTTAGTAGGGTTCAATGGTTCGGTAGGGAACCGTGAACTCAATTGGCTAAGGGTGGTGCTTCGGTTAGGTGGGGCAGTGGACGGGGACGCTGGAGATGGTTGTGACTGGGTGGTGGCGGGTTTGGTGATGAGAGAAGGGGTGCTCGGTGGCTAGGGACGGTGCTCGGGTGAGTGGCAAGGGAAGGAGGAAGCAAGCTAAATATTTGCACACACTTCTATATATATACACACACATACAGTTCGCTTACTATCTTTGCAAACAAAGCTCATAGAAAGAAAAAAGGAGGAGCAGAGAAAATGGTGAGGTGCAAGGCAGACATATATATACAGAGGGAATGGGGCATTAAATGCAGTATTTAATATATTGAGGGGCGCACGTAAGGAATAACAGCCGGAGAAATTTGTGGGCTGAAGGGATGTGAAAAGAATGTAAGCAATGATGACTCCAGGGCACGGTCACGGACCATTGTTTCAACCATCTAGCGTTTTGCTATGGAAGCCAAACACGAAAACAATTATACCACGGTGATAGGCGCGACGTGACGATTTCAATGATGCAATCAAATCTGTGCTACGACATCCATAGCAAAATCTTATATGTCGCTGCTGCTACCACTTCGAAATTGGACGACAACGACAATTTTTGACAAACGGAGCTACAGAGGTCAGAATTGGACGGAATGAATTTTAACATTTAAGTCGGAATTTTTTTTAGATCATTTCTATGTAAAAATATTCATACTTTACAATTTTATAATTTGCACTAAAATTTGTGCTAACCGGGTTTCGGACGAATTTTAATGCGAAACAAATTTTATTGGTTTTATTTAAATGGACGCATTCCAAATATCTAGTTTCATTGTCAAATTTATATTTTTCAAAAATAATTTTATTTTAAAATCTTCGTTAAACTCAAATTTAGATCATCAAAAAATCTTGGCCGTTACAATCTCCCCCACTCAAGACTTTTTGTCCTCGAAAAGTACAGAAAAAGAGAATAGAAAGATAAACAGAAAGATAGAATAGATTTGGACATGGACTACATACCCGGTATTTGCAATTCAGGATTTGAAGCACGGATACTCTCTTCCTTTTCTGTGATGACCCGGGTTTTCGGACCAGTCAAAATCGCCGAAAAAACATTCGTTCTAAAACTATGAATGAAAACTACCAACTTAATACACAGTATTTGGTAAATATTTAACACTATAAAATGTATAGGTTACAACTTCAATTTTACAAGTTATCAGAGTAATCATCTAATATACTAGGTGTGCTTTAATACATACCAAATAGCAATACAAATAAATATATCGCTGCATAACTCGGATGAGAGAGACAGCAATAGCTATTCCTGCTAACTCAATAAACATGTCAAATGCAGAATAAAATAGTAAGCAGAAAAAGATACAATAACACAAGATAAACAACAACCAATAACAGATAAACAGAAAAATGGTTATATTATTTTAGGGGCTACATCACTACCACTTGTGACTGCCTACGTACCCCTATCTAATTGGGTACCCAATTAGATACAGGATCAAGCCGACGTAGTTCTCCTGATCATAATTAGTAAAAGAAAACATGTTTAGTTATTAAAATGTGTAATATATATGTTAAAATAAGTTAACAAAGGTGCAACAACGTTGCGTCAACTTATTTAAACAAAACATTGAATTTCGACAATACGTTTTACGGTCACATTTTGACATTTTAGTTAAACTATTTATTTATATTAATCAAATTTAAAAATAAATTTGTATAATATTATTTAAAAATATAAACACTCAGAAATCAATTAGAATAATTTATTTAACCATTGAAATCTACTTTTCTAAAATTACATTTTCTCACTTTTGTCGATATAAGCAAATGTTACTATTTTTATGTATATTTCTATTTCCAAATCCTATCTAATATTATTTAAATCATAAAACTTTTATATTTTATATTTAAAATCGGTCTAAATAGTATAATTTAAAGCGTTCAAATTCTATGTCGTTACATTCTCCCCTACTTAAAAGAATTTCGTCCTCAAAATTACAAGGACGAAAAAAAAATAACGGAAAAACAACAATTAACGAAAGTAAAGCACATCAAAAATAGTAATATCACCCATAACCTGGGTCGAAGATACGGTGCCTTATCCTACCCATTTTATTTATCAAATTAAGATAGTTTCATTTACAAAAATTCCTAGGTTGATTTACTAACATAGACAAATTTTACTTAGGCACTTAACCTAAGCTCTGATACCACGTGTGACGACCCGGGTTTTCAGACCAGTCAAAAATAGCTATAAAACCCGTTCGTTCTAAAACTACAAATGAAAACTACCAACTTAATACACAGTATTAGGTAAATATTTAACACTATAAAATGTATAGGATACAATTTTAATTTTACAAGCTATCAGAGTAATCAATCTAATCTACTAGGTGTGCTTTAATATATACCAAATAGCAATACAAATGAATATATCGCTGCATAACTCGGATGAGAGAGACAGCAATAGCCATTCTTGCTAACTCAATAAACATTTCAATTGCGAAATAAAATAGTAAGCAGGAAAAGATGCAACAATACAAGATAAACAACAACCAATAACAGATAAACAGAAAAATGTTATATTATTTTAGGGCTGCATCACTACCACTTGTGACTGCATACGTACCCATATCTGATTGGGTACCTAATTAGATACAAGATCAAGCCAATGTAGTTCTACTTATCATAATTAGTAAAAGAAAACATGTTTAGTTATTAAAATGTGTAATATATATGTTAAAATAAGTTAACAAAGGTGCAACAACGTTGCGACAACTTATTTTGAACAAAACGTTGAATTTCGACAAAACGTTTTACTATCACATTTTGACGTTTTAGTTAAACTATTTATTTATGTAAACCAAATTTAAAATTAAATTTGTATAATTTTATTTAGAAATATAAACACTCATAAATCAATTAAAATAATTTACTTAACCATTAAAACTTGCTTTTCTGAAATTAGCATTTTGTCACTTTTACCAATATAAGCAAATGTTACTATTTTTATGTTTATTTCTATATTTTGGATCGTTACAGTTTCCCAAGTACAATCTCGATCATCTTCGCTCCACTGAACCTTGATGAGATTTACTACCTTCCTTCTAAGCTACTTCGTGCTTCTACCTACTATACGGAGCAGTTTCCTCTCAACATTTAGATTGGGTTCAACATCTATTTCTTTGAACAAAGCATACTGGACAATTGCTGATGGATCGTGTACATATTTGTGGAGTGTGAAACGTGAAACACATTATGCACCCCCGACAGCTTCTCTGTAAGTCAACTCTATATGCCAAAGTACCAATTCTTTTTGAAATACGGAAAGGACCAACAAATCTAGGAGCAATCTTTCCTTTCCTTATAAACCGTATTACATTCTTCAAAGGCGAAATTTTGAGAAATACTTGATCTCCAACTGCAAATTCCAAGTCTCTTCTCCTTATGTCTGTATATTTCTTCTATCGATCCTGGGCAATTCTTATTTTCCTTCTAATTTCTTTGACTTTCACAAAAACTTCCAAAATCATTTCGGGACCAAGAACAAGTCGATTTCCCGATTCAACCCACAAGATGGAGATTTATGTAACGATCCCGGATTTTAACTAAATTGAAATTGTTAAAAATTTGTGAAATTAATTGGTAATTGATATAAAATATCAGTTAAATTATGAATTACTGGAAAAATGTATTTAAATTAAATTTGAATTGGGATTTACAAATAATGTAAAGAACAAAATATACTTACAAAATAATAAAAATAAATATATGTGTAGACATACAAGATAATAAGTATTAAAGTTGAAAATAAATATTTAAGTAAAAAAAATAGAAATAAAAATGTATGAGAAAAATTATAAAATATTTAAAATAAATTATACAGCTTTGTAAAATAGAAAGTAAACATATTAACTAAAAAATTTAACATCATAGAACTTCACTTAGATTTCAAAGCTTATGACTAAAGAAAAATATAATACATT
The DNA here is from genome assembly GCA_030765085.1 of Allium cepa. Taxonomy (NCBI): domain Eukaryota; kingdom Viridiplantae; phylum Streptophyta; class Magnoliopsida; order Asparagales; family Amaryllidaceae; genus Allium; species Allium cepa. The sequence continues at coordinate 209,536,296 of CM060945.1, read as the reverse complement.
CAAGTATTCACACAAAAGAATAAATAAAAAGAAAGAGAAAGAAGAAGGGAGGTATATAGGCTGTGACTAAGGAAGGGAAACATGCATTTAATGCCATTATCTTTAGTACACAATATAATAATACATCTCAGCCGAAATGCAAGGCAAAGCAAGAAACAAAGTGTTAATGTACAAAATAAAAAAAGGACTCATGCATTAAATGCTGGCAACATTTTGGCAATTCAGATTGTTTTAAATATCATTTCAGCTCCAAGATCTTGCCTGGCCAGTATAAAAAAAAAGTAAAGCAAGGGAAAAAAGATCTCTGCTCATAAGTGTACAAACAACATATCAGCCACCAAGAGCAACAAAAATCTACCTAGTCAAAGATAAACAAAGAAAATATCTTTGTCCTACTTTGTACAAAAAAATATAACACTTCCCTGTACAAACACCTTTCTCTTTATATATATATACATCTAATCCATACTTGTCCATTCCACAATTAAGCAAAACCAAACCTGGAAAGAAGGTATAAATCAGAGTGAAAAAAAACTAGATGTCAAGTTGCAGATCAAAAAAAAAAAAAAAAAAAAAAAAAAAACCGGAAACAACAGTTTGCCTCGAATCCAAAATTGTAAGTAAATGGAATATTGTTTGTTATTGATGAGTTAAGTAAACAAATACTACTAAGAAATCTTCAATCTGGAAATTAAAATGTAGATTCAACTTGGAAGCAAGATATCAAAACAAGTTCATTCCTCTGTTACTGTTCTCTGTCTTTCTTCATCAAAATCATCAGGTGAGCAAACTTCTTCGACCTGATCTTTGAAATGATATGATGTGTTATGCTTGTTTCTGTGAAGTAGTGAAAAATTATAGTTGCAATTTTTTTGTGAAGATAATTGCATGCCTGTATAGTGACTGTATTTATATGTATAAGTATGCTCTCTGTAGTTTACAGGTTTGGATCACTCAATAAATTCAAAATCTCAACATGCAATCAATCTTAAGTCTTGATTTATAAAGGAAAGATGACTGAATCTATGTAACATCATTTTTAGAAATAATCACAGGAATTTATATTTAATATTCATCTCGAAAATTTGTAAATAACAGTAATGTATATAATTGGGTCAAAAATCAGTGAATTCAATTTCTATTTTGAATTACATGAATGAATTAGTAATGGAAAATCATGATTTTTAATATGCATTACGTGATTTTTAGTTTGATATTCTTTGGGAATTTTCGAGATGAACGTTTGGGGCATTTTTGGGAATTGCCGATGGTCGGCATGGTGGAATTGGTCGAGCTTTGGGTTGGAGGAGGCTAAAGTGTTGTCGGTGTCAAGAAAAATGGTTGAAGAATTTTCTGGTGACTGTGGTGGCCAGGGAGGGTTGGAGTAGGGTTTCCAGTTAGTTTTATTGGTCGATGGGTTCGTGAGTTTTGCTTTGACATGGAGATGACCGAGTGCGATCGCGAGTTGAAGGATGGTGGCATGGTGGTGCATGGGTGCTTTGGAAGGAATACTGGAGTTTCCAGTTGATGGCATCATCGGTGGCGAGAGTTTTGGTGGGTCGAACTTTGCTCGAGATTTTGAACGAGGATCGAAATTTCGATTCATAGTTGTATTAGTTTGCTGGTTGTTCTCGTTGGGGCATTGAAGTTGTTGGTGACGTGGTCGCAGGTTGGAGGATGGTCAGAGCGACGTTGGGTGGCCGTGCAAGTGCACGTGCATGTTCTGTGTTTGGTGAAGTTCTGAACGAAGATGGGGGGTTTTCCTCGATTTTTCTCGCATATTTGTCTCGAAGTTTTTTTGAGGTAGATGGAGGACTTGGCGCAGGCTCATGATGTTTTGGTGTTTGAACTCGAGTTTTGCAAGTGATAATCTGGTTTTAGGTGATAGTTAAATATTTGTAAAAAGGGAAATGTTCCAGGATTGTAAAACAAGAGCTAGAGTTTGCAAATGTTTCAAAATTTAATGGCAAAATTTTGTATAAGGAAATCAAGTTTTCAAGAGGGTTTAATTGAATACATTTTCAATTTGTAAATGTTCAAGGTTGTTGACTTTAGGAGTAATTAATTAAATTAATTTTGAATTTTAACTCTAAAAGTGTTTTCGATTTAATATATTAGATCAAAGTTTTAAGAAATTCAAACATGTTTTGAATAAGAATGTTTTCAAGTTATAAAGTTACAATCAAAGTAATTATAAAGTAATGTTTAATTAGATTTCAAACATATTTTTTTATAGATAAGTTTAAAGGATATGATAATTATTTCAAAGTTAAATAATTGTTTGATTTAATTAAATATGTTTGGAAACAATTTTCAAAGATTTTAAATATATTAAAAATTAAGGGTAAATTAGTGGTGTAATTAACTTAAGATTATTAATTAAAGTAATTAAAAAAGGTAATTAATTTGAAAATAATTAGTTAAAAGTAACATTAAATTATGAAAATGATTAAGGAATCGTTATTAATTAAGGATCAATCTATTAATCATTGTAATTAATTAAAGATAATTAATTATTAATATAAGGTTAATTAATTTATAATTAAGGGTTTATTAATTAATATAACTAATAAATGAAGATTAAATTAATAAAAACAATTAAAGGTAATTAATTGCTTAAAGATAATTACTTAATTAAAAATAGTTAATTAATAATTAAAGGTGGGTTAATCAAGCGATTAACATTGATTTAAGAATAGGGATAGTTACTTATCGTAATTAATTAAGAATAATTAATGTAATGGTAATAATTAAGGGTTGATTAATTAGTTAAAGATAATTAATTAAATGGTAAATTAAATAATTAAAAGTTAATTATTAAATAATTAAAAGTTGATGAATCATAATTAAAGGTGGATTAATTTATTATAAATGATTAATTAATAAATGATTAAAGAATAATTAATCAAATGATTTGTGGTTAATTAATATTAATTATCCAGGATTAGTAGTCATAAGTAATTAAATCTGATGTGAATTAATCAGACAATTATCTGATCTTACTTATGGATGTTTGGATTCTATTGGATGATTGAATGGTTTGATATCCCTGACATGTGATGCTTTGTTTTAAATTGAGCTATGTTTACTGTAATTTATTACCTGTGCAAGATATATATCTATGATTTGTGAATGAAAGATAAGCGTTATAATTGGTTTGTACCGCTTTTCAGATATAAGCGTTATAGTTTATACCACTTATCAAAATATATTGCTGTATTTGAATCTGTACTGATTGATGATGTTGCACTTTTATTGTGTAAAACCACTGGACCACACTTATACACACACAAATATGGATTGCACGTGGAAATGGGTTAAGTCACAGATTTTGAAATAGTTTTAAAGATTGAAATTTTTGACTCCAAATTAGTTTTGGAATTAGAATTGAAAGCTTGTGAAAATGGATTTCAAAAATAAACGTTATTTTGGATAACTAGATTGTGTTTGAAATTTAAAAATTTTGATTTTAAATTTGAATTCAATATTTAAAATTGAATTCTATGATTTGGAAAACTATGGTTTAAAAGATTATTCAACTTTTAAACGTGTTTATATGGTTTTTTAAACCATTTTAAAAGTGTAGTTTTGGGAATTTAAATTTAACCTAAAGATTTTAACTTGTATAAATGAAATCGGATTTTTTCAAAACGAGAACTATTTATTTCCAAATAATAAAAGCTTTCACATAAGAAATGAACCTCCAATTTGTGTTAAAAGGATTTCAATCTACAATGAAAATGATTTTTCCAAGTTATGGAAATGGGTTTGAAAGCTATAAGTTGAATCTTTAATTCAAAGATTTAATTGAGTTAATCCAAATTGAAACGGAAATTGTTTTGAAATCTATGAGTAGATCTTTGTGAAACTGGCTGAACTTTGGGAAATAAATCTTTTTGTTAAAAGATTTAAAATGGTAATTTGTTTAACCATTTGAAAGAAAAGCTTTGGAATTTTAAGTTGTGACTTAATTGAAATCCTAATATCCATATGTTTTTAAATATTTCGCTCATTATTCGGTTTAGCCGGGAGGGGATCTTTGTGTCATATAACCCATTTCGAATAATGATACGACGTTATGGATAGCATTTGAAGACCGAATATTTTCGAAAATGAAAGAACAACTCGTCAAATGTCTCTGCATCGACTGGTCCCCGGTATAGAGATCCCATATGTGATGGAAAGTCCGGACGTGATTAGGAATTATCTGGATTTTGCAAGGGCTTCTTTGGAAGTGCCTTCAGTTCTGTTCAAACCCGGGATAGACTTGTATGGTTGTATGTCTGACACTACACTTTGAGATATAAAGCAGATTTCTTTCAAATACATATCTATTGGTGGCGGAGAATTTATTCTCTTAGCTAACACCCTTCTCTGAGACGTACGAGCTCAGAGGTTATGTAGTTGAAGGTTATCAGCGATATACTCCCAATTTGGTAGTGTGGCATGCTAAGTGCTGCTGTGTGTTGATGATCATTTGTTGATCAAAGCATAACTTTCGTGTAAAGCGTAGCTTTGTGGACGAGATTTCGTCGAGCCTCACAACCCGGTAATGGTTGAAACAGGAATGATGCGGCAAGGTTTCAGGGGTAGCTCCCCTAGGGTATGACCAATCTTTCTGGAAAAGGGTAGTATCATGGTATGGAGCCCGGATACTTACTCATGTGGGCACTGCAGTATATTTATTATTACTGTGTGATGTTGGTGTAGAGGTACCTCGTATAAAGGTCCAAAAGGACCGGGGGTGGCATATCTGAGGTTTTACTACCCGGGAAGAGGGTAGCCGGCCTTGTTTGGCAGGGAGCTGGGTAAGTTCTCGGGGCGTCCCGCCAGAGGCATTCCCATTTGGCAATAGGAAGTTCCTTAGCCTAACCATTTGTTGGAAAATCCAAAGAAACAATACGAGCCCTGTACGGTTTTAGTTGTATAACCTGTCATGGAATGTGGTGGTAACCTTCTATTGAACATGGTAGCTATAGTAGGCATACGAAAAATGGTCGTATGTTGGCTAAGATTAATATTATACTTTCGAAATGTTTTCTGCGCTTTGCACTTATAATAATAATATTGAAAAGAATCTACATATCAACCATGTTTGACTATTATAAGAAGAAATCTCCTCCAATTCTGCAATTGCATTGTGTGTGGGGCGGGAGGTCTTATGGTAGTTTCATTTTTTAAAAAGCATTACGGTTATTTAAAATCTTTTGTTGTTTGTTTTAAAAAGATAAACTGTTTTTGTTGCTCACACCAGTCCCACGACTGACCTGGAGTTTATTGTTCCTTCCCTAAACTCTGGGTGCCCACAATTTTCCACACGGGCAGTCTAGAGTTGGATTTTTCAGATAGTCAGATTAGTAGATTATCTGGAGCTAGTTCAGTCTTTGGATATGGAATGCACTTGCTTATCTTTGTGCATCGTTATTGGGAATTCGAGCTATTTTTGGATTGGTGCCTTGGAGTTGGAGTTCTCTTTTGAAGACTATCTTGGAGATATTGTTCCGCTGCTAGTGTTATCTATTTTCTTTCCGCTTCTATTTCTTGTATCATATCTCTGATGTATATGGATATCTATTATCAGTGGTATCATTCTGTTGTATTCATATTGTATCATTGTTGTATCGAATGTTATATATCAATGTATTATCCTTTTTCTTCCGCTGTGTTGTTATACTTAATTGTGTTATAAGCTCCAGCGCATCAGGTTCGATGTTTGGATCTGCGCCATTTGAATACGAGTGTCGTATTCGGTGCCGATTTTCGAAGGTCGACTCAGGATCGCTACAGTTTACATGGCCGTCCGTAAAGAGCTTCGAACAGTGCCATTTCAATACTCGCTTGATAACTATTGTTTTAGGTGAATTCTTTGAGATGGAGATTTTCTTCCCAAGATCCCTCGAGGTCTAAAACAAAAGCTCGAAGAAGATCTTCCAAAAACCTTATTTACTCTTTCGGTCTGTCCATCCACTCGAGGATGATAATCTTTGCTCAGATTTAATTGAGTACCCAGAGTCTCCTGAAAAGCCTTCTAGAAATTGCTAGTGAAGATAGGGTCCCGATCACATAAAATGCTAGATAGAACGCCATGAAAGCAAACAATTTCTTTCATATAAAGCTCGGCTAAACTCATGACGGTTCGAGTAGACTTCACGTGAATAAAGCGTGGAGACTTTGTCAACTAATCGATAATAATCTAGATGCTCTCATTACCTTTTCTGGTCCTCGGTAGTCCATCAATAAAATCCACAGAGATTTGATCCCATTTCTAGCTTGGAATCTCAAGAGGCTGCAATAATCCTACCGTCTTCTGGTTGATCGGCTTTGACTTGCTAGCAAGTGGCACACCTGCAAACATGAATGGAAATATCTCGCTTCATTCCACTCCACCAATACAACTTCTTCATATTTTGATACATCTTTATGACTCTGGAATGAATAGAAAGTCTGGGTTGATGATTTTCTCTAAGTACTTCTTGCCTCAAACCATCCATATTTGGAACCCAAATCCGATTATTAATTCTTAGGGTTCCATTTCTATTGATTTGTGCGCCCCATTTGCCTTGAGTATTGCTCTTTTTGCCATGAATATTTTCTTTTATTTGCCTAAGCATCAGGTCCTCATCCTTCTTAGCGGCTATGCGATTCATAAGAGCTGGAGAAGCAACAAGTTGATATACCATGGCTTTGCTCCTACTCAGAGCATCGGCCACAACATTAGCCTTTCTAGGAGTATAATTGATGTCGAGGTCAAATAATGATAAGAATTCGAGCCATCTAACTTGTCTGTAGTTCATATCCTTTTGGGTAAAGATGTACTTCAGTGATTGGTGGTCCGTAAAGAGTTCAAATTTTGTTCCAAGAAGGTGATGTCTCTATAACTTCAAAGCAAAGACAATGGCAAGCAATTCTAGGCATGAGCTACATAATTTGCCTCATGAGTCTTTAACTTATGACCATCATAGGTAATAACATTACCATGCTGCATTAAAATAGCACTCAACCCTTTATTACAAGCATCTGTATAAACAGTGGACCCTTCACTACCATCCAGGACAGTGAGAATAGGGGCAGAGATTAGCCTACGCTTCAGTTCTTCGAATGCTTCCTTACACTTCTTAATCCAAACAAACTTAACACTCTTCCTAGTCAAAGCTGTGAGTGGTGAATAAAGTCGAGCGAAGTTCTCAATAAATCTCCTGTAATAACCAGCTAAGCCTAGGAAGATGCGGACATCAATAGGGGTTTTTGGAGTTTCCCAATCATCGATTACGGTGATCTTTGCTGGATCAACTGAAATTCCATTCTTTGAAACCACATGCCCAAGGAATCTTACTTCTTCTCGCCAGAAATGACATTTAGAAAATTTAGCCTTCAGTTGATGACTTCATAGAGTTTCAAGGACAAATTTAAGGTATTCCTCATGCTCCTTCTTAGCCTTAGAAAAGACGAGAATATCGTCAACGAAAACTAGAACGAATTTATTTAGAACTTCCCGAAATACTCTGCTCATGAGATCAACAAAGTAAGCCGGTGTATTAGTTAAACCAAAAGGCATAACTAACCATTCGTAGAAACCGTCTTTTGTTCGAAAAGCAGTTTTAGGAATACTATCTTCTGTAATCCTAAGCTGATGGAAACCAGAAGCAAGATCAGCCCCATGCAGCTGATCAAACATGTCGTTGATATGAGGCATATGGTATCTATTCTTGTGGGTATGCTTATTCAGTTCTCTATAATCTATGCACATCCTTAGAGAACCGTCAGACTTAGTAGCAAATATCACAGCTGCCCCCCATTCCGAATGACTATGATGAATCAAACCTTTGGATAATAAATCTTCAATTTGGACCCTTAAATTCAACTTTCTCTCTAGGCGACATTCTTCTTGGAGCAAGTATGACTGGACTAGCTCTAGAAATAAGATCAATGCGAAATTCAATTTCACGCTGAGGTGGCAAAGAATTAACTTCATCGAAAACATCGGGGAAGTGTTGGATGACATGAGTAGCACTAAGATCACTAAGATGGAAATTAAGAGAAAAGATAAAATTTCCAGCAAAATCTTGAAGCGATTGACTTTTGATTTCCAGGGGTTCACCTTTATCTTTCAACAAAAAAACTGTTCGAGCTCTGCAAGAAATAAATGCATCGAACTTCCTTAATTAATCTCCTCCTAACAATATATCAATAGCTTGGAAACCTAGGACATAAAAATTTCCAGTGAAATGGTGTCTGCCATTCTTAAGAAGTCTTACTCCTTTACAGATCTTTCTGAGGTTTACGGGTCCACGGATGGGATTTGATACACACAAGGATTCAGATGCACGTTCGAGTTTTAAAATATGTTCAAGTTTGTCACATAAATCAACCGATATAAAACTGTGAGACACACGGGTATCAAATATAACACGAACAGGTAAATCATGTAATGTAAAAGTACCCTAAAGTGTACCTTTGTCGTCTTCTACCTTGGAAGTAGAAGATGTCACTACAAAGACTCCTAATGGGGTTCCTTTCTTCTTGGTGGAACAATCTCTCTTGAAATGGCCTGGCTGTAAGCAGATGTGCCAAAGGTCTTGCCTGGTCAACTTTACTGGTGGGACAGATGCTCCTATAGAAACTAGGTAACTATTGGCATAGTGTCCTTTCTGATCGCATTTGAAGTAGGTGATAGAAGAGATATCAATGGGCTTCCTCTGAGAATGTCCAATCCCACTCATGTTCTGCCGATTCTTCTTTTGTTGCTCAAAGCTGGGCTTTCTCTTCTTGGAGTTGTCGGAAGCTGCTGAAGGAGTTGCTGAGTTAACAACCGATGTTCCCTTCGAACTAGAGTTTTCATGTCTGAGGGCAATATCCATAAGGCAGATGAAAGTGCCATGAATATGGGCAGTTAGACGGTCATAATATTCAGGACGAGTGCCGGCTATGAACTTCTCATTCTTCTTAAGTGGAGTATCGATTAGACCTGATCCGAACTTGGATAGCTCGTTAATTTCCTTTCATACTCTAAAAATGACATGCTTCCCAGCTTAAGATCCATAAATTTACGATATAGCTGAGATTTTCTAGCTTCAGGCATCCACTGGGTCATGAATACTTCTTTGGACTACGTCCAAGTGATGTTTTCTTCTTTAGTGTGGGTGGTAACAGATTCCCACCAATCTTGAGAAGCATCCTGTAACTGCCAAGAGGCCAATTGACGCTTCTGGGCATCAGAAATCTCAAGTTCGGTAAAGATCCTTTCCAAACTCTTAAGCCACTACTGAGCTTCAATAATGCCTTCGAACCCTGAGAATTTAGTACCATCATGCCGTACGAACTCCTAGCAAAGCGTAGTGAACTTCACTGGTGCAACTGGTGCAACAACATTTGGTACGGGGCCATTTCCTCTTCCCCGACCTCGAGCATTTCTTATGTTGCTCATCCAGAAAAATCAAGTATGGGTTAGAATGTAAAACTTAAGAAAATCCTAATCAAAGCGAATTTTAACAAGGAAGATGGATTTGAATTGATAGAGATTTTTAAAATAGATTGGATTTTAAAACATTTTATATTTTCAATGTATTCTCTCTCAGGAATGATTATACTCATTATAGGTTATTACTAACCCTATTCCTAATGAGTTTTACCCCATAGGATAAGGTATTCACTAAACCTGGCTCTGATACCAACTGTGACGAACCGCCATTTCGAACAACTTAAGCTGACAATAAACCATCCTTGTCCAACTTAAATCGTTCAAATTAAACAGATTATCAATTTGAGGTTTTAATATAGAATTGTATACAGAATCACACATGGAATAATACAGAATCTCGCTGCGGAATTTAAATAATATACATAGTAGTTCATGAAGCTACTAGATAAAATACATCAGAGTTTTCAGATTTAATTTATACAATACTAGAGATACATAAGGTTTACTGATACAAGCCAAAATGAACGTAGATAACTAATATCGGATGGAGTGGAGTCTTCAACAAGTCTTTGGCTCCCAAATAAGCACTGCTCACACGCTGCAATACTTAAGCTAACCCGAGCATAAAGTAAAATAGTATACTCGAGTTAGGACTAGAAGTTCTCATGTAAGTAGTTCCAGTCAAGTGAAAATGTACAAGTAACTCATGAGATGTTACGGGGTTTTCCATCTCTTAAGGATCCGTCAAACTATTTATATATACAATAGAATAATCTATATATGTAGTGTCTATAAATAATATAAAAGGTCAAAATATCATTAATGCTTTATACTGATCCCCCTTAACACGTTTTTAAGCATTGTCATATAGTTTGCATATAATACACCAGTAAACCATCAGTGGATAGGGATGTGTCATGATACGACAATACTAAACCAAAATCGTAGTGGTCTCGTTTAGGGATAAAAGTATGACAAAGCACGTGAGAAAATGGCTAAGGTAGGATACTACCATTTTACCCATCCCAACTGGTGGTAACGCATCATAGCCATGATTGCCCACCGCGTCCAACACTCCCATAATCGAAGGGTGATCACCAATAACAACCGAAATAGTATATTCAAACGAAGAAGTGCTTCTTCTTGTGGTAGCTAACCCACTTGGCCGGCGACTCCTATTTTAGTCATTTCAAATTGGAACAAGTGCCAGGCTAATCCATCATCGTTCTCCTTCTTCAAATCCAGCAAATGTTGTCAAATCCAACCACATTGTTCTGGATCATCACTTCACGTACACAGTTATTAAAGTGGTTTCGGTATCGATAGAAGGTATGCCCATATCTAGCTCCGGTCTCTTTAATAACTAACGCCATTTTCATACCGATTGGATATTTTATTTAATAAAATATCTTTGATTTTCAAATATCATATTCTCATTTGACTTCAACAAATTTGGGTTTAAAATCCAAAATTCAATTTTAAATAAATAATTCATTTTTATCCCAATCTAATAACTTTTCAAATTAACCTAGTTAATTAAGACTTAAAATACAAAAGCTTTGTAATTAAATATTTAATTTAATTAAACTTTGGAACTAATTTAATTAAAAACTCATAATTAAACTTTAAATCAAACAATTTAATCATTATATTTTAATTCAACTAAAGATTCTTTTTCAAATCTTTATTTTAAAATTCAATTATTATATTTTAATTCAATCAAATCAAATTAAAATTAAATTAAATCATCCCTTAAAATTTAATTTCATATATAATATTAACACTTCATTAAATTTCTAATAATTAACTTAACGAGTTTTAAAATCGTTAATATTTAACATAACCATTATTAATTTAGTTTCATAATTTAAAACAGTTCAATTAATCTTTCATTTTAAAATCTAAATTAACTTAATTGGTTTCAAAATTAAATATTAACTTCAACAAAAAATTTAAATTATAAATTCACGTTAAATTCCCAAAATATTTCTAAATTTCGAATTTAAATATTTAAAATCCAAAATAGATTTCAATTGATCAATCGGTGTTTACTATTTAACTTTCTATCCTAGGAAAAATGATTTAATTTGGGTATTTATCATTTTAACCCATATCCCGGTTCAAAATTTCAACGTACAGTGACATGTATCAATAAATCAATCATCATTCACCATTCAAATTTTTCCATTGTTAACGTGGTTTTCATGCCATCAGGATTCAAATCAAAAATTTCAACTACTTCAACCAATTCATATATCACCACGTCAATAATCAATAATTTTCCAGTTTCAATATCGATCATAATCATCAATCAATTATTTATAACATAGCAGGATACAAGTAATACAAAAATCTAATCATGAGCTTAAAAATCGATCACCTTCGCGGCTTTGGAGAACGAGCACGGACATGGTGATACGGACACGTGCATGCACAAAAGCTGTAAGATGATGGCTACTACTTCTCTCTATTTTTTTCTTTTTTTCTCAGCAATAGTTTTCTTTGATTTTTTTTATTTTCCTATACATGCACACACCTTCTTCCTTTATTTCTTTTTTTCAACACACGCAACACACATAGGGAAGAGGCTTCGGTGGTTCGGTGTTTGGCCTGGGCTAGGTGGAGCAGTTGTTGGGGAAGCAGCGTGGGTTGTGTGGTGGGTTGAGGGTGGTTCAGTGGAGGTTGGGTGCCGGTGATAAGCAGTGGGGTTGCTGGCAAGTGGGAACTTCGGGTGCAGGGAGGTCGCGAGGGTGCAGTCATGGCCAGTGGGAGGTGGTGTTGAGCGGAGTTCGGTGGCAGGGGATGTGTGGTCGTACGCTGGTGCAGGGGAGTGGATGGTGAGATTCAGTGAGGAGGTACTCGGTTGTGGGTCTAGTTGGTGCTGAAGTGGCAGTGGGGTTTGGGCTAGGTGGAGGAAACGGGAGCAAGTCTGGGTGGTCAACGGTGTAGGGTCAATGTGGTACATGCCGTAGGTAGAGGGTTAGTGGGGTTCGGCTGTTCGGTGGGGAATTGTGAACTCGAGTGGCTCTAGGTGGTGCTTCGGTTAGGTGGGGCGGTGAAGGGGGACGCTGGAGTCGGGTGCGGTTGTGTGGTGGCAGGTTTGGTGATTGGAAAAAGGGTGCTTGGTGGTTAGGGACGGTGCTCGGGTGAGTGGCAAGGGAAGGAGGAAGCAAGCTAAATATTTACACACACTTGTCTATACACACACACACACACACACTTTGTTTACTATCTTTATAAACAAAGCTCATAGAAAGAAGAAAAGAGGAGCAGAGGAAATGGTGAGGAGCAAGGCACACACATATATATACAGAGGGAATGGAGCATCAAATGCAGTATTTAATATGTTGAGGGGCGCATGCAAAGATTAACAGCTGGAGAAATTTATTGGCTGAAGGGATGTGAAAAGAATGTAAGCAATAATGACTCTAGGACATGGCCAAGGACCATTGTATCAACCATCTAGCATTTTGCCACGGAAGCCAAAACACGAAAACAAATATACCACGGTGATCAGCGCGACGTGACGATTCCAACAATGCACTCAAATCTGTGCTACGACATCCGTAGCAAAATCTCATACATCACTGCTGTTACTGCATCGAAATTGGATGACAATGACAATTCTTGACAAACGGAGCTACAGAGGACGGAGTTGGACGGAACAAATTTTGACGTTTTAATTAGAAAATTTTCTAGATCATTTCTATGTAAAATATTCATACTTTACAATTTTATAATTTGCACTAAAATTTGTGCTGACCGAGTTTTGGAAGAATTTTGATGCGAAACAAAATTTGTTGATTTTATTTAAATGGACGCATTTCAAATATCTAATTTCTTTGTCAAATTTATATTTTTCAAAAATAATTTTATTTTAATATCTTCGTTAAATACAAATTTAAATCATCGAAAAATCCTGGTCATTACATAAAATATATAACAATTAGTTTTAAATCTAAAAACCCTTACTTATTTAAAAATAAATTTAATTTCTTAAATAAAAGAAAATAATAGATCGGATAGCATAGACAAATATAAGTTCGTTCTTTAAGATATGAAATCTAAACTATATAACAAGATGTGACATACTGTCATGATGAGATATATAGATATGGGATCTAAACTATTCAAACATAATATAATATATTAAAAGGGGATTGGATAATTACCTTGGGATATAGCTAAAAATCACACATTGAATGAAGAATAACTCCTAAGTTATTGAATTAAGCTTAGATTTTGCAACGACCTAAAACACCACCTTTTATTTATTTTATTTTGATTTGTTTTGGAATTTTTTATATTCCCTCCTTTAAATCTTCCCTCTTTAATTTCTCATTAAATCTTATCAAATCCTCTTTCCCTCATCATGTATGGTTGGCTATAAACAATGTAATATGGGCCTTTAAAGTTTTCTAAAACCACTAGAATATTAATCTTTTTAAATTCAATTTAAATATTTTATCAATATTGTATATTAATACACACATATATAACTTTTATATACACACTTTATTAAATACTAACTTATAATGATTATAAATTAATAAATCATATGGGTTTTCAGAGTATTCATCATTACTTCTGTGCATGTGGCGACCCACCCTTTTGGACAATTCAGGTAGACAACAAACCACACATGTCCAACTCAAACCGTTCAAAAAGATGAATTATCAATGAGGTTTAGTTAAGAAATATAAGAGAAGAAGCAAAAAAAACATAGATCTCACAGCGGAATGACAAAATATAATAATCAAATAAACATTTTATGAAGCTGTTTTAACAATATACATTTGATTACACTTTATGACATAAATCACAGTTATACATACAATCGATATAATGCAGCAGAACAAATGATGTAGTGGAATAATGCTAGTAATATAGTATACAAAACCTTCGTCTTGTCCTCTAGAAGTAATGATTTTCGATACACTGAAATACTCAGGCTGACCCGAATGTAATGGAAAGACAGAACACTTGAGTCAAAACTAAAATACTCTTATGTAAGTCAAATCAATATCACGAAATATGAGAGTAACAGTGTCAGAGATGTTTACGGGATTTTACATCTCCAATCCAGTGTATAATGTGCGTGCAATAACTTAAGAGATGTTATAGAATTTTCCATCTCCTAAGGATCCATTAAACTATTTATATATAATAGTATACGCTACAGTAGGTAATGTCTATCAGTAAAATAAATATCAAAATAGCGTTAAGGCTTTACATTGATCCACCTTAACACATTTTTATAGCATGTAGTCTATGCGGGTCCTATAACACAACCAGCAACGTCAGTAGCTAGTGAATCCCCTATAGGTACAATACTAAACCAAAGTCGTAATGAGGTCGTATAAAGATAAATATGACAAGGCACGTGAGGTAATACCCAATGTAGGATTCTACCAGTTTACCCTTTCTAGCTAATCATAACCCATACGTGGCCGACCACGACCATCAATCCAAACAAAAGGATGCACCCATTAAGTACAAAATCATGATGGTAATACGAGAGATCAACATCACTAGAGGTAGCTAACCTCATTGGCCCGACATAGGCTCATGTTTTAGTCATTTTAATTATGACACAAGTGTCAAGGCTATCCATCATCGTTCTCTTTCTTCATTCCACTAAACGTTCACCAAATCCAACCACTTCATTCTGTATCATCCACCACATACACAGTGGTTAAAGTGGTTCCAGTATTTACAAAGAGTACGCCCATAAAAGGCCTTGGTCACTTTAACAAGCAAACGTCGTTTTACATACCAGTTTGTACTTTTATTTTTCAAAAATAGTTCGTACTTGATATCAAATATAATATTCGCTTCAAAATCAATTCCATTTCAAAATACCATATTTTCTTCAAAAATCATATTCAGTTCAATACTTCTTGTTTACTTGAAAATATCATTTCACTCCAATATCTCGATTTCATTTTTAAAATCATTTCGAATTTTGATTTAGGTTATAACTTCATTTTAACCCAATTCGTATTTAAATTAACGATTTAAATATAAATATTTCAACCTTGACCAGTTTTAATTTTTAGAAAATAGTCTAAATAGTTTTAAAATAGTTTAAATAGCTAATAGAAAATAGTTTGAGTACTGAAATGGTTTATATAGAAATTAGCTTGGAAAATCAAAATAATTTGAATACTTAAAAAGATAGATTTAAAACAGTTTATATTAAAATAATTTATTTTCAAATTAAATTGTCACTTTCACTTAACCGATCTGGGCCTAAATCCAAATCCCAATTAACTGATTCAATTTCAGTTATTCCATTTCAGATCATTTTCAATCACATTTCAATTCAAATCGATTAAACTTCGATTCAATTCCAAACAATTTCAATTTCATTGGCAATTCAAATCAATTTTAATTTCGATTCCAAAGTAATTCAATTTTGATTTCAATTCTCATTAATTTCAGTTCAATTTCAATTTGAATTAATTTTAGTTCAATTCTCAAATTTAAACCATTTCGATTTATATAAATTTGAGTACAATTTCAAAATATTGATTTAAATTACTTAAATTAAATTTAACTTCAATATTCAATTTAAGATTTAAATCTTTAAAATACTTCAATTCCGAGCTCAAATTTGGAAATATCAATTCAAATTGCTTTTAATTGGGTTTATTTCATAATTCGAGTAAAATTTCATATCACTTGAGCAAATCAATTTCCATCATCCGAATGGTTTCTCAATTATAACTTCAAAATTTCAAACTCGGTTCTTGAACAATTCCTGTTGACAAGTTCACTTTTAACATTTCGAGCTCGAGTTCAAAAATGATTCCATTTCCATAAATTCGATTTTACTTCTTAGAATTCAAATCAATTTAAATAATTTCCAATCAAAATTTTAAATAATTTAACTAATCCGGTGTCCATATATAATTTTCTATCCTATGGCCAAGTGAATCAATTATTTCAATTTAATTCAGGAATGGATATATATCACTTCAATTCAAAATAAATGTCATAGGTATATATCATTTCAACCCATTTCTTAATTTATTCGAAATAATCCGATTAACATTTTTATATACTGTCAAATAATATACAGGGCGATAACCGGACATATATAAAATAAATAAACATCCAAATCATCCAAATATCAATCAACAGCATCCATCACAATCAACATTCCAAACAGTTAATATATCACAACAATTAACCAATCATAAATAATTGGAAAGTTAACTATCAGTTTAATTCCAGTTTCAATTTAACCTTTAATTCAAATTTCCTAATATACCAATTTCTATGTCGATTTCCATGTCAATTAAATTTACCAAACAACCGTCAATAAATTTAAACAACTTCATGATTATTAATTTAATGAACACAAAAACATTTTAGTACGTCATGAGCGTTATAAAAACAATCACTTTTTTACTCAAAACTGAAAACACTTCTACTACAAATAATTTCCATTACCACTCCATGCTGTAGCCTTCGTCGATATGATTCCAGCTCAGCTTGTTTCGTCCAAAACGGGCCTCGTACGCAAAAGTTACAATTTTTATTATTATGACAATAATAACCAAACTTAATTAACTAAATAAAGATAATTAATTTAATTAACCATTACCTCAACTCATCTTCCTCAATGCTCACCCAAGCACAATCAGAAAACCCAAATCGCCTTTCATCTTTTTTAATAATACACGATCGCTAACTCTCAGCAAGCTGCTGCCGTCCCCCTCACCCCCCCTCCCCGGCACGCACGCATAGACCACCAGAGCCACCGCCTTCCAGTTCGCCCCCAGGCTATCGCGCCTTCAATCTCAAGCTACTCTTCCAGTTCGCCGCCATCGCCTCTAGCTGTCGCGATTCTCTAACACGCAAGAACAACTCGCGTGCCTCCATCTACCCAGTACGAGATCGCGACTCCCCTTCCTCGATCGTTGATTATTTTTTTCCTCTTATGTGATCGGCTGTTTCTTTTTTTTTAATTGAAGGTAAGAGGGGAGTGGGAATGATGTACGGGTAGAAAAAGGGGTGGCATGCTGTACGAGATGGAAAGTTGACCTTTATATATATTTAAATAAGAAAATATCTCGCCCGATTGGCACGCGCAAATCCGAACCCCAAACAAAGTGTGCCACATGGCGTTCATATTGTTTTACCCTTATTCCGAACACAATGGAACTAGTCTCGAGGCCTAATTCGATCGCATGTAGAAGATAGCTTTTTAAAATCAGTTTATTTCAATTAAATTCTAAAAACAAATTATGTGCGTTTCAAGCTCGCATGGCCAAATGACAAGTCCGATCGCTATGAAACTTGAAATCCTACAACACTATTACAGATTCGATGAAACTAGTTTCGTCGAAATCCGAGATAGTGGCCAAAATGGCTATTTTTACTCGTAAATTTTAAACGAGCAATTTCAAAATTTATTTATCCACTTTTAAATTCAATTTTAAAAGTTAACCATTTTCATTCTTGTTTAAATAAAATTTGAATCTATTTTCGATATCATTTTATTCACATTAATTCAAGATTCAAATATTTAAACAATTGCGATTATTAATTTAAATAATTTAACTATCAAATATATTACATTAATAATCATGAATTTCAATTGAATTTGGGTTATCATCCATTATTTTTTTTCCATTTAAATAATTCAACACTTATCGTTAAATTCCAGTTATTGATTATAAACCCATTCAATATATAGAACTTCATTTTAATACTCGTTATCGCCAAATCTTCGAAATTGGTTATTTCAAAAAATTTATTCGAGTTCATATTAAATTACTACACTAACAAATCATAAAAAAATTAATTCTAACCATTTTTGTTCAATAATCACATTAAATTTAATAATTTAAAATAGTTAAAAGTACGGGTCGTTACATTCTCCCCTGCTCAAAACTTTTCGTCCTCGGAATAGACTAAGTAGATAATTTAACCTTTGATATATTTTCTCAAAATAATTAACTTATAAAACATAAACATCTTATTTGCAAAACTATTACTACGCTTCTACTACGCCACTCCGAATCGGTTTTATGGAAAATATAACTTATATATAAAAACAGGTTATAAAATTTTTTAAAACTTCAAAAATTTTCTAACTCCCAGATTTACGGAAAATTTCGGCAGAGTCTCCTTTGTGCGGCTCGATCGGAAATTTTTTACCATACAATATATAACCCAAATATATCAAATATACATCTCATCTCAATGATGAGGCATCACGAAGGGAAAAATATAAAAGTGTGGTATGTAATCTGAAATGTGTACCTTATTATTATTAATACGAGCGAGTTCGCTCATATTAAGCAAGCAAAAGCATATAAAATCTGCATATACATCCAAATGGTCTTCGTATGTACCTATCTCAGCTCAATTTAGAATATTAGTCACTTATAAAGATGTAGAAAGCATATATGAGTTTAAGATAACTATATAACATGGATTTTGAATCCAAACCATAACCACAAGCATAAATACACAACCATAACAATCATATGAACAATAATTTACACCAAAAGAAACCATTCAATTATCAATATTCATCCAATTAATTCATAACCATATGAATTTTCATTATTCAATGTCAATATTTAATTCATACACTTCATTTCTTATAAGCATCCAATTTTTATTACCGTTTAATTGGTTTGCTTCAAATTTATTTGCATATATTTCATTTACATTCAATTAATTCAGATCAATTTGTTAAATTCTAATTGTTTCACCTTTTTTTAAATATATTTCATATAAGTTCATTTATGAATCATTCTATAAAATTATTCCACTTAACCTTATTTAAGTTAAATTATTACCACTCAGTATATTCTCTTTGAATACTAATATCATTTATAAACCATTTCATAAACATTTAAGTCTATTACAACCATTTTATAAAACATAACTCATGTTTATTTATTTTCTTCGTAACCTAAGTTCAATAATAATTTTTTGATTCACTTCATTTGTTTTATTTCATAAATTCAGGTTCATATTAATAATTTTACTTAACTAAATTTTATTTTACAATTCCAATTTATATTAATAAATTTTCTTTCCTCACAATCAATTTCTTTCAACTTATTAAGTTAACTTCATCTTATAGTTCATATTCAAATCCATATCATTAATTTTTTTCTTAAGTGAATTTTATTTTTAATACTCATATTCATATTAACAAATTTTTCTTTTTATCATAATTAATTTCATTCAATTTTCAAGTTAACTTCCATCTTTTAATTTATTTCATTAACTTATTTCATATTCAATTAGCTAACATTCGATTTATTAAAACTCATTTCATTTGTTTTTAACTTATTTGAATCCAATTTTAAATAAAATACAATTACTCATATAAATTTACTTATACTCATTTATTCTCATTCAATTTTTTTCACAACATAAATTACATTTCATTTACAATTCAAGTTCGTATTCATTTTATTAATTCATTTTATAGCTTAAGTGGAATTAATTCACTCCACCAATTTATCTAGTTATATTCAAATCCAGTTCAATTCATTTAATCTTTATTAAATTAAACTTTATTTCGTTTTATCCATTTTTCGGTTTATTCAACTTTATTTAAGTTGAACTTTTTTTCTTTTGTTGTCATTCATATTCAATAAATTTTAAATTAATTTTTAGCTTAAAATTCTCAAATCTATAAATAAATCAAACTTATTTACTTAAATTCCATTTCATTATTTTTATATAATTCATTTCAAATACAATTCACCTTTATTTGAGTTTTCCTGAGTTAATTTCATTTTATTTTCTTCATTTTACTAACTCTATTTCTTTAACGTTCTTAAGTTAATTATTTTATTCCCTATCTCAAATTCGAATCTTCTTTTGTTTGCTTAACCAAAAATATTCAATAATTTTAAAATTTAATTCTTCTTTCCTGTTCAAATTTATAAATTATAAACTTATTTCTTATATATATTATTTACAATTTATATGTTCAAAACTATTTTCATATATTCATCAAATCATACTTGTAATATTTTTTCACAATCAAAACTTTTTTAATCGGAAATAAATTTCTTTTGGTAGCAATTCTCACTTAAAAACTCGAAAATGAATACTGGTGATGCTACAGTCATCCCCGGAATTATTTCCCAGCGACCAAAGCGAGTTCAATGCTTTTATTTCTTTCAAAATCCTTCCAAAAGATATTTCTAGTCAAAATACTTCCAAATAATATTATTATTAATTTTGAAGGATTTGAAAATAAAAGGATTCAAATTCCAAAATTCTCAGCTTTTAAATAAAAAACATCACATTCAAACATTTTCTTTAACACATTATTCACTATTCAAAAACGTGAATATATTTTGTTAACAAATTTCATCAATCCTATGCATTTTATTTCAAAGGATTATTCACAGTCAAAAACGTGAATATAACTCCATTAATAGGTTTCAACAATTTTCTTATCAAAATAAGTCGTTTGCGAATTTATAAAACCACGTTTATAAATTCCATTTCTATTTATTTATAACAACTTCCTTTTATAAATTCTTTATTAACCTATTCAATTTATAACTCAATTATAAACTAAAGGTTCATATTATAAGTTAAACACTTATAAAACGATTATTTTACAAAATCGTTCTTTTTAACTTCCCAAATTATAAATCTTATAACTTATAAGATTCATTTATTTAACCAAATCTATTCTTCAAATAACTTCACAAATTTTATAAACCTACTGTTTATAAAATTTCATTTATAACTTCACCATTTATAATTCTATAAACTTCATTCTTTAATGAAATTCATTTTCACTTCATTCAAACACTTATAAAAACTCGTTTTATAATGTCAATATTTCAATTTATAAATATCCATTTATAAATCTCTTAATATAAATCAATTTATATTAATATTTTAAAACGTCTTTAAATTCCCTTATAATTTCATCCTTTTGACTTATAAAATATTCAAACTTCATAAATCCTATATTTAAACTTTTATAATATATTCAAAAATCCCGATTTAAACTATTTTAAAAAAATCATTAATTCATATTTCTCAAAAATCAACTTTTAACCGTATTTCTCAAAATCATAATTTTTATAACTTTAAAAATTATAACGTTTATTTATTTAAAATGGATCAATTCCAAAAATAAAGTATATTTTCAAAAATCATTTTAAAATCCCAAAATCTGGGTCCAATGATGCTACACACCAAATAGTCAATCACGACTACAACGATATCATACATCGATATGATAATCCATCAAATATCAAAATATCTGAAATCAAATAAAAACTGTTGAGGAATCCAGTTGGATCCCTCCAACCTGTTTTCCTGCATCCACAAACATTAGCACAATACCAATTTCGCTCCAGTACGAAATTATCGCGGTACATGTTTTTAATAAATATTATCTGCTTAATAACGGCGCAATAGGGTCTCATCCGCTAAAAAATGCGGGGAATCAACAACTCCAATATATACATATGCCAATATATATATATTGCTATTATATATAATACCAATTTCACTGTTTATGAAATATTCGCGGTATATGTTTTTAATAAATAACATCCGCTTACTAACGGCGCATAATGTCTATTTTAAAAATCAATAGATAACAATCATCATTCAAACATGCATTCAAATATTTTAAATCTAACTATTTAAAATAAAATCGAAACCGATTCGATTGAGTGAGAAGTTCTCACCTTGATTTTAATTTCCGTTTTAGCGATTTATTTCGAATAAAATTAAACGTGCGTTTAATTTTACCCAAAATTCTCACTAACTCCAAACGACTCCAATCCAACTCCATCGCGTAGTGCTCGTCCATACGATTCCAACGTAACTGGTTTCGCGCGTTTTCGACCTCGTATGAAAAAGATATCAATTTTACAAGTTTTCACAAATTTATATTCATATTTTTACAACAATATTAAAAATTTTAAACCCACACAAATCCACAGCCGTAGGATTTCCTGCAACTCCATCAAGACCGTGCGCGTTTGTTTCTTCCCCCACTCCATCTACAGGCCGTCATCACACAAGCTCAAACCCATATTTCATAGAACTAGGGTTTGAATTCGAGCCCAACACAAACCACTACTACTCGATCAACTACTACCATCTTGCTCGCCTCCATCCACCCAATGTTCGACCTGAAGAGCTTCGAGCTCGGCCCCTTATATACGTGGGAATTCGTGCCTAAAACGAAGGTGAACGCGGCTTCCTATCTCACAAAATACAGCTCCATTCGCGATCATATCCGTTGAATCACAAGATCTTACTCCCCTCTACAATATTGTAGTTGACAACTTCCTCTAATTGTTGACGGATTGGATGAAAATTGAGGAAGAATGATATGAATTTCTGGCCATTCATGCGTGGGTGGCGGCTAGGGTTATAATTTTTTTTTATTTATTTTCTAAAGAGAGAGGGGGCTATTTATAGGGAACCGACGAAACACTATTCATTCCGGAAATTCCGAACTCCGATTTACGCGCCGTAACCAGCGTTTCTACGGTTTACCCCGCGTTTCGGACACAATGGAATAGGTTTCGGAAGCTAATTCGAACATCTGTGCGAGTTATGGCAATAAACGTTCAATTTAAATTAAATCGATTTAAACGATTTTCTAGGCGTTTTAATTTGTACCGGACAAACGGTAAATCCGATTGACACGAAATTTGAAACCTTACAATAATATCACATTACGGATCCGATGAAACTGGTTTCGTCGAAATCCGAGACTTTTTGAAAAATGGCTATTTTAACTCGCCAAATTAATATTAAAACAATTCGATGCGTTTCGAGCTGCCACGATCAAACGATAACTCCGATTGACACGAAAATTGAAATCCGGTAATAACTAACTATTACGGATCCAATGGAACTGGTTTCGCTCAATCCTGAGACTGTTCAAAAATTGGCTAATTTCACTAGTTGATTAAATATTAAAATATTCAATTTTCACAAATAAACTTTTAATTCGATTTTAAAAGTTCTAAAATATCATTCTAACTCCAATATGATAAAATAAAATTTTACAAATCATTTTCAATTATATTTAACCCAATTTTCAATTATTTCCATAATTTAACATATTAAATTATCGATTTAATTATCCAATTAAATCCAATAATTCAAAATAAAATTTATTCGACTTATAAATTCACTTATTAACATTTAAAATTAATTAAATATCCAAATTTTAATTAATAAAAATTCTGGGTCGTTACAATATATTTAAATATACTCGTACAATTTCATTACTTCATTATGGAAATATTTAGTTAATTTAAAAATTTATTATTTCAAACAATTCTTTTTATAATTAGATTTCAATTCAATTTAATTATCGAACGCTTCGTAAAAAAAATCACAAAGCATTCGTTTTATTTTGATTCAACCAATAATTGATGATAACTAAATATTATCATCTTCTAGCAACAGTTTTATTTATAATCGTTATATATGTATAATATAATATAATTTAGGTAAAATTATTTCATTTACCCTATTTTAAAATAATATTATGTCGACTTGTCATGTTTAAATGTTTAGAAACCCCTATCGATAACATCGCATCCCATGCATTAACCGGAATTCATAAATAACTTAACGGATAAGTAAACACAGTATAAAACATTTTAAAACACTAACAAGTACGCTCTCTCATATATATACACTCAAACAACTCATTCTAGGGTATTATTACCCAATCTCTAATGAGTCAAACCCCACAAAGCTAAGTTTATCGCTAAACCTGGCCCTGATAATAACTGTGGCTACCCATCCTTTTGGACGACTCAAGTCGACAATAAACCACACATGTCCAACTTAAACCATTCAGAAAGATGAATTATCAATGAGGTTTAATTAAGAAATATAAGAGAAGAAGCAAAACAAAACATAGGATCTCATAACGGAATGACAAAATATAATAATCAAATAAACAGTTCATGAAGCTGTTTTAACAATATACATTTGGTTACACTTTATGACATAAATCAAAGTTATCCATACAATCGATATAATAGAATAATGCAGCAGAAAAAATGATTTAGTGGAATAATACTAGTAATATAGTATACAAAACCTTCGTCTTTGTCCTCCAAAAATAATGATCTTCAATATACTAAAATACTCAGGCTGACCCGAGCATAATGAAAAGACAAAACACTCGAGTCAGAACTAAAATACTCCTATGTAAGTCAAATCAATATCACGAAATATGAGTGTAACAGCATCAGAGATGTTTACAGGATTTTACATCACATATCTAGTGTATAACGTACGTGCAATAACTTAAAATGTTATGGGATTTTCCATCTCCTAAGGATCCATTAAACTATTTATATATAATAGTATACGCTATACTAGGTAATGTCTATCAGTAAAATAAATATCAAAATAGCATTAAGGCTTTACATTGATCCACCTTAACACATTTTTATAGCATGTAGTCTATGTAGGTCTTGTAACACAACCAGTAACGTTGGTAGGCAGTGAGTCCCCTATAGGTACAATACTAAACCAAAGTCGTAATGAGTTCGTGTAAGGATAAATATGACAGGGCACGTGAGGCAATACCCAAGGTAGGTTTCTATCAGTTTACCCTTTCTAGCTGGTCGTAACCCATACATGGCCGACCGCGACCATCAATCCAAACAAAAGGATGCACCCATCGAGTACAAAATCATGATAGTAATACAAGAGATCAACATTGCAAGAGGTAACTAACCTCATTGGCCAGACATAGGCTCCTGTTTTAGTCATTTTAACTATGACATAAGTGTCAAGCCTATCCATCATCGTTCTCTTTCTTCATTCCAGTAAACGTTCATCAAATCCAACCACTTCATTCTGGATCATCCACCACATACACAGTTGTTAAAGTGGTTCCAATATTGACAGAGAGTAAGCCAATAATAGGATCCGATCTCTTTAACAACCAAACGTTATTTTACACACCGATTGGTACTTTTATATTTCAAAAACAGTTCGTACTTGATATCAAATATCATATTCGCTTCAAATTCAATTCCATTTCAAAATATCATATTTGCTTCAAAATCATATTCAGTTCAATACGTCTTGTTCACTTTAAAATATCATTTTACCCCAATATCTCGATTTCACTTTTAAAATCGTTTCAAATTTCGATTTAGGTTATAACTTCATTTTAACCCAATTCGTATTTAAATCAACGGTTTAAATATAAACATTTCAACCTTGACCAGTTTTAATTTTTAGAAAATAGTCTAAATAGTTTTAAAATAGTTTAAATAATTAAAATAGTTTATAGAAAATAGTTTGAGTATTGAAATGGTTTATATAGAAATTAGCTTGAAAAACCAAAATAATTTGAATAATTAAAAAGATAGATTTTAAACCGTTTATATTAAAATAATTTATTTTCAAATTAAACTGTAACTTTCATTTTAACCAATCTAGACCTAAATCCAATTCCAATCAAATAATTCAATTTTAGTTGTTCCGTTTCAGATCATTTTCAATCTCATTTCAAATCAAATCGATCAAACTTCGATTCAATTTCAATGGCAATTCAAATCAATTTCAATTTTGATTCCAAATTAATTCAATTTTGATTTCAATTTCAATTAATTTCAGTTCAATTCCAATTTGAATTAATTTCAGATTAATTCTAAATTCTAAAATTTAAACCATTTCGAATTATATAAATTCGAGTTCAAATTCAGAATATCGATTTAAATTAGTTAAATTAAATTTAACTTCAATATTCAATTTAGGATTCAAATCTTTAAAATGCTTCAATTCCAAGCTCAAATTTTGGAATATCAACTTAAATTACATTTACTTGGATTTATTTCACAATTCGATTAAAATTTCAAATCACTTAAACAAATCAATTTCCATCATCCAAATGTTTTCTCAATTATAACTTCAAAATTTCAAACTCGAGTCTTAAACAATTTCTGTTGACAAGTTCATTTTTAACATTTCGAGTTCGAGTTCAAAAATGATTCCATTTCCATAAATTCGATTTTATTTCTTAGAATTCAAATCAATATAAATAATTTGCAATCAAAATTTTAAATTCATTTAATTTAACCAATCCGGTGTCCGTATATAATTTTCTATCCAATGACCAAGTGAATCAATTATTTCAATTTAATTCAGGAATGGATATATACCATTTCAATCCAAAATAAATGTCATTGGTATATATCATTTCAAGCTATTTCTTAGTTTATTCGAAATAATTCGAGTAACAGTTTTATATACTATCAGATAATATACAGGGCGATAACAGGACATATATAAAATAAATAAACATCCCAATCATCCAAATATCAATCAATAACATCCATCACAATCAATATTCCAAACAGTCAATATATCACAATAATTAACCAATTATAAATAATTGGGAATTTAACTATCAGTTTAATTCCAGTTTCAATTTAACTGTTAATTCAAATTTCTAAATATACTAATTTCTATGTCGATTTCCATGTCAGTTAAATTTACCAAACAACAATCTATAAATTTAAACAACTTCACAATTATCAATTTAACGAATACAGAAACATTTTAGTACATCGTGAGCGTTATAAAAACACTCACCTTTTTATTTGAAATTGAAAACATTTCCGCTTCAAATAAATTCCATCACCAACCTTTAATTATTTCGCACCTTATCTATTTTTGAATTTTTTTTGGTGCAACATCTATTATATGCTTATACAATTAAACAGTGTGAATCTAGAAAAATGAGGATCATTAAGGATATCGTCTTTAAGATGTCAATATAAATCTTTTCAATCCATTTTACTTTATTCTCCCTGCAAATATCTCAAATCAATTTTCTCATACTTCGTGTGATGTTCAAATGATGACAATTTTATTTTCAAATTTTTTCACTTTTGTCATAAACTTTCAAATTCTCCTACCTATAGATTTTGAGTTAAAAAGTCAAATTTTAAATTATCAGTTTTATATGTGTAAATTTTGGAATTCAAATTTTCTAATGGAAAAAAAATTAGATACTTTAATCCAAAAGATAAAATTGAAAATTTTCCTATTTAACCGTTTCAAATTCTAATTTCATACTTTTAAAGTTAAAATTAAAAAAATTTAAAGCGTGAATTTTTAAAAATCCAAGCTTATAAATTTCAAATTCTAATTTTCAGATTCGAAATTCATATTTTCAAAATTAAAAAATAAGTTCTCAAAATTTTAAATTCAATATGGAATTCTTTTTTCCTTATTTGAAGAAATTTGCCAATTGAACCTTTTTATTTTTTGGAAGTTCAAATTACAAATCAAAAGTCAAAATTTCAAGTATAAATTTTGAAATTCAATTTTTCTCATTTTAAAAAACAAAATCATTCCAAAATTCAAATTTGTCATTTTAAATTCAAATTATGAATCTGTAATTTATTTTCAAAAAAATTTAAATTTCAAATTCAGATCTTCAGTTTTGAATTTTTGATTAGAAATTTAAAACTTGCATTTCAATATAAAAACTTCAAATCTTTTATTTTTCTTATAGAAAATTCTAAAATATTACCAAAATATTATCGTTTTTTGTTTATTTGAAATCAATGAAAAATTGCAGTAAGTTTTCTTTTACCAAATTATGTAACTAAATGGTTGGTTTCCTCAACGTTTTGCGGTGGTACTGGTATATTTAGGATGAGGTAGTTTGCAATTTAGAATAATATTTCAACAAGAAGAAAAGGGAAGGAATTTAACCATAAAGAAAATGGAAAAGGATAAATGTTTTAGATTGAGACATGTTTGTGTGAATTCTTGGCTCAGAGTATATCACTTTGTCTCTCTTACAATAAGTAAATCTTCCTAGCGGTCAGTTTGATTATTCGATTGATTATTATTTTTAGAGAAATGACAACAGCAAAGACCACCGATGAAATGCATGTTGTAATATAAAAATTTACAAATGAGCACAGCACAATGTTGATATGAACTCTCTATTATATACACAAAATTTATGCATATGAAAAATAGTTTGCTAAGAAAACAAGAAAATGGTGGCTTGTGAAAATCTAGTGGATCGTATATATATGGCTAAGCTAGAAAAGTATATGTATAAGTTTATTAATAAACTGACTGGAAATGATAAAGTAAAGTAAAGTAAAGTAAAGTAAAGTAAAGTAAACAATAGTTGCACACCTGGTTTTTATACTAGTTCAGACCACCGTCCTATGTCTAGTCCCAGAATCTCTATTCTAGATTTTTACTCACTAACACCCTCACTTTACCTGGAGGATTAGTTTTATACACTGTGTTGAAACTCTGCCAGCCCATAGTGGAAGTAAAATGTGAATTTCAATTTTTCTACCATTTTGGATCTTTATTGGGCCTACGAAGTTTAATTTGTTTAGAACATTTCTAAATTTCTTTCAAATAAAATCTTTATTTATTTAAATTTATAAAATGATTTTATATTATTTAATTAATGTTATATATATATATATGCATGTATCATATACACATATGTGTGCATGTATAACATATCAATCCGTGCAAGCTATAATATGCCCGTGTATATATGTTGGGATTTGCACCGTAACGAAAACGTTAGCTCATGTAATATACAAATATATTGTCCAAATGTATGTTTCTTTACTTTTATTTATATATATATATAATGTTTCAAATATACATATTTATAACTATATGAATACATTAAAATCATTTATAAAATATATTAAATATAAATATGTTTTTGCTATAAAGCCGAAAACAGTATGTCCAAATATAAAATAAATTAAACATATATATATTAAGTACTTACATGTATGTATAATAATATAATAATAAATATATATTAATACTTATAAAATACACAAAATATATTTTAATAAATATGCATTACTTAGTCTTGCTCATGGCCTAATTTTTTTTTAAATTTTTTAAATATGTTTTATTAAATACCCATACAAATAATTTAAAATACTGAAAAAAATTATTTTTGAAACTTAATTTTTGAATTTTGAATTTCTATAAAAAAAATGAAATGATATTTTGGTATTTTGAATATTCATTATATAAATTTATAATTTAAAATAGTTTTAGAACCTAATTTTTAATTCTCCGCTTTTATTTAAAATATTTTAAATAATATTTTTTTACCAACAGTATGTTTTGTGTTAATCTAATTTTATAAAATATAAAACATAATTTATTTAATATATTGGTATAATTTATTTATTTATTTATTTATTTTAAATAATATATATATATATATTATACTTTTATAATTGCTGAAAATATTATATGCATAATACTTTATATATAAAATTATATAACCATATTTTTTTAATGTATGATGTTATATTTAAGTTATAAACTATATATAAATTTAAATATTATTTATTAAATGATTACAATTAAAAAAAATGTTTTTTTATCATAAAGCTATATTGTTTTAGGTATATACATGATAAAAAATTTATATATAAATATACAAGATGTACAAACTTACAACCAATCTAATCATGATAATATATTTGCATATCGAAATTGTCACTTAACTAGCAGTTATATATATATATATATAAACATTATATGTAAATATTGATAACTATAAATTAATTAGGAATATACCTTATAACCAAAGCTTGAAAATACATCTTGAAATGATAAGATTTTCTTCTTGAACCGATTTCCAATCCAGTAGAGTGCTAGTCCCTGAACTAATGACCGCCGACTATCGAATAGAACTATATTTGTTTCGATTTGTACTTGAGTTGATGGAGAAGGGGTGGGTTATAACTCTTCCAAAAATAGGTTAATGTGAAGGCTTCAAAAAGAGTGAAGTAGGTGCGGGTTGAGATGTTTGTATAGAAGAAGAGAATGAGAAAAATTAGGATGTAGTCCTTTACCTATTCTCCCTACCTTATCTATATCAATCATGCCAACCAATAAGCCATTATATGGCCGTATATAACCCCATCATAGCTGAATATAACCAGCCCCTATATGGGCTTCAAACCAATTTAAAGCCCGAACAAAATATTTTGCAATTAAATCCAATTTAACGCGTATCGATATCATATATCGATTAATATATTTATAAATATTATAAATATATTTAATAATAGTTGTTCATAAAATAAAAATAAAATTTAATAACTAATATTTCACAAATATTAGTTAATTTAATCAATTCATAACAATTACAAATTAATTAAATCGTTTTGATCAGAGGAGTATTCATCATTTCGGTTGTTTGACTCGTTATGTATAAATTTGGTCAGCGATTAATATTGAACTATTTGAAATTAACGTTCACACACCACTTAGCAGGTGGCGTGATATTTTGACCAAATTTATCTATATTTAGTTTTGGTGAAATCCAATTTTACTTAATTAAGCTTTGCACGGTTGTGATTTTTATTTACACCAATTCTTTTCGTCAAAACTATATCACTTTGGACTTATGGAACTTGGTAATGGTCAAATTCCAATATCATACATTCAAATCAATAGTCCAAACACAAAGTCCTTGGTTCAATAATTACAATTATTATTAACCGAACTACTCCGGCCAGATATTTTGACTTTAGGTTGACTTTAGTTGATTGTAATACTGACCCTATATAACTGAGGAGACGAATCCTCTCTTATATAGTATTTCACTACTAATACTTCCACTCGACCCAACTATAATAACTTGATAGACATCGTGCCATGATTTAACTAAGATCAAAGAGAAGCTTTCATATTGAAGATCAATAGTATTCTCAAGTCGAGAGAACTGTGTAAATCAGTCACATCGATATTTTCTGTTTGACCTTAGTTATATTGAAGATCGGTAATATTCTATAATTATCCAATAATTATCACTACGTAACACCTAGGTGCCCTGCAGCGATCATGAGTAATACACAGCCCATTATTTGGAGAGCATTACGTATTCTACTCTCAATGGATACATCTATTTCTAGTCTCGATGCATCTTGACCGAGAACATTCAAATGATGCGTTTATATTATAATGTAATATAATACCCACGATTACAACTATTTGTAATTACTATCATGAACAAACCACTTATGGATTTTCTATTAATATATTTTAGTTAAATATTTAATTATTTATAACACATTACAACAAATATATAACAGAAAGAAAAACACCTTTATTACGAATGAGAATTTATTCCGAGTTAATTAATTTACAATAAATTACACAATTGTCCCTGCGGCATACCGCTAACTCTATCATAGTGCCTGAGCCACTGAACAGGTCTTTCTACCAACTCAATATAACAATAATTTTCGGTGGTAGTTGTGTCTCAATACACTGGTTTGTCGAATGTAGTATAAAAATCCTATAACTCACAAAAATCTTTTAGAGCTGAATGTGCAAGAAGTTCGAGACGTATATAATCGAAGAGCTTGATATTATAATTTATTGTTTGCTAGTTTTGAGTTTTTTAGAAAACTAGGGTTCTAAAATCAACACTAGAAACATAAAGCAAAGCATAATTTCTCTTTGAAATTATAGTCCATTTATAGGAATTAAAGTGCTATGATGAATATTAATAAGTTTTATAATTGAAATCCTCAAAGAGAGTAGAGACTGAAAAGGAAGAAGGAATGCGACCGCTAAGGAAGAAGAAACTTTTCATAGGCTTCATAATACTGAAATTTTCGTATGCACTCGTTGGCAACACCAATCCACCGGCGTACGTGAAAATTATGGTTTTCTGAGGCCTCAAATATATTCCTTTTAAAAATAGTAATAAAATCTTAAAAACTTATTAAAAATTATTTTAAGATCAATAAGGCCTTGTGATATTATTATGTGATTCTCATAAGCTTTGACAAAGTATATCTAAGACAAACAGACTTACATAGATAATGTCTTCATGCATTTCTTCTTTGGCGATAACCTATGCAATCTTTACGTCATCTTGAGCTCTATTGTTGTCGCATATCTTGTTTTCCTGCTATAAATAGTATATATAGTTGTCATCATCAAAATTCAGGAAATCTTGCTTTAACATTCTCCCCTATTTCGACGATGACAACTCATGTATGCATTTAAGTAAAGAATATTATATTAATGTTGATATAAATGTATTACCCCCTGAATACGTGCGTGATATATTTTTCTATACCACTCCTGAATGTATGCATACATACAAGATATTTCTCCCCATTTGCCATCATAAAAGGAGAAAAAGAAACTATATTACTTCAAAATGCATATAATAGAAACAGAATGATAAACATTGAATGCATGTCACGTAATGCTTAAAACAAATATAAAAGTCTTATAAAGCCAAAATAAAATGTCATGATATTGCAAAAACACACAGAATTTCAACATATCAAAAGACACATCAAATGGTAGAATAAAATGTCAAATAGATGCTAACTGAATGCAAATGGGATGGATAACTAATGATTCCAATCATGGAGTAGCTAGAGTCAATCGCCAATCATGATAACCTCTAGGAGTGGTCGGATCAGACTCAGTGAAGGTGGTATATATGCTGTCTAGAGGGTGTTGGAAGACGGACTGGAGATCCAGATACATGAGTGATTAAGGCACAAGGTTTGGGTCCTCCAATAGTGGCATCCATCCTAATAGGTCCTATAGGCTAATGAAATGATGAATCGGTTGCACAAGTATCTTGTGCTCCTGCTTGGAATTCATGAACAGATGGTTGTGACACAAGCGGAGACTAAAGAGCACTACCTTCATTGCTCGTCCTTACTCCACTCTCACTAGTAAGAACAGAGCCACACAATCGAGAATGTATACTTCTGACAAAGCCCAATTCTTTCTTTTGCTCTTTTGTTCGTCCATCATGGACTGTATAAGCTGTTCTTATCGCTCAAGCATGGAGATGATCTGATCCTCTCTAGATGGAGAGGGAGGCTACGGAGAGGCATGATGATGGGAATTAGAATGCAAATCTTGATCTATTGGATGATACATGGGGTCTTGATATGGATTTCATTAAGATTTGTAGGAATTTTCATTGTCTTTAGAACTTTGACATCAAACACAGAAGAATGCTAATGTCAGACAAGAGTTTTGTTGTCTAGCGGAACACCAAACTAACAAAGCACAATAGTTATCAAGTTTCCATACGGATTTTTTTTGATATCATGGGGAACCTTAAGATCATGGTATGCATTGATACTCTCTTAAGTAAACCCCACGCCGTGTGTCTACCCCGCTTTTATTTAGTCGTCGCACACGGATGCTTAACGTTGAAACTCCCACTGATGGTAGGCGCTGAGATTCGAACTTGCCCGGACAAAGTCCTTAGGTAACCATCTCCCATCTCCCTAACCAAACAGAGCTACGAACGAGGGTGTTGCCATACGGATTATATCGACGCCTTTCACTCGATCATATTATCCATTATTGTATGAGGCCAATTTACTCTTATATTCTCAATGATGGCATAGCCGGCTTTTCGAACCAAGTGATAAATTTCATCGAAGTTACTTGTTTAGGGGATTAAGTAATATTGGAGAACTCTAATAACAATACGAGCTAAATGAGTGAGATTAGAAGTAGTCTAATTCACATATTGTTTCTCCTTGACTAATCACATTATATATTCCTCGTCCATTTCTAAATCGTCTAAATAACCCCCTCAGAAGAAGTGCCTAAAATTGCACCCAACATTCCGTCGCTAAATTGAATATCAATTCACTAAACACTAATGCGAAGAATTATTCCATTATCTTCTTGACCAATTTCCAAATTCGCATAAAAAAAAGTGCAATAAATCTTTGGATAGACGTCTATCTCAAAACCAGCCATGTCTATGATGTTAACTAGTTGAACCCAAGTAAATAAATTGTTTATTGCATACAAAGAAAGTGAATTAAGATTTATCAGCCTTTTGCCAAGCGATTCTTTCATCATTATGGTCTTAAATTTTTTAATGCTCTCCCTCTTGTTCTTGAGCCAACCTTTCACCTCATCCGTGAGAATTTCTACAATAGATCCCAAAGACGTAGAGGAGATAGATCTCTTGCCTCTTGCAATAGTGAAAAGCTTAGATTTTTGATGGAAAAATTAATGGATTTTAGAAATTTTGGAGTTAGGGCTTGAGAGGGAATGGGTAAAAATTGTTTGAGGAAGTAAAAAAGAAGAGATGAGGTAAAAAGAAGGAAATAAAAAGACTCGAATCTGTAGGAAATGCCATCATCGGTGGACCGATGTACATGGCATCTGTGTGCCTTATTTCATCATTAATAAGTTTTTATATTTAGAATATATATATATATATATATAGATATAGATATTATGCTAAAAATAAATTTTTATTTTTAATATTAATGAAGTTACATATACATAAGCATATGTGTGTGTGTATGAATTGTTTTATAAACTAATGAAGTTTATTATTTCTAAAACCTTTTATTTCTTAAAGATATAAATTATTTATACTCTATTTTGATGAAATAAAAAACCTTTTAAAATTTGAAACTTATATAATTAAAAAGTTTATTTATTTTCTTTTAACTTTATTATAAAAATCTGTAAAACTTAATATAATAATTTTATTATTGTTGTTATTGAGATTTTAGTAATAAATTTTAATTTCTTGAATTATAAGATATATAAGAAATTTTAATTAAGTTTAAAATATACACCTTTAATGAATTTACATGTTTAAAATTTACTTATAGTAAACATTATTATACCTTGATTAAATTAAAATGTATTATTATTAAAGAATAGATTAGATTTATTAACGAACAAATTTCAAGTTCTCGATGCAATTTAATATATGTAATTTCATTTAATGGTTTAGTAAATATATCTACAATTTTATTTTCTATATTTACAAACTCTAAAGATACATTTTTATTTTCAAAATGGTCTCCTAAAATCGATGACTTATATTAATGTGTTTAGTTCTTAAATGATTGATTAGATTTTTTAGCCAAATTAATTGCACTTGTGTTTCGCAATACATATGCAATTTTCTTAAATTTACATCAAAATTTATAAGTGTTCGTTGCATATAAATTATTCAAGTGCAGACCAACACCACTCTCCTAGTGTTTAGGTACTTTGACTTTTGTGCTAGATGTCATAAGTTCGAAACTTGCATACGTGATTAATACATATATTAACATGTAATATGTTGCATACTACCTAAGACTTATGGTACTAATATATACTACCATCTAAGTACCCAATTTATAAAAAAAGAATTTATTTGAGAGCAAGCTAAAGCGATTGAAATATATTATGCCACCCAAGAAGATAAAAATACACAATTTTGCTTTTGCTAAACGATGAAACTAGAGATTGATTGACATATGCCACTAGTAATTTTTCTATCTGTTCTGCCATCCACCAAAATCAGCGTCGATGTATGATACTAATTCAAATGAACATCCTTTCGGACAAAAAGACCGTAATATTTAGTTCCAATCAAATATCTTAGAATTCTTTTAACAGCTTGTAGGTGTGACTCTTTTTGATTAGTTTGAAACCTATTACATAGACAAACTTATCATTATATCAGGGAGGTTGGCTGTTAAATACGGCAAAGAGCCAATCATACTTTTGAATATTTTCAAATCGACATCTTTACCATTTTTTTTCTTTGTCTAAGAGAATAGTTGTACTTATTGGTATTGGCTTACTACTCATGTTTTCAATACCAAATCTTTTAATTGAGTCTATACAATATATTTTTTGTGAAATGAAAATATCATTTTCAATTTGTTCAAATTGTAAACCTAAAAAGTAATTTAATTCTCCCATATGGGAAATTTCAAATTCTTTTCTCATTATTTCTAAAAATTCCATGCAAAATTTTTCATCAGTTGATCTAAAAATAATGTCGTCAACATATATTTAAACAAGGGGGAATTAGGTAGAATGACAAACTTTGTAAAAAAAAATAGACCGAAGGACATCGGTTTTATTTTTAGACTGAAGGACAGAATGCTATTTATAACTATTATTATTTTCAATTTTTACACTATACAACTAGCTAGTTATAACTAGCATTATATTTAATTTACACTATACAAAATGCTAGTTATAATTAGCATTGTCCTTTAGCTCAAAAAATAAACTTGTTGTCCTTCAGCCTAATTTTTTTCCAAAGTTTGTCCTTTTGATTATTTTCCACTTTGGACAACTAATAAATCATTAGTTTTATGTTTAATGAAAAGAGTTGAGTCAACTCAACCAATTTCAAAATCAAAATTTTGTAAATATTTTTCAAGTCTATCATACCAAGCACGTGGCGCTTGTTTAAAACCATATTGTGCCTTTTTAAGTTTAAAAGCATGATCGGGATATTTTCCATGTTTAAATAAGGGTAGTTGTTCAACCTACATATTTTCTTTAATAAAACCATTTAAGAAAGCACTTTTTACGTCCATTTGATATAGTTAAAATTATGGTGACTAGCAAAGGCTAAAAGTATTCTTTTTGGGCATTATTGTTGACACTCTAGTTTTGGATTCAAAGAGGCCATTTTCTTTCAAAACGTTTTTTTATTATGATGGATACTAATCAAGCTAGCTCTTACATAAAATTACAATCAAATTGACCTAGTTGACCTTTTTTGTTATCCTAATTTTCTCTTAATCACCATTAACGTTTGATCCAAAATTATTAATCAAATAATGGAGAATTCAAACTCATCTCCAGAGATAAATTTCATACGAGAAAGTGAGAAGGTTGTTTCTTACTTGAGAAAGCATCCAAAACAGTAATTTTAATCCTAAATTTTTGCCATTGTCAAAAAATATATAATAAATTAGGTTAAGAAATTATTTTTCCATCATCTTCTCATCAAAATTTAGATCCGATTGTGAAGATCGAGATGAATATTTTTTCTCACCGTTATTTTCTTTTTCAACAATGAAGGAAAATGAGAGAATATATGAAAGTGTTTAAGATTTTGATATTTTAACTAAGGGTAAAAGAGGTAAAAATATATCTGATATTAATAGGATATGTACCTCTTATAACAATTTAATTTTGTATGGAGTACTCAAAAGTTTTGATCCCCTCGGGTGTCGATAACAATACCTCCTTTTTTAAGAGAAATGAGTGATCCTTTGTAGAAGAGGAGAGCACTCATGTATTTTTTTCTACATTAAAAAAATATAACTGTCAAAGTGCTTGACAGGTAACGATACTTACCCTATACAATATAAATTATAATAATAAAGAAAACCCAATCCTAGAAAACCGAGGTCCATAATAAAAATGAAACAAAAAACACTATAATCCAATAAAAATGATAGGTGATCATATCCTTAAATCAATTGAATCCATCCAGACCATAAGCATATCTAAAGCTGTAAAAAAACTATAAAAAATGTAAGATCAATACATATACATATATATATATATAACATGTATGTATATATGTATATAAATATATTTATATACATATAAATGCATTAATAATATAACTAGCAATGCAATGAATAGGCTAGATAAGAAGCAGTAAAAGCGATAATTAAACTCCAATTATGAGAAATAGTATTCTAGATATTACCTACGCATACCTCAAATTGACTTATGGACAAATATGTCTATGAATACAATTTACTAAACACCCGGAAGTAAAATTACTACTTCTAAACATCATAGATTTTGAGATGAATGCTATGTTCAAAATATTAATATTCTAAAATCTAATTAATTACCTAAGTATAAAACAACATTGGATCCATTGGCATACATGTCAATTAAAAAGGTATCTAAAGTACTATTGTTATTTCTGTTTTTAAATACTACATTTTTCTTAACTATATTAATACAAGATTTAACTTTATTAAGGTATTCATTGAAACTAATATTATCTTTATTGTAACTAGGTTTTGAGATCCCGTTAAAACAAAATAACGCAATTATATATATATATATATATATATATATATATATATTAAATTATCTGTTTGAGTATTTATATTATTAAAAACCCTTTGATTCCTTCATATCATGTGTATTAACATATTATAGTATAAATAGTACCTATTACTAATCTATGAAAACCATTATATCAAAACCTAAGACTGTTCCAAAATAGTTCACAATTAATTTTATTATTATTTATATTAAAGGAAAATGCTAGAAGTATTCTAATTGCTTCAAGATGTGCAATAAGAGAAAAAGTGTTGTCATAGTCGATTCCTTCCTCCGAATTGTACCCATGAACAACTAGTCAAGCTTTATTTCTTATAATTCCTCCCATTTTCATTACCTTTGTTTTTATAAACCTATTTTGTTCTTGTTATAGATTGATTATTTGATCTAGGTACTAATTCCCATACATTGTTTCCTTTAAATTGATTTACTTCTTCTTGCATTGCTAAAATCCAATATTCATCTTTACCAGTATCTTCATAGTTCTTAGGTTATATTGTTGAAATAATTGCCAAGTGACTCATTTTATTGTCTTCTGGTTAAAATTTTATACTAACATCTTCTAAAATATTTTAAATAAGGTGATATTTTGTAATTCGAAGGGGAACTTTGTTTATATTTTTTTCCAAAGGTTCATTTATTTCTTGAAAATTTCATTATGTTTATCTTGTTCTATATTTTAAGTGGTATTTGTAGATTGGTTTCTATTTGATATTTCATGTAACGGTCGGCTTTTTGACCCCTAAATGTTGACAATAATACATCCATTATATTCACATGCTGAGCACCCAAGTGCCCGAGTGTGACGCCCCACCTCTATACCCACGCTAGATAAGAACACTACAGTGTAGTGCTGTCAACTAGCGTAGAGAATAAGGCTGTGGAGGAGCGACCATACATGTAATTTCTTTGTGCAAGCACCGATATGTCACATAGTATATCATGCATTACTTAAAGAGGAAGTCCGACATATCGATACAAACTCAAAGCTATCACATAGTGGCTATATATAATCTTCGGAAATAAATATATAAATAAACATAACACAATCAGTCACAGACATCCATATCACAAAAGGCGGAAAAAGATATGAATATATATCTAACACATGAAAGTGTATACCAGAGTAGTGGTCAAAAAGATCCACGATAATACAAAAGAATAGCAACACGTGCTATACAAAAGAATACAACTATGAGTCTATATCTCAAGTGTATACAACAAAAGCTGCTAATCTAAATAGTTAGCCAAAAGTCAGTGTAGTGAATCCCTAGGGGAGAAGTCAAGCAGAAGCACCTGTAACATCTCGGTCTGACCCGAGTATTATTTATAAGAAAATAATAAACGGATCAGTCTAGCTATAAATATCAGATGACATGATATAGAATAAGACATATGGCATAAACATATAATATCCATAAAGGCATACTATGATAAGTATGAAAATGATCATCAATAAGAGATAAATCGATATCACAAGAATCTTCTCAAAGATCCAAAGAAAGCATCATACCCTAAACTTGTACTCATAACAAGTCGATGACAGAAATTCCAGAAATCAACATAAGAAATCCAGAAATCATAAAAAAAAAAAAAGAGACCTATCACATGACGGTCCGAAGACCATGGGGAGCTACCCCATATGTGTGAGTCCGAATCACATAGATGAGGTCTAGACTAACCTAACAAACAAAAAGGTATGTGTGAGTCGGAATCACACAAAAGGTGTCTAGTCTAACCTCGCAAACAAAAAGGTATGTGTGAGTCGGAATTACACAAATGATGTCTAGACTAACCTCGCAGACAAAGAGATATGTGTGAGTCGGAATCACACAAATAAGGACTAGTCTAACCTTGCAAACAAAGAGACATCGCACAATTGCTAGTCTAAATCATAAAAATGATCGTCATGATCAACGGGTAGTGTCAATTCACTAAGTTAGTGAATATAAAAGTTTAGCTTCATGTCCCATAACCACTAGCTTAACTTAAATATTTACGAACAAACTGTAGATCTTCACTTAGAAAATTGTCACAAGAGGTTCAATCGAACAAGTCCAAGAATTAACCGAAGAAGTGAACGCAAGCGTTTCATACCACTTGTTTTACTAAATCGTTTAATTAGATTTCTCATCCGAGTGAGGTAAAGGCTTGTTTATACTAGTGGATTGGAAAATGGTTTAAGAAAAAGAGTTTTGTAATTAAAATAGTGTTGAAATCTCTTTGGTAAAGGAGTTTTGATATTTACTACTAGTATTGAAACCTTTATGTTTTAAAGTGACAAACCACAGAAGCGATTGTAGAAACAATCAATCTCAAAGATCACATTCGAAGATGTGAATAAAATCCAAGGAAATCAGCTCAAAAAGCATCAAAGTGGAAGTTTCCCCCGCGACCTAAAGTGGTCGAGTTAAAGTGCAATGACTTAAAGTAAAATAGGTCGAACAACCTAATGGAGCCAACAAGGCCAGATGACCTAACACAGCACGGGTCAATCGAACTAAAGAAACACAGGTCATACGACCTAAGGCATCACAGGTCAAACGACCTAACGGTTTAAAGGAAAATGGGGTCACGCGACCTAACAACGCAGGCAAGTTCGAGCGAGTTAAAATGGTCACGCGACCTAGTGGTTACGCGCGACCTAACGACCTAATGCTAAGCGAGTTAAGGGGGCAACCTAAAAGTGACTAGGCCAAACGAGTTAAGGGCTTTGCCACCCTGGTCCATGCGACCTACGACCTAGCGATACAAGAACGAGCGAGTTAACTCGTGGCCGAACTAATGGAGCAAGCATCCCTGGGTTTGCGACCTAGTGGCCTAATGTGCCACGCGACCTAACGACCTAACTAGGTCGAGCGAGTTAAGATCTTAACGACCTAACTGAGGGGATGGTGAGCGACTTAATGAAATAAGCACGGCCGAGCGACCTACGACCTAAAGTCCCCTCGACTTAAGACCTATCGGCCCACGACCTAAGGCGTGAAGAGCGAGTGACCTAACGTTATAAAGGCCGAACGACCTAAAGTTTAACACGCGTGCGACTTAAGGGCAAGCGACCTACGACCTAAGTCTGGACGAGTCAAATACGGCCAGAACGACCTAAAAGCAGAAATTCACCAAAAATGCTAAAAATTGGGGTTTTTCTCCAATCCAATCCAAACCAAATACAAATGTGCATGCAAAAGTGATAGGGAATCATTCCCAACAGTCCAATAAAGTTATAGGCTAGAATTATGAGATAAAAATCTCACCTTTTCACTAAAATGGATGAAGATGAAGCTAGAAATGCTATGCAAGGATCAACCACTAGCTTGAATCAATATCTTCACTTGGATTTGGAGTTGATGTTGGATTTGCAATGAAGACTTAGCTTTTGGAGTTTTAATTTCTCTTTCCCTCCACCATTAATGATAAAGCTTCATTGTTAGGAAATTTATGAAGAGTGAGGAGAAGGAGGGAAGTGGGTTTAAGTTATAATGGCTAATCTAAACCAAAGTCCAAAGCGGGAAAAGTAAGTGAAATTCCACTAACTCCAAACATATCGATGTTTATACTAAAAAAAATTGTAAACGGCATTTCGAACTCAATGGAAGTGGTCTCGAGTCCTAATTTGACCGTTTGCAAAAAGTAGCTTTTCGGACCAATATCCGATTATCTACAAAATATTTATATAAAATATTTAAATATATAATTGATAAATATGCGGGTTGTTACAAACTCCCCTCCTTAAAGAAATTGCGTCCTCGCAATATATAAGATGGAAATAATAGTAACAACCATAAAAGCATATTAACACAAAAGGAATTTGAAATAAGAAGTTCACCTCATTGAGCACTAGAAAGTAAGTTCGGATGTGT
The DNA here is from genome assembly GCA_030765085.1 of Allium cepa. Lineage (NCBI taxonomy): Eukaryota > Viridiplantae > Streptophyta > Magnoliopsida > Asparagales > Amaryllidaceae > Allium > Allium cepa. The sequence goes on along the minus strand of CM060945.1, from coordinate 209,494,122 downwards.
TCGCTCGATGAATTCTCTAGATTCCCAAGAGCAATCCTTAGGATTTGAGGACCATTGAACCTTCACAAGTGGAACATCTTTATTTCGAAGTTGTTTAATCTCCGAAGCAATAATTCGAATAGGATGCTGCTCATAAGTTAAATTCGGCGAAACTTCAATTTCTTCCACGACACCAGGCTCAAGAATAGAATCGGAATCCCGAAGGCATTTCCGTAATTGAGAAACGTGAAATACGTCATGCATAGTAGAAAACTGAGCCGGTAATGCAAGGCGATAAGCCATGGAACCAATACGTTCAGTGATAGGAAATGGCCCAATATATCGAGGTGCTAACTTTCCCGATCGACTGAAACGCACAACACCTTTCATAGGTGAAACACGAATAAAAACAGAATCTCCAACAGAAAATTCTAATTTCCTTCTTCGATTATCGGCATAGGATTTTTGTCTATTCTGGGCTTCTTTCATCCTATGTCGAATAAGTTCGATCTTCTTAGAGGAATCGCGAATTAAGTCTGGACCCAAAACTAGCTTCTCACCGGCCTCAAGCCAACAAGAAGGAGATCGGCATGGCCTTCCGTAGAGTGCCTCAAAAGGTGCCATACCAATACTAGACTGGAAGCTATTATTATAGGAAAATTCGACAAGTGAGATATGATCTTCCCAACTTCCACCAAAATCAAGCACACAAGCCCGAAGAAGATCTTCAAGAGTTTGATTCACACGCTCAGTTTGTCCATCGGACTGGGAGTGATAAGCGGTGCTAAAATTTAGCTTCGTTCCTAAAGCTTTTTGAAGACTCATCCAAAATCCACTAGTAAACAATGGATCACGATCGCTAACAATAGAAGTAGGAACTCCATGCAATTTAACAATTTCTTTGATAAATAGTTTGGCCAAAAGTGGAACGGTTCGGTTAGACCGAACGGGAATAAAATGGGCGGATTTAGTAAGTCTATCAACGATCACCCATAAGCTATCATGACCCGAACGAGAACGGGGAAGGTCATCTATAAAATCCATGGAAATTTGGTCCATCTTCCAAATTGGAATTTCCAAAGGTTGCAACAACCCACCAGGCCGTTGATGTTCGGCCTTGACAACTTGGCAAGTCATGCAACACTTAACAAAGTTAGTAATATCAGATTTCATTCCCTCCCAATAATAAATACGTTTCATATCTGCGTACAATTTACTACTACCGGGATGAATGGTAAATTTAGAACGATGAGAATCTTCTAAGATATCTCTACGAAGATCAGTAATATATGGTACGATAAGTCTACCAAATTTCCGAATGTCGCCACGAGAATCAATATCAAAGTCTTCCAAACCCTCAATATCAATTTTATCCTTAACATTTTGGCCAAGAAGAGCCAATTCATGATCTAGCCTTTGAGCTTCAAGAATGTGGTCTAAAAGAGAAGGATGAGCCTCAAGGCTACATAAAACAAGAGATGATCATAAATTGGGAATACGTTCTCGTATTTCACAAGTGGATAAAATCTCGAGATCATTCCATTCGAATATCATCATAGAAACGAACGATTGTTGCTTGCGACTAAGTGCATCGGCAATTCGATTTCCCTTTCCGAGAGTATAAAGAATATCAAGATCATAAATGCAAGGAATTCGAGCCAACGCTGTTGACGCAAATTAAGTTCCTTTTGAGAAAATAAATATTTCAAGGACTTATGATCGGTGTAGAGAATAAACTTTTCTCCCAAAAGATAATGACGCCAGATACGAAGGGCGAAAACAATAGACGCGAGCTCTAAATCATGAGTGGCATATCTAGTCTCGGCTGGCTTTAACTACCTAGAAGCATAAGCAATAACACGTTCTTTTTGCATAAGAACGACACCCAAACCAACGCGACTAGCATCCGTATAGACAATAAAATCTTGGTTTACATCGGGAATCACAAGAATAGGAGCATCCGAACGGAGTTCTTTTAATTTCTGAAAAGAAGCTTCACATTTGTCTGACCAAATGTATTTAACACCTTTCTTTGTTAAGCCAGCAAGAGGCACGACAATCTTAGAAAAGTCTTTTATGAAACGGCGGTAATAACCCGCCAATCCGAGAAAGCTACGGATTTCTGTTACACTCTCCGGTCTTTTCCAATTTTGAATCGCTTCAATCTTTGAAGGATCCACGGATATACCGGATTCGGAAATAATTTGACCGAGAAACTTTACACTAGATTGCAAAAAGTGGCATTTTGAAAATTTTGCCTTTAACTGATTACTCCTAAGAGTTTCCAATACAATCCGAAGATGTTTTTCATGTTCCTCCTCGGTTTTAGAATACACAAGAATAGCATCAATGAAGATGAGAACAAACCGATCGAGGAAATCTTTGAAAACTCGATTCATAAGGTCGACGAAATAGGCTGGAGCATTCGTCAAACCAAATGGCATAACTCCTAAGGTGGACTTAGGACGATGATCCTTGTTAAGTTATTCTACATTGTTCTGAAGTTTGGCTCTGATACCAAGCTGTGACGCCCCACCTCTATACCCACGCTAGCCAAGAACACTACAGTGTAGTGCTGTCAACTAGCGCAGAGAATAAGGCTGTGGAGGAGCGACCATACATGTAATTTCTTTGTGCGAGCACCGATATGTCAGATAGTATAGCATGCATTACTTTTAAAGAGGAAGTCCGACATATCGATACAAACTCAAAGCTATCACATAGTGGCTATATATAATCTTCAGAAACAAATATAGAAATAAACATAACACAATCAGTCACAGACATCCATATCACAAAGGCGGAAAAAGATATGAATATATATCTAACACATGAAAGTGTATACCAGAGTAGTGGTCAAAAAGATCCACGATAATACAAAAGAATAGCAACACGTGCTATACAAAAGAATACAACTATGAGTCTATATCTCAAGTGTATACAACAAAAACTGCTAATCTAAATAGTTAGCCAAAAGTCAGTGTAGTAAATCCCTGGGGGAGAAGTCAAGCAGAAGCACATGTAACATCTCGGTCTGACCCAAGTATTATTTATAAGAAAATAATAAACGGATCAGTCTAGCTATAAATATCAGATGATATAATATAGAATAAGACATATGGCATAAACATATAATATCCATAAAGGCATACTATGATAAGTATGAAAATGATCATCAATAAGAGATAAATCGATATCACAAGAATCTTCTCAAAGATCCAAAGAGGGAAACATACCCTAAACTTATACTCATAACAAGTCAATGACAGAAATTCCAGAAATCAACATAAGAAATCCAGAAATCATAAAAAAAGAGAAAGCGGCCTATCACATGACGGTCCCAAGACCATGGGGAGCTACCCCATATGTGTGAGTCGGAATCACACAGATGAGGTCTAGACTAACCTAACAAACAAAAAGGTATGTGTGAGTCGAAATCACACAAAAGGTGTCTAGTCTAACCTCGCAAACAAAAAGGTATGTGTGAGTCAGAATCACACTAATGGTGTCTAGACTAACCTCACAGACAAAGAGATATGTGTGAGTCGGAATCACACAAATGAGGACTAGTCTAACCTTGCAAACAAAGAGACATCGCACAATTGCTAGTCTAAATCATAAAAATGATCGTCATGATCAACGGGTAGTGTCAATTACACTAAGTTAGTGAATATAAAAGTTTAGCTTCATGTCCCATTACCACTAGCTTAACTTAAATATTTACGAACAAACTGTAGATCTTCACTTAGAAAATTGTCACAAGAGGTTCAATCGAACAAGTCCAAGAATTAACCGAAGAAGTGAACGTAAGCGTTTCATACCACTTGTTTTACTAAATCGTTTAATTAGATTTCTCATCCGAGTGAGGTAAAGGCTTGTATATACTAGTAGATTGGAAAATGGTTTAAGAAAAAGTGTTTTGTAATTAAAATAGTGTTGAAATCGCTTTGGTAAAGGAGTTTTGATATTCTACTAGTATTGAAACCTTTATGTTTTAAAGTGACAAACTACAGAAGCAATTGTAGAAACAATCAATCTCAAAGATCACATTCGAAGATGTGAATAAAATCCAAGGAAATCAGCTCAAAAATCATCAAAGTGGAAGTTTCCCCCGCGACCTAAAGTGGTCGAGTTAAAGTGCAATGACTTAAAGTAAAATAGGTCGAACAACCTAATGGAGCCAACAAGGCCAGACGACCTAACACAACACGGGTCAATCAACCTAAAGCAACAAAGGTCATACGACCTAAGGCATCACAGGTCAAATGACCTAACGGTTTAAAGGAAAATGGGGTCGCGCGACCTAACAACGCAGGCAAGTTCGAGCGAGTTAAAATTGTCACACGACCTAATGGTTATGCGCGATCTAACGACCTAATGCTAAGCGAGTTAAGGGGGGGCGACCTAAAAGTGACTAGGCCGAACGAGTTAAGGGCTTTGCGACCTTGGTCCATGCGACCTACGACCTAGCGATACAAGAACGAGCGAGTTCACTCGTGGCCGAACTAATGGAGCAAGCGTCCCTGGGTTTGCGACCTAGTGGCCTAATGTGCCACGCGACCTAACGACCTAACTAGCTCAAGTGAGTTAAGATCTTAACGGCCTAACTGAGAGGATGGTGAGCGACTTAACGAAATAAGCACGGCCGAGCGACCTACGACCTAAAGTCCCCTCGACCTAAGACCTATCGGCCCACGACCTAAGGCGTGAAGAGCGAGCGACCTAACGTTATAAAGGCCGAACGACCTAAAGTTTATCACGCGTGTGACTTAAGGGCAAGTGACCTACGACCTAACTCCGGACGAGTCAAATACGGCCAGAACGACCTAAAAGCAGGAATTCACCAAAAATGCTAAAAATTGGGGTTTTTCGCCAATCCAATCCAAACCAAATGCATACGTGCATGCAAAAGTGATAGGGAATCATTACCAATAGTCCAATAAAGTTATAGGCTAGAATTGTGAGATAAAAATCTCACCTTTTCACTAAAATGGATGAAGATGAAGCTAGAAATGCTATGCAAGGATCAACCACTAGCTTGAATCAATGTCTTCACTTGGATTTGGAGTTGATGTTGGATTTGCAATGAAGACTTAGCTTTTGGAGTTTTAATTTCTCTTTCCCTCCACCATTAATGCTAAAGCTTGGTTGTTAGGAAATTTATGAAGAGTGAGGAGAAGGAGAGAAGTGGGTTTAAGTTATAATGGCTAATCTAACCCAAAGTCCAAAGCGGGAAAAGTAAGTGAAATTCCTCTAACTCCAAACATATCGATGTTTATACTAAAAAAAATTGTAAACGGCATTTCGAACTCAATGGAAGTGGTCTCGAGTCCTAATTTGACCGTTTGCAAAAATTAGCTTTTCGGACCAATATCTGATTATCTACAAAAATTTAAATAAAATATTTAAATATATAATTGATAAATATGCGGGTTGTTACACCGAAAGACGGAACGTTAGAGTAAAAGAAAAGTAAAAAGAAACATAACAACAAAGAAGAAAAACAATATCAGAATCTCACATGCGAAACGACAATATATAATATCTCAACAGGTCTTTACCAAAAAGAAAACTTTAATATACATATATCAATCAGAGAAACTAACCTATTATTAGCATAGACAGTAGTAACAACCTATCCTCACAAACGCCGACAAATACAAAATAAGCAATGCAATGGAAGATAAACATGGTAGGAAACCATCCAGCCCCTCTCCAAGTGCTCCAATGAATCACAACTAAATCTGGAAATATACATAGGCTGACCCGAGAATTATAAGAAAATAACACCTGAATCGGTCTGGTAAACTAATGCAAGGCTCAAATCATGAGGTTTGCTATATTTATAAAACCCTTTAAATTAAAGGGATATCGTAAGACCATACAACAAATAAACATGGATGAGTATTTGTCTTACGATAACCAAACCATTTTATTAGAAAATTCAGTGATATTAAAATAATGTCAATGGTGTGAAATATAGATAATCAAAGAGTTGCGATGCATGTGAGTGTACACCACGACAATAATAGGTATACAATCACAATCGCTATGGTGCGTTTGCTAATTGTGTAGGATTCCATGGAGGCGCCCTTAGTACTTTGAGAACGGTCCTCTTGCACAAAGATCAAAGATATCCTTCCAAGTGTCGCATATCCCTTGATAAAAAATACCATAGGAATAACATAGCTGGTCCATGCCTAAGCACGTGGTACAGAGTCACATCACTCCCAAATGCATATTTGTAAGTAACACTAGAATTGAGTGCATACACCCCTTAAGTTAGCTAAACACCACAGGCTACGCCTCTTATCTCTGATTTCTATCATTATTGATGGTGAGGTCACGTTCATCATTCCAGCATATAAGTCATAACTTGAACAGATCCACATGAGTTCCAACTCAAATAGATCTCGAAACCATAGATGGTTTCCCGTACCTCAACAAGTCTCAAAATCAACATCCATTACCGCATCTCGAAATTGATCACGAACCTCTACATGGGTTCGAGCATCTCAAATAAACCTCGAATCTCCATATAGATTCTAGCATCTTGAACCAACCACGAACCTCTTTCAAAGCATAGAACACATATATGATTTAGGAGTGGTTTTATGTACACTCCCACGCTTACTGGGTGCTCCAAAACCAATCTGTCGATTTTCAGTAAACTCAACTCCAGTTCTATGGGAAATAAATATACAATAAAAAAGAACAAAGATCATCTCATAACCATTTAAGCAGATAGATTTCCTTATCATTTGTTCCAAAAGAGCGAAACGATTTTATACGTACAGTATAGCATCACCGAAGATAACTATGCCATATATTTTCCGTGTTTCTTCTAGATATTTCTAGAGTTTTATTTGGTCAATTTCAATAATAATGAGAACTATCACATAAGGGAAACTAAGTCCCGTCTATTTCTACATAAGTAACCACACAAATATGATTAACACACTCATGCACGATTAAGTCATATAAACGACTTCTAATCCCCTTTTTAATTGACTAATCCTTTATTAATTAAAAACTTCTTTTATTACTAAAAACTCCTCTTTACTCAATAAATTCTTATAAATGAAACTTCACTTATTAATTAAACTTCACTATTTAATTATAACTTCTCTGTTCATTTCTGCATATTTCATTACTCTCAAAAGTACTCATATACTTATCTCAAAAGTATAATTATATTTACAAATCAATAACAAGCTTTTACTTACTTAAAACAGAGTCAAAGAGGTTAAAACAAATGTCACTCAAACATTGTTTCAAATATTGTTACTACAAACCTCTTCTCTTTTTTATACTTTAATACTTATACTTTTCTATCTTTTTCCAAAGATTCCATACTTATTATTATTTTTAAAATTCCATTATTGAAGATCTAAGTATTTCCCAAAATCATTAGACAATATTTTTGCTCTTTAAAATATTATTCAAGGTTTTAAAAAGCAAATGTTTCTAAACATTGTTTATGACAAACCCAAAACCATTTTACTTAATCATTATCTTTAGAACTCTCTTTAAAGATTAAATTACATTTATACAAGTTTAAGACAATTGTTCCTCAAACAGCATCACATCAAATCCAAATCATTCCCTTTATAATTATCTCTTAAAGCATTCTCCTTTAAAAGATCAAATTATATCCAAAATTTAACAAGTTAATACTTTTACTGAACTTTAATAAATTATTCATTATAACTTAAGTGTTATAATCCAATCTTCCCTTATCTCTTTATTCGAGACATAACTTACATTTCCAAGCTTATATAAACACTTTAGAATCTAAAATCAATCCAAATGACATTTTGTTATATAAACTTTAAAATACTTTAATAAAATAACTAATTTTTTAAAAACTAATTAAACAGAAAAATACTTTAAAATACTTATACTATGGTTTAATACATTTATTTAAAATACCACTTAAAATTACTTATTTTATACTTTAATAAAAACCATAAAAAGCCAGTTTATAATTGTAATGTCCCGAATTTCCATCCCTAAAAAATTGACACTAACACATCCTCGGTATTTACTTGTCGTAAATCCAAGTGTCGAAATGCCCGAAAGTTAGAAAAAAAATAAAATAAAGATAGAACAGAATCATACTCGAATGGAATAATATACATTACTGAACAATAATCTTTACAACAGAAAAAAATGATATACATATATCAAAGTCTAAACTAGATTCGGCATGGACAGTTATAAACACTTGTCCTTAAAAATGCTAAAAAATATAAATAAATGCAATAAATGCAGCAAATAATAGAATATGTCCATACGTAGATGAAGATCACCAACTCTTCTCTGAAAACTCTAAGCATCTTCAACTAAACCTGAAACTACTCAGATCTGACCCGAGTATTGAAAAATACCCGGATCGGGCTTGATAAACCAACGTGAGATACTTGAAATTTTAAATGTATAGATCATGCTATGTCAATTAAGACCTTTGAAAAGAAAGGTATCTCTACGACGATGCCTATAAATAAATACGGACGGGTTTTTTACCTTATGTTAACCAAAATACTTTGTACTAAAAAACACTTTGATATTATTATTAATGACATTCTTTTGAAAACACTTTTCAATTAATATATCAAAATAAAGTATTAATATCAAGAATAAGTCTATGGTAAAATATCCGGACTAAGTCAACGAAATATACCGGACCAAATATATGATACTAAAGAGGGTAGCTAAAATGTTTGCAAAGCATTACAGCTATTTTGGGACTACAATCAAAACCATAATGCTCGTATTAGGATTGGATTTCCAACATGATTGTGACGACCGCCCATGACTCCAGCACGAAACATGAGAATGATGTGCTGAAAGGTGTGCCAGGCAGCCATGGACGATAGTCAGGGTAAGGTAAAAACAGCAAACTATATCATATAACTCACAGCGCATAGACAAAATACAATAGAGAAATATATATAGTGAAGCTCCATAACAGAATATCATCATATAAACTTCATAAGGGTTTGATACAAGCATCTGAAAACACAATACATCAAGCCTCACTACATAACACTCAAAGCATATACAAGCAACGGAACATCCAGTACATATAGTAAGAAAACAATATGCAAAAGCCACCAGCTCGTCTTCGTCATCAGCATCGTTGATCACTAAGAACAGCACCTGTCACCTGCTACCTAGTCTGCCCATCCCAACATGGATGAACAGCCCAAGGTAATAAGAGTTGAACATAAAACCTTGAGTTAGACAACAGTCTTAGTGAGCAGTAAATTAACTAACAACATACCAAAAGAGCATAAAGGATAAAAGGAATAGGAATCCAACCCTCCCGCTCCACCTCTTTCTACAGTGATAGCCCCCAGACACACTAAACAGAAGCAAACATAGCAAATCAGGCATTCAAGGTAAATCAATTGTCACTCGGGTCAAGGTCGGTGTTTTCCAAATACAAACCCCCAAGGCCTAAACCAAGATCAGATAAGCACCCAGAAAACATCGCTCTTGAGTCCGAATGACGATACATCCATAACATCCAAACATCCATGACTCTGGCTATCACTGTTATCATTGCTTCGAAATCACCGTTAATTGAATGACCGGCACATTCTTTCAGCCGTACGTCAAGGGCTAATGGTAACCCCGGTTCTAGACAAACTCTGCACGTCATCGTGACCCGTGCCTAGGACTTACCTACTCTGCCCAGAGTACTCGACCACCTGCCTGTAGTCTTTTGGGTGTCCCGACCACTTACCTGTAGTCATTTGGGCGCCCCATGTACTCTTGCTTTGAGTTTACTAGAACCTTCAACAACGATGAAATTCAAGCCTCCTAGTCATCCTCCTCGACGACTATTCTCATACTAGCCCATGCTACCTCTCGAGCAATCCATTACCAACCAACTCGAACCATCCCTCGAGTTATCAACATGCTTGGAATGATCCCTGCCTGGATTACGCCAAGACTTCCTCATATCATGCTTTGCTTCATCTCAACCATAGCAAAGTCCATTTCAACATCATCATCAAATCTATCCATATGAGCTTCAACATCCGCTACATATGCCACGAGCAGCTTTTCTCATTCAAGAGCCTCTTCCTTAGCTTTTGAATCATCTTCGACCAACTTGTCCAAATCAACTATTAGCTAATTTGCAACAATCTATCAATCATAAATCCAAACAATCAATCATTCAAACAAGATCTAATAAGCAATTATACAAGAAACGGCAATTTGGTAATTAAAGTGTCCAAATCTAATGTAACGACCCAGAATTTTTAACAATTTAATTTGAGAATATTTAATTAATTTTAAATATTTGAATGATGGTTTGGATTGAATTTTCAATATAACTTTGAATTTGGCGATTAAATTTTAGAATTTAATCTATTGAGAGTTGAATAAAAATTTGAATCTTCAATTTTAAGCCAATTAAAAATATTTCAAAGGCTTATAAAATTTATATTGATAATACTGAAGGTAATAGAAGCTTCATAATTGAAATTGAAAGTGAATTGTACAGTTTTGAAAATATATCGTTTGAATCGATATTTAAAAATAGCCGTCCGAGGCACAGTCTCGGAATTCGACGAAACCAGTTCCATTGGATCCGTAATATTGAATTATTCTCGGATTTAAAATTTCGTATTTTTCAAAGCTGTTATGTGAGCATACGTTGAGTAAACGCGTCGAAAATTTAAATTGAATTCAATTGAAATTGAAAATTGAATTTAGTCAAATGTCACCACATTGCCTCCTTTTCTCATGCCTAGTATCACGCAGAAAATCACTGAAGAAATCGTGCAAAGCATGTCCGAGCATGTTCGTTCGATTTTAAATAAACCTCTCCTTCCTTCCTCTCTTCAGTTTCGAATCGAAGAAAATAAAAAGGAAAAAAAATGGCCGCATCCTTGTAAAATAAAAATAAAACAACGGCCGAAGCCTACTTCAATCCCCAAATCAAATTATCATGGCCGAAGCCCTAAAAGAGAAATCGCGAGCACGCGATGGATTCAAGAGGGCGGCGACATGAGGCGATGAAGTGAGGCGTGGCGCGCGCGAGATGATGATGGGTCTGGGGATGGCCGCGACGAAGTTGTGGTCGCGTTTTGGATTTGGTGGCTGCGAGGTCGAAGAGGGTTGGGTCGCGCGTGATTCAGTGGCGGCGTCGAGCTCGAGGCGACCACGAGACGAGTGGGGGTTGCGGCGTCGATAGGGGGCGCGCGCGTAGCGGCGATGGTCTGGGTTCTTCAATCGCGACTCGAGGTGGAGCAAGCAACGAAAAGGGAAAGCTCGATTTTGGAGTTCCTGTACATGGAGGTAGTTTTTGTTTAAAGCATTTTTTATTTTTGGAAATTTAAATTTGCAGTTTCAATTGTCTTCGATTCAAGTTATAAAAATATACTATTGTATTTTAAATATATACGGTAAAAAAAAAATATATAAATAGTTAGATTTAAACAGAAAAAAAAAGAATTTTAGTTTAAATTAAAAACATTGGTTAATTTAAATTATTTTTAAGTTACTAAAAGATATTTATTAAAAAGAGGAGATTTGTTTAAAAAAAATCGAATTTGTTGGTTAAACAAATTTAATAGTTAAAACCAAAATGTGTTAGTTGATTTAATTTATAAAAGAGAAATTTATATATAAATAGATATATGCCTCTTAATTAATTATAAGTTCTTAAAATGTAGTTTAAGATTTAATTTTTAAATAGATTTATAAAGGAGAAGTAAATTTAAATAAGTCAGTGAGGATTTACAAATTGGTTTAAATTAACTTATTTAATTTTTTTGTGTGGTTAAAAATAATTTTTTTTAAAAAAAAGAGAGAATTTAGTTTAAAATTTAGATTTTTAGTTAAACAAATTTATTAAAAGAAATTGATATAAGGATATTAATTTAAAGTAAAATGATTAGTTGAGTTGTTATAAAATAAATAGTTTACGATAATAAATTTGTTTTATCTATTGTAGTTACTAAAAAGAAAATTTTAGTTAAAATTGAATTTATAATTGATTAAGTTATTAAAAGAGAGTTTGGTTAATTAAATTTAATTTTTAGTTAAAATAAATTTATTAAAGAAGAAATTGGTTTAAATAAAACTATCAGTTAATTTAACTATTAAAATAAAAGCACCGATGAATCGAAATTATTAAACGAAAATTTATTATTCGATTACTTCGAATATTAATAAATTTGTGTAAATATTTATACAAGGTATAAATCAAGAAAAATCGAGTCAAGAAGGGAAATGGATTGCTAATAAAAGCAAAGATGAGAACTTCTCACTCAAAAGGAATTTTGTTGTTTATTTAAATTTTAAATAGTTAGATTTAAAATTGTTTGACCGTGTTGATTGAATGATTGAATGATGATTGTTATATATATATATATATATATATATATATATATATATATTGGATGTGAATAGACCCTATACGCCGTTAGTAAGTGGAGGTTATTTATTACACACATATACCACGATATTCCATCTCGAAGTGGAATTGGTATTATATTATGTATATAGCAATATATATATATATACATATATATTGGCATATGTATATATTGCAGTTGATTGATTTCCCGCATTGTATAGCGGATGAGACCCTATTGCGCCGTTAGTAAGCGGATAATATTTTATAAAATCCCATGTACCGCGATATTCCGTCTTGAAACGGAATTGGTATTGTGCTAATGTCTGTGGATGCAGGGAAACAGGTTGGAGGGATCCAACTGGATTCCTCACAAATATTTATTTGATTCAGATATTGTGATATTTGATTGTTTATCATGGATGGTATATGATGTTTGAAAGTCGTGATTGACTATTTGATGTGTTGCATCATCGGATCCAATTTTGAAAGTTTAAAAATAACGATTTTTGATTTTTAAGGGATTCTAAAGTGATTTTTTGAAAGTATACGTTTATAAAATATTTTTGGAATTGATTCATCTTAAATAAATAAACGTTATAATTTTAATGTTATAAAAATTATATTTTTGAGAAATACAGTTAAAAGTTGATTTTTGAAAATATGGGATTAATGATTTTATAAAATATTATCCGCTTACTAATATGGGATCAATATTTTGGGAGTCGAAGAATCGGGTCCTGACAATGTGGTATCAGAGCTGTTGGTTAAGCGACAACCATGGTTCTGTTGGGTATTACTCATTAGAGATAGAGTCAGTAGTACTCTAGAATGAGTTTGAGTGTAATAATAGATATGAGCGCGTATTTGTTAGTGAATATAAAATTGTTTTTGAATCGGGTAAATAAGATAATTTTGCCCAAAACTATTTTGTATAGAAAAAAAAAGAAATGATTTTCTATGAATTATTATAGTATATGGTTGCATGATTGTTAAGAAGTGATGATATTGAATTATTATCATTAGTATATGGAATTAAATTAAATAAAATGGATTGAATTCAAGTAAATTAACTTGATAATTTATTTATTTGTGAAATAATTTCAAATGGAATGAATATGAATATGGAATGTGAATAAAATTGAATAAAGATGGTATGTGAATTGGTCGTAAGCAATAAAATTGAATTGAGCAATTAAGTAAATTCGAGATGAATTGAATATGGAAATTAAAAAAATTGAAATGAATAAGTGAATGTACTAATTGAAATGAATTAGTGAATGAAACTAATTTAAAGTAGTAATATGAATTAGTAAATGAAAGTTAATCGATAGAATTCGATATTTAGAATTGAGAATTTAATTCAAATAGATTTGAAATTGTGAATTGAATTCGAATGAAATTTAAATTGTGAATTGAATTGAAATGTAAAATTTGATGAAAATGGATATGTAACTTCAACAGTGAAGTAAAAATGTATGAGAAACATATGTTGGAAATTTTGTAATAGAAATGTGCAAATTGGTTTGAATGTTGGATTTGGATGCTACTACTAGCAGGTTATATAGGTATATAAAAAGAAATGGAATTGAGATTTTGATTTCGAAGATAAAATTGAATTGTTCGACAAAAAGGTACGTATTTCAATTTCAGTATGAAATTTGATGATTTTCTTCTCCAGCCACTTGGCTTTCTCTTTTCTTTTTGATTCTGAGGGGCCCTAGTGCCATTTTGTAGTCGTATCGAGCTAGCCGCGCAAAGGAAACGCTGGCGAAATTTTTCGAAAATTTAGGGTGTTAGAAAAATTTTGAGAAAAATTTGAAAGTTTGAATTTGAATTTAAATTTAAATTTGAATTGTTAAGTAAACAATGTTGTTTGAAACCTATAATTGAAGTTGGAAAGCTAGTTGAAATGATAGTGAATCTCTAGTAAAAAGATTTAGGCTAGTAAGTCGATAAAATTATTTGGATTGTGAAAAATAATAAACGGGATAAGGGCATTCTTCTTAACTTGTAATTTCGGGACGAAATTCTTTTAAGGGATGAAGATTGTAACGACCCAGAATTTTTAACAATTTAATTTGAGAATATTTAATTAATTTTAAATATTTGAATGATGGTTTGGATTGAATTTTCAATATAACTTTGAATTTGGCGATTAAATTTTAGAATTTAATCTATTGAGAGTTGAATAAAAATTTGAATCTTCAATTTTAAGCCAATTAAAAATATTTCAAAGGCTTATAAAATTTATATTGATAATACTGAAGGTAATAGAAGCTTCAGAATTGAAATTGAAAGTGAATTGTACAGTTTTGAAAATATATCGTTTGAATCGATATTTAAAAATAGCCGTCCGAGGCATAGTCTCAGAATTCGATGAAACCAGTTCCATTGGATCTGTAACATTGAATTATTCTCGGATTTCAAATTTCGTATTTTTCGGAGCTGTTATGTGAGCATACGTTGAGTAAACGCGTCGAAAATTTAAATCGAATTCAATTGAAATTGAAAATTGAATTTAGTCAAATGTCACCACGTTGCCTCCTTTTCTCATGCCTAGTATCACGCTGAAAATCACTGAAGAAATCGTGCAAAGCATGTCTGAGCATGTTCGTTCGATTTTAAATAAACCTCTCCTTCCTTCCTCTCTTCAGTTTCGAATCGAAGAAAATAAAAAGGAAAAAAAAATGGCCGACGGCCGAAGCCTACTTCAATCCCCAAATCAAATTATCATGGCTGAAGCACTAAAAGAGAAATCGCGAGCACGCGATGGATTCGAGAGGGCGGCGACATGAGGCGATGAAGTGAGGCGTGGCGCGCGCGAGATGATGATGGGTCTGGGGATGGCCGCGACGAAGTTGTGGTCGCGTTTTGGATTTGGTGGCTGCGAGGTCGAAGAGGGTTGGGTCGCGCGTGATTCAGTGGTGGCGTCGAGCTCGAGGCGACCACGAGACGAGTGGGGGTTGCGGCGTCGATAGGGGGCGCACGCGTAGCGGCGATGGTCTGGGTTATTCAATCGCGACTCGAGGTGGAGCAAGCAACGAAAAGGGAAAGCTCGATTTTGGAGTTCCTGTACATGGAGGTAGTTTTTGTTTAAAGCATTTTTGATCTTTGGAAATTTAAATTTGCAGTTTCAATTGTCTTCGATTCAAGTTATAAAAATATACTATTGTATTTTAAATATATACAGTAAAAAAAATAAAATATAAATAGTTAGATTTAAACAGAAAAAAAAAAGGAATTTTAGTTTAAATTAAAAACATTGGTTAATTTAAATTATTTTTAAGTTACTAAAAGATATTTATTAAAAAGAGGAGATTTGTTTAAAAAAAATCGAATTTGTTGGTTAAACAAATTTAATAGTTAAAACCAAAATGTGTTAGTTGATTTAATTTATAAAAGAGAAATTTATATATAAATAGATATATGCCTCTTAATTAATTATAAGTTCTTAAAATGTAGTTTAAGATTTAATTTTTAAATAGATTTATAAAGGAGAAGTAAATTTAAATAAGTCAGTGAGGATTTACAAATTGGTTTAAATTAACTTATTTAATTTTTTTGTGTGGTTAAAATTAATTTTTTTTAAAAAAAAGAGAATTTAGTTTAAAATTTAGATTTTTAGTTAAACAAATTTATTAAAATAAATTGATATAAGGATATTAATTTAAAGTAAAATGATTAGTTGAGTTGTTATAAAATAAATAGTTTACGATAATAAATTTGTTTTATCTATTGTAGTTACTAAAAAGAAAATTTTAGTTAAAATTGAATTTATAATTAATTAAGTTATTAAAAGAGAGTTTGGTTAATTAAATTTAATTTTTAGTTAAAATAAATTTATTAAAGAAGAAATTGGTTTAAATAAAACTATCAGTTAATTTAACTATTAAAATAAAAGCACCGATGAATCGAAATTATTAAACGAAAATTTATTATTCGATTATTTCGAATATTAATAAATTTGTGTAAATATTTATGCAAGGTATAAATCAAGAAAAATCGAGTCAAGAAGGGAAATGGATTGCTAATAAAAGCAAAGGTGAGAACTTCTCACCCAAAAGGAATTTTGTTGTTTATTTAAATTTTAAATAGTTAGATTTAAAATTGTTTGACCGTGTTGATTGAATGATTGAATGATGATTGTTATATATATATATATATATATATATATATATATATATATATATATATATATATATATATATTGGATGTGAATAGACCCTATACGCCGTTAGTAAGCGGAGGTTATTTATTACACACATATACCACGATATTCCATCTCGAAGTGGAATTGGTATTATATTATGTATATAGCAATATATATATATTGGCATATGTATATATTGCAGTTGATTGATTTCCCGCATTGTATAGCGGATGAGACCCTATTGCGCCGTTAGTAAGCGGATAATATTTTATAAAATCCCATGTACCGCGATATTCCATCTTGAAACGGAATTGGTATTGTGCTAATGTCTGTGGATGCAGGGAAACAGGTTGGAGGGATCCAACTGGATTCCTCACAAATATTTATTTGATTCAGATATTGTGATATTTGATTGTTTATCATGGATGGTATATGATGTTTGAAAGTCATGATTGACTATTTGATGTGTTGCATCATCGGATCCAATTTTGAAAGTTTAAAAATAACGATTTTTGATTTTTAAGGGATTCTAAAGTGATTTTTTGAAAGTATACGTTTATAAAATATTTTTGGAATTGATTCATCTTAAATAAATAAACGTTATAATTTTAATGTTATAAAAATTATATTTTTGAGAAATACAGTTAAAAGTTGATTTTTGAAAATATGGGATTAATGATTTTATAAAATAGTTAAAACTGGGATTTCTGAATTTATTATAAAAAGTTAAAAATAGGATTTATGAAATTTGATTATTTTATAAATCGAAAATGGTAAAATTATAAAGGAGTTTAAAGACGTTTTAAAATAGTAATATAAATTGTTTTATATTAAAGGATTTATAAATTGATATTTATAAATTAAAAATATTAGAAGTGTAAAACGAGCTTTTCTAAGTGTTAGAAAGAATTGTGAATGAATTTCATAAATGAATGAAATTTATAGAATTATAAACAGTGAAGTTATAAATGAAATTTTATAAGCAGTAGGTTTATAAAATTTATAAAGTTATTAAAGGAATGGATTTGGACAAATAAATGAATCTTAGAAGTTATAAGATTTATAGATTTGGGAAGTTTGAAGGAATGATTTTGTAAATAAATAAATTATAAGTATTTGACTTATAATACGAATTTTTAGTATATCATTGTGATATGAATTGAGATAGGTTAATAAAGGAATTTATAAAAGGAGTTGATATAAAATAAATAGAATAGAATTTATAAACGTTGTTTTATAAATTCGAAACGACTTACTTTGATAAGTAAATAGTTGTAACTTGTTAATAGAGTTATATTCACGTTTTGAATAGTGAATAATCCTTTAAAATAAAAGGAATAGAAATGATGAAATTGGTTAATAAGTATATTCACGTTTTTGAATAGTGAATAATATATTTAAGAAAATGTTTTGGATGTGATGTTTTAAATAGAATTAAACCGATCTAAAGATGTTTTAAAATGTATTGAGATTCGAAACCATAGATTTCAACCTTTATTGTTGAAATAGATGTTTTCGAGAAATAGAAGGAAATAGTAGATTATAACACTGTTGTTATAATAGATGATTTCCGAAAGGAAATGTTTTTGTATAGTATTGGGATTTACATATCTATTTTAATTTCGAATCCCTATACTAGTGATTTTGGGTTGTCGTAACGATGTTTTACGCAACATTCGTTTTAACCCAAATAAATATGTTTAAGAGAATGATTTTCTTAAAGAATGAAATATATACTTAATTTCGATTTAAGTATATTGAATATTTTCCAAGTGTTGAAAATAAAAAGATTTATGAATTACTTATAAATAAATAAGTGTGTAAATGTTTTTCCAATGTGAAATGGAAAGTTTGGAGAATTTATCCTTTTGAAGATAAATTGAAAATGAATAATTGAAATCGTATATTCACAGATATTTTGGAAATGTAAATTCAATATGGAATTTATAAATGAAGTTTGGGGAAAATGGGTTTAAAAATAAATATTGATTTATTTTTGAAGTATTGAAAGTTTATATCTTCTAAAGATATTTTTGGAAAATAAATAATTTGGAAAATTATTTGGAATCTGGTGATGTTGTGCATATCCATTGATAGTTCAATAACCGACTATCGATATTTACCTTTGAATGGTATTTGTTGTGATTTGCTTGAAATTGAATGCCACACTTATTTTTTTTTTAAAAATAAGCGCTCACTATTCGGGTTAACCGGGAAAGGACCTTGGGGTCGTATAACCCATTCCGAATATGTGATACGTCGTTATATATTGCATTCGAAGAACGGTGTTGAAGACCGGATATTTTCGAAAACGTAAGGGTTTCTTGTTGATTGTCTCTGCACTGGCTGATCCCCTGTATAGAGATCTCCATATGTGATGGGAAATCCGAACGTGATTAGAGATTATCCGGATTGCAAGGACTTCTTTGTAAGTGCCTTCGGTTGTGTTCGATCCCGGAACAGACTTGTACGGATAGTATGCCTGACATTACAAGTTGAGATATAAAGCCGATTTCTTTCAAATATATTTCTGTTGGTGGCGGAGAATTTATTCTCTTAGCTTAACACCCTCTCTGAGACGTACGAGCTCAGAGGTTATATAGTTGAAGTTATCAGCAATATATTCCCAATTTGGTAATGTGACATACTGAGTGTTGCTGTGAAATGATCATTGTGTTGATTATTTGTGATAGGATCATTTGTTTGATCATTTATCTTTGTGATCATTTCTATGATCATTTGTTGACCCAAAGCATGGCTTTTGTATAAAGTATGTTTTTGTGGACGAGACTTCGTCGAGCCTCACACCTCGGAAATGGTCAAAACAGGAAAGATGCGGCAAGATTATGAGGGGTAGCGCCCTTTAGGGTATGTGCATTTCCTTCTGGAAAAGGATGGTATCATGGTATGGAGCCCAGATACTTACTCATGTTGAAAACACTTTATGATTGTGTGAATTGATTACGAGCGCTCGGTTAAAAGGTCCCAAAGGACCGGGGGATGACATACTCGGTCAGTTGTTACTCAATTAGGGGTAACCCGGCCTTGTGTTGGTAGAGATCCGGTTTGGTTCTCGGGGATGTCCTTCCAGAGGCATTCTCATGTGGCAATGGGAAGTTCCTTGGCCTGACCATTTGTTGGAAATCCAAAGAAACAATACGAAACTTGTACGGTTTTAGTTGTATAACCTGCTATGGAATGTGGCGGTAACCTGCTATTGAACATAGTAGCTATAGTAGGCATAAGTGCGAAATGTCTATGCTGGCTAAGATTTATATCTTTATTTTCGAAATAATTTCTACACTATGCACTAGTAATAATATCAAATGTTCTTTTGAATGCGTATCAAGCATCTTTGACTATCATAAGGAGAAATCTCCTCCGATTCTGCGTTTGCATGTGTGTGTGTGCGGGAGGCCTTATGGTAGTCTCATTTTTAAAAAGCATTGCGAATTGAATTTAAAAATATTCCTCTATTTTGATATTTTTTTAAGAAAAATAAAATGTTTTGAGTTCTCACACCAGTCACATGACTGACTCGGAGTTTATTGTTTTCCTTCCTAAACTCTGGGTGCCCACCAATTTCACACGGGCAGTCAAGAGTTAAGGTTTATCAGGATATTCTGGAATTCAGGAATTGCTGGAGGCAAGCTGGATGGCATGGCGTATTACTAGTACATAGTATTTCTTTTCCGCTGTTTGTTTGTTATTTGTTGTTGTACACTCTGATGATATGATGTAATGTAATGTGATGTGATGTAATAACTGATATAGTTCTTTGTTTAAAGATCATTCATTTATCTATTATATGTCGTTCCGCTGCGAATTGTGAGATTTTGATGTTGTTTCTTTCTGTTCTGTTTTTCTTTCTCTCTTCTTCTGCCTCTTTCTTCTTCTTAAAACCATAACATTTCGGTTTTTCGGCAACGAAAAATCGCAAACGTTACATCTAACAAGCATGAATAATAGGCAAATGTCTCTACAACTTGATGAATAAACTTGTATAAGTTAACATGTAGCAAAATGGGTATCCAAAATTTCGTAGACAATGGATCTACATGCAGACTTAAGGAAAATGCAAGAAATCTCTATCTTTAACACATAAACAAGCCACCGATCCAATATACTCCTTTGGGTCCGCGTGAGAGATAACTACCACTCACCGAAACACCTAAACACCTCAAAAGATACCAACTTCAGATCTGGACAGCAAAGACCCTAACTTGATCCGCCAAAATCTCGCTTCAAACGATGAAATCTCTCTTTGAAAAATGTAGATCTTCAACTTTAGCTCTTGGATTTTCGATCTTGATCTTCAATTTGGATGGAAGGAAGCACTAGATTAAAGTGGAGAAAAGAAGTGAAGAAGTGTTGTAGTCGAGCTCTCAAAATGGCAGCACTTCGTCGCTTCAAAATCCGGTGCCAAAATAGTGTGATAGGCGCCTCTATTTATAGGCTGAATCTCACCTTAAGTCGGTCACCTTTAGGTCGCCGCCGACCTATCCCCTACCGACCTAACAACTTAGCACCATATGCCGACCTAACGACACAACATTAGCCCAGCATAACCGACCCAACGCCTCAACACACACTGCCGACCCAACTATCTAACACACCCTGCCGACTTAAGCCTTCGAGCGACTTAACTTAGAATACTACCGACCTAACGATGCTACCGACCTAACACACTCACGATCCAATAGCTTAAGCCCTTACGCGACCTATCCTTAACTCGTCCAAGTCCTACCTACATTAGGTCGCTCCACGACCTAATCTACTATATGACCTATGCCCTAGGTCGCCCAAACCCCTAATCCATTAACTCTTAAGCCGGTAGGTCGGTCCATCTCTCGAGTCGCTAACTTCCTATAGGTTGGTCCATATTTAAGTCGGCCAACCCCTTAAGTCGGTTCTAACTACTAGGTCGTCCAACTTTTTAGATCGGCCAATACTTTAAGTCGGTCCAATTCTATAGGTCGCTCTACCGATCTAAAACACTACACGCCTCAAACAATACTAACGTCCTAATGGCAACTATTTTACGATCTTTCAATCCGTAAAATTACGGGTCGTTACATTTTCTCCCCCTTAGGAATTTCGCCCCCGAAATTCCAAACAAACAAGAGCAACCAAAACTATTCCGCATGCCTACCATCCATAGCAACCAATAAACCATGCATCCAATTACTAGCCTAGCATGCAGAATTCTAATATTAGAATCAAGTTACAAATTCATGAGATGCCACGACACCTTAGGGCCATACCTCGAAGAGTTCAGGATGAGCTGCCTTCATCCTCACTTCCTCCTCCCATGTACAGTCGTTAACATCATCACTCCATTATACCTTGAGCAACGTAATCGTCTTCCTCCTAAGCTGTTTCGTGTTGGTTCCCACAACACGAAGCGGCTTACGAAGTCTCGTAATAACTGGATCAACTTCAAAATCCTCATAGCTATCTGCAGAAACCACTGTACTCGAGTCGTGCACATACCAATACTCGACTGGTAACTGTTATTATATGCAAATTCCACCAAATGAAGATGATCTTCCCATGATCCTCCGAAGTCCAAAACACATGCTCTGAGGAGATCTTCCAAAACTCGATTGACCCTCTCGGTCTGACCATCTGTTTGGGGGTGATAAGCTGTACTCAAACACAACTCGGTTCCCAAAACTTCCTGGAAGCTCTTCCAAAATCCACTAGTGAACAATGGGTCTCGATCGCTCACTATACTTTTTGGAATACCATGGAATCGAACTACCCACTTAACATACAACTCAGCCAATTTCGATGCAGTCCTAGTTGACCGAGCAGGAATGAATCTTGCACTCTTAGTCAAACGATCTACGATGACCCAAATCCCTTCATTTCCTGCCCTGGTTCTAGGTAGACCATCGATAAAATCCATCGATATTTGCTCCCACTTACACGTAGGAACTTCCAATGGCTGAAGCAATCTACTTGGCTTCTTCTGTTCAGCTTTTACCAACTGGCAGTTCATACATTTGGAAATAAAATTTCCAACATCCTTCTTCATACCTTCCCAATAATAGGTTCTCTTCATATCCCGATACATCTTATTTCCGCCTGGATGAATTGTCAACTTCGAGTGATGACTTTCCTTCAGAACTTCATCTCTCAATTCATCTATATCGGGCACAACTAATCGTCCTTGCTTCCAAAGCCAACCCTCTCGATCGACTTCGAATCCTTTATCCTTTTCTGGATTCAATCCAGATTCCAAATCACGGATAATCTTAACAAGCTTATTGTCTTGCTTTTGGCTTTTGCCAATTCTTTCCACCAGAGTAGGCCTTATTGATAAGTTTGCCAACATCTCAGGTTCTAACTCACACCTAAGCCTGAAGTTAAATCCAGCCAAATACTCAAGACTCTTCCATTCTGACAACATGGCTCCCAATCCTGCATGTCTTTGACTTAACGCATCAGCTACTGCGTTACCCTTTCCCGGAGTATAGGCTATACCAAAATCATACGATGCCAAAAACTCTAACCATCGTTGCTGCCGAAGATTCAAATTCTTTTGGGAGAAAAGATACTTCAGTGACTTATGATATGTAAACAACTCGAATCGAACTCCCAATAGATAATGTCTCCATATCTTCAGAGCAAAAACAATCGCCGCTAACTCCAAATCATGAGTCGGGTAATTCCTTTCATGCGGCTTCAGTTGTCGACTTGCATACGCAACAACTTTATCCTTCTGCATCAGCACTGCTCCAAGTCCAGTACCACATGCATCGGTGTAAACCACCATCTCATCATTCCCACTTGGAATAGTCAAAACAGGAGCACTTGTCAGTCGCTCTTTCAGGATTCCGAAAGCTTGCTCACACTTAGTATCCCAACTTAATACTTGGTTCTTTTTCGTCAATCCTGTTAACGGTGCAGCTATCTTGGAAAAGTCTTTGATAAACCGACGATAGTATCCTGCTAATCCAAGAAAACTTCTCACATCAGATGCATTCTTAGGTCTAATCCAATCCTGGATTGCTGCTACCTTAGCGGGATCAACCGCTATTCCATTTCCAGAAATAACATGGCCTAAGAACCTCACTTCACTCTTCCAGAAGTGACACTTCGAAAACTTAGCCCTCAGCTGATGTTTCCGCAAGATTTCCAAAACAATTCGCAAATGCGTCTTGTGCTCTTCCTCAGTTCTGGAATAAATCAGAATATCATCCACGAACACAAGTACAAACTTGTTCAACTGATCCCTGAATACTCTATTCATAAGATCCACAAAATACGCTGGTGCATTTGTCAATCCAAACGGCATTACCAGCCACTCATAGAAACCGGACGGTGTCCTGAAAGCAGTCTTCGGCACACTATCCTTAGCCACTCTTAACTGGTGAAATCCCGTTGCCAAATCCATCTGAGAAAACACCCTAGCTTCGTGAAGCTGATCAAACAAGTCATCTATTCTCGGCAATGGATACTTGTTCTTCTTAGTCACCTTATTCAGCTCACGATAATCGACACACAACCTCAACGATCCATCCGCTTTGGTTGCAAACACAACTGGTGTACCCCATTCGGACACACTTCGCCGAATGAATCCTTTCTATAAAAGGTCATCAACTTGCACCTTCAACTCTTGTTGTTCTCTAGGCGCCATCCGCCTAAGAGGCATCACAACAGGCCTGGCTCCTTCAACTAGATCGATACGAAACTCGATCTCCCTATGCGGCGGTAACCCTTTGACTTCCTCAAAGACATCCTCAAATCCACTCACGATTGGCACCGATGACAGTCCATCCCGTGGAACAACCAGCGAATACATGAAGCTCATGAAGACGCCTTCTTCATGCTTACATCGTATCACAACCTTTCGCCCTTCCACATTCTCAACTGTCACCTCCAATCTTTCACAATCAACCTTTGCCGCATATTTCCTAAGCCAGTCCATACCCAAAATAATTCCGAACCCCACAAAGTTCAGAACAAAGCAATCACAAACAAAAGAGCAACCATGACTCGATACAATCAGACCACGGCATAGCATACACAAACAAGACGAACCCCCAACTGGATTAGTCACAACCAATGGTCTATCGACAATTTCCGGTTCCAAACCTAACCGGCCTACAAGGTCATTACAAACAAACGAATGCGACGCCCCAGTATCAAACAACACTCTAACTGGAACACCACATATGGAAAGAGTACCTTGAACCACCACACTCTTTCCATTCTCATCCACAGTAGGAGCTTTCGAAGACGACGGAACAGCCCCCAAAGCATAAGCTTGCACAATCTGCTTGTCCTTCCGCGGTTCTGGACAATCCCTCTTGATATGTCCCACCTTGTCACAGTTGTAGCACTTCCCCGGCACCTTAGGATTCTTGCAATCTTTGAAGAGATGACCCTTCTGCTGACAGTTGAAGCAGGTCACTTTGCCCTTCGGCTTCTTCTGGCCATCCTTACCCTTCTGTTGCTGCTGCTTCCTCTTCTTGTTGCCACCCTGCTGTGGTTTAGACTCCTCCTTGGTCACAGCAACAACAGATCCCTCCTTAGGAAACAGATTCTCGTGCCTGAGAGCCTTCTCCACAAGCTTCTCAAATGGATCATCCAAATGATCCACCAACTGTCTCCCAAGATAAGTGTCCAAGCCTGTCACAAACTTCTCATTCTTCTGATATGGAGACTCAATATACGACCGGGCATACTTGGACAAAGCTTCAAACTCAGAAACATACTCAAGAACTGGTCTTCCACTTTGCTTAAGCTCCACAAACTTCTTAAACAAAACAGATTTCTGAGCTGTAGAAATAAACTTGGCCTCAAATCTAGCTTGGAATTTCTCCAAAGTAATTTCTTCCTCTGGAGTATCAATGGTGATAGAGTTCCACCAATCAGAAGCTCTTCCCTGAAGCTGCCTTGATGCAAGCTTCCTCTTAGTTGCATCCTCAATTCCCAAATCACCAAAAATCCTTCTACAAGCATCTATCCATCTCTGGACATCAATGGTTGACTCTGTCCCTAAGAAAACCTTCCCTCCAAGAGCAGTATAGTCCTTACAAAGCTTAGCAAAATCCACCGGTCTTGGAGCTTGAACTTGAACTCCAACATCCACTGATGGCCCTGGAGCTGGTACCCTTCTCATGATCGAAGTCATCATAGCTTCGAACATGGCAGCATAATCAACGGCTCCCTCTGCAGCACGGCTTTCCCTAGCAGCTTGTCTCTCTCTTCGACTCATCCTTAATATCTACAAAAAGGAATGTTTTAGAACACCTTGAGGAACAACTGCATAAGGAGTTCAAATCCTTCTAAGCTACTATATTATATATAGTAATCATCCATCAAAATACAATTACGTCTCTCATACGTAATTACGTCAGCGAGCATTGGCTAAAATCGATTAACCAAAGCTCTGATACCAAATGTGACGACCGCCTATGACTCCAGCACGAAACATGAGAATGATGCGCTGAAAGGTGTGCTAGGCAGCCATGGACGATAGTCAGGGTAAGGTAAAAACAGCAAACTCTATCGTATAACTCACAGCGCATGGACAAAATACAATAGTGAAATATATATAGTGAAGCTCCATAACAGAATATCATCATATAAACTTCATAAGGGTTTGATACAAGCATCTGAAAACACAATACATCAAGCCTCACTACATAACACTCAAAGCATATACAAGCAGCGGAACATCCAGTACATATAGTAAGAAAACAATATGCAAAAGCCTCCAGCTCGTCTTCGTCATCAGCATCGTTGATCACTAAGAACAGCACCTGTCACCTGCTACCTAGTCTGCCCATCCCAACATGGATGAACAGCCCAAGGTAATAAGAGTTGAACATAAAACCTTGAGTTAGGCAACAGTCTTAGTGAGCAGTAAATTAACTAACAACATACCAAAAGAGCATAAAGGATAAAAGGAATAGGAATCCAACCCTCCCACTCCACCTCTTTCTACAGTGATAGCCCCCAGACACTCTAAATAGAAGCAAACATAGCAAATCAGGCATTCAAGGTAAATCAATTGTCACTCGGGTCAAGGTCGGTGTTTTCCAAATACAAACCCCCAAGGCCTAAACCAAGATCAGATAAGCACCCAGAAAACATCGCTCTTGAGTCCGAATGACGATACATCCATAACATCCAAACATCCATGACTCTGGCTATCACTGTTATCATTGCTTCGAAATCACCGTGAATTGAATGATCGGCACATTCTTTCAGTCGTACGTCAAGGGCTAATGGTAACCCCAGTTCTAGACAAACTCTGCACGTCATCGTGACCCGTGCCTAGGACTTACCTACTCTGCCCAGAGTACTCGACCACCTGCCTGTAGTCTTTTGGGTGTCCCGACCCCCTACCTGTAGTCATTTGGGCGCCCCATGTACTCTTGCTTTGAGTTTACTAGAACCTTCAACAACGATGAAATCCAAGCCTCCTAGTCATCCTCCTCGATGACTATTCTCATACTAGCCCAAGCTACCTCTCGAGCAATCCATTATCAACCAACTCGAACCATCCCTCGAGTTATCAACATGCTTGGAATGATCCCTGCCTGGATTACGCCAAGACTTTCTCATATCATGCTTTTCTTCATCTCAACCATAGCAAAGTCCATTTCAACATCATCATCAAATCTATCCATATGAGCTTCAACATCCGCTACATATGCCACGAGCAGCTTTTCTCATTCAAGAGCCTCTTCCTTAGCTTTTGAATCATCTTCGACCAACTTGTCCAAATCAACTATTAGATAATTTGCAACAATCTATCAATCATCAATCCAAACAATCAATCATTCAAACAAGATCTAATAAGCAATTATACAAGAAATGGCAATTTGGTAATTAAAGTGTCCAAATCTAACAAGCATGAATAATAGGCAAAAGTCTCTACAACTTGATGAATAAACTTGTATAAGTTAACATGTAGCAAAATGGGTATCCAAAACTTCATAGACAATGGATCTACATGCAAACTTAAGGAAAATGCAAGAAATCTCTATCTTTAACACATAAACAAGCCACCGATCCAATATACTCCTTTGGGTCCGCGTGAGAGATAACTACCACTCACCGAAACACCTAAACACCTCAAAAGATACCAACTTCAGATCTGGACAGCAAAGACCCTAACTTGATCCGCCAAAATCTCGCTTCAAACGATGAAATCTCTCTTTGAAAAATGTAGATCTTCAACTTTAGCTCTTGGATCTTCGATCTTGATCTTCAATTTGGATGGAAGGAAGCACTAGATTAAAGTGGACAAAAGAAGTGAAGAAGTGTTGTAGTCGAACTCTCAAAATGGCAGCACTTCGTCGCTTCAAAATCCGGTGCCAAAATAGTGAGATAGGCGCCTCTATTTATAGGCTGAATCTCACCTTAAGTCCGTCACCTTTAGTTCGCCACCGACCTATCCCCTGCCGACCTAACAACTTAGCACCATATGCCGACCTAACAACACAACATTAGCCCAGCATAACCGACCCAACGCCTCAACACACACTGCCGACCCAACTATCTAACACACCCTGCCGACTTAAGCCTTCGAGCGACTTAACTTAGAATACTACCGACCTAACACACTCACGATCCAATGGCTTAAGCCCTTACCTGACCTATCCTTAACTCGTCCAAGTCCTACCTACATTAGGTCGCTCCACGACCTAATCTACTATACGACCTATGCCCTAGGTCGCCCAAAACCCTAAGCCATTAACTCTTAAGCCGGTAGGTCGGTCCATCTCTCGAGTCGCTAACTTCCTATAGGTTGGTCCATATTTAAGTCGGCCAACCCCTTAAGTCGGTTCTAACTACTAGGTCGTCCAACTTTTTAGATCGGCCAATACTTTAAGTCGGTCCAATTCTATAGGTCGCTCTACCGATCTAAAACACTACACGACTCAAACAATACTAACGTCGTAATGGCAACTATTTTACGATCTTTCGATCCGTAAAAATACGGGTCGTTACAATGATAGGGAACTAGTAGCCTTTTTCTTCAATCCACACATAATAACCATTGTCACCGGAAGCCTTAACGCTTTTCTCAAGCTAGCTACTTGGAACTACACTTGCTACACTACCAATATCCAGTAGCATTATCACTTTCATAAGCTAGCAACTATGTTAAAATAAATGGAGCAATAGATGCCCTAAGGATCCATATACCACTGGACTCCTCCATAACCATATAACCGATAGCCAGAAATATATGTCCTGCAGACCACATAATTACCCGTATCGTCTCTGGGATGTAAGGCTCCTGAGGCTACGCTCAATTTGTTTAAAGCCACGATTTTCTTTTAACAAAGCCATGCTTTATTCTTCCACAAAGCATATTCCACTTAGAATGCCACATTATCATTCCTTAATCACACAACTAATTTCTATAAACATATAACTCCTGAGCTCGTATGTCTCAGGAAAGGGTGTTAAGCTAAGAGAAGTTGCCTCTCCGCCACCAAGTAGATATTACGTTGATAGAGATCAATTAATATGATTAGAAATGCACGGTCAGACACTCATCCATACAAGTCCATTCTGGGACTGAATGAAACCGATATCACTCCTCCTACCACATCCTTTATTTGTGAATCACACCTAGGATCAGTAGCGAGTAGTCCTTGTAATCCGAAGATTTCAAAACACGACAGGACCACTTCTATAACAAATGTCTCTATATTTGGAGCTACCCAGAGAATGTCAACAATCAGTCCTTCCACTATGAAGATCTCCAATCTTCAATAGGATAAAGATTCTAGAATGTAGACACTACTACCATACAAATATAATATGGGGTAAACCCCTGGGACTCGTGACAGCAATCCCTACATTCTAAAGATCTCTGGTCTTTAATAAATCATCATCTTCCACCTGTCTTCATTTTCGAACATATACATTGGTTCAAAGTGGATTTTTGATAGCAGTTACCCAGATCTGATCCCTATTCCTAGATATGAATCATCGATTAAAAAGATGTTAAGTGCATATGTGATTATTAATCATTATTCAATTTAATTCAACTTTTTATTCATTCATAAATATCTCGGAGAGACATATTATTTTAAATTATTCCATTTATCTTCTTAACAGTATATGGAATCACTAAGCCTCAATTATCTGACAAAAGCCGTTAAGAGGCGGACAATTGAGGACACTGGAAATACAAAGACTAGCGGTTAGTTTACCTCTTCCTACCCATTATGACTTCTTCTTCTGTGCGGTCTGCCCCCGTCTTCTTAAGGAGGTCTTTCTCACAGTACAGTACGGAGAAAGGTTATGCAATGTTGACTTATTCAAGAGGTCCCCCCTATTTTATTTCCTAGAAGGTTTTCAATCCCAGGAGCTTGGTTCTGCTGCATCCGCGTCTTCAGTTTGTTAGGATTTCCATACCATCTCTACCCACCTTCCTGTACTGACAGGTGAGGCCCCGGATCTCTCTTAAGGTTAGGGCCCAGTATAAACATTGGTATCAACAGATCCTATGGGCGCCTTTGCCCGTTATTCCAGCCCAATAAGTGTCTTTTCCTAAGTGAGCTTCTTTGTGTAATACTGCAATACAATAAGTAGTTGACCTTACCCGCGCTTCCCGCTCTGGAGTCTACTTTTGCATCATGTCTTCCATTTAATGGATAGAGATGTGAGGTGAGATCTCGTATGATCTGATCAATAGGCCCGGCATCTCGAGTGTTACTGCCCCATTTCGACTGGCGAGCTAAGGGCTTCACGTAAGATCTGCATGATAAAAGAAGAGGTCGCCTCTTTTTCGTTCTACTTAGGTGGAGCAATCCGAACTCTCGACAGAATAGAAAAGAGGTCCGCAAGCGTGTAGACACCTCAACGAACTCATGTGGACACTCCTCAGCCCGAGGACAATCTCTCAAATACAAATTCCTTAAGACTCGTTTTTCTTTTCTTTGCTGATTCCTCTCAATGAAATTTGCCATGTTTCACTAAGTTACTTACGGATGTATGCATGCAGTCCGAGAACACTTTGGGGTGAACACCCATCCGAACAAGTAGGGTCAATAGTTCAGCATCTAGGCCGTAACATTTTGCAAAAAACAAATATTTAACCCAACAAGTGCTCTCCGAACCAAGCTAGATAGTCTCATATCACTAGGCTCACCAACCAACCTGGACTTTGATTCTTATTTTTTTACCGGATATAAAAATCATAAGGATTGTCCATTAGTTCCCATATGACATAAGCGCTCTTGGATGGAGTGGGCCATCATTCACCAGGTCTTTGATTGCCCCAATTAATATACTGGCCACGTGGTTGGTGCACTAGGTGCGTAGCGACTCTACTTTTAGGATCCGGCACCGTCCGCCAGTCCTTTGGCTTTACGTCCGGTCGTGCGTGGTATGTTCGCGATTCGTACAAATGGAACGCATCACGCCTTGGGCCATTTCATCAAAGATTTTCGAAGGTCTCGTATTTGATGGTCGGCGTGGCAATAGGCTTCGCTTCGTAGACTGGTTTCCCAGTCGTTGCTAAGACTTCACGAGAATGGTAATGGGCAGCGCGGGGATGCGATTCGCCAAGCTGAGGCAAACAAAGCCCCCTACCCGATTAGGAATGCGAAGGCGAGGAGATCCGAGAAAGAAAGAGCTATGCTATTGACCGACCCTTTCGTAGTTACTTCGAATCAGGAGGACTCTCATTTTTCATGAGGCGGGCCAAATAGAGAAAGAAATGCAGAAATAAGGGAAGGCCTTTGATTTTGTTTAAGGCTCCCTTGTTGGTTGTCAGAGCTCCCGATTGTCTAAGTTCCCGCAAGGTGACAACTAACAAGGCGCCTATGATACCTAGGAGGCCTCCCGCTCACTTCGCTAGCCTCATGCTTCGGTCCCCTTCGCTAAAAGGAGAGTACACTACTTCTATTAGTATTAACGCCGTCGAGTCAAATTGATCGTGTCATGTGCAACGTCCATCAATGATGGTTCATTAATGTCCATTGATTTAGAATCCTTCCCTTATACGAAAAAGATCGAGAGGTACCGCGCGCTCGAAGACCCTGAGAGCGGCCCGAACCAAACCAAGAACGGAAACAGATTCGACTCACTCTCATATGAAGAACCTTACCTGGGCGGGTCGGCCTTCCTCCGGGCGCCTGTTGTTCCCAGAAAGACGCACGGAAGAGGTATGGTATGCCCAGCGCGTGGAGGATCCGTTGAGAGTGTCCGTTGTCTCAGTAGGGAACAGTACCATAGCAAGCACCTATTGTCTTGGAAAAAGAAAAAGGTAAGTGCTAATATACTGGATCGGTCCCCTATTGTTTGATCGAATATTGACCGGGGGCGAGCCCCGACGGTCTAAGTTCCCGCAAGTTCGAAGCGACCCAATTAATATAGGGTTAGTTGTCGCCGCAATTAATATACTGGCGATTTAATAGTTTGGACTTGGTATACTAGGCGCCAATGTTTATACCGGATGTTAGTTGTCTAAGACCAATGTTTATACTGGCCAATTGATCGGGGTCTCCAATTAATATACTAACGCCTTTCTTTTGAATTCGCCCTTTGATTTTCAGGGTAGTAAGTATACAGCTACGCTACCTTGCTTTTTTAAGAAATCGGAGCGGGGCCAATTTCTCGTACTTGCTCAGTGTGCCCCTCTTTCGTCGAGTGCCCCGCCCGGTTCACTAGGCTATTGGCCTACCAAACACTTGCCCGCGGCTCCTACCGCCCCCAAGCGGGCGGAGCACTCGTTATCCTTAATGTTCTCTCAGCTGGGGCTCCCTCCCATTGCTCTAGCCATAAGCTATGGCAGCTATAGCTCGCACCCACTCTGGCCCGCCCTGCGAGGCCAGAGTGAGCTCAGCAGTCAGCCCCTGACGTTAGGTGGTCTTTCCCTTTTGCCAAATCTATAGAGATATTACGAGTCCTCCGTCCCAGATTCCCTCGGCCATTTGGTTCACCGGTACTACAAAAAAGTCTCATGCTTTAGTTACTATGACTGATATATAAGTCTTATCTCGGACCATGAAGACCCCGGTCGTGCTTCTGGTTTCCATTCCCATCATCATATTGAAGGAAACTCCTCGTGCTCTGCCATAAGAACTTGGAGTCCGTATCATGGTGAAGGCGTTGTGATTCTTGCTCAAAAAATGGACCGAATGCGTTCGAGTTATTGGCTCGTCCGACCCGGCTGCATTCATGAGTCGCTCGTTCAACTGTCCCTCGGAGACACGGTCGATAAGTGCCATGCATGGTCGCCCCCAGTCCTTCTCTCGGTCCCACCCGGGCCCGGTTAATAAAGAAATGGATCAAAAAAGGGGACTTCTGCTATGGGCTATGCCACCCATTACTGATGAGGGAAGTCGCATCCGTCCCATTGCAAGCACCTACAATGTCATGATCACATTGGTTTACCCTTTTTTGGTAGTTCAACAGACGGTTGCCCCTCCAACAAGAAAAGGTAGAAATATGGCAACTTCTCTGCCATTTGGATCGGAGAATTTATGGAGGAAATCGGGTTTTAAATTCCCAGAAACCGCATAATTATATAGCCAAAGGGAATACGTCGCGCCTAAAATCATCCCAAGAGCTACTAATGTGGCTACTAAGCTATTTCTTTGGAAAGCTCCTGCTAGGATTGGAAATTCCCCTATAAAGCTGCTAGTACCAGGAGAACTCATATTGGCCAAAGTGGAAGAGAAGGAAATGGTAGAGAGATTCGGCATGGTGCTCACTGAACCTCTATAATATCTAACAAGTCGAGTCTTATGTCGGTCATATAGAACACCAACACATAGAAAAAGGGCTGGAGGAACCAGTCCATGACTTGACATCGGTAGAATGCTACCTCCAATTCCCTGTATGTTCGATAGAGCCAAATATTCCCCCCACTGATCGGAGTACGCCGATTACCCCCCGAATCATACAAGATAGTTACCACCTATCATACGGCTTTCTAACAAAAAAATTCTGGTCGTTCCACTCTATCGGATCAATGGTAGTCTCAGAGATCTGTAACTCCCGACATTTTTTACAACACGGTTCCTGCTTCCGTTTTGAGTTGGGCATTTTTCTCCCCGGGTTATAGTATCACATCGTAGACCTCCACCCGAACTCTATCTTCCTTATCAGTGAACCGAAACATAGTGCATAGGTACTCTTCGATGCTGCGAGGACGAGATTGCGTGACATACTACGATCACGTACAGAAGTTCTGCCCTGGAACCTATCAACTGCTCCCAGGGTCCTATCGGGATAGGTAGGCCCTCGAAGTATACTGGATCGGTCTAAGTTCCCGCAAGGTCGAAGTGACCCAATTAATATAGGGTTAGTTGTTGCCGCAATTAATATACTGGTGATAATTAATATACTGGGTGTAAACCGGCCCTAATTAATATACTGGCCTGAAGCTCACTAGAGGTCGCCTCCCCCGCCTCAGAGGCAGTAGTTCCCCACGGCTGACGGAGGAGTTTAGGCCGTAAAAAAAGGCACCGGCCCACCCACTGTGATTTTGCTTTCCTTATCAACGCGCGCACTGCGTCAGCACTAAAGAGGTCGGCTTTACAGAATAAGAAGGGGGCGGGTCGGGTGCTTGTGGGCCACCCTCTGCTGCAAGTGCTTGTTGGACCCCCTTTCCCGAGAGGGGGCTGGGCTGTGTTTCCCCGACGGCCACCCAGTGGCGGCAGAAAACGAACTTGGGTAGTCTTCACGGTTCGCGTTTTCTTATTAAGAGAGAACTTCTCATTCTCTTATAGAAGCCCGCGTCCACGCGGCCCAGCAAAGCTGCAGGGAGCACTGAGCAATGGGGGGATGAGGGCTTTCCATGGGTTGGACCACACTATAGGCGGAAGTCCTTCCACGACAAGAGAAGGCGACCGCCAGTATATTAATTCGGGACGAGGTCCAACTGCGACCATAGGCGACCGTAGGAGACAACCAATAAGGGATGGTGCCCATATTTTGGCGGAATACCCCGTAGGCCCCTACGCGGCCATAATATTTTATTACGTTCCAACGCAGCCAGAAATCCAAGGTTCCACACGAGCTCTTGTTTTGCAGTGTGATGGCAGGACCGCTAGGCGACCGGGGTGTAGGTAGAATCAAATCTGCAGAGGTCATGCAAATACATAGGCCCCTTCCCTTCTGCCGATTAGAAGGCGCTTTCCGTTCTACGGTTCCTTAGAATAGATAGTACTGGGTTAGGCAGGTAGTACGGGCCCTCTGACTTCCAGCTATGTGCTGTGTGCGACTCCCGCGAAGCGAATGAAGGGAAGCTTGAAGAGCTTTCTCCGGCTTATGTAGTGGGCTGCGCCCTTGCTTTCTTTTAAGTATACTCTCCGACTTGCCCCACTGGAGGGCTTTTGAAGGTGACACTTTGGTGTAGTTGTAGTTTGTATTGAATATAAAACAAAGGCGATCAATCCGTAGTTGCCCTTCTCCGGCCTTAGAAAAGAAGCGAACTCTAGAAGCTAGGCACTTCTTTTTTATTTTACCTTTGGACACGAACACTATTCCGTTATCAGCTGAAACCCGTAGATTGCCCTAGTATCTTTGGGCGACTAAAAATCTTTGCCATTCAATCTAAGATAGCGCTGATAGCTTGTATTGAACAACCCCCCTTACCTTATGAAACCGAAAACTGCCTTCGGTTTGCTACTTAAGTAGTTAAGGCGCAGTTAAGCCCTTGCAACTATGATAGAGGGCCATCCGCAATATACAGCAATTGAACAGCGTCCCGCCGCAATTAATATACTGGCGATTTCATAGTTTGGACTTGGTATATTAGGCGCCAATATTTATACTGGATGTTAGTTGTCTAAGACCAATGTTTATACTGGCCAATTGATCAGGGTCTCCAATTAATATACTGGCGCCTTTCTTTTGAATCCACCCTTTGATTTTCAGAGTAGGGGGCGAGCAGCCCTTAAACTAATAGGCCTGCAAAAAGGCCTTTTTTTCATGGTCGCAACTGTTGTATTGTAGTAGGTCGAGGGAAACGAAGCTTAATGTTCGCTTCCTCGTCTTGCTTCTAGCAAAGCTTCTACTTTGCTTGTTTCTCTCGCGCTTGCTTGCTCGAAGGCGTCAGGTCAGAGTCCTTTTCGCTAGGTCCAAAAGCTTTAGTCAAAGCAAAAGATCTGATCCAAAAAGAATCCCGCATATTGAGCGCAGATGATATGTGGCTACTAGGCGCGATCATATCATGCCATAAATGGTATATATATGGCCCGTCATATAAAGAAAGAATAGATATAGATAGGCAGACATTCTATTGATTCACGAAATGGCTCGTTGATCCAAGTGAATCATTCTTATGGTATGTCTCTCTCCGTCCCGAAACTGACCCACGACACAGCGCCCATTCGCTTCACGCACGGGAAGGCAACAAAGTGCAGTTCAAGAGACTGCAGCGGAGTGGAGCAGCCGCGACACGAAGTTCCTTACCTTAGCTGGATCTCGCTGGTGCCACCTAAACGGTTGGCGGCGGATGTGTGACGTTTGGAGTTGTCGTTCATGCACCTGTCCCCAGTAGAAGAATGAGTGATCCGTTCCCCTGCAGATCATGGCCATACCACTCAGTCCTCGATGGCCAGCGGGGGATTCGGTATAGCGGCTCACGTTTGTTTGCGCTGCATGTTCCCGCTGGACTGGACACGTGTTAGCTGTAGGTAGTATGGTTACGAAAGTGACTTCGGTTCGCCAGTTCATGCTCAACTCCTCGCTTTACGTTAGCGGACCCGGGGCCGGGGCTCCGCGCTCTTTCTATGTGGGATGATGCTGGGGAATGCCCAGTATATTAATTGCGGCGAACAACAACAACACGACTACATTTTCGCAAGCACCTCCATGAGATGAGCCCAGTGCATTGGACCGATGGATAAGAGAACTGAGCTGGCCCAAAAAGCGCTTGGGCGCTCTACATACGATGTAGACTCTATCGGATACATAGATCCTTCTTTCTGATGGATGCAGAGTAGAGAGCTGTCAATAGATAGAAAAAGAATGGACTTCTCTATCCCCCTACTCTTTCGATCTATCAGAACAGATCAGGCCATCTATCAATCGATTCATTTTCTCTCGCTCTTTTCGTTCATTTCCGCCACGCCATACATAATAGCCACCACAATAAGAAAGAAGAAAGAGAAACAGCTAGAAGCGCTCGCTTCACCGCGCCCAACAATGAATTCTTATTCATGGGAAAGCCAACAGAAAGATTCGTAGAGCCGGTGTTGCTGCTGTCTGAGTGTAGGGCCGTCACCCATTCCCGTCCCGGGGCGCTAAGGGCTTTCGTTTTGGTACCTCCCGCTCACTTCGCTCGCCTCACTTCGCTCGCCTCACTTCGCTCGCCTCACTTCGGTCCCCTTAGGTATAAGTGTACTGGATCGCCTCACCCGAAAACCTACAGGCGCCTGGCCTTTTAGTCGCACCTAGAGGTCGCCTCCCGTCTCCTTGCAATAGAATGGATCAGTCTGCCCTATAAGTATGCTGATCGACGCTTTTGTTGCGACATGCTATGTTTTCTCCCCCATTGCTAGTAGGTTGATGGGTCGCACGCCCGGCACACATGTTTTGGCCTTGCTTGTGTGTTCATAACTCAAAATAGGTGACCTAACGGCCGCCGCCCGACTAGACATACCAATAGTCACCAGATTCATATGGGCTACTAAGGAGTAGGCAATGATCTTCTTAAGATCGATCTGTCTTGAAGTGGTCGAGGGAGTAT
Source organism: Allium cepa (assembly GCA_030765085.1). NCBI lineage: Eukaryota > Viridiplantae > Streptophyta > Magnoliopsida > Asparagales > Amaryllidaceae > Allium > Allium cepa. Next base: position 209,456,925 of record CM060945.1, on the reverse strand, counting down.
ATATTATTACAATAGTGCTTGGAGTATAAATGAAAGGAGTAGAACGAAGTGTCGCTTCGAGAAACATGGGTATTGAAAATCTTAAAAACCCGTAGGTTCCCAATTTTAAAGGATTTCCTGCCAAGATGACGGATCAAGCCGTAGGTGCCTCTACATGGGCTTCGGGTAACCAAATATGAACTGGTACCATAGGCACTTTGACGACGAAAGAGGCGAAAGAAGCAATCCATAGAAAGATTTGGCACCGCTCACTAAATTCTATAGTTAATAATATTTGTAAATCGGTCGTTCCTGTTTGGAGAATAATCAACAGAATAGCTAATGGCATAAAAACGGATCCAAGTGAAGTATATAGGAAAAACTGATATGCTGCCTTGATCTTTCTTTGTCTCGAACCCCATACCCCTATAATAATGGTAGAGTAAGGGGTGGCCCCAAAGCAGAATTGACCGGTGGTGGTGGTTGGTCGAAGCTCCAGTGGGTAGCCACTCCCTTCTCAAGGAACCGTACGTGAGACTCTCGCGTCATACGGCTCCGTCCCGAGCTTCCGTCGTCGGCCCTTGTCATTTGACCACTATGCTTGCATCCTGCGGCCTTGACTCTCTTTTTCTTTTGCTGGTGGCGAACAATGCAGCTTGCGTAGCAGGGATGCCCAGGGCCCCGCCTGCTTCCCAAGAACCGCTCACTAGCTAGATGGATTGGTGGTAGGGCCTTCGGTCTATGAATAGTTTGGATCGGTCCCCAATTAATATACTAGGGCTGGATCGGTCCATCCCTGGTCGGGTACAGTTTACGTCC